>JAVTVJ010000106.1:0-1200000 GCA_034509425.1 Eopsaltria australis
ACCAAGTCATCCTAAACAAAAGCAACACATACTCATGGGTGGAAACACAATTCTCCCACCTAAAATATTCATAAATTAATCTGTGCTAATACACATAGGAGAAAAATCAGACCCTTTGACATTTGAGTGTTGTATATATATATATCTATTAGAAAAAAACCCAATAACTTTTAAAAACAAAGAAAGAGACCTGAGTCCTCCAAGAGGGAGTACGAGATATCTTTGATCATGTCCCTCATGACTATCACTTGGGACATCAAACAGTGATGAGTGATGTCTCACTGGTTGGCAGAATGTTAAAATCCATGCTCCCTTGTATCCCAGGCTGCAGCGAGGTTCTCTCAGCTACTGCATGTCATAGAATCATAGAATCATAGAATGGTTTGGGTTGGAAGGGATCTTGAAGATCACCCAGTTCCAAACACTCTTCCAGGGACAGGGATAGCTTCTACTAGACCAGGTTGCTCAGAGCTCTCTCCTATCTGGCCTTAAGTACTTGGGGGGATTGACAACAATTCTCAGCAACCTCTTCCAGTGCATTACCACCCTCACAGTAGAGAATTTTTTTCTAACATCTAATCCAAATTTACCTGCTTTCAATTTGAAGCCATTGACCCTTGTCCCATCACTACATGCTCTTGTAAAATGTCCCTCTGCCAGCTTTCTTCTAGGCCTCCTTCAGCTACCGGAAAGCTGCAAAGTCTTTTTTTTTCCAGGCTGAACAAACCTAACTCTCTTAGCCTTTCCTCATGCTTTTCCTTTCCTGCTCTGATCTGTTCATTCCCTGGATTGATACCAGGGGTTGCCCCAATCCAGGTGCAGAATCTTGCATTTGCTTAAATTGCATGGGATTCCTGTGGGCCTACTTCTCAAGCTTGTCCAGATCCCTCTGGATGGCATTCCATCCATTAGGTGTGTCAACAGCACCACTCAGCTTGGTGTCATCTGCAAACTTGCTGAGGGTGCACTCAATTCTTCCATCTATGTCATTTATGAAGAAACATTAATGACATAGTAACATTAAATACTGGTCTCAGTATGGACACCTGAAGGACATTATTACTGATGTCCACCAGGACTCTTACCCATTGACCACTACCCTCTGGATGCAACCACTTTCTTATCCATCTAAGTCCACTCATCAAACCCATCTTCCTCCAGTTTAAGAGAAGGATGTTGTGGGGGACCATGTCAAAGTCCAGATAAATGACTACCCTTACTTTGTTCACTGATGCAGTCACACCAGAATAGTTTGCATTGGAAGGGACCTTTAAAGGCCACCTTATCCCATCCCCCTACAATAAACAGGGACATCTTCAACTAGATCAGGTTGCTCAGAGCCCCATTCAACTTGTGTCAGTATATAAGTATTTATGCCAAAAACTTACAGGTCAAAGCAGATACTGCTCAATAGCATCTACTTCTCTCTACAGAGGTGAACACTCACCTCTCCACCTGTCATTCATACATCCAATTGTCTCACCACTGCACCTTCATGGTAAGTGGTTATTTTCTAGCAGCAAGCCCATTTCATTTAACCTTTGAAAGGTTAACAAAACTGGTAACATGCAGACATAGCAAAAAATTAATCATGTTCCCAGTTCCACTCAATCAGCCTACATAGTTGCCTTAACTAGGTTTACTAGTGAGCAGTGGTTGTCAGGGATAGTTAAATTTTCTCTTGGAAATGATCACATGCTTTCGAATGGAAAGAGAAATTCCTGTGTTATGTTGCTGCCAAATCCCCAGGCTGCTCATTAACAACTGATGTCCTGAAAACATGCAAGTGCCAAAGTGTGCACAACAGTCATATATTGCAATTCCAGAAATGGATGTGAACCCATGGGAGACTTCCATATGTACCAATTTTAAATGTATAAATGCAAGAAAAATAAAGTAAATACTCCAGATTGAGTTGGCCAATGTGTCGCATAACACTTGGCATTTGTGAAGGCCTGGTGATTTTCAAAATTAATGCCAAGGTGGTGGATCAAGTGCATATGCAATGGAAGCCAGCAGAGGAATTTGGGACTCAGCTCAAACACTGATACACCACACAGGAGAAACTGCAATGCACAAACTCAGTGATATGACGGACGAGAAAGAAAGATGCAATCACAAAGCTCATTATTCAAGGCAATATATATTTATGCCAGTCCTTCCTGGGAACAAATCTGAACTCTTTCATAAAGATGACCACAAACTTCATCTAAGTTCCTTCATTTAGCTCTGGAAACAATGGAGACATCTTTTAACCACTTTGAGGAGTGGATTTTCTATTCCACTCCCTTTCCCCTCCAGGTTCCTGGATTGAGTATGGCTAGAGATGTGCCGCTGTTCCACCTAAATTTCTGTAATTTTCTTTCCGTATTGATATATTGGAAATCTTATGGAGTCTCCCTAAATTAAACCAGAACCGTGATGGTGTTCATACCGTACCAGTATCTTCTGACTGCCTATGCTACATTAATAATATATTCATTTACTCACTGCCAGCTGTCAAAGTTCAATCTTTTAAAGATCTTGCAGACCAAAACAGAGAAAAACTTTGCACAGCCAGTTAACAAATATATTAAACTAAGAAAAAAGCTCATTTATGTACACTAATAATGTCACCAATTTCAACTTCAATTTCTGAACAAATATTATTGATTAATAATGCATGTTACTTACGGAGCTATTTTCATCTTGAAAGAGATTTATAAACATTACTAATTAAACTACCTGATCTTTTTCATTGTAATTATACATATATATATATATGTGTGCATATATATATATATATATGTATATGTATATGTATATATATGAAAAATTGGGTTCCAGGAAGGGAAAGGCCATTAGGTACCTAGAGACTTCAGTACTACAAAGGAAAAAGCTGAAAATTGGTTTAATTTATGCACAAGCTGCTGTTTCTTCCTAATGAATGTTTTTCATCTTCAAAGAAGCTCCCACCCAGGCCAAATGACCAGCAGAGGACACTCCCATTACAGCAAAATCTATCCAAGGATGTTCCAGCACATAAGACCAAATTTAACCTGATGGTACTATTTTTATGCCATTTAAGGCATAGTCATGTTCTTTGCCCTGTGACATCTCCAGGGTTTTAGGGTGTGGGGTTGTTCGGGGTTTTTTGGGGGGATGGGGATTGTTTGCTTGTTTTTCTAATGAGAAGAATTTCTTAATTCATCTAAGTCTTAGCAGCTGGACAAATATCCTGTATGGTTGTAACTATGCAAAATAACATCCCTCTTCTAGAGATCAACACTGAAATATTTTAACTCAACATGTAATCACTTTTGCCTCTTTTTCATATATGGTCCAGTCTTGAAATACAACTCTTATGGGGCTACCAGGAAACTCCTGTAAACAGAATGCGTGAATCCCTAAGAGAATACAGAATTTATCACTTAAATTCATGCTTTTCTCAGTCTTGAGAAAAGAGCTTATAATTCACATATCAGTTAAATACTTTATGTAATTGAGCAGTTTTACATATATTTAGGCTACAAAGTTGTTGAAATGCTTATGCAACCTTTTAAAGGATTTTTTTTCACTGCCAGATAAAGGATTATCAGATGAATTATATATTACAATGATGGCACTGTAGGACAGGTTTTATCAAATATCATTACAGTCACTAAAAATACCACAGAAATTCACATGCTCCATCCTTGTGTAAAGTTGTTAATCAAAACTAGAGATGTGAAGATGCATCAGTCTAATAAATATGAAATCCCAAAAGTTTTTACACCCTCAGGAATGATTTCTCTAGATAACAACCTTCAGATAGGAATGATTATCTTACTGACACAACCTGAAATGCAAATCCTATGAATTCTGAAAAAAAAAAAAAGTGACCTACTTACATCTGTGGTGAAATACACCTTCACACTGCAATATAAAAGTTTGATATATGGGAAATACATGCTCTGGCATATTTTTTCAGGATATTTTATTCTTATTTTAAACGTATTTTCAATAATTTTATTAGAATGAGTGATACACCTGTAGTTTGTGATAACATAGACATCATACCACAATTTCATGGAATTGGTGCCTTCATAGATGACAGGCCTAAATTTCAGAAATCATAATGCTTTGGATGGTTTACTAGTTTCTGCATATTTTTCATATAAACAGATTTACGAGCACATTATATTTTAGTATTGCCATTAAGAAAAGATGATTTTTATAGTTCTAGACACACTTGGAGTAAGCCAACGTGCTTTACATATTTATGAGGGATTTTTAGTTACAGTGTACTCATTAAAAGCTAGCACCCAAAACTAGACATTAATAAATGTTTTAATTAAGATGCGAATATCATCTGGGATGAAAAATATATTCCCAATTCTTCTCCAAGAACTCCAGAACCATTAATATGAATATTATAACCAATAGTGCTGGTTATTTTTATGCCTGCAGTAAGTACAGTTCCCAACAACAGAACACAACCCTTTGCATCAGGTGCTATATAAACACCACCATTGTAAAAATGCAATACAGATACAGTACTTGTCATGGGGTGTTGAAAGTAATTAATAGGAGACAAATTCAACCAAGGCATGTAGCACATTTTCACCTCCAACAGAAGCAGATTGAGCAGGAGGTTCAGCTTAGTATCTCATTGGAAAAACAGAATCATAGAATAGTAGAATGGATTAGTTTGGAAGGGACCTTAAAGATCATGTAATTCAAATTCCCCCTCCACACTAGAGGATGCCTTCCACTGGACTAGGTAGCTTAAAGCCCCATCCAGCCTGGCCTTGACCACTTCCAGGGATGGGGCACCTTTCCTCACCACTTTCACAGTAAAGAATTTCTTCCTTAAATCTAATCTAAACTTACTGTCTTTCAGTTTAAATCCATTATCCCTTGTCCTATCACTACACACTCTTGTGAGAAGTTCCTCTCTATCTCTGCTGTAGTACCATTGGGTAATAGAAGGTGCTCTATAATCCCCCTGGAGTATTTTCTTCTCCAAGCTGAACAAACCTGACTTTCTCAGCCTGTCTTCATAGAAGAGGTAGTCCAGCCCTCTGATCATCTTCATGGCCTCCTCAAGATTTGCTCCAACAGGTCCACATCTTTCCTATGTTGGGGTCCCAGGGTGGAACACCATGCTTCAGATGGGGTCTCATGAGAGCAGAGTAGAGGAGGAGAATCACCTTCCTCAACCTGCAGGTCACATTTCTTCTGATGTAACCCAGGGTACAGCTGGCTTTATGGGCTGGGAGCACACATTGATGAGGCATATTGAGCTTTCTGTTGTGCTTTAGAGACCTTTACCACCACTCCCAGGGCTCTGTAATCCTTCCTGATACTCTTAAATGGCTCCTGACCATTTCAATGGTGGTCCAGGAGTAGCTTCTCCACTTGAGCAGGTCTGCTGCCTGTTTGTCCCACAGGAGAAAGGCCCCGGCAGTTCCTGCAGTCAAGACCTCTACTGCATCATGTCTCTTCAGCAGCTCCATCTGGGTGGAGGCATTGGCCACCACTGGGGTGGATGGTGCAGACCCCTCAGACAGAGCTGCAGCCTTTGCTCTCAGAGGAAGGTCCATCATTCTGCATGGAGAGGCAGGTGGGATAAGTGGCTTTGGCCTGTGCAAATGGACACAGAATGGCACCCAGTTGCTCCATTATGTGCACTGCAAGTGTCCCCATTTGGCCAGCAGAACGTCCCATTGTGCACATCCTCCTATGCAAACTGCTGTGCCATGACCTGTCTGCCCATCCTGGTTGCAGCACTCCTATTGTATCCTACAACATCCTGATGATGTATCCTATAGGATTATTATCATCCTGCAAGATGCTGTATCCCACTGCGTCATCATCATCCAGAACTGCACCGGGGTGCACATACAACCAAACCTGGATACAATACAGCACCTGAGTCTCCTGACCTAGAGAAATGAACACATATTACCATAGTAATGACTAAAGGTTGACTATTGCAGTTCATAGTAAAAAGACATCATTTTGAGCAACAATTTTTTATTGAAGACATAACTAAAATGAATTGCAAATGGTTGAGTGTCACTGTCAAAGACTGCAGTGAAGGAAAAGAAAACTGCTAACATACAAAAGCAGAACGCCACTTTTAGATAATGAGAGATTTCAGCATCCTCCTGCTTTTTCTGTCCATATCCTGGCACTGGTTTCAGAGCTTTTCTTCTTCTATATCTCCTATATGTTCACATCAGTCTGTGAGTACCATGGTAACGTTTCCTCTGAATGCCACTGCATCACTGCCACCCCCAGAAAAATTCTCATTCACCATCCTTGACTGTTCAGCCTCCAGATTTCAACATATACTGATTCTGACTGCCTACTTCCAACAGGGAAAGAAAAGCAATCTCACACCCAAATATCTGTCCCACCCACCAGCAGTTCCCTTAATTTCTGTACTTAAGGATTCAGTTCTCCATTACTGTCTTCCAAACGTAAACGTTACTGATGTTATTTTTCAGTGTGTTTGTTGTGCATAGTATTGTATAACATTTAGTATAAGACAGCTTCAGTAGGTGCCAGAGGATTTTAGATAGGAAAGCTTGCGCATAAAAATCTTATTATTGTTGGTCACAATCCACTGACTTAAACAGGAATTCATCTGCCCCAAAAAAATTGCAAAATCAAGCATTTAATGGCCATCACATTACTTTCTGTGACTGACAACTCCCTGGAAAGTATACATTCCATGTAAGACCTTTCTCCTTTTCCACTGCCAACACAACAGCCAACTTAGTCAGCTGGGCTATGTCTCTTTACCTTTTCGAATTGAACAGGGAGAATGACTATTCCCAGCAACCAGAGAACCTGCTTACTGATGTGAAATGAAGCTATTCCATCGATTTCAGTGACACTTCTGCCTTTTACAGAAGCAGGAAATTTGGCCAAGACAGCCTTCAGCCATCTGAAAAGCACTGCACAAGTCACAGTTGTCCTCTGGGAGGAAGATCCCCTGTCTTCCATGTCAGCCACTGCTTGTTGAGTCAAACCAGCTTTCCACACTTAACATTCAAAACATTAAAGGCAAACTATCTTCAGCATCCACATCAGTGGCTGGTTGACAAAGTCTCTGGTATTGATTTTCTTACCAGAAATTGAAAACCTGTCACTTTGAACACTGACTCTTCCCTTGACTCCCAACACAGCTCCAATTAAGGTAAGGTGAAATCCACACAACCACTAAAGGTGGTAGCAGGAAACTCACTTTGTGTTTTCACAGAATCACAGAATGTTCTGAATTGGAAGGGACCCACAAGGATCATCAAGTCCAGCTCCTCAGTGAATGGCCCATAGAGGGAATTGAACACACAGCCTGGGTGTTATAAACACCATGCTCTAACCAACAGAGCTCATCTCTGAAAGAGCTGACTGAAAGAGCTCTTCAGGGAAAATTACAATCCCTTCTGCTGAGAGGGAAAGGATTTTCTTCTTAAGCCTTTATTGATTCCAGTTTGAAAAACACTTAGATTCCATGTTTAGGAAATTACACTGAGATGGTTGCTACTGTAATGCATGAAACATTCTTTCAATATCTTGGGCTATCCATTAAATTAAATGTGATCTTAATTTCATTTATTAAAGAAAAATAAAAATTCAAAGATAAATAGACACAGGCTATTACAGTCTATTAGGGGTTTTGCTACTGTGGTAAAAAAAATCAACATGGTTTTGGATGGCATGGAGATAAATTTCTTCATAGTAGTTTATATGAGGTTGTGTTTTGAATTTTTGCTGGAAACAGTGTTGATAACATAGGCATGTTTTAGTTACTGCTGAGCAGTGCTCACACAGAGCGGAGGCCTTTTGTGCTCCTCACCCCACCCCACCAGCGAGGGGGCTGGGAGTGCACAAGGACTTGGGAGGGGACACAGCTGGGACAGCTGACCCCAAGTGATCCAAGGGATATTTCAGACCATATGGCACCATGTTCAGCAATGGAAGCTCCAAGAAGAAGAAGGAAGCAGGAGATATTCAAAGTGATGTTTGTCTTCCCCAGTCACTGTCACATGTGATGGGTCCCTGCTTTCCTGGAGGTGGCTGAACACCTGCCTGCCCATGGGAAGTGAATAAATTCCTTGTTCTATTTTTGAAAAGCATCTTTTGCTTTCCCTATTAAACTATCTTTACTGCCACTCATGAGTTTGCTCATTTTTACCCCTCTGATTCTTTCCACCATCCAACTGGAGGAGGAAGACCAAGTTGCTGTGGGGTTCAGCTGCCCACTAGGATTAAACCATGATGTATTAAATATTATCAGAGAAGTACAACTTTGCCTGGATCTGAGAAGAAATCCATGTGCAAATTGGGATGTCTCTTTGAGACTCTCCTTCCCATTTAAACCTTGCTCCCATCCTTCGTTCTCCATCAGTCTGGGGGAAATAGCAACACAGAAAGGGAAAACGTACATAAAACAACAGAATCACAAAAGATTGGACTCCAGAGAATTTGTGGGTGATATTCCTCTGGTAAGTTTGAAAGATTTAGTCACTGACTTTTACTAAAAGAATCAAAAAAGTGGTTTCAGAGCACTTACATCCCTACTGGTGGATCACAGTATCACAGATATGAGACCTGTACGTAGTTTCTACAGGATGGGTACAGGGTAACATCTGTTTGAGGGATAGACAGGATTGTCTAAAACTTGTGAAAAACACTTGTGCAGGGAATAAATCACAATTTCTAGATCTAAACTACTTAATCCAGGCTATGCTTGTATCAGGAATTAAAATGGGGCTCATGTCCTTACAAGTACATGTATACTGATCAAATATTAAATGACCCACTTGGTTCTGGCAAACCAGAATTCTCCCAGACACAGCCTGAACATGAACTGGGTGCTAGTATGGAACACAGACCACTTCCAGCTTGGGCTGTCTGGACACAACTGCTGTCTGTGTCTCAGGTTGGTGAGAGATCTTCGCTGCATGGATGCAAACCATGCTGTGGCAGGCTGGGTCAGGGCCAGAAATTGTTTATAAACATACTAACCTTTGAGCATCTGCTCATATCATGTGTATAGCGAAAAAGGAAATATTCCCTGATGTATATTCCAGCACACATGTAAACATTTACCCTCAGGAATTTCTCTTGGTGCCCAGTTGTATAGGAAAGCACACAAAGATCCCAGCTGGGATCACAGAGCCTCACACCAGTGATGAAACAGAGTCCTCTCTTTCCTTGAAAGAGCAAGGAAATTCCTGGTTTTATTTGTGAAGGCAAACACCAAGTTTTAAATCATATCCCCATGACAACAAAGTCTTGGAACTCACCTTATTCTCCATCCTGCTAGAGACCCTTGAGAGCCACTTATCCTCACCTCTCCTGAAAAATCCCTGCAAACCATTCCTACCTATACAGCTGGCATTGAGAGGGCCTGGGGTGTAATTTGTGACCCATGAGGATCCAAGAAAGTGCCATTCTGACAGGAACAGAAAGGCAGAAAAGATTCCTAGATGCATCAAGAAATCACACTGTATATTACAAACTTGTACTGCAGACAAAGAGAAATGTAAAGACAGAGAGAAAGCTGAATGGCAACAGCAAGAGAAAATTCAGAGAAGATTCTGGGTCTCAAAAGGATGCAGGCCAAACAAACCAACTGCAGACACTGGATGAACTACAGCATTTTCTGTCTCTTCTGGAACAAGTCAGAGTCACAGGACACAGTTTAGACCCAAGTCTGAATTTTACTTAAAAACAGGTGGAAAGGTCAAGATTAAGATTCTGATCCTGATCCAGACCCATAAATCATTAAAAAACAAAAATCCCCAAGAGTAAGTGTATGAAAAACAACCACTCAGAATTATGAGTTTGACACTAAACAGATACAAAGTTCTAAGATTCTTCTCCACATCAATCTACCACTAAGACCAGATCTGAAGTGTCTCACTGCCAAGTCTTTGCAGAAATGCCAAGTTGTACAGAGAAATTCAGCAGAGGCAAGTAGTCCTATTTCAGTTGCTGCAAGTTCCAAAGTTTAAGGACTCAGATGATAAATTGTCAAAATCAAGTTTGTTTGCTCAGCATCATTTTGGCACTTCTGTCTCAATGCATAATACCAATCTCTCTGGCATGGTTCTGCTCTATCTTTTCACAGTATCAACCTCTCAAAAACTCAGAAATTTTTAAATGGAAAAATTACATCACATGGTAACATACTGAACTTCCTCCCCTCCCCAGTTCAGCATCATAGTTAGAGCTGTTAAAGCCCTACCAGTATCCCCTGACACTTGGATGAGGGATATCAGCTGTGAGAGTGATGAAGGCAAATACTTTTCTATAAGTGTTCATGACAAGGGTAGAATATTAGCTAGTAGTAATCTGAGAGATTTCAGATGCATGGAGTGATGAAAAGCATTAGGATATGTAATCTTTAGACAACAAAAACAGCAGACAATTTCTTGCATAACCTCCTGAAGAGATTAGAAAAGAAGCAGCTCCCACTAGAATTTGGGAAGGAGCTACTTGACCGACAGAACAATGCCAGGTAATTCACCCCATTCTGACTTTTGTCAGAATGTTGACAAAATTGATATAGTTGATTATAGCTGAAGTGGCAACAAAAGTGTTCATCCTCACTGATTTAGGCAATACTCTCTGCTGTTTATCTTTGGTTCCACTGAACTCATTGCTTAATATACAGAGCTTCCACAGGTTTTTCTTTCCTACTTCCATGCCTTTGACCCTGCTTCTCATAAGCAAGTTTTTGACATACACATTGAAGCATAGGTTAATGATGAAACAGAACTGTCAATTAACAAAAAGTTCTTGTCTTTGAAGTCTTGTCAACCCCTGAAGGACATGCTTTTAGTTAGTGTTAAATGAACCTGTGGAAGCATTTTATGGACTGCAAACAAAATAGAAAGTCTTTTAGGAAGCTGAAACCTTGCAGCCCCAGATAAATAAATCATGTGGACTCTATGAAGATTCAAAGACTGAGGAAAATATTCTGATTTACTGTGAGGGTTTGGATACTGACTAGACATTTGCATGAAATTCATCCTTTGAAACCAAAGTTGGAGCTATTCTGGGAAGTACTCTCTCATGAATAAAAAACAACAGAGGAAGAGTACAAAATAGTCAGGTATATGCTCCCACAAACCCCATCACCACATCAGTTATTTTTCTCTAGGTTCCTTGATACAAAGAATCACACTGACAGGAAAAGGTAAAATTGTGGGGACAATAAAAGTCTCAAAAAGTGTATCTTCAAAAGACTTCTGTGTCCAATGTGCTCAGCAAAGATTCTGGTAGCCAAAGCAATTGGCAAAACGCAGTCTACAAATTCAGCACTGGAAGTATAGACAAGATCATGTGGGGGCAGTTGAGCTGGCAGTTCTACCTGGAAGGGTGGGGACAAGATGAACCCACTTGATGGCTTTAATACTGCCTGAAAGATGGAGACAGCTTCATTCTCAGTTGGTGTCGTGGTTTTAGTTTGCTTATTCAGGTTTGTGGCTAAATGCCAGCACACTTACCTAAATTTACTTGATTGCTTGTTGTGAGATAAGGATTAGGAGTAGGCAAAGCAGGCTCAAACTTTATAAAGTACAAAGAAGTTTTATTAATATATCTAAGACAAAGGGAAAAAAGAAAAAAAAACTCAAGAAAAAAAAACCAGAACAAACTCCCCAGACCACCCCTCCTTCCCCACCTCTCCATTTCATTCTCCCTGACAACATACAAAAGACAACACTTTGACTTCCAGTCAGTTTACCACCTCAGAAACAGCTCTTGTTCCAGTTCATTTAGGAAGAGAAGTTTCTTTTGCTTACACCATGGATCTTCTGTAAGAAAAATACAGTTTTTATGGTTCTTCTGCCTCACCATTAACCGCCGCCCGGAGCAAAGTCCAGCTTAATGGTGGATCTCTCCCACACCAGTAGCCTTCCCACAGCCACTATGGTGGGTTATGAACAGTCCACAGGGTACCTGTTTTAAGGATGCTCAGTTCAATTGCAGCAACAAAGAAAATCCCTTCTTCTGTGCTTAGCAGCACAGGTTTTCCTGACAACTCAGGTTCTCTAGCATTCTCCCCAGGACCAGGGCTCTGAGTCACAGCCTCTCTTCTCTCTTGGTTCTAGTTTCTCATCAGGCTGTACTTTTTTAACACTTACTTGTCTGTACTTAGGTATTTCAGTTCATTGGCTGCAATAAGAACCTCACATCCCCTTTGGACTATATCTTCATATATTACAGAGAATTTATTAGCTCAGTCCCCAACCATGGTTCTCTAAAAGAGTTTTCAGCTTCACTCTTCCGAAGCAAACTCCCGTGCACCTCCTCTAGGTATCAGTTCTGCTTTCTTCACTGACTTGTAAAGTCTCTGCGCGCACTATGTAGATGTCTCACTCGTCCTCTCTCTGACGAGGAAGGAAAATTGTCCTTGAGTTAGTCCAGGCATGGAGAGATTAATCTCTGTTTGCTCTCTCCTCCGCAGTGTGAGGATCCCGTGCTCTTTGCCGGCTGGTGCCTTGACAGGTCCGAGCTGGATGCCAGACGCTCTCGAGAGTCTCTGCCCGGCTCTGCGGAGCTGGCTCGGCCTGGTAGGGCCATCTAGGCCTGGGGTGACAGGGCAGGGCCTGGCCCGAGCTGGATGGAGTCCGGCCCGGTCCTTGCCTGGCCCGGCTCTCCCTCTTGTGTAGCTGACACACCGGCTGAGCTGGATTTGCTGACAATTCCAATCGTTTCCTCCCCCATGCCTGCCCGGCTGCAGCGGCACGGCTGCCGTAAAAACCTCCCTTCCCCCCCCCATCCCTCCTTTGGAAAGGCGGGGGGGGGGGGAGGGGGGGGAAGCGCTTGGGCCTCACCAGTGAGAGAAGCAGGAGCTGCTCCTCTCTACACAGCAGCAGCAGGTCCAAAGAGGAAGAGCGTCAGAGAGTCTCTGCTTATATATGGTTTTTTCCTTGAAGGCGGACCAACTTTTTAATTGGTTTACCTACCTATCAATTCTTAAAACTACCTGATTATTGGCTCTCTCTCTCTCGCAGGAAGGAAGTTGTATTTCTTCCTGCATTCCTGCAGCCCAGATCACTTCCTAGATTTTGACCCCTCTGGCCTAACCCAGGACAAAGGCCATTTTTGTTCCCTTTCTAATTTTATAAATATTCTGGTGATAATTTTTTCTTCAAGAGGCTTCTAGTTTTTGGGTTCATTTTTCTTCTTGTGGAGGAAGAATTTAGTTTTTGAAAGAGAAGCAATCTTTGGAAAACATCCAAGAATAGATTTGAAGGCTTAAAGGAGTTGGAAAGTGGAAGGAAAGTGTTCTACTCTGTGTATTTTGACATAATTATTTCTGAAACCCATTCAAGAAGCTGCATAGGTCAAGATAACTTGTCCTGCCTGACAAAGTCCTCACTTCAGGGAAATATCATTTGCCAGGCTTGCAGGCATGCAGTTTTTGGAGTAGAATTTTTTACAGGTGTTCTCTACATATTGAACTTTATAACTTGCTTTATTAAATTCAGTAAATAATTGAATGGCAAAAAAAATATATTTATCATGGAGTCTCCTAGAACTTGTCTAGGAAGCAGCTGAGCAGCAGCATCTCTGGTGGTCTGCATTTTCAAGGCGTTGGATGTGAGGGAAATACCAACTGGAACAAATGTGGGTGTTTTCCCCCTGATAATTTGTTTTGTCTGTACCTTATGTTGAATTCAGTTTTCTGAATTTATGTTGCAAGTCTGAAGTGAGAGGATATCCTTACAGTCTCTGATGCATCTTGCTGAGGAGGTAATTTCACACATCAGAGCACTTGTGTTTCTGGTTTAAGAATCCTGCCCCTACAAATATGATTTTCTGTATTTCCCTAATTTGCTTATTTGTTCAGAGAACTGTGTCAGCTTGACCTATCTTAGCTTGTAAAGGGTACTCTAGCAAATAAAAGGAAACTCAAGAAAATGAAACCCAACAAAAACCAATGGACTTCTTTCATTTTCCTTCTTTAATATTTTATTTCTGTGTTTTGAGTAGCTTGCAAACACTGTTAATGCCCCTGTGGCTTGCTCAGAATAACGCCTGCCTTGTCCCCAATCCATGCTAAGATGGCAGTTTCCCTGGATATTTGCTGTAGAGAGTGATCTCTAGCCATGCAATCTAATCCCATCTCTGGGGAATAATTGAGGGCATAAGCTTTTCAGTAGCATCCCTTCCCCCACCTATGCCTTCAGCTGTGCCTTAGGGCAGTAAATACATGTTCTACTTGACTGATATTTCCTTTCCTCCTGGGTAAAACAGCTAATCCTGGTGTTAGAGGTAAAGGTGGGTTTAATTTACAAGGATAGATCGTACCTAATTCTACAAGTGTGCAAGTGAAACACGTATAAAGCTTCTTTACTACATAATACATTGGATACAGAGGTCTGTCAGGTGACTTGAAAAATCCTAGTTCCAAACTATTCTTGCAGTTGACTTTACTGTAGTTTGTAAGCACAGTTGGACATTATTGCTGATACTGTTACACATTCTACATCCTTTCAGCTGTGCTGAAACAAGGAAACATGATCGGTCTTGTACATCCTTCTCTATCAATGGACAGCAGGTCAAAGATACAGATTTTCTATGGAATAAGTTAACTCATAAATCAATACAGTATTATTAATTGAGGACCATGAAAAAGCAGCTTTATAACGAGTTTAAAGTTCAACTGCAGATATTACTGGAACTGATAAATTGCCCAGCTTCCAAGTAAAAATCCTGGTTGCTGTGAGTCGTTATTGATGAGACTTGGTCACACTTGCCACTCTCTTCTAATTCCTCTCTGTGGGTAAGACATGTTTAAGACTCAGTTTTAATAGAATGTTCTGCTTTAGTTTTGATTTATGTATAGTGCTTGTGATCTTGGGAGTGCTGAGCAAGTGTTGCAAAGTTAAAGTTTGTGTTTGCATAGGTGATGTTTATTCTATTGAAGAGCAGTTTGTCTGGAGACTGGTTTGAACAGTTGTGCCTGTTAGTCCTTGACGCTGCCATTTAAAATACTTTCTTTCATTTTCTTTGAGGAGTTGACACGCAAGGTGTTTAACCTGTCAGTCTCTTAAAATTCATAGCAGTGTAACTAAATCATACAGTGCAGTGTGAGAAACCTAGTGCTGGTAAAAGCAAATGTTCAGTATTAATTTTTTTTCTGGTTATGCAAAATATTCTGTTTCTAGCCAAGCTGCAAGCTTAGCAAGCATCTCAAGCACCAACAAACTGAGTTGTCCTCCTTTCATTTCTAGTAGTAGGATGCATCAGAAAGTAGAACTCTGATAATAAATCTTTCTTACACCTTTTAGTAGGTGGAACCCTACATACTAATATTCTGTGATTAGGGAATGTGACAGATGTATACCTTTTTGTGGTGTTTGAATACAGTTTTGGGGAAAAAAAATCTCAGCTGTTCATGTTGATAAGAAACTATGACTGCCAAGTGCTGACAAGAGATTGATAATAAAAATTAAAAGGAATGGGCATTTTAGAATGGATATCTTTGCAATGCTTTTATTCCAGTCAGTGTATAAGAGTTCTGCATGACTGGATTGCAGACCATTCACTGCTCAATGAAACACAGATGATGCAGTTGGACACTGGTTTTAAAAGGAAGTCTGAATTGCCTGGACCCACGTTCTGTGTTCCAGAATGCAGTTACACAAGTTGCTGCAGGTTCCTATTGAGTTATCTGAGTGATGTAAACATGGAAGAACTTGCTCTTTGCAGCTGGGCAAGGAAACAAGTGTTCTGTGGCACGTAAATACAATCCTTAGCCCCTAAACATGAGTGTAGGGAAGAAAAGGTGGCATCAAATGAATCAGTCATATGCTGGGAACTGGAAGTGAGGCTGGAATGGAGGAGCTTTTCACAATGATGTTTGTGAACAGACTTTCTTTCTAAAGATCACTGTCACAGGAAAAGGTTCTGTGTTTGCTTCTCCCTCCACTCTACCTTAATCCTAAAAATTAGAAGGTAATGGCCATTTCTGAGGGAAAATAAGCCTGGGAGAGTACAGTATATCTAGGGCAACAAAGCAAAGAGTGCAAGAAAAGTCAAGTCATCTTTAAAAATATATTGGGAAAAGAAAAACAACTAAAGCAGTGCTTCCCAACCTGTGGTTTGTATTTCGTTTGGCTCGAATTTTTTTTCAGCTTATGAAACAAGAGAGGGGAAGAGCTGCTTTTTGTGCTATTCCTGGCATCATGTTACTGCCCTCTGCTTAATTTTGAAAAATGCAGGGTCAAAGGAGAGCTTTTATTAGGTGATACTAAGTCAAGACTAAACATAAACTTGGCAGAAAAAATTGTATAAGATTGTTCAGAAGATCTCCTGACGCTTGTTCTGTTCTAGAGTCTTTTTTTTCTTCCCCGACCTGCTGGGGAACTTCAGGGATGGTATATAAGTAGTTTAAAGATTATTATATAGGACCAGACAAAAAAAAGCCAACCCACCACATTAATTTGTATGTGACTGGTGTGTGTAATTACATATAAATAGAGAAACTAGCACATGATTAATAGAGAGTATTTCTTGGTGCAGTTTGAACTAGTGGTGGGGGTTTTGTTTGTTTGTTTTAAAGGTGGTTGTAAGGATAAATTACTTTCTGGCAGAGCTGTTCAGACTCTGTCCTCAACCAAGTCTCCTTTTCAGGGTCAGTTCCACCTGAAGTTTCAGCTTTCACTGTCCTGCACAGCCTATCTGGTTTTCCTTGCCTGGTGAAAAATAAGACTTGCAGTTCTGACTAGTGGAGACAGTACATTTTCTTTTGTCTTTGCTAAAGGTAGAACCTCCTTAGAATCACTGAGGTTGGAAAAGACCTGTAAGGTCATCAAGTCCAACCACAAACCCAACAGTGACAAGTCTACCACTAAATCATGTCCCCAAGTGCCACATCTGTGACTATGGTGAATCCACCACTGCCCTGGGTAGCCTGGTCCAATGCTTGATGTTCTTTTGGTGAAGAAATCTTTTCTGGTATCCAATCTAAACCTCCCCCAGTGCAGCCTGAGGCCATTTCCTCTGGTCCTGTCACTTGTTAGGAGGCAGGAGAAGGGACTGAACCCACCTTGCTACAACCTCCCTTCAAGCAGTTGTGGAGAACAGTCATATGTTCTCTCAATGCTTTTTTTAAATGACTGCTAAAATAATAAAATATTAATGCTATAAACTTTCAAGTAGAATTTCTCATCTTATATTGAAGATTTTACAGGTACATAAGGGTTGTATGTAACTACTCTGCCACTACTGCTACCTAAAGTAGTCCAGAGTCATGGATTTCTTTAAACATTCTTTATTGCAGTATATAATCTGGTTAATGTTGATCAAAAAGGGTTAATTTATATGCAGTTTCCCTCTCCAAGGTGGTGGGGTTTTTTGCAAACTGTTCTGAGTAATTAAAAGACAACAATTATTGTTACTAGTTGGTAGACTGGCGAAATACCTATTTTAGTGTCAAATTACTTGTAATGATATAACTAAATACATGTCAGAAGAAGAATCCATTGCAGAAAGGACCTTCTGCATATGGTTTCATGCCTGATACTAATAAAACCATGCAAAAGTATTCAGGTTGATATTTTCCTTTCAAAAACCTTCCATGTTGATCTAACGCAGGCTTCTGAGAAGTTGGTCTGTGATGTTCAACACTAGAACCACAGGGATTCTTAAGAGCAATTGTACTTTCTCTGCATGATGGATAAAGTAGTTAATTTTCTTTGAAAGTAGGTTAAAGAATGGAAAGGCTGGAATAAAAAAATTTTAAGACAGTTTACAGATTTTTTTTTTTAAGTGGAATTCAATATGGAAGAGAGAAAAAAGAGAATCTCAGTTTCAGTGTGATCCTGTTTGGATGGGAAATAATGACTGTGTCTAAATTACCAAGTAGTTCAATGCAAAAGGAACCAGATGAAAGCAGTGATGTGTCTGACACAGGTTTGGAATGTCTTACCTGTGGCTGGCTCTGGTCTGCTCACAAGTTCTCCCAGAATGTCTGCAGCTCACAGCCTGATCGCAGGTTTGGATCTGTGTCTGCATTAACATTGCTGAGTGCATGGAAGGAGAGCTGCTGGTTTAGTTGGTTAAGAAGGATCAAAGGTGCAGTTCCCAGACATTGAAACTGCTCCACAAGCCAAACCTGCCTTCAGTAAGTGTGGCTGATTAGGAGTTTTAATTCAAAACTGTGCTACTGCTCTGAGCTAAAACATTAATGTACATCCAGTCAAGAAAGTCTAACAGTCATCATTTGTCCGTAATCCATCAGGAATGTGAGAGGTTTGAAAGCATCTGCCTGTGGTCAGGCATTTGATGGTAACAGTTGTCTTACTAAAATGAAGCTGAGCTTATCTGTAAATTATAAACTGATCAGATGCATTTCCTGAGTACGGTATGCTGGTTTTATGCTTGGTCTAGAATTTCACTGCTCTTACATCAAATGATGCAATGAAATGGAAATAAATCATCTTTTGGCTGCTGTAGGGGAAGACAGAGGAGATGGGAGTAATTCCCTTTGAGTTAAAAGCAGAGTATTTCAATTAGCATGAAGGATGTCTAGGAAAATGAAAATTGATATCTTGCAGAGGGGTAGGAAAAAGCTATGTTTTGCTTGCATTATGGATGTCTGATTTTGAGCAATAGCACTTGACAAAGTAAAATAAAATCATTGCTAAAAATCTAATGTAGGTGAATAAGGAACTGGTATATAGTAATTGATCTGAAATAGTTTATATCTGTATTATCATTATATGTTTACTAACATACCCTTCTGGAACTGGCTTTTTTTTTTGTTTGCTGGGGCTTCTTGTGTTTTGTAACAAGTGCAATTTTTTTTTTTTTTTTAATGCAGTCCTTCCAGGGAAGCCAGGGACGAGCCTACCTCTTCAATTCTGTGTAAGTATGTGGTTAGGGTTCTGCACACCACCTGCAGAGTGGAACTTTATGCTTCCCAAGTGGAAAACAGGATGAATTAACGTAGCTGTACTTTGCCCTGTTCTTTTTAATGCTGGCTTTACTCACCAGCAATAGTTATTAAAGAGCTACTGGGCTGATTCTGAAGCATTCCTTTGCACATATATGAGTTTATCTTATATTTTAAGTAATTCTGCTAAGAGCTGGAAGATTAGAGGAGCATGTTAATGTGAAATTCCTTTTGCGTATGTAATGGTAGCTGTCTCGAGCAGGAGCTGCCATTCTGAGATACTCCAGAAGTCACAATGTATTGAATGACTGTAAATTTTCTTTAGACAACTCTGCTGTGGTCTAAAGAATTCCCCAGCCTGACAGTTGGATACATTTACAGGTTAATGTTTCAATAAACTTGGTACATCTTGAATGACCTTGAATAGTGCAAATGTGCTAGAGGCAAAAGGTCTCCGTGATCTTATCAAGATTAATATTTGCAATCTTAGGCAAATGCTTCTCTTGATAGAAGGCTCTTTGCATTTGTTAATGGGTATATTTTAAGTTTTTAATATGCAGGATTGCATTTTTGTCTTTATTTTTCAGCAGTTTTTTGTGCTGCAGCATTTTGAAAAAGAGATGTAGTTGAGTGTCCTGGTCTATTTTTGACCAGGATAATGGAACTGTAACTGCAAAGGATTTGATTGCAGATCCTTGAAATTCTTGTAATATGCAGGCATTCAGAGGTGACTTGAGATTTCTGCTATAATTCTCATAGTAAGAATCTGTACTACAACAGCAAAAATAGCAAAATTTGCTCTTGTTTAAAACTGTCTAAAAACTTGGTTTAGTCTTGCCTCATGTTTTCTGCATAGACTCATTTGTGGAAAAATTGGCTTGATGCAGTACTTCATGGGATGTTTTGTTTTGAAATTGTTCATCAGAGCTTAGTCTGCTGATCTGTAGCAAAGAAATATTTATGAGGCTTTTTTCTTGCTGCTATTTTGGAGCTGGTTCTAAATTCAGCTGTTGGTGCTGATTCACTGGTACAGACTTCCATTAGAGAGGTCTCAAATTGTTTCTGAAGAAAAGCCTGAAACTGTAGAAGTGTCCAATTACTGTGTAGTGTTCTGTTCTCTGGAAGTTTAACTATTTAGTTTATCTTTGTTGCTGGGAGTAAATGGGTATCACCAACAGTGACACCACAGCCACTTAAAAACAAAAAACAAACCCCTTTTTTCTTCCTGTTCTTCTGCTCAGTGTAACAGAGGAAGTTACTTCTGCAGCATTGAATGAGTTAGGCATTTTTTAAACTATTTTTTGTCTGCAGGAGAAAAGGTGGGGAACAGTAAGAAAAGAAACATGTTCATGCTGTTAATATAATTTCTCCCTTTTTTTCAGGGTAAATGTGGGCTGTGGTCCAGCAGAGGAGAGAGTTCTTCTGACAGGTCTACATGCTGTAGCAGATATCTATTGTGAAAACTGTAAAACCACTCTTGGATGGAAATATGTAAGTAATATACTAAAGTCCTCAAAAAATGTATGCTGAGGCACAGATGTTTGAGTAGCCATTGAGCAGCACTTTTGCTGATAGTTTACGTGAGTTAGCTCTGGTGCTTTTGTATGAATCAGGCTCTAGTACAGTCTTGCTTCCTTGCATCTGCAGAAATGCTGTAGCAGATAATAACTTTATTCTGGACTGCAAATCAAACATGAGCTCCAGGTGCTATTACAGCTATCTAATATTTCTGTGTTTGGTAATATTTTTGCAAGACTACTGAGCACACATGCACTAAAGCAGGTGGGAGAAATTGTCAGAGTGAGTCTGTAATGTCTTGGATTGCAAAAGTTGGTTATACAGTAAAAATATTAATTACAATAAATGGTTCTGTGCATATTACACTGTTTAAAAATAATGTGGACTTGATTCTGTTGTTTGAAAATTTACCTGTGCACTCGCAGCTGTGTTGCAAGTTTGATATTTTGAAAATGTTAAATTCTGGGTGTGGTATGTAGCATTTTCACTGATTCAGTGTAGCTTCAGATCTTAGGTGTCCTAATGCATTCCCTGTGATGATGAACATAGAGGAGAGCTCTTGAAGAGGTTTGCATTCCCTCTTTTCATTACTTCTGGGAATAAGGAAATAACACACACAACATGCCATTTCCTTAACCTTCACTTTAAAAAGCATTAAAATTCCCTAAGCAGAGAGAGAACATGGAGAGTTCTACAGCAAGATCTGTGCAGTAGATCTGCTGATTCCACTTAGGAGAAGTTTGTTTCTCTTTCCTTCTCAATGCTTTTCAACCTCTCTTTCTTCCCTCTGTCCCCTTACTCAGTGTAATCAATATGTGTTGTTAACTGTAATGGCTCCTGGTTTGTATTTTTAATGCAAGTTTGATGTTTAAAATACTTAATTTCCCTAGTTTAATTCAGTGTTGTCTTGATTTTTAAATTTTTTTTCCTTTCCAGGAACATGCTTTTGAGAGCAGTCAGAAATACAAAGAAGGAAAATTTATCATTGAACTTGCCCACATGATAAAAGACAATGGCTGGGAGTGAACCACAACCTTTTTCCTTCTATTTGGACTATATTCTGTGGAACAGGCTTTACAAAGACTAATGCAAAGTAAAGGAAGAGCTTGGCTAGAGTGGCCCTGAGAATATCACTGAACTCTGAAACCTCACAAATGAGTAGTGTAGTGTAAGTGGCTATTTCAGGCCATGTTTGCCTTTTCTCCTTGTGTAAGTTCCCTCTTTTTGTACGTGTATTATTGTGTGAACAGTTGTTTTGGAACATTTTGGATGACCTTTTTCTAAACTCTCTCAGACTAGAGAAACAGTTCACTAATTGAAAACGGATTTTACTGGTTAGCATCTCTCTCTGACCTATGCCTTTAATGCTACTTCTGCTGTGCATGCTTCTTGCCTAAACACCTACACTCCAGTCCTGTAGAAGTTCTGTACCTGAGCAGTCTGAAGAATGTATGGGATGGGGTGCTTTTTTATATGTAGCAATTTCTGATGTGTTTGGCAGTGAAGAGGATGCAGTATTGTAGTTATTAATTTCTTTTTTTAAATTTGAGTGTACCACAACCTATGTACATCTTGTAGGTGAATTGGTTAAAGGTACAGTGCTCACTTCAAAAAATACTTCAATTGCACTGACTGAAGTTAGCAGGTCTCAAGTTGTTAGGAAAGGTTATGCCAGAGGTTTGGTATCTTAATGAAATAACATAGAAAGATTAAAAATCAATAATGCTATAGAATATGTTCCTTTAAGACCAACATATTCCCTAAGGAGTTTGCTGGATAAAAAATTTATAAAACTATAGCTTGCAAGATTAAAAAGACAGAAAAATATATGCATCTTCTATTTTGAAAAGAAAAAAAATTAGTTGGTATATTAGGAAAAAACGAAGTTTTGGTACTGTACCTTTGCCAGTAACAGGGACTTGTGCATCAGTAAAGTTTTATGGCTGGTTCCATGTAACTGTATAGTCCTAATGCACTGGACAAAGAGGTTGATGTCAAGGAAACTTGTTGAAGTCTTCTGCTTCTGCTACATTTGAACAAAAATATTTATTTTTGTGAGAAATGGCCAGAGCCTATGACATGAAAATTAATATAGTACTTGTAGGAAAAGGAGGAGTAATAAGAGGGAAGGGAAGTTTGACTTGTTTTTTCATAAAATAAAATAGCAAGATAGTTTTTAAAATTTGGGGGTGGGGAAATGGTTTCCTGGTTTGCTGGCTAAATCATCCCCAAGTATCTTTTTATAATAAAAATTTATATGAAACTCACCTTCTCTTTTGTTCTCATGCTGTTTCTTTAATGGAATCAGTTAATGAGAGAAATTTCTGAAAAGTATATGCACAATATGAGCTGTTGGTATCTGTGTATGCAAACTGAGCAACTGTGAAAGAAACGCTCTACATAAATTTGCTAACTTAATTTTCAAATTAAACAGTCTCTACAGACTTTTTGTATGTTAATCCTTTTAATGCTTGAGGATAAACTGTTTGAAAAAAACCCCTTTAACACTACATAAGTCCTATAACTGAACAATACAGAAGCCTTGCAATATGAAGTCCCTTTCTCTCAATAACAATTCTAATATGGCACCTGTGAAATTAATCACAGGTGCTCCTGCTGCTGTTCTGTTTTTGGGAATCTCTCATAGGCTTTCTGAACTCTGTTGCACTTTAGAAATTGTCAGACATGAAAAATTATGCCAATGGGTAGGGGCAATACGAATCTTTAAAACCAGCTTTCCAGTGTTGTTGGGAGGAGGAGTGAGAAGAGCATTCTCCCAGGTGTACACATTCTCTGTGATGCAGGCTGGCTAAACTGCCTGCCAGATGTTGTCATGATTGATACCCATGAATTAAAAATGTGAGAATTAGAAGTAGTTCAAGCTGTTGGGTTTCAGTCCAGAGGCCTGAGGTGGTACAGTCATGTTCAACCTGGATTTTGTGGCTTTATGCGTTGCTTACTCATGTTCACATCAGGTCTCATTTTTAACAATGTCATTGATGCAAGATGGGCTTAGGTGTTGCCTGTCTCGTGCTCTTTTTGACCTGGAATTCTTGGGATTTTGTTTTCCACCACTGCAATGTATGATGCCAACAAGGAAGGCGCTAAAACTTCTATCAGCAACAAGTTTGTGTTGGCTTCTAAGTCCTGTTGCAATGTTGATACTTGTGAACGGCTTGTGTGAGGTTTGTGTATCTCTGGGCTTTTCTTATTTCCTGGCTACAGACTTGCTGAGGCAGTACACTGGACTGAAGGCAAAAGTAATGGCTGCTTTTCCAGAGGGAGTTGAAATTAAAGAAAATATGTAAAGTATTAAAGATTTTTCTCTCCAAAATTGGGGGTTTGGCTAGCTCTTGTTAAGCTAATGCTGTCTATAACACAGTCTGATTCTTAGAAATTCAACCTCTTTCTTCAGTGCATTATTTATATTTCAAACTGGACGTTTTCACCAAAACCTTAATTAACTTTGATGCCAAAGGTTGGGACTTCAAGTGCTTAGCACATAGAGCTTCAGACTACTGGCATAAAGAGTTAATGACCTATATGTGATGTTTATGGCTTTTAAGAGAACCAAACAAAGCAATATTCTTTTTGGTCTTTTATTGAGTGGATGCTTAGAAGGAGTAAAGAGTAGAACTAGTACAGAATCACTATTTTATGCTGCCATGTAACAATTCTTGAGGCTCATTCTGTTGAGGGAATATGTGAATTTTCTTCCCATGTTGTTTGGCAGCATCAATGATTATTCTTTCCCCTCATAAAGATATAGAGAGTTCTTGTTATTGGTTTTGGTGAAAGTTGAATCCAGATAGCAATGACTGCTGGCTGATGTGAAGAGGTCAGTCTGGTCACTGAACCCTCCAGCAGTCATTTGAAAGAAAAATAAACTTACTTGAAAAAAAAATTTACTAAAGCATTTTCCCTCTAACCAATTTTTGTAATATATTAAAGATTATATTTAAAGTTTGTATGTGTTTGCTCTGGGCAAGTTTACTTCCCCTCCAACTTGAGCACTTTTGTTACTTGTACTGGTTATTTTTGGTCTTAACATTTATTTTGTATTTTGTTTTTTATAAATTGTAACAAAAAGCTTTTGTGAACCTTTGTTTCTTGCTGGCTCTTTCTTGGACCAAATGAACTGACTATGAGCTGGCTTAGAAGAAATGTTCATTGGGATGCATAGGAATTTGCTAGCAAAAATGTACATGTATTGAAATTTTTTTTTCCACTGAACCTCTAAAGCCACACCTGTCCTAAAGTAATTAATCATAATTTGGTGTGACTTTAGTAATCTGACCACACATTCTCTGACTAGGTCCAAAATAATGGTTGTAACAATGGTTTTCCAGGCCTGAGTCTGCCTCCAAACAATAGAGTTCTTTGGCTGGTTACTTTAGGTATCTTTTTGATTACTAAAAGGCAATGCTGCCATGTACAAAAATTCTGTCATGTTACAAACTTCCTGTGAAATCAGCTGCAGAATTTGGTGAGGGACTGCTGACTGCCCAGCCTAACCACTCTTGCTGTATGCTTTTAGTGGCCTGGTAATCTTAATTTCATCTGCCAGTTAAAAGGGCCAGGATATGAATTTCCCTTGTTGATTGTAAGCTGTACAATGGCAAACTGAAGGAAGATTGTAATGGCTCCATCTTAATGTCCCAGTAGCAAGGCGCAGCACAATGACCAGCATGGGTGGTATGCTCTGTGCTTGCAGTCCATGGAGAGGAGGGGGAATATGGGTTGTGACATTTCTTTGCGTTAAAAACTGGCCTCAGAGCTTCTGACCGAGTCTCCACTGCGCCCATAATCAAAAGTCATCTGTATTTGCCACTGGTGGATGAGTGCAAGAGCTCCCCAAGGCCGGGTGCCAGGGTTGGTGACCACGCACTTCCCTCTGAGTGCCGCTCGCAGGGCTCCTCCTGCCTGCTCATCTCAGCAGCCACATCGCAGCAGCAGGGACCTCCCGTCTCACAGACCAAACTTCACTCATCTCCAGCCTTGGATATTGGCCATGAGAGGAAGAAGCTGTCAAATTATTGTTAAACTTCTTGGACACTTTATTGGACTTCACTGAGACTCATGTTAAGCCAACCAGCAGTATAAACACTTACTGGAAAAGGAACAGATGCTTCAGAGGTTTCTTTTAAAAGGACTGTTACAAGTGGTTTAAGGTCTAAAGCATGAGTCATAAATGGCAGTTGAGTTGTGCCTCATTGTTTCTTAAACTCTTTAAATGCTTTCTTTTACAGGTGACATGGCTGTGTTGCTGTTTTGTCCTAGCAATACTGTACATCATTTGTTGTTTCACTATATTGTATCTATTCGAGGTATCACAATAAAAGCTTTCAATTGTTTTGTTGGGTTACCTATTGGTTTTGTGCCATCTTTTCTTGCTAATTGTGTTCTCAGGCTTTATCATCTCCTAGGGCCAGAGAGAGAAGACAGTGCTCTTAGTTGCTCTTAAAAGCTTGTAAATAGGTTTAATCTGATTTTTATGTGGTTAAAACCTGCCACAAAGCATTTGGGGTTTTTTTCCTTTCATAAATCTTTCCAAAATACAGGAATTTGTGTTGCTACTGTTAGGATTTTTGCCTGTTTTGAACCAATTGTGGGACCTCTGCACAGTAAGAGTCAGTCTGCACACCCCCCCAGAACTAATCCTGAGAGGAACTGGAGTGTGGGTGTGCTTTTTGTTGTGTCAGTTTGGTCAGCTGTAGCCCTGAGGAGCACTCTGAGCACAGCACTCCCTCTGTTCCTTCTGTGCTGGCTGGGAGGAACTCCTGTAGCTCCCTCTGATCAGATTATTGGTCTTGTCAGTGATATGATCCCTCTGGACTGCCTGAGGCTCAGAATGAAGTCATTCAGTGCACACTGACACAGCGTCTTCAATAATCCATCATTTCATCTCACAAAGGGATACAGATGCTCTTCATGCAAGATCAAACATATTATTTCCATCCTGAGAAAATGGAAGATAGCCAGCTACCCTTTCTCTTATTCAAGTGCTGTCTTAGGGGCATGAAATAAGGATCTTTCCAAGTCTGAAAAAAACCCCAAACCCTAAAGATAAAATGGCATTTTATGTGAGATGTATGGTCTTCATTGTATAAAACCCTCACTTTTGACAGGATATAATTGAAGTAATAAAGATTCAAATAACAAGTATCTTTCAGATTTGAGATGTTCATAGTAACATCCCATTACATTTTGGTGTATCAGAGGGGCTATAAAAACACCAATTGTCAGCAACTTATGGGTTACCAACATAATTTTGGCAATGTAAACTCCAGTGTTCTGTCTTACCAGCTGGAAAACACCAGGATATCTGACTTCCAGCTAGACAAGGATGGGCCGGTGCCTCATCTAAAGCTTGAAAACCTTCCATTAGATGTCTTTTTGCCCCTGTTAAATTTCAATAAATGGACAGTGGTGTAGTTTAGGGTTCTCCCCTATGCCAGAAGCACCGCAGCTGTGACTGGAGACAGGAGTAGATGTGTATTGACAGAGTCCAGGTAGCCTGAACTGGAAAACAGCCACAACCAGAGCTGAGCTTATGCTCTGCACAGGGCTCCAGTTGGGTCACTGCCCATGTGAGGTTCTTTCCACTTTTGTCTCTTCCTCTGCTCCCTGCCCTTGGCTCTGCCCCAGATGGGTCTGAGCAGGGACTGAGCACCTGTGCTGCTGCTGGCACTCACCTCCAGCAGGCACAGCAGCTGTGGATTAACTGAAGCTGGACAAAGTAGTTCCTGGCTGTGAAGGGGCTCTGCTGAGCCATGGCACTGACGAGCATTAACTGTTTCTCCTCTAGCAGAGGCTGAGCTGTTCTCAGGCTTTGGCTCATTCATTTCTGTAGTATTGCTGAATAAGATTTGAGCTGAGGAGCTGAGGTAGCAGTTTAATCTATGCTAACCTGATTGCCTGAAGATTTTACTTCGTAAAGATCACTCTAGAAAGCAGACAATACAGGTTTTTCAGTGTTTAATGAATTAATGAGTAGATTGTTCATGGTCTGACTTCTGTATTTTAACAGTAAGCATAGCTTGACTTTCTTGCCCAAATAGACTTCAGTGACTTCTAGTTTAAGCAAAAACAATGGAAGGGCCAAACTAGCCCTTTATTCAAATGGAGTTTACATCCTGACATTAAAACATGTGCGTGTATGCAAGCTCCATTCTGGCATGAAATATCATGGCTCGCCCTGTACCTGCAGGAAGGGTTGTGAATGTTATTTAATTTTCAGAACATCTTTTTGACATGATTAGCGATGACCATCTGCTTAGTTTTACACTTGATGGAAGTAAAATTCATTTTGCAACATGAGCAAAACCTTTCAGTTTGGGACCTGGAGCTGACGACCGAGCAGCAATGTTGTATTGGGTGTCTGAAATGTTTTTCTTATGTTTCAAATGTTGTAGAGTTAAAACTCCGGTGCATTAAACTGCCAGATTACGGTAAAAGTTTTGGGATTTTTTTTTAGTTGTTGGTTGAGTGGCATTAATTGCTGTGTTTGAATTGTGAGTTGAGGTATTTGTCCATTTAAAAGCTAAATCAAATAAGCTTTATTCTGCAGAGATTTTTAAAAACGTTTCAGTATGGGATCATATAAAACCACTCCCACAGAGGTGCAATACTAAAAGGGAAAAAAACCCAAACTCCTACTGTAGGAGCTCTGTGCATTGCCTGTGCAAACAAACTTTTTTCCAAAACTTTCTTTAAAAGCCCACTAGAAGTCTGGAATCTTGTGACAGGGAGCAGGGCTGCCAAGGGCCGGAGCAGCTTGTTTTGCAATTGGGCCCTGGGGAAATTGCTACATCTGGGGGCTGGGTTAAAGCTGTAAAACACGTGCTTTTGAGAACTGGGGGGGCTTTCCTAAACAAATATATTTCCTAAACAAATGTTAATAGATTCTCTGCCATGCGCAGGGGAAACCTGCTGATGTTATCACAGTAAACCTTCATTCTGTCGAACTGGAACTGCTGAACACTGTGAAACCACTTAGAGGGGCACGTGCTGAGTGCCATAAAGCCCGTGTGTGAAAGGAATGTGGGGCACTGGGACAGGAGGGTGAGGACCGACCGCTGAGTGCTGCGAGGGTGGCTCTGCCCAGGAAAAAGCTGAATCGGTGCGGCTCTGACAGCCTGCCCTGCAGCCCAAGCACAAGTGCAAATCCGTGGGAAAAGGTGACATTTTGTGACACTTCAGCCCCCCCCCCCCCAAACTATCCTTCTCCATGCCTTGCGTTAAATGGCAAATGACAGTGCTTTTTGTGTGCCCTGCGGAGAAGGACGTGTCCCTGCCCGAACAGCCTGTGCTGGGCAGCGAGCAGAGCCTCCTGTGCACTGCCCGAGGTCAGGCTGGGCTGGCAACCCACAGCTCCCAGCAGCTGCTCGCTGGGGCAAGAGGCTGTTTCTGGCCATAATCTCCTTATAGATGAATTCGTCATCTGTTTCCCACTGATGGTCAAACAAGCACTATTGACTGGCTGGCACGCTCCACTTTGTTACCAACTATAACTGATAAGATTGAAAATCTGCTTCTGCTTGTCCACTTAAATTATCTTTCCTTCCTTTCTTCCTCTTTTATCTTCCTGCTTCCTCAATTCCCCACATTTTTATGATACCCGTAACAGTCCAAAGTTTGCAGAATTTTGCTTTTTTGTTGTTCCTCTTCTTTCCCCCACAGAATGTGTTACCCAAGGGGCAGCAATAACGATTTGTGGTCAGGCATGAGACAGATATTCACGGTGTTTGATCCAGTGCCGAACCAACCCGAGGGAGCCACTGTGCTTCCACCCTGCCTGGCTGGGTGTGCAGCCCTGTGCTGGGAGCCAGCATGGCCAGTCCCTGAACCTCAAGTGCAGAGGACAAGGTGCTGCTCTTTGCTCCAAAACTATCGCTACTTTACTGATTAAGCTCCTGCAGCAAGTTTTAGGTCTAAATGCAATTTCTTTGGCATGATAATCAACAACAAATGATCATATATGAGCTGTAGATCCATAGCCTCCCAGCAAAGCTGTGCTTTACTGCCCCTGCTCCTCCTGCTCCCAAGCTCATGAAGCCAATGGATTTTTAACAGTGCTTTTTCCCCCCCATTTATTGCTCTCGTCTGCAATGAAAAGTTTCTCACAGCATCGAGGCTGGAGACACAAATTAATGCCCTTTAATTACCTACTCATAATATACAAAAACAAAAGCTTTCTCACGTAATTCTTTCAATGTTTACTAAAATAGAGACCTTGCTCTGGCAGATCTCTCCTTTACTGGCCAAAACTCACGCTGAAGGTTAACAGCTCCCGAAGTTAATGATTATCGTGCCTTGTTTGCTCAATGTTTCAGAGTTAAAACATGTAAATATGCCTCCCCCGTGTAATTGCTGTGGTCAGCCAGCGATGAGCTCTGCAGCAAACATAAACACAGCTATTAACAGAGACAAATGTTTCACCCTGGCCTGGCCTCCCAGGGCTCCCAGAAGTGTCGGCTCCCCTAGAAAACAGCCAGGATAAGGCCGTCCTGCTGGCACTGGCGATTAAACAGAGCCTGCTATGAAAACCCCCTCTCAAAATAGCAATTTCTAATCTCCCCTGAAGCCATTAATCAGGTTTCTAATCCAGCAAAGCTGTCTGTACTGTACAGGCTGTGATCCCCAGGCCTTTATTAGAAACCCCTCTTGGTCACAGCATTTACTGGGTCAGGGGACCGATTGTCACGTTGGTGTGGGCAGGAATAGCTGCACGTATTTTATGAGACAGATCTGTGATAGTGGTTAATGGGCAGGAATAGCTGCACGTATTTTGTGAGACAGATCTGGTAGTTAATGTCAAGACCTGGCTGCCCCTTACCTATGAGTGCTGGATTTACCAAAGGCTCATCTGCATAGAAGTATATCCAGACGTCAACTCAAGTTGGTAATTTCTGAAGATTTAGAGTAATCTCTGCTGTTCTGGAGACAAATGCAATACTTTGTCCTGATTGGTTTCAGATCAGAAAGGAATGTCCTGAAGATGTGTGACAGTCAAAACCTTCTGGGCAGCTTCACAAGAGCAGAGATTTTGCCCACGTTTTGACTAAACCCCAGCTGAAGTAATTGCATCTGCCTCTTCTCCACCATTCTGAGATGGAGTGATTCCATCTCAGAGGACCTGATGTATTGCGGAGGTGGGGGGATGTGACTGATGTGTGTAGCCTCCACACAAGTATGTGACATTTGCGGCATTAACGGAGATCCCTCTGGCAAAAGGCGCTGTACAAACGCAAACCCATCGCTCACAAAGTGCTGCAGCATCCGCTGGCACGGCTGAGTGCGGGCAGGGGTGTTACCGAGGCAATGGGCTGCTAAATCTCCTCCTGCCACGGGAGCTCCAGAGGCTCCCTGCGGCCCACGGTGATATTTAGACACTGAGGCATGGGCTGGAGAGATCCAGCTCCCACAGGGGCTCGGCTGGAGGATGCTGTGGGGTCGGTGGAGGCTGTCCTGATGCTCAGCAGTGTCTTGACTCCTCGTGGAGGGGATGCTGTGGCTGAACCCCACCAGGCGATTTGCCTTGGTGGCTCCTGGTCAGTAGTGCTGTGCCGTGCAGCTCAGTGTCCCTGCCAAGCTGGGAGAGGATGCCGAGGGGCAGGCAGGCAGTGCGGAGCTCAGGCTGATGGGCAGTGCTTTCTGTGCCCTAGGGCTTGTTATCCAACGGCTAATGCAAGTGAGCAGGGCAAACGTGGGACTGCCATCATGTTTCACCCTACACCATGGGTCCTGCTGGCTGAAATCCTGAACAGTGTAGCCAAGAGGAGAGCCTCCACCTTGCTCAGCCGCCCATCCCGTACTGAGCAGACCCACGGGGGTGTGGAGCCAGCATGTCCCGGTGCTGGATGCTGCCGGCACAGGGCAGTGACTCATTTTGCCACTCGGGACTCTGGGTGTGGATGTCTCACTCACGTCTCGCCTTGGCAGCAGCAGCTTCTCCTGCTCAGATTTTTTTCCTGCCCAGTATGGCACAGGGTGGTGACCAAGCACTCATGGTCCTGGTCTGCTGCTCTGTGTCTGGTCACATCAGGCCACAAACCAGCATCAAAAGTACCTGCCTCATCCCTTGGTTTCCTAGAAATCCAGCAGCTGGCCTGGCAAGCAGACACCCAGCCCACAGGGCCGGTTAAATCAGCACAGCAGTGACCATTACACAGAGGTTTGCATGACAAAGGGTTTGCAACTATGCCAGAGGGTGGGGGGAGAGTTTTTAATCTTTGCTTTTCCCGTTTGCGCTATGGATGCAAAACAGCCCTTCCGAATGGTGAGATGGGACACAGCCTGCACACACATATGGGGTGTTAGAGTTGGGTCCAGCTGCTGGAGCCCAGGGGTTGCCTTGCCTGTGACCAGCAGTGCCTGGGCACAGCTCCCTGGCTGCCGAGATCCTTGGCTGCCGGGCATTGCCCAGGGCAGCAGACGATGGAGTTGGGAGCTCCTGCTGGAAACCAGCCCCAACCCAGGGACATGCACTGCTGAGCACTGTGCTGTGCCTGTTCGATGCTCAGGCTCCTGGTGTTGAAAGGAAAAATTATATCAGTGCAATGAACATAATCTGAGATGTAGCTGCAGCAATGGGACTTGGACAGCATGCCCAGCTGTCTTTCTCAGAGGGTGGGAGTCCCCCCAGACTTTTTCCAGTCTTTTTCTGATCATGCAGCAGTGCTGCCCTTTGCCATTGCTTTCCTTTGCATCTTTTGGCTTTTCTCTTTGTCCTTTCTTCCTCTTCTCTCTCTCTCCTTGTTCTCTTTTTTCTTTCTTTTTTCCCCCTCTCTTCTCCTGGGCTCTTCCTTTCTGCTGTGCCATGTTCAGACAAAGCCTGACAGCCAGGACCATGACATAATTCCTTCCTGGGGGCAGGATGGGTGCTGGTGCCTGGGAGGGAGCCAAGCTGGTTCAAGAGGGAACATCTGAGCCCTCTGCCCACATGAGCTCTTGTTCTGGCGCCTGTTTGTGAGCATTAAAACACCACAGTTTTGCCACTCCAAAATCCCAGGAGTTGTAACAAGAGCCAGGGCATCACCCAACACTGTCAGTGTGAAGGGCTTCATGGAAACTTCTCTGGTTTCTGCATGTCAGCTCTGAAAACCAAGCTGATCTCCTCCAAGCCAGGCAGCAGGTCCCACACTTGAATTCTGTCCAAGAGGCGAGAGCAGCAACTGGGCTGTGACAGGATCTCCAGCCCTCACATCATGGGTCAGTAAGATCTGCCCTGGGCACCAGCAGCACTACCAGTAGAGCTGGTAGTTACCCCTCCTCCCCATTTTTTCCCATTTTCTTCTCTTTTTCCCACATTTACATGAAGCTGAGCTACACAAATCTTTGATTCCCTCAGACACTGGATAGTGAAGTGAAGATTGTTGCCATTCTCCCAGGGAAGTCTCCCTGTGGTCAGCACTGGATGATGGACCTACTGGATGGGCAGGGACAGGGAGGGACCTGAGGACTATCCCCCTGCTCCCCATTCCTCAGCACTCTGCCATCACCCCTGCACCACCTCCAACTGTGTCCCCTTGGTACGAGCTCCTGAGTGGCTCTAGTTTGGCTCTGCAATTGCTCCCTGTGGCCTTGTTGCTCTGTAGGATTGATTTTAAGGGAAGGTGAAAGTGTGGCAGGGGTGCAGAGGTGGCAGAGCTGGGCTCTGGGCTGAATGAAGCTCAGGCTGGCACCGATTCCTCAACACAGCAGGCGTGCCCTGCGAGTGGGGTGTGTCCGAGCCCCCTCCCTTGGAAAAAACACATGGATGCTAACAAAACCCAACAGGCCAAGCTCTAGCAACGTGCAACATGTTTTGTTATAGATTAACTGCTCAAATAGACTCTAGGCACTGTGCTGAGCTGGATGTTTAATCTACTCTTGCAACTTTTTTTTAGGACAGGAACATTACAAATTTCGTCTGTGCTTTGACAGGGAGGTCACAGTCTGTAAAGATGTTTACCTTGCCTCTGTGCAACTCCAGGAAGGGCGTGGGGAGCGGGGGGGTCCACTTCTAAGCACTCCAACCCCAGGGTTGTGGGGTGCAGCCTGGTGTGGGCCTGGGGAGCACCCTGCTCCCCAGACACGTGTGATGGTAGTAGCCAAGACCCTTCATCTCAATGCTGCGCAGAAGTGCCACGTATTGACTGATTAATTCTCCCCTGAGCATCTGCCACCTCCTGGCAGGGCTGCTGGAGGCCCCTGCCCCCCACCAAAGGCCCTTTGCCAGGCCCAACAGTGTCCCGGGTGGTTTCCTTTCTGGAAAGGGTTCAGGTGCCGCCCAGAGCACGGGAGGGTTTTGCTGACCCCGCAGCCTGTAATCTTACTCCTGGACTTGAGACACCTCTTGGCCCTGTTCCCTGCTCCTCTGTCCCCAGGACAGGCTGTAATCATCTCTTGGCAGGACAGCCCTGACCTGAGCAGTCCGGCTCCCAGCAGATTTCCCCAGCCTCGCCAAGTGTTTGCAAAAATACCCAGTGATTTATTCTTGACAGCTCAGCTGGATGGAGAAAAAACCACGTTGCTCTTTACATCTATTCTTAATTTTGTTGTTTTTCCTTATAACAGAGGTTGCCAATAATAATACAGGAAGAACAGCTCCTGGCCCCAAACCTGACAGTTTTCTACCCTTTTTTGTGGCAAGTGCCAGCCTGGTTTCTTGCCAGCCCAGTGTCTGCTGACAGTGTCCGGCGGCAACGCTGGTGGGATTAGCGATAGCGTGGGCCAGCCCCGGACTGCGATGGCAATGGGATCGATGGCAATGGCGGGTGACACTCAGCCCTTTGCCTCCACTTACAGTCACTGGGAGGTGACAGCTGACACCCCCCCACCCCACATAGCTGGTTATGGAAATACAGCCGGATGAAATGGAAAACCAACAGAGATAGACAAGGGAGGGAGCACTGACTACGCCCCTGCAAGATTGGACCTGAGAAAAGCCTCACTGTGATGGGCAAAGGAGAAACCAGGAACATTTACTTAGCCCTGGCAAGGCGGGGTGGGTGGTGTTATTGATTTCCTTGTCTGCACTGGGAGTGGGGCTGGCAAGGCTGCCAAGCTCTGTGTCCCACCCCACAGACCCAGTGGGTATAAGCACGCTGTTTGCCTTGAAGGGGGAAATACATCAGTGTCTTAAAATGTGACCTTCTAGGTTATTCATTATGTAAATATATCCTCTTAACTAATCAAAGTTGTAGAAGTCAGTTGACGTCTTCCTTGTGTCTCTGCCTGCCTCCTCCCAGAGCTCCACCAAGTCTGCAGCCACAAACACGGTGAAAAATATGCTAATTCAGCTGAGACCCTGGGAGCACTGGAGACTGGGAGACAGCCCAGGACTGACAGATATGGAGCAGGATGGAATAAGCAGGATTATTGCCTGGTATGAGGCTGGCATTGCCCAAATCAGGACAGGGAAGGTCCAGCCATGCTCCCACTAGCTGGCATACTGCAGGACCTGGACACAACGCCTCCACTGCTGGACAAAGAAAAGCTGCTTCCCTGTGACTGGTGGAGATTGGGAATCCTGTTCACTGTCAGCTCCTTTCCCAAGCATACCTGCCTCCCGCCTGCCCTTCCCAGGGGTGGCCATGGGGCTCGACCCCCATTTCCATATTTCCTGGGGAGAGGCAAGAGGGCTGACCCCAGCATCCCAGCACTGGGATAAACGAGCCCTCCTCCCCCTACAAACCCCGGGCTCCCCCCCCCGCTGCCTCCTGCCGCGGCCTGGCACACAAACCCAGCTGCAGACCCGGCCTGTGCTACAGCTAAATACTGGGAATCTGGGCGGCTGCCAGGGACTTTGATCCCCAGCCACGAAAACCTCCTCCACAAGCTGCCTTCTCTTGCGAAATAACCTCCTAGGGGGGCTGAGCTGGCGTGTGCTGCCCCTGAGACCTTTGCAGCCCCAAAAAGGGAGTTTGTCTGGTCAGCAGCCTCACCCTGCAGTGGTGCAGTTCCAGTGCCAGTGCCTGTGCCATTGGTGGAGCTGGGCAGACGTGTGTGGCACCAAATGCATTTACCTTGGACTGCTCCCAAGCACTGCTGCGCTTCTCCCGGGTACATCTGCACATTCCAGCCCCAGCAAGGCCAGCTGAAAACCTTCCCAGCTGGGAAACCCCAGGCAGAGGGTATGTGTCTGCTTTGGCACTCAGCCTCTTCTCCTAGAGGTGCCCAGTGGGACAGGACAGGAAGCACTGTGGGGCACTGGGACCCTGATCCTGCCTGCAGCAGGGCTGTGGGCACAGCACTGCAGGCTGGATGTCTGGCACAGAGTTATCAGATGTGGATGATAGTGACTGTCTTAAAAACATTTTAGAAGTTTTTCTAAATAAAAAAAAAAAAATTCACTTTTTTTTTCTTCCCAGGGGTGGTCAGCAGCCACAGCCCACCCTGGCTCACAGTGGGCAATGCTGAGCATCTGGGTACAAGCCTTGGGCTGTGCTGGGCATGCAACATCAGCCTGGCTGGGTGTGACAGGGCCACAGGTGCCCTCTGCTAAAGGGCTCACTGAGCCACTGATGAACAATTTGTTTTTCCCATTTTTGCTGTCTTTCTTCCAATGCCAGCATCATCCAGCATGCTGATGAAGAAGGGCCTTTTACGTTGTTTGAAGGCAAGCATGGGAAATAGAGGGATTTTTTAGCGAATGACAGATTGCAGCTTGATCAAATCAAGGCAAAACAGGGTCTGCACAAATAGGGATGTTTAAGAAAATGGCAGAAGAACATCTGGGACTTCTCATACCAGGAAGCCTCCTATGCAGCAAATAAATCCTATCCCATGGTCTGAAAAGCTGCCAGATGCTGATGGTCTCCTCTGTGCTGCTGCTGCAAACACCCCAGACTGCCAGGTGGACACTGGCCCTGCTGTGAGCTGCTTTTATTTCACTGTTCTGTAGTTAAAGCCAGATTTTCCCCATTCTTGCCCGCCACTTTTATGAGCATTTCTACTCCTTTATTTCTAACCGCAGCCTTATCTCTCACACCCACGGACACAATATGTCAGTGAGACACCTCTGCTTTTTGTCCTGGGACTGTGCCTCAATCTGCCACCATGTCCTGACCATCCCCTGGGTCTGAGAAGGTTAGTGTATCAGCCTTTAACATCACTCCAGTGTCGCCCAGCTGTGGCTCCCCAAGCCCAGCAATAACTTGGAGTGTTTTCCTGCTCTGCCACGTAACCTGAGTGACTCCAAGTGCCATCCTCCCGGTCTCCCTGCAGTTGGGCTCCAGCACATGCACTCTTGGTCACACCTGGATTCATGATTTTGCAGCCCTGAGCTGACATCCTCCAGTGCTTCGCCTGCAGCACCCTCTTGGGTCTCCCTGTATTTCAGGAGCCTCTGGCTGCCACAGCTCCTGAAGCTGGCTGGGACCAAGGGCACCTCAGTGCATTGGTGCTGAGCAGTGCAGATCACTGCAGTGCTGGGGCTGCTGCTGCCAGCCCCTGTGGTTCAGCCATGGCGCAGCAGCATGGGAGAATTTCCTTTCTTTATGAGCCAGAGTGTTGTACTTTCCTTCCCCTCCAATGAGATTCCCATGGATTGGGGTGAAATCAGGGTTTGGCTCTTTGTCAGCCCTCTCAAAGTGCCTGGGAGTGAGACAGGCCTGGTTCTGGTTCCAGTGGAGGGGATGGAGGCAGCATCAGCTTACCTTCCTGCCATCAACCAGGGCCACAGCATCTAGCAGCTCCACAGAGCTAGGCATGGACATGGCACTCAACACTTTCTCCAGAGAACGGAACTTTTTTTAACCTCTCAAAACTGAAAAAAACCCCAAAAAAAGTCCTAACCCCAAACAGTTTTTTAAGGAAAACCAAAGATTAGAAATACTGTAAGCAGCAAAGACAAATCACCAAAAATAGCACCCGAAGTTTCCTCTGCGCACTCTCCCTGCAGGCAGCCTGCACTATATTTGTCTTCACTTGCCATTTCTGCTGCAATCAATTTGCAATTGCCGCTGGCGAGGAACCCATCTATTAAAAGCTCGCCTGAGATCTGTGGCGAAGATGTCTCCAATAAAAAAATCTGACCATTCATTAAAAAAAAACCACCAGTGTCCTTCTCTGCAGACCTTCCTGTTCTCAACAAAATCCACTAAAACCATCCCTGGCCGTGTTGGCCAGGCTTGGGAGCAGCTGTGGAAGCCCAGTGTGGGTTTTCTTCCATGCAGGGAGGGATTTGCTCTGCAGCTGCTCCGAGGCTTGGAAGCACTTGGTGTTTGCTCCCTGTTGTGCCTTATCTGTGCGATTTGCTGCAGGCCACCCTGGGAAGGCAGATTCCTCCCGGGTCAATTGCTTTTATCACAAAAACAAATGTTTTCTATCATCCCTTTCATCCCGGGATGAAAGTGCAGCAAGGAATCACACGCCTTCTCTTGCTGCCTTGGTGGGCTGTGCTGCCGGGTGCTCCTCTCTCCGACAGAAATGTGGAAGGAGGGACTGGGAAGGCAAACAGGAGCCTGGAGTGCTTCCTGCCTTTGCCTAAAAAAACAACCCCATGGGGCTGCCTAAAAAAATAACCCCACAGGACTACCCGGGGACACATGGCTCTGCCCCCAGGTTCCTAACCCAAAACCATCATGGCCAGTGCTCACACAAAACTGGTTTCTCCCAGAGCCAGGCACTGGCTGGGGGCCTGTCCGACCCCCTCCACTCGTGAAGGGAGGCAGGAGGGCTGTTTGAGGAGGCCAAAGGCTCAGAGCCTGTGTAGCCAAAGACAGCAGTGGCTGCAGGGGGATACAATTGCTGCCTATAAATAGCTCTGGGAAGCAAACATTAGGGAGGCAAAAAAGCTATTCAAGCATTCAAGCTAAAAGACAATGTTGGCACTAAAGCAAATAGATATAATTAGCCATTAATAAATGAAGGCCAAAGATTAGGGAAAGTATCTAATATCAGAAAAGTGAGAGCTGGAAAGGCTTTCCAGGGGGAAGAGCAGGAGACCTTGACCAGCGTTTAAAAGGCTGTGGCTATTTTTTAAAAGCCATTAAGTTATGAGACGTCAAACCCAGTCTGCTGTGATTGCTGATGAGCCTTTTTTCTGTATAAAAGGGAAGATTTGGCCTCTTTGTGTCGTCAGGAATGGTAGAGGGGCCTAGGAAGCTGCCCTGATCCCCATTCTGCTTCCTGCTCCCTTGGTCAGATCGATCAGCCCCAGCCCCTCCTGAAGCCCTCTGCCTTCTCTGTCCCTCACAATCCAGTACAATCCTACAGCCCTTCTCCAAACCTGCCTGGAGATATACTTTAACCCCTGAAAACTCCACAGCAGTGCTGGAGGGGGCCCCTGTGCCATGGGCTTGCCCCAGCCTGGGGATGTGGGGTTGGGGAGGGCTTTTGTCACCACAGTTGAGGCATTGTGCTGGCAGCATCGTGCTGCTGACGAGGCAGGTGGATGCAGGGACTGTTGCCTGTGCCTTGTGCCCACCAGCCCTTCACACAGGCCCCATGCCACAGGTCCTGTCCCTGCACTGCTCCCCTGGAAAAACCCAGACTGGACACCCACAGGGTGCCTCCATGGGAACTCCAACATCCCTGGCCATAGTCAGGATGTTCAGGGTTGCTCTTTGCTGCCCCAGAACAAACATGAGCAAGACTCAGCTCACCAGTGATAAGAGTGAGGGCCCCTGTTACCTGAGACAGCCACTGCCAGCTGCTGCCATGGCTTTGCTTTACTTTGCAACCAGGGGAACTGCAGGAGTCATTTTCCATTGAAGCCTTCGCTGGGAACCAGGCGCCTTTTCTGGAATACACGTTTTAGCCAAGGAGCCATTATTGGCTGAGTGGCTGTACGGGTACGGTAGTGACAGAGATGGTTCCTCCTCGGTTGCTATTTCCAGAGGATGAAGTCACCGGGCTGCAGCGCCTGAGCTCCCTGGAGGCTGAGTCAGTGCCGGCCCTGCCGAGGCTCCGTGCGCGGCCCCCGCTCCGCAGCCCCTCACGGTCCGTGCCCCAGGGCTGAGGGCTTCAGGCTTTGACGCAAAATGGCGCCAGGCCCCCATCCCCACACGGCCTCACCGCGGGGGGTCCCTGCCCTCAGCTCTCCCGCCACCACCGGCTCTGTCCCGAACAGCTGCGTGTCCCTTCAGTGGCAATGTCCCTCCCATGCCTCTGGTCCCTTCCCCACAGCCCCAGCACAGGCTGCTTAAATCCTCCACGAGGCTGTGATAACAAATGCATTTCCCAAAGAAAGAGAGGAAGTGAGCGCTCCCCGGCCGCGCCGCCGTGCTCTAACGGGCCGGGCCCGGCGCTGCCGCCTCTTCCTGTGCCGTCTGAGGGCGTTTGTTTGCCTTCTCCAAAGCAAACAGTGTGGAAACTTGGGGGGTGTTTTGGCAAATCCCCTCCTCTTGCTTATAAAAGATGCTTCCTGTGCCAGGTTTCCGACATCCTGTTCCTTCCAAACGTTGCTGGCGATGGGTGGCAGGGGGATCCCAGAAATATTTGATCCTAGAACCCAGTAGTTTATCTGCCGGCTGCTCCCTCCACCTGCAGGGTGGCCATGGCCGTGCCTGTGACTCTACCAACAGCCCGTGCTGGGCTCAGCTGTGTCTCGAAAGGGGCTGGAGGGAAAAACAGGATTTCCTTGGAGACCTTCAAACACTGACTTCTCACATGAGATGGGTACCACCATGATCAACCATGTGATGCTGAAGCAGAGCAACTGGTAGTGTGAACTCCTGGGCTGCAGCCATTCAAACCAGCAGGGAACAGGCAAAATTAAACTGAACAATAATATTTTTGGCTTTTTCTCTTCGTAAATATGGTAACATAGTTGCAGCTACTTGGCTTGAAAAACTGTTCAATCTGTGCTGTTTCCCACACAGACAATACTTTGCTCATTGAGGGGCCAGGCTGAATTCATGCCAGAAGAAGCAGAGGTGAAGAGCCGAGTCCCCTGTGAGCCCCCTCTTTGTGTATGGAAACAATAGGCCCCGGCTGCCAGCCCCACCACACACCACTGCCTTCTCAAGGGTGTTTTGTGCTTTTGCTCTCTGCTATGGTGCCAGATCTCAGGAAACAATGAATTCACTGGTCACCCAGTGCCTTTCAGCAGAACAACTCAGGTATGGAGCAGTGCAAAGTACAAGAGAGCTGGTGTTATTCTAGTCAAGGCCAGACAAAAGCTTCTTCAGCTCCTGGTTAAAATCCTACTTTTTCTCTCTAAGCACATTTACTGGAAAAGTGTCAAAGAATGTTAAAATGTGCTTACAAACAGCACAGTGGTTCCCAGGAGTGAGTTCCTGTAGTAAGGCTGCACAATTCCTGCTGATCCCTCTGGCCATAGCAGAAGCTGGTTGACTATTCCCTTAACACACCATCTTTGCTGGAGAACCAAGTGATGAAAGGGGAAAAAAAGGTTTCAGTACAGCCTCCTTCCTCCCCTTTTGTGGCTCAGGGAGTGGAAACCACAGGTTGCCCTGCAAAGAGCCAGGTTTTGGAAAAATGAGGGATACAGCACACTGCCCTGCTCTCTGTGCCCCTGCCATCTTTCAGAGAAGAGCTTGTGTCACACTGGCCCTATGGATTCCAAAGACTGGAAGGGAAGTTGAAATTAAAAAGAAATGGACTTGAATACACAGAATTACAGGGGTGGGAGGGAGCAGAGGTGGGGCTCTGCAGGACTAAACTCCACTGCAGGCCCTGGCTGTGGTGGAACAGTGACAGTGTTGGCCCCGCAGAGCTCTCGCAAAGCCCAGTCTGGCTGCTGACTCAGCACTGGGCTCTGGCCAAACCCCCGGGCCACTGCAGCACCCTGGGGATGGGCCAGAGCCAGTGTCCCCCAGCCTGGGAGCCACCAACAGCAGCTAGGAGCACCAGCAGGCCAGAGAGCTGGATCCAGATCCAGAGGTGAACTATAGCTTGAGAACTTCACCCCTGCTTGGAGCAAAGGGTCACACTCAACCCTTCCTCAAAGCCAGGAAATTGTTCTTTCTTTTGTGTTCGATGTTATGGTGGGAAATGGTGAGCAAAGGGGCAGTGCAAAGGCAGTGCTTGGAAGGGCAGCAGTCCCTCTGCACTGTGCATAGGCAATGATCCTTCAAAGCCTGCAGTGAGCTCTGCCAGAAAGCTGGAACAGAACGGGAAAGTGGGCAGTTATTTCTACAGCCTGCTGCCACAACAGGAGACTGCCCCTTGGATCAATCTGCAGCAAGGACTTGCTGAAATGGGAGCCCTTGCCACACCTCTGCTGCCTTCCTTGTAATCAAAAGCTCCTTTCTTTCATAATAATCTCCATTTTAATCCAGTACAAAACCAGCACTTTATCCTCATGGATTCATAAAATTGCCTATCCCAGCTCTAGCAGTGCTGTGAACTCGACTACTCAAAAGTGTGCTGAAGTACAACTTAGGTAAAGGGGATCAATAACAATTTATCAGGAAAGGGCCAGCACAGGAGAAACAAGATGTTCCAATAAGACAGAAGAAACCCAGCTTTAGGAAAGTACCATCAAATCCCCTGTTCCAGTAATCAAACGTGTTATTTCTTAGACATTTGCAAAACAAACTCCCCCTATTATTCTTTCAAAGTAGTTTGAACTTCCTATAATTTAACAAAGATGTAATCATATCCGCAGAGATCCCAGAATTCCTTATGAGCATCTTAAAAAGCAGGAATGAATCATTTCCTTGTACAACAATCAACTTTGCAATGCTGTGATCTTGGAAATAACAGTTGAACAGTCAAAGTCAAGCACTCAAAAGAAAATAAAAGCATTTAATGCAAAATATTTTCCAAAAGTTTTTACAGCAATTTCCTATAAATGGAGTATTTTCTTAAAGAATGAAACCACTGATAAAAATGTATTGTTCCAAAGGGGATTACAAAACTTTCTTCTCAGCCACACAGGAGGTAGGGAGGGCATTTCTCTTATCTGAAAACAGCTAAGATGAACTGAAAAGTGATACTCAGGATCTAGCCTGCTATGTCTAAGTGATGGTAACACACAGGTGCTTTGGGATTAGAACTTCACAGGCTGATATATCTTTACCCCATAAGGCCTTTATTAAGATTCCTAATAATTTGTGGGTATGTAATGGAAATATCTGAGATGCCCGTCAGCTGCATTATGTGGTTTTTCCTAATGATGGGAAGCATAAGTTGGAGCAGACTATGGGGTGTGTTACCCTGCAAGGACCAGGCTTTAGGGATGGGTGTTAAACAAACAAAAGACTTGTTTCTATTCCTGCTGAGTTGCTCAAGGCTGTAGTTTCTGGGACCTGAGGGCAGGTGTCAACTGGTGCATCCTGGCACCTCTGGCTGTCCAGTGGCTCAGGGAAGGGCAGCCACGGGGAGGAGTAAGTGGTGCAGCTGCCCCAGGCTGTTGGAGGCTTTAACGGGTACAGAGAGGGCTCACTTTGGAGTGAGCGAGGCCCTTTAGGGACTGACAGCAGTCAGCCCAGACAAAATTGGTCCTTATTGAGAACCAGGAGGAGGCAGCTGGAAAGTAAGGGCAGGACAGGCTGGAGCCCCTCCACAGAGCTCTTCAGCAGCACAGGCGCTTCCCAGCACATGAATTCATTCCCTGGCTTGGCACACTTGGTTGGTCTGGGAACGATTACCTGTAAAAGGAGCTCTTTCACCACCGTAGCTGTTCACTGCAGCACTGTCCTGCAAGGCTGGGCTCTGCCTGGTCTGCTGCCAGCCACGCAGAGAAAGGCTCCAGCTGATCCCCGGGGAGCTGGGCTGCCTGCTCCCTGCTTTGCAAAACAACAACAAAACGGCCTTCGAGGAAGATGCAGTGGGGGAATGTGCTCTCTAGAAAACAAAGCCACATTAACCAGCCTCAACAAAGCAGCAGTTTTCTCTGCCAGTGGAAGGGCAGGCTGGTGCCTTCCCCCCCCAGGACAGACTGTCTTTTGGGCTCTCTGGGGCCACGTGGGAGGCTCCTGTTTGCACTGTGCTGCCCCAGTGCTGGGCTCCCCATGCTGCTACCAGGAGCTGAAGTCCCCGAAGCCTGTGCTCTTCTTCTCTTTCTTCACAGCTGTGCTGGTTGAGGGCCCGTCATCCTCCGCACTGCGTTTCCTGCAGCCAGAATGAAAACAACTCTCAGGGAGTCTTTACTGCCAGTGGGACCAGGGCAGCTTGGATGCCTGTTCTGCCTGTTCTCTCCCAGCACCAGCTATACTGGAGCCAGCCCATCCCCTGTCAACTAGACAGGAGAGCAAGCCCCATGCCAGCATGGATACTGCAGGGGTTGTGATGGGGGCCTTTGGCATGCCCAAAAAGAGGGAGAATGAGTTCATGGGGATGGTTTGGATCAGGCTTTGAACACTCCCAGGAATGTGTTCAAAGTACAGTAAGTTCTCCAGGCTAGAGCTGAAGATTTAACAGCTGTACCTTTTTACCATGGTCAGGAAAACATGAGCCATGGGTTCTCTCCATATCTTCTCACCTGCACTTGTGGCAGCAAAAGGATTTATGGGAATTAGGTATAAAGCAGCTAGGAGAGCTTTTCAGATCATTTCCTGTTTCTTGAGCCCAGCCTGTTGCAGTTGCTGTTGCTATTACCAGCCTCTCTTGAGCAGAGCTTGCAACCCCGGGGAACGCTGTGCAGCCAGCTCACATGCTGTGGTTTTATTGTCAGATATCAGTAGCTGAACCCTAAATCTGCCAAAGCAGGCTGGAATGACTGAAGGTCATTTCTATACTACTTGGTCTTTTCCACAGGGCTACCACTGCTGGATTTCCTCTGTAAATAAGAGTGCAGCGTGTCAGCAGTTTTAAGCTGGAGACAGTATTTTAAGGGACAAGCAATATTCTGCAACTGAAAAATTTTACTGACACACTAAACTGACCTATCTGAGCAAACATATTTCTGTTCTCACAGTTATGCAAATGCCTGTAAGTCACAGAGGCACACACAAGCTGATTAAATGGCTGCCCAGATCTGTGTATGCATAAATACAGGCCTTTATGTAGAAGACAGACAACAGCATTTTTGCAAATGCTTTTAGAGAAGTCTGCTAAAAATCAAGTGGAAGGCATGTATTTTAATTTTTCCAAAACACATGCTAAGCTGCTGCTCAGCCAGGATTCTGTGCTGTCCTTAGGAAAGAAAGCAGTGCTGCCAATCCCGACAGGGGTACAAAGGGTGTCTGGGAGAGGATGTTTTAGGATAAGCCTGTCCAACCTGCCAGGTATCCTAGAGCTACCCAGCTGCCCTGTGCTCCCACAGCAAGCCTGGGAACCTGCTCCCCTTCCCAGCCATTTCAGTTGTGCTGGTACAGCTGTTTGTGTGTCTGAATAGGGAACCAGAGCAGCAAACAGACAGGGGTTTGGGGCAGCTACTTGGTGCAGGGCAAAAGCTGCTAAAAGAGAAATATCTGTGGGACCACGGCCTTCAGAAATAGCTACAGAAAAGGAAGAGGATAAAAGATGGTGTAGGAAGTGACACAGTACAGTTCCTCAAAGGCTTCTGAGTTCTGGAAATGTATCTACACTTCTGAAGTCAGCAAATGCTTTTAAAGACCAACTTGGTCATGTTCAAGGGCTAAAAGAAAAGCTCAGTTAACATGTGATCTCGAAAAACAACAGAAGTGAAGTAAACTCTTGACTGTTAAGGAGTACATGAGGGTGTCTTTGCTGGCCCAAACCAAACATCTGAGCAATGGCACTGGACAGGGCAAGCATCCAGCAGGAAAGGCACCTAAAATAATCAGCAAAAATCAGATGGACAGGGAACTCACGCTGCAGCCATGTTGATGTATTTTCCAATCCCCTGCCTGTAAGTTTTAGGAGTCTGAACCTCTTTCTTTGGTGGGACCACTTCAGCCTTTATTTTGGCTGCTTCTTCTTCCTGCTGGAACTTCTCTCTTTCAGCAGCGACCTGTGGGAAGCAAAGGGTGCAGTCTGTTGCAAGAGATAGTGCAGAATAAGGAGAAAATGTCTACAATTCTTTGAAGCTTTAAAGTGCTCTAAACCAGCAATCAGCACTGCTGAGATTACAGGGCAGGCTTTAGGAGACAGCCCTCGAGGGCCACTACAAACAAGCTGTCTGCAGCCATTACAGCAAGACTCCTTCTCACCTGCAGCTACCCACAGCTACTGGAGGCATTTGAAAGGAAACCATCAGAATCCTGATGGACTGGGAGCTGTGCCAGACTCAGTTACAAGAGTAACTCTCCACTGAAAGAGCCACTGGGATCCCAGCAAAAAGGCAATGTTGAATGGCAGCTGCTTAATCTTAGCTGGCAACCAGATGGGCCAGGGGTCTGCCCATGTGCAAAGAAAAGGCATTAAGTTGCAAAGTTCTCCACAGAAAAGCTCTGACCTTTCAAAAAAGCCCTCAACCAACCAAGCAACCTCACCTGAGCATCTGCCTCTTCATAGGGATCAACAAAAACAGTTGTTGTCTCAATTCTTATTTCCTCCTGGAAGCAGAAGAGAAGAACAGTAATTCCACCTGCTGATTAAGTTGTGCCATCTCCCCCTCTTTTGGTTTCAAGAAGTGTCAGCAGAGTGACCAGCACTGGCATGTGAGGCCACTGTCCCCAGTGCTTCACACATACCTTGGGACGGTCTGTTTTTGGGTCACTCTCCACGTTCTCCATAGCAGTCAGAGTCTCAAAGCCACCAACCACCCTAAAAGAGGAAGGACATGTTATCCAGTTGTCACAACATACTCAAAATATTCCTACACCCATACCTTTAATGTATCTGATTTATGCCCACTACTTTAGCAGATTTTAAAATCATCACGTTTGGGGAGAGGGGAATCAGCAGCTGTGTTCAGAAGACCTAAGATAATGTCATTCAGCGTGGAAGATAAGAATTTTTTCCTCAAATATGGGATCTGAATTTAAAATTAAACAGAACACGGAAAAGTCACACTCAGAGGCAAAGCAAAGCCCAAAACATGGGAGCCACATAAACCAGACAGATGAAGACCAAGTATTTTCTTTTTCTTTGTGTATAAATTGTATATGAGACCTAAGGGTGTTATCAGGAAGAGAATGGCAATTACAGCAGTATGGGAGAGCAGTGGCAGAGCTCTAACACTTTAACACCAGTAACACAGAAAGCACAGGATTCCTCCAGAAGAACATCACAACTGCTGGGAAGGCAGCAAAGCATCAAGTCACAGCCACAGGGTAAGGCCAGGACACTTCTCAAAGCAGTTTTCACCTAGGAGGGCCTTAGATCCCTGCCTTCTCACTTTCGAAGTTAACATATCCAAACACTTGCTTGAAAATGTTTTAAGGCTGAAGGCTTTCTGGACTGTTGCATGTTTATTTTCAAAAAAAGTGTGGAACAATAGGAATGTTCTAGAAAAGCATATTTAGAAAGGATAAATGGGGAAACCCAGATAATTATAATCCTGTCATCCTGTCATTTATTCTAGCAAAATAATGGAATAGCAGAGACAGGACATGATTAAGAAAGAAAGGAAATAAGTAACAGCAATCAACAAGGTTTTGTGGAAAACAGGGTCTGTCAAACAACCTTCTATCTTTGAGACAACAGATGTGGTTAACAGGGATAACAGTGTCCATGGAACAGACTTCTGGAAGGCGGCTGATATTTTGACTGAGGAACCAGAACGATATAAAGTGAATACAGCACACATTAAATAAAAATTTGGCTGACAGGTGTCAAAATCTAATTTTAAACAGGAACCACTGAGTCAGTATGTTTTCAGAGGGGTCCTGCTGGGATCAGCTCTTGGTCCCAGGGTATTTAACACTTTTATCCACATCATCATCCACAATTAAATTTGAAAACAGCTATTCTTAGAAGAGCAGTAAATAAAGAAGAAGACAGGCTGTTGATGCTGAGTGATCCAGATCCATTAGCAAAGCAGGCTGTGGCTGGACAACATCTGTTTTAATAGAGCCAAGCCACATGGCCAGGAACCAAAAATACAGCCCATATTAACAGCTGTGGGACAATGAGAAGCAGTCGTGATTCTCAAGAACACTGCTCCAGGAGCCAGGGGAGTTTGGGGCTGGGAGATCAGCAGCAGGGGCAGGAACTGGCCACTGAGGAGTCCAGGGCTGCCCATGGGACAGAGCAAGCCAAGAGCCAGCAATCCCCCAGCTTTCACAGGGGGACAACTGTTTTGAAGCCTGATTGTTACTGGGACTACAGCACCAGCATGGGTAGGCTGGCAGGAGATGGGCAGATGAAATGGGGGAATATCAAAATAAATGAAACTGGTGGGGAAAAGAGATACCAAACTGGTGGAATATGTGGAGCATTTTATCACCTAACTGCTTTCACACCAAAGAATTAAGCAGTGCCTCAACCAAAACACACATGGTATTCACAGTCACCTTTCCACATTTTACACACTCATACCAGGGTGTTTCCCTCTCAAAGGTGTCTGTCCAGTCCCAGCACGGCAGAGTCTGCCCAGCCAGCACCAGGAGAGGCCTCTGACTCTCCCCTGCCATGGTCTCAGCTGATCCAATGGAGAAGCACATCTTCTCCAGCACTCCCCAGTGCCCTCAGTGCCACCCCGTGGGCTGGGACAGGCTGTAACCACAACCGAAAGGACAGACCCCACCCCAGAGAATGAGCCAAGACAAGAGGGTGTTCTCACACCTGCCCCAGCACAGCTGTGCTTGCTCATGTTTCAGTGCTGCTCCAAACTTTATTCCCCAAGGGCCTGCTGATATTCTGTAATCAGGCTGTGACTTTTAGGTGCAATTAAAACCCATGGATGCAGGCTAGAACAGCCTCAGTCATTTGTGACTGGAGGGAGCAGACTGGGGGAGGCTGCACAGGGCTTGAAGACCCTGTATGAACTTTGGAAAGTTCATCACAAAAACTCAATTTAAAAATCTCTCTCCAGGCCAATATCAGATTCACTTATAATACTGGTGATTAACACCCAGCCCGAGATATATTCACTGTATTTTAACTGCCCCAAAGGAAACTTCTGATTTGATATCGGAGGATTTTCTAGCCAACAGCTCACTCATTATCTGCTTGTATGTTTTCATTTAATTAGGTTTCTGGTAATTTGAAATGGCCAGATCAGCTGTGCACTGGCAATCTCAGCTGAGTAATCCATTAGCCCATAGCTAGACCTCCCACAATATTAGCCCTAATGCATTTTACTGATGCTACCAGATCTTCAGTTGCTCTGCTAATTAAACTTCATTGGTAATATTTTGTCACTTGTACATTTTGAAAGGCTGTGATAGACATGGCATTCTCAGGTCATCAGTAAATGACCTAAATCATGTTTTAATAGAGCCAAGCCACATGGCCAGAAATCTATTTTGACATGATTGTAAAGGGCTAAGGGTGAAGAAGACAAAGTTGTTATGCCTGCAGAGCATGTCATTCTCTTTTCTTCTTCTGTTCTTGTCTCAAATGGAAAATTGCTTCCTTTTTTCTCCCTTGCATTCTCCAGCATTTTGCACAGAGTATCTCTGTGTATTATACTGTTAGCACAGTCAGCTCTCAATAAATGTTTTTGTCTTTATAAAGACCTTGCTGCAATACTGATAAAAAAATAAAAACTAATTTAAATATAAACCACTAGCTCAGAAGAGAGAGCTCTGACCAGAGGGACAGGAAATAACCTATGAGGTACTTTTGTTCAGGGAGCACTTGGGAGCTTTGTCAGTGTCAGGCCTGGCTGAGGCTGGTATCTCACCACTAAAAATTAATATCCATTAGATCTGATGGCAAATATCACCCACCCAGTAAAAACTGAACTACACACTAACCTGGCAGTCAGAGCTGGATGCAAAAAAATTTGAATATTCCAAACTGTAAAGGCTTTTGCAAGCTTTCCTCTGATCTAAGAGAGACAAGGCACACGCAGCCCTTGAAATGTTACATGTTGTTATTGTCAAATTTCATGATGTTACATTGCAGCACTAAAACCAGTTTGATGAGATAGAATGTGTCAAAGCCCGGGCACTGGTATCCCTCACAGCAACTGCTCCTCACAGAATGAGGAAACCAACACACCAGGGAAGTTTTTGGGATTCTTTGCCTGCCCAACAACATATTTTGGGCCAAGAAAAAAGCCCATACAAATTATATGTAGAAAAGACCACCAGATCAGTACATAAAAACATTTTAAAAAAATCCTCTAAAGGGTGAGCCACTACTTAATATTATTCTAATATTCAAGGAAATCTGCACATAATTTTCAGTGAAAGAAAATGCAGATCCCAGGAATTCAGACTAACATCCCTTTATACTCTTTACACGTGCTAAATGTGTGACACAGACAGTGACAGTTCCCACTGTGTTGGCCGGTCTCATGCAATGTCACTTGTGCCAAGTTGGGAGCCAGCAGGGAAGGGAAGGGAGAAGGGCATAAACAAGTTTAACCTTTTCCACTGCTTCTGGCTCTATTCCTTTTATAAGGTGTCACACGTGCTTTGTTCTAAGTTGAGGTTTAAAAAGATGTTCAGATGACACCCCACAGTGAAAAGGGTGACACTTTCAAGACACCATTCACATTAGAATAATCAGTGAAAGCGAGGATTTGCTGTGTGCTTCCAGTAGATGCTGAACAGAGAAATGATGATCTCAACTATATATTTAGCTCAGCATCCCTGAGACAGCTTGTATTTTTAGAGGAGCTTGATAAATGTTGCATTACATTTAAGCATGAACGACAAGGCAGGTACACTTAGGGTATTTTTTTCTGTTAGCATAGGAATGAAAACAAAAATGTGCCCTTACTCATGCAACTCTGTTTTCTTGAAAGCTGGGTAAGTTAGCACTGGAAATCTTCGCATTTCACATTTAGATGTGTTATTAAAATCTTACTTCCTGTTAAGGCTCCTTTATGTAAACTAGTAACCTTGCTTCATAACCACTGCCAATGCCTTTGCATGATGCAGAAGTGAAATATCCAGAGCAGGCTCTATCCATTTGCAATATGCCAGTGAAGGTCTCACTGTACAATGGTTAGTGCTACCCTCAAAGAAAACTGCATCTCCCCTGCAATCCCAGAGACATTCACACATGAACCTATTTCTCATACTTTTGTTTGGAAGAATTATAGGAATTAAGCCATACAAAATGCTGAGGATGGCAGTGGGCCAACATGATAGAGTTTCCTGGTCAGAAGATGATACAAGAACAATGTCTAGACTTTTTTTAAAAAAGAAGCTTTAAACTGCAAACAGAAACCAGAAAGAAAAATTGCTCTTTTGTAAACACATTCTGCCCTGAAGGTTATTTTTTAAAAAAAGGAGAACACACATGTATATACACAGAGAGAGAGAGAACACATACGTGCACAAACACGTACACTCAGGACAAAATGTTTTCTCTGCATACACCAAATTTGCAATGGAGTGAGCAGTTCAAATGTGCAGCAAGGATGCAGCCAAAACATCTCCATTTCTCTGCTAGATAAGGACCTAATCTAGCAGGTGAGACACAGTAATAAAAGGTGCTGAAAAAATAAAACAACCTGGAAAAAAGCTTATTGAAACTAGACTCAACAGATGAACCTGGCACGAAAGGACTTCTCTGCCTTGGCACAGGTCCCTCTTCAGAGATCATATAACTGTTCTGGAAATGACAGCAGCCCTCATGCAGCTCCAACAGCCCAGTGCTCATGTGCTGCAGGACACCTCAGCCATGGCTTCCACAGGGAGGCCTGGCTCATTTTCCCACCTTGCTCTTCGCTCCTGTCTCAGTGTCTGGGGAGCAGACTCTGCAGGGCAAAATTAGGTCAGTCTCCCTACACAGAACCAGCTCTTCTGCTGTCACACAATTTCTCCAATCTTCAGATGTACTAAAGCAGAAGAGTCACAAGAACATGAGTTTTCCAACTTAGAAGCAACTGGGATTCACTGATTCAAATCATACACGAAATGTTGCAAGTGGAAACAGACACTGTGTTATTTAACAGTACCTGGGTAACTGAATAATGCCTGGTAGTTGCTTTATGTAACTAATTACTTCAGAGGAGAAGTAGTTTCATTGCCCCAGTCTACAGAATTGCAGTAGAAAGCATTAAACAGGTTAAGGAATACCTAATACAGAGTGATACTGATCCAAGGGAAGAACTCTCTTCCACAAAAGCATCTGGCAAGGGGAGAAGGGAAGAAAAGAGAAGAATAAGCTGAGTGCATGTCAGCTGCTGACTGATGCCTCCAATCTGACCAAGTCTGAGGTTTCCCAAACCACCTTGTTCATTATTTCTGGAAACAACAGAACTGAAGAACAAGCAGCAGAAACCTCAAGAGACAGTAAAAGTTATGCACATAAGCAGGTATGTGCAACCTCATGCAAAGGAGAAAACTGTCCTTGACATACTCATCTCCTGTCTCAGTTGCCATTTTCTTTTCTCAGCTCTTGACAAACACAAGTGATGCTCTAATAAACACAAAGAACTGCTGCACAGATCATTTCCAGCTCTGCCACTCTGACCACAACACTTTTCTCTCTGCTCCCTTTATTGCCCTTTGTTTTATCACATCACATATCTGCAACATGCCCTCATTTTCAGGTCCACCGTGCTCTGCTTGTCCTAAATCTCACTCAAAACTCTGACAGCATTTTCCTCCTTTTGCTGATCACTTTCCACTACTATTTTAAACATGCACTTTTTAATGTGTGCCTTTAGCTTTGGAACAGGCTCCCAAAACCATCGACAAAGCAATTTCATTTTTTCCTGGGGCTTTCTTTTTCCAAAGGTGGTGGAAGGTAGGTTGAAATGGGTGACTGTCACAGCTCCCCTGTATCTATATGCAATCTCTTTTCTACTTACACAGCTCTCAGGGACAGAGATTATGTTTCTATTTCTGCTTATAAAGGGCAAATGTACCAGGTCTCTGATCCACAGGAGCTGTGAACCATTGCAACAGAAAACATAATAACAACGTGGATAGGATATGCTTGCATCTAAATTTCATAAAGCACCCCAAACAGGAACCTAAGCCTATCTCAGGTTTTGGCTATTTTGGCTGTAGTGTTCCTGGAGCTCCTGCAGGTCACAGCACAGCCAAGGTCCTGCTTGGAGCATGAGTAGGAGGGAGACCTCAGGCACAGAGCTCGGGGTAGCAGCAGGCAGGACCCTCCCCAGGCAGCAGCCCCCTGCAAATGCTTCTCATCCCCTCTGTGCAGAGCAAAGGCATGTCAGTTGGTTTACATTATCTCAGTTTCTAAATTAAACCTCTTACCAGCAAGCTAAAAGCCCACAAAAGCCACCAGTTGGTTTTTGTGTTAATTACATCATTCTCTAAGTCAGAAGAAATAGTAATTACTAGAAATGGTAATTACTAATTTAATCTAGGCAGCTCTGTTGGAACAGGAAATCCATGCAGCCTGCAACACATCTCCAAAGGAAGGCATTCTTCTCTCACTCTGTTTTTTCTCCCCAGCCATGCCAGATTATCTCTTCTCTTTTCAGTACCTGCATCCTCATCACTGCCATGGTGGCCAGCACTATCATGATGAGCCCTTCCCTGGCCTCCAGCCACACCTTTCCCCTGAGACTTGAAAGTTCCAGTGCAACAAGGCAGACTCATGTCACCTCTTCACAGCCCCACTGCCCAGGTGTGGGCATTAATAGATTCTCCTACATTAAAAATGGTGTTTCAAGCCAGTGGGGACATGAATAAAATGCATTTCCAGAGAAGGAACTTTTCAATGTTGCATCCCACACAGGACCAAAGAAACAAAGAAAGGAGTAGGGAATGGGTGCTCTTTCATTCTTTTTTCTTCTCCAAAGTATGGAAAGCCTGCTGAAAAGTTCTATACAAATTACAAACAGCTCAAACTGTGCTCTCCAAGATACCTGTGTGTCACTAACATGAACCAGAGTCACACAGGAGTAGCTGAGAGTACAGTTCAGATCAGAGTATTTAGGTTTTTATATTAACTAAAATAAGTAATCCTCAAATCTCTATGAAAGTCACAACAGGCCAGTGAGCATCCAGTTAATAATACAATTAAACATTGATGGAAACAAAGAATCCTGATATCATGGGTTCATTCTGCTCTTAAACCTAGATATTACTCCTAGATATGCTTCCCAGATATTGTGCCATAATCAGCTCAGACATAGTCACCAAATCCTGGAATCACCCAGGATCTAAAATAGCAAACTGAAGTTGGAGTTTTACTAGAGGTACAATCTCTGGCATCTTCTGGCTTTTAAAAACAATGCAGGTAAAAACAGCTGAAGTATTTCGATGACAAAATACAGATCTTAAGAGCTGCACACATCAACATGTTATTATTAAATTTGTAGGTAAACTCAATAATTCAGTAATTCCATTTCTAGATTAAGATAGACTGACTGGGATACATATATCCCAGCATCTGCATTTTCACCTTCTTCTTGATCTTCATTCACATGGAATACAGATCAGAGTAAAATTTCCCTGCTCTGTGTTCATTTGAAGATGTCACTCAGTTTTCATGTAGAAAGCCAAATATGATTCTAAACCAACACTTCCATGAAGTTTTTCCATTGTATTTCAGCTAAAAATAAAAGCACCACCACTTCTTCACTCTGGCACCTAAGCTCAATTTTCTGTAGCAAGAAAGACAATTCACAAATTAAGACAGTCTTTGCTAAAACTGCAAAAATCTCTGCTGTGTACACTTAACCAGATTTACCTGGGCTCAGTAATTCCTCTCTAAAGGGCAACATAGAGTGTGAAACATCTCTGAGCTATTTTGCTCACAAGGTACTTGAGATATTCAGCACAGTGAAGGCTTTGGGGATCACACTCCCCGCACCACGGAAAGCTCAGCTTCTCTCCAAACCCTTTCTTGTTGAATTCTGGTAAAAATGGAGCACACTGGGGAAACACAGCAGATACTGGAGGACTACACAGGATACTCCCTGAGGCTGCACCCAGAACTGAAGAACAGGCACATTTTCAGCTGAACTGTCCTACTGCAGACATTATTTGATGAGGTGGCCAGCTCAGGTTAACAGCATTACTGTAGGGGATTTGAAGGGGTTTTTGCAAGGTGGACTCAAACTGTGGCTTAAGTGAAATAGTCCTAAGATCTGGATAAGGTAACTCCTCCAAGAATATACCTACTCTCAGCTTTTAGTATTAGAATTTGCTTTATGTATTTGCTTTCAAGAAAGGACAAGGGAACTTTGAATTTTTCTAGTACAAACCAGAGAAAGAAAAAAGAAGTACATTTCCAAGAGTGCAATTATTGAAGAATCAGTATTGGAACTAACAGCACTAAAATAAAGTGCCATTAAAATGAAGCCATTTCTGCCTCAAGAACTTGCAGGCAGGGAAGATGGATTAAATATATCACTTTCACTGTACAGCACAATTGCATGACATTCAATCAAAGTAAACAGCACATGGTTTTATTTTCCACTGCTGATTTCCAAATGAATAAAACTATGAAAAGAATAAAACCCCAAATCTATAGGTAAAAAAGACTGTAAGATTCTCAGGAACTCCCAATGCAGCAGGCCAGTAACATTCCCCCTCCTACCATGCTCAAGGGATGACTGAGAACAGCTCAACTTGACTTGGTAAATACCAAGTACTTGCAGCAGAGGAAGCAAAGAACAAACCATAACAAAGATTCTGCCATAAATACCTTAATCTTTATCATGTGAAGATTTCACTGGAAAAGACTTTCAGAAGAGACTTTATAAGGAATGAAGTTCCCTCACTGTCTGGGTGTTGGTAGTATCTTTATGTGTGTGTGCATAAACATGTATGTACATACACACACATGCACATAAACGTACAGATTTTTATACCAGTGATAATTGTCAGGAATAAAAGAAAAGAAGAATAAAATAAAAAATAGTAAGAAGGGTCAAAAGACCTAATCTATGCAGAAGCTCTATGCCATGATAAAGAACAGCCCTGTCATGACTAATTTTTCAGCCGATGGCTCATAAGAGGATGAAAGCTGCATTGAAGAGCTAATCTCTTGTGTCCCAGCAATTAACATGCACAAATATTAACATGGTTCATTACATGATGATGATTACTTTGTTCATGACTCCTGGAGGGCCACCCACAGAGGGGAAGTGAGGCAACTTACAGTGATGGAGGGAGGAAAAAAAAGGCAGGGTCTGCTGGCTGGCACTGGTGCAATGTTGCCCACCTACTCATGATCAGGAGAACCGGATTGTGAGCTAGAATTTTGCTCCAGTTCAAGTACAAGAGTCACTAGATTCTTCTCTTTAGGCTTCAGACACACAGGAGAGAATGTCTGCTGTGCTGCTGCCCAAAATATCCTTCACTTACCTTCCAAAAACTGTGTGCTTCTTGTCCAGATACGCACAAGAGCGGAATGTGATGAAGCTAGAAAGAATAAAGACATAACAGTTACCACATTGTCCCACTGACCCTCAATAGCAGCCAGTAATGCTTAAAAACACACAGTGTCTGCAAAAGCTTTCGGAGAGAAGCCAAGCCCCTCTCCCTCTCTGGCTTGTCTCTGGAAGGCCTGTGGACCAAACATCCTTTAACTCCTCAGTTTTGTGGGTTCCATCCTGGATTTTTGGGGTTTTGACTTCTCACTTTTTACCTTACTAACATTCTTAAACAGTACTCCAAGTGTGGGGCTTTGCAGCAAGTCCAAAATGAATCTGAGCATCTGCCTCCTTGGCCATGAAGGCCCTGGGAAGCTCATGCAGGGCAGGCAAATGTGTGTCCTGCTTGAGAAGAACATTCTCGGGCATGATGGGCAGCTTGTATCCAGCAATAAAGTTACATGACACAACAGTCTCTGCCAGTGTAAACTTCTGTTTTCTGGATATTTACTTTTTGCATTTCTCTTCCCTTAAACTGGCCTGTTGGCGATCCATTTCTCTCTGGACAGAGCACACTCGTGCTCCAGATACAAACATCCCAGAAGAGTACTCTGAAGTGTCAAGAGAAGTTAATTTGACTTATAATTTTAGGGGCTGTACTTTTAAACTTAAACATGAGAACTAAAACACTAATCCAAAGCAACCTTTACTACTAAAGCTTTTCTCTAAAGCTTGATGCTTCTTTGGAAGTCTTGGACTACAAATGTATGAGACAAAGGTTTCCACACTGTGGTCTGCAGACCACGATGGCCTGTCTTGGCTGGACATGCAGTGCTGGCTCTCCTCCCTGTCTCCATCTGTTACACTACATAGGAGACAGCTAAAAATATATAAGCATTCCAAAAGCACTTTTCCATATAAGCAACTGCCCCAGGAAGTTATATGATTGGAAATAGGAGCAGCTGTAATGTGCCAGATAGTCTTTTAAGATGTAGCTTGCCCTAGGAAAGCACCGGGATGCTGTGCAGAATGCAAACTCCTGCATGGGGTACCACTTTATTGCTGGGTATCCAGTACTTAAAATCATCACATGTCAGTTATGTAGCAGTGTAATAAAAACCCCTGAGAAGCAGCAAATACACAAGGAAAGCTTCTCATCTGTCACTGCAGTCAAAACAAAATTAAGGACAACAGAATTAACATAACTCAGGATGGTCCCAGAGAAGTTCTGAGCATTATTCAAACATCACCTTGCAGAGGGGACCCAGCTCCCTCTGCCCTGCAGTGCCTGTCACCCATGGGGAGAGCTATTCACAGAGTTCCTAAGGCTAGAGGAGGTGAGTCTAAGTGCTGCCTAGGAACCTTCATAAATATGGGCAGCTGGACTCTCTTAAGGACTTACATATAAAGGAATTTCATATTTCATTTGCAAATTTTAGGAGAACATACAATCACATTTACAGCAGCAGATGATATGACTCAAAATGGCACATCACTTATGGTCTCTGTAACTTCTGTTATTAGAATCCCTTTTTTATAAAAAAAAAAAAGAGGAAAGAAGCCTCTACTCTTCCCCTAATTTAGCACGTGAGAGCTGGCAGGAACATTCAAATCCAAAATAAGTTGTACAGCAACTTGATCCAGCAAACTGCCCCACACGTGCTTAGGCTTAAGAATGTGAGCAAGCCTAAGAATGCGAGGCCCTGAGACAAGCACTTGTGTTTAATTAAAGCAAACCACACTGCTGCAGAGTTTACAAGCCATGAGAACACTCAGCAGCAGGAACACCAGGAACTTCTTCCCTCCATCTCTCCCTCCCTCAGTGCCAAGACACAGTACTGTGCACACACACACATTCTCTCTTACTCTTTTCTGGGGCTCCCAATAAAAGAGCAATTTTTTATGCTGCAGTACTTACAGAGCAACCAATAAATAGTTGGCTCAAAGTGACACAGAACATTTTAAAAAGACTGCAGGCAGATACTCAGATTAATGTAACACATGAACAAGGCCATTACAACTTCAGTATCTTTCAGTTTTCCCTCATTTTAGTGCTCATTCTGCTTTTTTACATAGGAAACCAAGTTATTCTCAATCCCAGATTGTACACTCTGCCATGTCTGGGTCTACGCATTTTAACAGAGCAGAACTGTTCTCATTTATTTAAAATCAGGTGACTAAAAAGAAGTAATATTCCCATAGAGTTCATGTTTCATTTCATTCCTTCCAAAAGTTCAACATGGAGCTAAATTTAAACAGAGTGAAAAGGTGCGATTTATGATCTTATAGAGGTAACACTGGGGAGGGACACTGACAATAACAAACAAATCTTCAAATCATAACAACAAATAAGACAAATTATTGCTGATATAATAAACCTGCAGGTCTTCTTGCCGTGCTTCACTCTGCTCTTAGATTGGCTAAGAGCAGCTGTAGCCCTGACTGCAATATGCACCACTCGACAGAATATTTCACTTGACTGAGCTTTAAAGAGTAGCTCATGAAATGTCATTTTTCTTCTTAACAGAGTGAGACACAATGTCCAGAGGGAAACAATAAAGCACAAAAAAGCAAATGACTACTTACAACTGTGATTTGTTTGTGTTGGGTCCTGAATTTGCCATACTAAGAACACCACGTCCCGTGTGGGACAAATTGGGCTTGAATTCATCTTTGAAAGGCTTTCCCCAGTAGGATTCTCCTCCTTTAAAAAAAAAAAAAATAGAAGAATAGTTTGTTTTCATTAGTTTCCCTCCGTGTTTTGCAACAGGCACTGACATTAAATTCAAGGTTTCCAACACTTGCAGTCACTATGTGTTAATACATTGTTACCTCACCCCTATCACTAGGCCAGTATTTGAGCACGACCTTGAAATCTGGTGTCTGCAACTGGCAACTCATTTCTGTGCCCTCACACTATCAGCTGCAACAGACCACACTTTATCAACAGCTTTATGTATCCTGTGCTGAAGAACAGTCAAGGATTTAATTTTTTACTGCTGGTCCACCATAATTTTTCTCTTTTGAGACGTTAAATCTTTCAAATTGGCTTCATGACAAAACACAGAGCAAAGAGTTACCAGTTTAATTGCACTCTGGATATAGCACTGCTTCCGGAAATAAAATATCAGGGAGATGAAACACATTCACATAGAATCAACTAAGAATAGGAGCTATAAGCTCAAATGCTTAATCCCAGACTAAACAATGAAGAATGACGATAGATGGTGCTCCAAAATAAAAGGCAAAAATTAGATATTGGACTAGATACCTGGATGATGTGAACATTTAAATGCAGTGAAAGTAAAAGGATGACAAAATTGCACAAACCCCAGCCCCAGCCCTCCAAAACTGATTTCTTTTCTGTGACTGTGGACAGAGAGAGGGTCCATGACAGCTCTCCTCCTGACTGTCATTTTTACATTATTTATGACAGATCTGACATTTTCATTTGCACTTTCCTCCAGGATCATTCTTAATAAGAAAAATGAAGGCTGAGATGAATCATAGTTTTAGTCAAATCCATAATCTTGTTTGACAAACCATGAAAAAATATTTCACCTTAGGAAAGTATTAAAAATAAAACAAACAAGACGTGTCCATCTGCAGAACTGGCTCAAGACCCCTCCTGAGTTAGTGTATCACTGGAGAAGCAGCAGGTCAGGGAGGGAGCTGTGGTGCTCCACAGCCAAGTGCACACATAGCACAGGAAGCAATTTGATGATATGGCTGCACACACAAGCAGCAAATAAAACCAAAGGAATGAATCAGGCTCCTACTGAAAACCTTACCCAAAAAATCACAAGAGTGCATTACATGAGGAAGGAGATCCAGATGATACCGTGAAAACAAAGCATCGCATATGGACAGCTGCAAGTGGAACTAAGTGAGGAATTCTGGAAGAAGCTGACCCACTTAAAAGCCCAATTAATCATATTCAAAAGACCTATTAATAGAGTTGAGTGTTGCCTGCTCTGCAGTTTGACAAGAGGTGGCAAAAGGGGACAAACCCTGTAGGGATTTTCTGTAATCAGGAGTACAGCAGTGGTTACTTCAGCAATCTCTGGCTATTGAATATTTTAAGATCAGCTAAATTACATCAGCTTGATCCTATATGCCAATCTTTTCCAGTAGTGGGTGACAGGGATGTGGTACAGTTGCAGCCAGCTCTAGAGGAGTTAGAAGTTTTCAGAGGATACAGAACACGAGCACAGTCTGTTGAGATGGGACATGGCAGCAAGTGGCCAAACCCGTGAGTCTGCTACACCCTCCATGTGCTCCCAGCTGATGCTGGAATTACAGTCAAGCTGCTGAAAGAGAGTGGAATCAAGCCTGAAGCCTTCACTGGTCAGAAAAATAATTCAAAAGGAAAGAGAAAAATTGTGAATGACAGACAGACTTTCTCTTTCTGGCACAACAAACAACCAGAGCCAAGAGCTTGCAGACAGGAGCAATGAGCCATGATCTTTAGGTTTTGGAATATTTATTTTTGTATGATTTCATTTCAGAGCATGCACTGCAGGTCAGGATTAATCTCATATGTATGAAAGCTAAGTTTGGTTCATTCCAGCTCTCTGGAAATAAGCACTAATATTTTAGCAGATAGCTACAGCCCCTGCTCTGTCTGCCATACAGCTGTTTCCAAGGCTAATTCTGTCTGCCTGGGAGCTGCAGCAGGAACAGGGAATGGCCTGTGCAGCATTTGCCTAAAAGGCCAGACGTTCTGTGAAGGACATAACTGAAGTGTTTGTGAGACCTGGCAGCACAGACTGGCAAAGGGTGGTGGAGACACTGCAAAGGCACTCAGCCAGCAGAGCAGGCACGGTTTGGGGAGTTTTGTTGTTGTTGTTTGGGTTTTCTTTTAATAATTTAAAGGAAATACTTTTTTTCTTTTTCAAGGAAAACCCCAAAGTATTCTCCTAAAATTAAAAATAGCCTGAATGTGCTTTTTGTCAAACTCCTGCTAACCTCTGGAATTGTTCCAGGCTTCAAGTATCTGCTTGAAGCAGGACTAGACAGAACAAGTCAGAAGATGGCAAGTTACATCTATACATTTTTTTAATTACTGAAACCCAGCATGACTTTCTCTGTGAAGATTAAGTACAGACCCCTCATCAGTCTGGGGCCATGGCAGCACAGTGCTTCATGCTCAGCTGGAACAGGGATTTTACACTCTTACCTTTTACTCTCTACATTAGAGCTCAATGTAAACTTGGGAAAACCACTCACAGGTTCCAAACCTACTAGTAATTACGAGGTGTTTGTAAGTATCTAGCAGACTTTACTGTGTTTATTCTCAACACAGTTGGCAGGTGTGGCTGTACATTTTCTGAGAGCAGAATGGATGCAGACAGACGAGGTGGGAGCATGGCAGTGTCTGGCTCCAGCCTTTTCATGTTACACTCCCTGTATGTGCCATAAAGAGAGGAGGCTCCTCCTGACACTCCCCAAGTCTTCCTCAGAGTGCACACAGATCTCTGCTGGCTATATTTGGAGCCAGGATGATGCAAACCCCTCACCCCAGTGCTGATGTACCAGCCCACAAGCAAAGCCCACGGAAAGCAAGAATTGACTCCGGGTGTTGGATTCACGGCTGGCAGCACTGCCTGTCACTTCATCTCCCTCTCAGCTTATCTTCTGCCCAAGTGGAGCTGTGTGCCTACTGGACTTGCAAATGTTTCTGAGATCCTATTACAAAAAGTGCTGGAAAAAAATTCTGTGGGCTTCTGTGCTAAAAATCAGCTCACGTGGCAGCAGCCATGGCCCCAGCACGTACTGCCACTGGCTGGATTGGTGTTGGTTATGATTACAGCACATGGGGATCTCTGCTTGCACAAAGCTGGAAATGTACTTGGGATCAGCCACAGAAATACACTGGCATTCAACAGCATTTAACCTGTACAGTGTCAAAACCTTCAGGAGCCAGAAAGAGTTTTTGTACAATTCCATTAAATAAAAATCACATGCCTACTCAGATACACATGATTCAAAGCTGAAGAAGCTGGGAGACAATTCCACCCATTCTCCATTAAAAAAAATTCTCTTAAGTTCAAGACATGTTGAACTCATTCTCATACAGAGATGAAATGAAACAGGCCACACAGCTCTTCCAGAAGAACATTAATAATTTCTGTGGCTATCCAGAGTGGCAAGATATATTTAGCCTGTACTGAAGCATGGTTAGTTACTCAGTCTTGTATCTGCACCCTGTGCTGATAATAAACAGGTGAACAGATCTAAACTGACATCTGAAGCAATCACACATTAGCAACCATACAGAAAAAAGCTGTATTTTCAGATTGTCTTTTGAACTAAACCAGATTACTCTTTGGTAGTCTTTGTTCCTACTAAAAGCATTAAAAAAAAAAATTCTGAGGTACAATCACAGAATTTGTACAACTTTCTTGCAAAGAGCTGAGGATGCATCTGAAGCTTCAGAAATGTAGCATTCCAAAGCCAGGTGTGGGCTGGGAATCATCATTCATGACAGTTGTGATTTTAAATAAATCTTTCCTTTTTCTGGCTTAAAAATTGCTAAGCAGTGGTAAGGAAGTGGGAGGATTCTGATTCACAAAAATGATGGCTTACTTTCTGTAATTTTCTTCTTGTCATTTGGAACAACAAGGTACATAATAACATCTGACACTTCTGTAGAGCTTTCCAAGTGAGATTCTGGAATAATTTTGTAAATATGAAAGCCTTAGCTCAGGCAGTAAGTGCTTCTCTCAGATAAGAGGACATGGTACTCTTAACCCTACAAACCCGAGACTGGATTTGCAGAGTGGCTGCAGATTAAAAGGAGTATATTCTAGATAAAAAGGTCTTGCTCTTGTCCTTTTGGAGCTTCAATCATGCAAGAAAAGGGGCTCTAAAACTGGTACAGTTCAGGAACTTGCCATCTTAGGAAATCACATTGCATTGATCAAGTTTGTCCAGAGTCCTTTGTTACCGACATTTCAGAGGAGCTCTTCTTGCTGCCAACCAAAATGCAATTCCCATCTACCTGTGGTATTTCATCCTGGACTTTTACAGCTATAATGTGCCTCCTTTGTGCCCCCCTGGATTCATAAATCACAGGCTGATTCATCAGACCTTCCAACAGGTTGCAATAAAGAGTAGCTGAAAAATGCCTGTGCTGCTTTGCAAACGTGATGCTTTGCATATAGTTTTCCTTTTTTCATACAAAAGGCTTAGAATATTAAACCTATTTTTTCTACATGCAGATTTTCTTCTATTATTTGGAGCACGGAAAATACAGAGCAGCTGCTCCACTTGCACAACCATGAGTTGGAATTACTCACAATGTTCAACCACTTACTCGTTATGAACAGCAGGAAAAGAGATACATCACAAATCTAAAATTCATTTTCAAATAATTAATCATTACGAAGAATGACCATGACTCAGCTTATTGCTCTGAATACTGCCTCTATGGGTGGTTATTTTGTTAGAAAAGAAATAAGCTGCTGCACCACAGTAAAATTTCTCCCAGTAGTCTTATGAAACATTAAGGAGAAGGCTGTAGGAAAATGAGTCTGGTCCTCCAAAGCAGTGTCAGCCTTGCAGGACTGTCTATCTGACTGCTCTGGCAGTGCAGGTCTGATAGTTATGCTAAGGTAAAACTATTCCCCACTCTTCCCAGGGTGGTATCTCAACTCCCAGATGCCATAATGCTAATTTCCACCCGTCTCCATTCCAAAGTTAACTGCTGAGTACCAGGAATTAGTTGTCCTTCACGTGTCTGCTGGGTCACATTTACTTTTATGACAGCCTGAAAGAGACTCAAAAAGGACATATTGGGGAGCTGAATAACAAACAACAATGTAAGGCTCAGTGCTGCTTACAGAGTGAACAGTTCAGCTGGAACAGCCATGGGAGAGGTCTGTCAGTGACAACCAGCTTGGCATTTACCCCTGTGAACTGTTTCCAAAACACAGGCACACTTAATCCAGGTGAGCCAAGAGCACAGCTGCAGTCTGTGTATGTATGACAAGTAACCTTATGTCATGTTGTACTAATTGTGCCCAAATCCACACAGAAGATGAACAGTCCTGGGCTTAGTTAGCAATGGAGTGGGTGATCAGCTCAGCATCTGGGGGCTGCAACCATAAACCTGACACCCTGACACATGGGATGAATGTCAGATGACAGAAACCAAATGGTGGGAAGATATTCAAACAAGTCTGTTCTAGTTCCTGAACTGATGAACAGGAGTAATTAAATCAATAGAAGAAAAATATATACAGGCTTAACGCATCCTCCATGTATCAGTTTAGAAAAGGTTGGGTTTTTTTCAAAAAACAAATAAAAAGGCCAAATCTCTTAGCTAGAAACCATCAGTTAAAGCAGAAGGTTCCGTGTGGATGAGGAAACAAAGTATGTTCTTTTTGTTCTGAAGTCTTCCTACAAAAGGCTCTAATAGCAACAGTTTATAATATTGACATTTAAAGGGTAACCTCCAAATAGTCCTCCCTATTGCCAATTGAAATATCTGGAAAGAAAGCCCTGATATGCTTCTCTGATATTACAGAAGTGAAGTAATTTACTTCTAAAGCCCATTTAATCCTACAGACTTTTTTAGCTTTCAAAGGTGCATCTTTCTTTTCCACTTCTAAGAAGCAGTGAGTCAAAAAAATACTGAAATCCCTTCCAGCAGAAGAAATAAAAAAAGGGAATTTATCCTGCAAATAACAAACAGGCCACAGGCAAAAAAGGTACAAAGTACCGAATCCCAGTGCTTTACTCCAAAGCTTTCCTAAAGTGAATGCCTGCAATCACATTAATAATGCACAAACCAATGGACCAACATTTTTACAGCACTGGGGCCCAGGAGAGCATCAGTCCATCAGCCATGCTCGAGCAGTGTTGCTCAGCTGAACTCTCCTCTGGCTGCCCCGCTGCCAAGAGAAGATCAAGCCTCAGCTCTGGCCACCTTCTCACAGCTCGAGACACACAAGTGGAATTTCTGCCTCACAGTCAAGTGCCCTGGATCTATCTGGTAGTCAGGAACAAATCCTGACAGACTACTTGCACTCTGTGAACTGTCTAAGCAGCTTCAGTGATGTATTAAACACAAAGGCATGACAGTTCAAGAGCAATCTACAGCCCGCCAGGCTCTCCATTTAGATTTTCTTTTATATTATCATATTCAACAAGCAATTAAGTAAAGATATGTAAAATTTGACAGTCTTCAAAAACTAAAAACTAAAAGGTGCAAAGAAGACATTTGCACTGTTTGGACTCTACAATAGTTGCAGCCAGTCTCTAAAATCTGCAAGACTCATGACTATTTGAGTGCACACTGTTCATTTTATTAGAACTTTAATAGTCCTGACAGATGTTTGCGAGACATCTCGCCTGTGATATATTCATATTTAATCAAGAATGACAAGGAGGAAAACAAGATGGAAAATACTGGAGGTCATTAGACTCCTTTTTTTAAGTGAAAGAATATACGTAGGAGGATTTTCATCCTATGTGCTTATTAGCATTTCACTTCCTACTGGCAAAGCCAGTGGAGCTGAGTCTTGCCCTTCAGTGCAGCAGGATGCCAGTTCTCTGCCTCTGTTAACTCTGCTGTCTTACAGCACTTCTGCCATTTGCACAAAGAGAAACAGGAATGACACCAGCAAGTTAATTTTCATTTCACAGCAGGATCTGAACTCCACCCTGCAAGGGTGAAAGGTGTCTGAGTCAACCTATTAAATCTCTCCCGTCTCCTGACACCTCTTTAATTTCTCATTTCAAAAGATGTTCCTAATTATGTCTTTCGGGATTTGAACCAAAACTTTCCGTATAAAAAAACCAAATCACATTTGACAGTCCAAGCATAGATGGTAACAATTCTTGTTAATGGGTTTTTGCCATCAAAACACTGAACTTCCAACTAGACTCAAATCCTGTAACTGTTGATTATCGCACACAGTGCAAGAAAAGCTGTTGGGCAACTCACACTAACATAATTTACAAAGTAAATAGAGCTAAAGTATTTAAGCAGGGATGCTGGGGATGCTGGTGACAGCCACAAGTGGGCAGATAGAAGGTGCAAGTGAAAAATGAGCAAATTTACAGCAGTGACCAGAGGTATTACATGCCCAATCTCCTGGGGTGGGCAATGCTCTGACACCCTTCAGCTGCTCTGCCTCCTGCACATTCCTGCTATGACTGTTCCCAGATCTCCAACCAAGGGAGAAAGAGCAGGCAGAAGGATTTTGTAACAGTGATCCCTAAAAGTTAGAAAAAGAGCAGCTTGGGCTTACAAGGCAACTAGCTGGGAGAACAGATGGTGTCTGGCCAATCACCAATTCCAAGGCAGGTCTCAAGTATTTCATTAACACTGAATTTGAAAGCAACTTAGCATGAATGTGTTTCTTCCTTTGTTCTTTGCCCTGGAAGATCAGCTGTAAAATCATTATAATTTTAATTTATTTATTTTCTGAAGGAAAAAGGAAGGAAAAACCACAAGAATTCTGCATGGAAGAATGCCCAAGCTTTAGACTGAGAATATATCGGATGAAATTTTGAACATAGTCAACATGGCCATAAAAATACATCAATGAAACCTCTGTTTTAAAGTAAACACAGTGTACCACATATCATCATTTAGAGAATTTGAATTTAAAATTGTCTAGAACTAAATGTAACAACACAGCCCATGAAGCAGAACAGTTTACTTGATTCAAACTCAACCTTACCTGTTCCTGTTCCAGTCGGATCTCCTCCTTGGATCTGCAGAATTAAAATTAAATCAATGTTACATATGCATCTGTGTGAAAGACATTAAATACAAACCATGAAAGCCAATTCTGCTCAATTTTCTGCCTTTAATATTATGTCATGTTGACAAGTCAGCAACAAAGAAGCCATTACTACTCATTTGGAGCTGCTTGTATCAGCTGGCTGTCATCCTTGACATTGCTTATCCATAAGCAGAATGGCAGTTTTATAAAAATAAAAGGTCTTTTATGGGTAAACAGGGAAAACCACCAGTCTCAAATGGGTTAACCAGATCATCCTTTTTATTATGTGCTGGATCAGAACCTGCTTTTTAACTGATGATGCACTGCTTTTGGAACTAAAAAGGCTTTATATTTTGCTACCAACCCTCCACATGATGGGAAGGCAAGAAAAGAGGGAATATGGAATATTTTTTGTATCTGAATCTGTATCCCACTCACTATCTCCAGGAGGAAAAATCCTCATGTGAAACCAATCTTTCAGTAATAAAATTAATTACATGCATTAATCACTGTGCATGCAGGATCTACAGAAATAATATTCAGTATTCTAATGCCAGTGGAGGGAGTGTGACACGATCGATTTCAAAGTAATAGCACACAAGCACAATTTTAGTTGTGAGTTTAACTATGAACTGAGATATACAGTGCTGTCAAAAGAAAAAAAGCTTTTTGTAGGATGACAGGACAGAATGTAACATCCAGTGATGTTCCCTGTGAGATGTGCTCTGCCTTCAGGATCAGATTGTTAATTCTTCTGAAAGGAAGTTACAGGGCAGCTACAATACTCTAAGCTGCCTGGACTGTAACTCTGTAAATAAAGATCTTTGACTATCAAAGACACAGTTCTGGAACACAAGGTGCTCTTGAACTCCTTCACAAGAAAGCCTGGACACCCAGTGATGGAGCACACTAAGAAAGGATGATCTGGTAATATCCAAGTACCACAACCTGAGACAGAAATTCAGATGCTTGCTAAAGTTTCATCTCAATGGGATTTCAACAGGCCACAGTATTATCCAAATTAGCATTTGCCCCTCTCTCCTTCTGTTCATTAACCACCCACCCACATTGTGGGGAAGATAACAAGAGCCAAGGCAATAACTCTTCAAGGCTTTGTCTTGAACATCAGCAAATGCAGTGCAGCATGCATGCATGTTCTGAGTGACAACATTAGTCACAGACAATTGTTAAGGAGTAACACCCCTAAGCACACACAGCACAGGTCATGACAACCCTCATTCTGATGGTATATTTAATATACACCTATTGCAAGTTGTCATACATGAAAGAATCTAAACCTGAGGTAAGTTAAATACATGTGATATTTTGAGTACATCACATATTGTGCATTACACAGGAGTTTTTTAATGCTTACCACAAAATTCCGAATTGATCGGTGAAAAATCGTTCCATCATAATAGTTCTTCTTGCACAATTTGATAAAGTTTTCACATGTTCGGGGTGTCTGAAAGACAATGGGAAGTTTTAATTAAGCACAACCTTTAAACAGTCATTACAGTGGTTACAAGAATCACTTTTGGTTTGTGCCTTACGAAGAAACAAACATGCAGGACTCAAAGAGGATGGAGGCTCTGTCTACAGGAAAAAGCCTGTAATACATGTTCTTTTAAGGCACACTGGAGAGACACACACTGAGTTAAATAAATTAAACCCAGACCTTCCAATTAGCACAAAGAAGTGTTGAACATTAGCTCAGATAATGGGAGTTCCCAGTTGACATCATGATGGTGAACACAGGTAAGCTCAGAGACTTGCAAGTAACTTAGTCCCAGCAGTGCATCACAATCCTGTTCCAAAGGGGTTTCTAGCACTGAAAAATATTAATTTACCAGAGTGAGAAAGAACCTGACTTCTCTGCTCCACTATTTCAAACTGAGCACATTGAAGCTAACTGGGAGAGAAGCATTTGGTCCTCTTCACCACTTGGAAGTAACAGTGGGACTGACGCAAGTCACTGGAACACAGGAAAAATCAAAAACCCAAACTGTCTTCAGAACTCTAAATAAAATTTAAAAAATGATGCTAAATATATTGCCAACTTCTAATTCACTTTTACAGTGCAAATTAAAGTTATTTAGTGAATTTATGAGCCGTGACATTCAAACAGTACCTTCTGAAAAACTTTACTGTCCACCTAGTCATCCTTCCCCTGTAATTGTATGGATTCTCTTCTCTGCATTACTAAAATACCTTCAGACATACAAACACAAGCACAGAAACAGCCTGTTTTCTATACTTGGACATGTTTTCCAGCTCCACTGTGGATTATGTGCATAAATCTATTCCAGTTTTACAAAAGAATACATCTAACTGAGTTCTTACAGGCCTTAAAAATATCCTTATTGTTGGCTGTGCTGACAGTGAGCTGCAGTGGCTGTAAGAGAGCACACACAGGACTTGTCTTTGTGAAAGGCACTGATTCACTTTGCACTGTTGTGACATCACTCTTGGTCTGGGAGCTGCTGAGAGACAGAGACTGAGCCATGCAACCTCAAGTGACTTAAAAGTAAAAAAGCCAAGGCCAGCTTGATTATAATAACTTAAGGATGAAATAATCTCTATGTCTTGAAAAGCCAGCCCATACAAGTATTCATCTGGAACCCTACAAAACTTCAGTTTTCTGTATTTTCTCATCTGAAACACAATCATTCTCACCCCTCTTTATTTACACTGCAATGTCTCTTTATTTTCCAAACAAACTGTACCTGTCATTATAAATTCTCTATATTGATTCTTTCCTAATTGCTCTACTCAGATGACAGTTGTCAGCTGGGCCACAAGTGAAAAAATTACTAAAGTCTAATCTTACACCAGCCTTTATTTCAGAGCTCCTACAGAATTCATTACTGAGTTAAATGGTAATGGTACCATAATGGCTTCATGGTAGAATGTCACCAGGACATGTGTTTTGGTGGCATCCTGAGGGCAACTCATAAGAAACTAAATTCCATAAAAATTGTATCAAGCAACAGGAGGTTTTCGTACAGATTCTATGTTTCCTACAGTTTCTAGTAATTGTGATTTTTTTCCCCTTTGAATTCAACATATATGGTTTAAAATAATCTTGGTACTTAACCTTTCTACTAAAATTCAAGCCCTGAGGAATCACTTGTGCAGTACATGCTTCCTTTATAAGACAGTATCATAACAGCCTTGATCCTTGTGTTTTGCTATTAGTTATTACTCATGGAAAATGTCAGTAAGGATAAAAAAAAGTTTGAAAAATTTCTTTGTGAATCAGAAATGGAATCAGCAGCTTTTAGCCTAAGGCACTTTATCTCATGAGACCCAAGCACTCTTTGGAGAGAGAGACATCGTTAATAAGTTCTCGAGGGGGAATACAGCAACCTGTAATTAATTTTTTACAAAAAAATGAAGCCAGGCAAAAGACTGACTCTCCTAGGAATGGACACCAAACCATTTTAAATTTGCACAAAGCTGATAACCCAATACAGATTTCCTGTTTATTTTCAAAACTGTAAAATATACATCAAAAAAACTGGCTCTAGTAATGTATTTTTTATGCAGGACCTGTGCTGACCCTTCTCTCTAAATGGATTTCTAGCTATTATACCCTTTCCCAGAAATAAGCTTTTCAAATGCAACTTCAGAAATATTTAGTATACACGCAATAATTATTTCAGTGCAAGGTTTTCTTTAAATAATTCCCACCAAATTGGTTCCCATGGTCACCTCATGCATCACAGAGATACATTTGGCAGGTAAACAGCTCCTTAGCAACATTACCACTACCTTTTATAGTGCTTTTTAGTAGACATCAATAAGGTTTACATTCAATCAGTAATAAACCTCAGTTTCAGTCATGCAGTAGATCTAGAATATCTGGCTCAGATTATCTGATTTATTCAAAGCAGTTGATGTTCTTGCCAAATCTCACACTGCCAAGCACATTTCAGGGATTTTTTAAAGTACCATCCTGTCCAAAGCAGGAGAAAAAGGCTTGAGGTTTATGGGGAAGGTGCAGATCCCCAGTACTGAAGCTGTGTTTTGTACTGACCATACAAACAAGGTCAGTCTTTGAAGTCTTTGTTCCAGCTACAAAGACTGATGACAAATACACATAAACAAACCTGACTTTGTTATTTGATGTAAGATCTTGTGGCAGATGTCAGACTCCCAGTCTCTGAATGCAAAGCTGTCTCCTTCTTCAGACATTTCCTGCACACCACTTGCCTCTCACCATTTCTGAAGGAGAAGGGGATGGTCAAGGCACCTGGAAATGCAGGAGGTAACGCCAGTTTCTTGTTGTCTAACCACTGACTGCGTGCTCCAGGCTCTCACTTTCAGTTCTGGCTGGTTTTATCTTAAACTGGCCTCAACAGTAACAGCTGATTTTCCCCTCTTTATCCCTTTTACATTAAGCAGGAAATGACTTACATTATTTTATTCTGCTGACTGTGACTTAGACCTGTATGTAAGGAAGTTGAGGGAAAAATGCCACTGAGTTAACCTGATCTGAAATCCACCAACAGAAAACACTGTTTTAAACCTATTGCAATATCTTCTCAGAATGAAGTGACAGTCCTAAAAAGGAAAATTTAAAAATCATGGAAGGCTTTTCTGACCAAAGAGTGTGGTAGGACAGCCCTGAGAAATCCTCCTTTTCTTAGGTCAAGTTGAGACCATGTAACTGAATGCAGTGTCTCTAAGATGTCCTGCAACTTAAAGACACTTTTCTTTCCAAGTGACAAACAGTAAGAAGAAAAATCTTATTTATACCAAAAATGAGTCACCTGCTCCAACTGTGCTCCCTATTTATTTTGTGGATGCCAGATAACTGTCTTTCAACTGCTGAAAATTCACACCCAAGACAAGCAGTAAAATTTTAATAAATGCTTTGAGACAGGAATCCAGAAGAGTACTTATCCCAGAAGATGCCACAAATGCTTTGCTTGGCTCACTTATATATATATTTAATGGGGCCACAGCCCAATGGTTTTCTAAGTAGGTTTAAGTCTCCATTTAGCTAACACACTTAGTAGGTAACTCTGCATGGAAACACCAGCACTCTACCAGTTACTACGCCCAGACAAATTTCAGAGTTAAAGAGAGATTCCTACAAAGAATGACCCTGCAAAAATAGCAGTGACAGGAGACTGTGAAATCTCGATACTGGGAGAATACTGAAGAAAGGAATATACAATTTACAAAACCAAAGTGAAACAGAAAAAAGCCCCTGACTGCTTACCACAGACTTCTAGGATAAATGCAGATTTTATCCAAGCCAATTTCAGTTTCCATTTTGCCAGCAAGGGTGGCTCCAAGCCAGGTAAAATTCATGTCTCCTGCTGCATCCTGAGACCTGAAGGGTGGGACCAACCAAGCCAGGTCCCTATCTGATTTCCCAGTCTGCAGCTTTCCTTTCTCATTAGTAACAATGGGTCATTACCTTTGTGAAAGTTACCTTAACTCAGAATCTGTACTGGGCAGCACAGAGCCAAACAGGAGATGAAAAACCTGCAGCACTCCTGTTGCCAAGGTGCGGGAGATGGGAAAAGAGGGGAGAGCTCCTGAGTTGTTGCCATGACTGCAAGGAAAAAGGCTTTACTATGTGAAGAGCTAATCATTTCAAAATGCTCCATCCCCTGAGGATGTGCATGAACCTTGAAGGGAAATTTCACACTAAGCATTCAGAAGCTGTCATTCGCACATCTGTATAATTTTCTTGTGCTAATTCCACTTCCCTTTTATTTCTTTTTTTCTCTCTAAATTGGATGAACCGTAGTAGTGGCACTAAACTACAGAGCCTTGCTATATGCTCATTAACCCTATGTTTCAAAGCAGGAAATAATGAAAAGCTCATTCCTCTCAAATTAAAATTGCATTCTACAGCCTTCATCTTATCACAAAAACGCCAGAATTCTGCTACTAAGAGGCATGAACTAGTGATGAAAATTTCTAAAGCTTCAAACGAAGCCTTCCATTTTCTTAATGTAGATCTCCTTTAAAATGCAAGGTGGATTTTGTTTTGCTTTCATGCATTTTCATACTTTTACATAGAGCATTTTCAATCATGTAATTGTTCATTCAGCAACTCTTCTAATGTGTGAGCCCATAAAGAGGTGATTTGGTAAGGTTTAAACAGTTTCCCCCCTACCTTTCAATCTGTAATGCTCAGCCTAGCCATCACACAGAAGAGAACTCAGCAATAAAAGCTTGGCTTTATTTGGGGCTTAGTCAGAGCTAACTGTAATGGTACAATTTCAGAAATCACCATCTATCAGGTGCAAGTGTCTGTTCCCTCCTCCAAGCCATGGAAAGAAACATATAAATGTCTCAGTGTCCAGTACTGTTCTGGAAGGCCATTTAAACCACCCTGTTTCACTTTGCACCAATGACCTATGAGCACATTCCATTTGTTTCACAGCAAGAGGGACAAGAAAACCCAAAACTCCACAAAGCCCACTGCAAGAGCATGGGAAGAATTTCACTGTGGGAAGTTCATGACATTTCCTGCAGGAGAAACGTTTACTCCAGACCTAAACACCACTCCCTGCCAGCTCCACTTCCCTGCTAACAGCTCCCCAGTGTGAGAGAGGGACTGAGCCAGTGACAGGTGATGGTGGCAAACAACAGCTGCCTACAGTGGTTCAGTTCAGGAAAGCCACAGTTCATCTAAGGGACACAATTCTCAGTCTGGTTATACCAAGAGCAAATGTGTTCAGGCAATTTGTGATCTATGATCAGAAGAGCACAGCTCCAGAGAGTGAGCACTGGGAGACATGAAAGCACTGGGGCACTGTGGGGTAAAAGACTCAGCCAGACTCCTACTGATAATAAAAGAGAATTAAAAAAAGAGAACAAGCTAACTATGCCTTGGGAAATAGATTGCTGACTTGATAGCAAACATTTGCCTATTTTGCTACCTCAAAGCCTCCAAGTTCGCTTAGAACAAAGAGCAGAATTAATGCATTCTCATTACGCAGAAACTCACTGTAATTTAATCAGCTATTTAGCAAAGACTTCAGCAGATAGCTAAATTTCACTTTTAAAAGGCATTTCTTCCACAATACTGACGTTCATGATGCTACTGAAAACTTTTTCAAAGTCTAAGCAAGATGCTCAGCTTAGACAAGATGCCAGTAAAAAAGATGACACACTTCAGTTTTACTTCTCACATTTTTGCAAACACAGGGACAATCAATCAGTTTAGCTGAGCACAACTCAAATTAAACAAGGCATCTAATTCACTCATGTAATTTGTCAATGTTAACTACTAGTTCTCCAGAGGCAGAGTCAGCCACAGTTACTACTTTTCCTCTAACTTATATTTACTGCAGTGGTAGAAAAGAAAACAATCGTCTCCCAACCCCACTGCCCCCTCCAAATCCTTCATCACACAAGGGTTAAGGAGCTTGTCACACAGTGCAGTGCAGGGCTGGGTGCTGATGAGGAAGGACAGGTAAGCAGGACAGCACAAGTAGGTCCAGTCTAAATGAGGATACAACTTCAATTGCTCAAGCAACCTCCAGCAGCTTAAAACTTGGACTAACACAGGTCCCACTGCAGCTCCCTGGCATTTCATCCATCTGCAACTGCCTGCACATAAATTCCACCTTTTCAGAAGATGCAACCTGGAACAATTTCCACATTAGACAGAGGAGTTCTGGTAGCTGTCAACTTCCCAAGGTCACCCCACTCTCATCAGAGCAGCCAAGGTAGAAACAAGAAACACGTCAGAGAAAGATGAAGAGCAGCAGCTGTGTAACTCCAAACCACCCACCTCATCCTCGGGTGTGGGATCACTGTGTGGCAGACACAGCTGGCATGGGATGTCTGCACCTCATGTCTGCAAATGTCACAAATCAAGAGGCACGATCCAATAACAATCAATTCCCTTCCCAGATCCAGCTTGCCAGGGCAGCTGGGAAGGCAGAAAGGGTCCAAATGTGCAAAATGCCTTTCCACCAAGTAGTCAGTGCCAAAGGCTGCCAGGAAAACACACAGACAGCCCAGGGTAGCAGGGACAGGTTGATGGGGAGGGGGCTCAGCATATAAAGCTGTGTGAGTAAGGAGGAAGGGGGGGCATTCAAAAGGATGATGTTTGTCTTCCCAAGTAAACATTATGGTGATGGAGCCCAGCTTTCCTGGGGATGGCTGAACACCTGCCTGCCCTTGGGAAATGGTGAATTAATTCTTTATTTTGCTATGCTTGTGTGTGCAGCTTCTGCTTTACTTGTTAAACTGCCTTTACCACAACCCACAAGTTTTCCCCTTTTCTGATCCTCTCCCCCATCCCACTGGTTGGGGAGTGAGTGAGTAGCTGTGTGGGGCTTAGTTGCTGACTGGAGCTAAACCAGGACAGGGTGTTATGCCCACAAAGTTAAAAATATTAAAATATCAGCTTCCAATCACTTAGAACAACCTAGAAGTGACCTGTTCATCAAGCTGGCTGTGCAGAGCCATCCTACTCTCAGCCCCAAAGAACAAGAGATCTGTCTGCCATTGTACCACTTGGAGGAAAAAACACACCAAGAAGTAACAGCATCCTCTCTAACAAACATTTTTATGCAGCTTTTCTTCTACTGGAAGAGCACAGCTTTGTTTGTTCTTAGTTTCTGTTGACAAGAACTCTCAAAGTTGAGAGTTGCAGCTCCTCCTGTAATGGCCTATTTTGAGGAAAAAATATGAAACAAGCCATTACAACCATGCCAAAACCACTGTATTTCATCCCTCCAATCCCATTACCAAGTGAACAGATACTGGTAAAACATCAGCCAGTTATTTCCCAGACAGTGCCAATACCATGTTGACAGAAAGCAAGTAGAATGGAGGTTTAAATCAGAAAGAAAATGAGATATCTGGGGAGACTGGAGAACCTTATCATGCCAGGAGGTCAAAAGATTTTTTCAGCAACTCACTTCTTTGCCACTGGAAATGGATAAGAAGTTTTCAGGCTTCTGATCTTCAGAACAGTCCCTCACAGAAAAAGAGACATGATTTCAAAGAACAGGGGCTGGATTACACATTTATAGATCACAGGCATATTTAACAGGTCAGAGGGCCTGAAAAGATTAAAACGTCAATGTTTGTAGAGTAACGGCTTCTTTGGAAAGCCATGCCAAGACATCACCATTAAGCAGAGTTTGCCAGGCCCTAAAACCTCAAAAAGCATTTGTGGAGTGTCAGATGGAGCTTTGAAACCCATCTCACATTCTTCTTTGTTTTACCATTTCACCCTTAAACCTTCAAGTACTAAACCTGAGAGAGGCAAGTGAATTTATAAAACATGCCATGGCAGCTACAGATTAGGATTTGATTACAGCTCTTGGCATGTGCTGAACCACCAGACCATCACCCAGTGACCACTTGTATGTAGCGGACTCACCCAGCAGAGAAGGGAGATAGAACATCAAACCATGGGTTCATTATTTTGACAGGGTCTTCTGGAGCATTGCATTTACATATTTATTTATAAGTGGATATATATTTAAAAATGGCTGCTCCACCACCTACAAGGTATAACTCCATCACTATAGTGACTAATACAGCAGAATACACATGGATAATATGCAGCTGCTCCCAGCATCATCCTGATTAAAGCAGCTAAAAGAACCTGAGGAGACTAGAAAATTCACAGTAAATAAAATACAAGAAATTCAGTGATATTCATTGCCTTTCATCAGTTATTTCTTCAGAATTTGTATGTTTGACATGCAAAAGGCTAGAACTGAAAGAACAGAACTTGTTGGATATTGTTAGATCTTCTGTACTTTCCAGAATTACTTCTGGCAAGTAGAATTTTAGTAAATTTTTATCCAATTAGTGTATACAACAAATGTTGCTTATGCGCAGCTGAACTCAGCTTCCTGGAAAACGTCCCTACAAGTGGCCATCTGATTAGTCCCCAACAGGAGGAACAAACTGTACCTGAATAGGAGGATTGGGAGAAAAACAAATGACCAAGAAAAAGCAGTAGGCACACTGCTATGACCCCAAGAGAGAGCAGTACCTTTGCTCATCTGAGGCACAAATTCAAAAGGGTGGGAAAAAATCCAGCTTATCTTCCAAAGTCTTTTTATTGCCTTTTTTCAGGTCAATGATTTAAACCACGCACCATCCTTCTGGAACCTAAGTGAAGTTTTCTGGTGCTCTGAACAAGTGATTTCAAACACAGAAAATATCTGGATTCTAGTCCTATTTCATGCTCTTTCTGAATCCTGTCACAAAGTAACTGATGACTTCAATCACACTGCAACACTGATTTCCTGCCCTGGATCAATACAGAACATTTCTTGATTAGGTTTTTGGTGCTAGGAAGAATTTCATCACTATCAGTCTTACTGACTGGCACCTTAAAGTACTAGTATATGAAGAATCCTATATTTATTTTTAAACAAAGGTTTCCACATGTACATATAGACTGATCCACAAACAATCCATGCTGGCAAATAGCTCACAAAAAATGGGAAATAAAGGAGACAACAGAGCTGTGAAGGGACAGGGAGTGAGCTCTCAAGGAGAATATTGAAGGCAACAGATACTGGGCAGCTTTCAGAAGCAGTGCAGAGTGCTGACAGCACAATTGCAAGAATATTTTGCTTAAATACAGACAAGAAGCATGAAAATCCAATTGAAGACTCAGTACACATACCATCTAAGACATCAAGTATGTCACTTGCTGCTCTCTATTTTAGTGAGGAGACTTCACCTCAAAGTATGTATTGAAATCTAAACCATAAGACTACTTTAAAATAGAATTTAAATGTTGCAAGTCCTACCTCTGGACACAGGTATTTATCTGTCATATTTATATAGCAACTTCATCCTCAAGCTTCCTTAAACATTTCACAATCATATACTTGCAGTACTGTGAAAATAAGATCACTGCCAGGGTGGCTTCCATAATAACCAGAGCACAGGATATCCCTCAACAATTAAAAAAAAACAAACCCTGTGCACTTTAATTTGAGTGAGCATTATGGTAGAGTCCTGTTCCCCCTTCCTGCATTCAAGGACCTTACCAACATTCTACACTTTCACAGGAAAATCAAATTCTGTATATAAACCAGCTCTAATTAGCTCCCAGGACTGGTCCAGCTTGTGCACTGGATAAGGTAGAAAAGCTGATAAAAACTTGGCATGTGATTAATTAAGACTATTGCCATGCATTTTCAAAAGCACTGTGAACTGGAAGTGTTTAACAATGTTTAGATTTTGGCACTTCCCCATTTTCTACATCGGTCTTTGCAGTCTCAACAGATTCACTGTAGTTGATTCGTATAAGTTTATGACCTGTGTATGTGCTGTATGTTTAAGAGATGTTTGCTCTGTCTGTACTGAGCTAACCTCAGTGTGATTCAGGAAAACCAAAGTTAGAAGCACAAACTCCTTATTTAGTAAAAGGAGAAAAACAAGTGCCTCTCGGAAAGAACTGATTTCACAGACCTAGGATGATGACCTAAGGTGGATGTTGTGAAAACCTCCCTAAAGCAGCAAGCTTTTCCTATTTATTCTAAATATATATAATTTTCCCCTCTGCAGTGCCAAGGGTCTGCTTAATTCACACAGATTTAATCGACACAAAGGAGCAGATGGCTGGGGGCCAGTGCTGGAGCATGTCTGGTTGTGTAAAACAGCGCACACTTCCAGGGTGTACATGAAGAAGCTTTGTGTGTGAAAGGTGGATGAATAAGGAATTCATCTGGAGAAAAAGGAAACACAGAGGATATCATACAGGAAGTTTATAATGAGCAATTGAGCCTGGGTGCTCAGGACTGAGCGACACTGGTCACACATGTGGCCAAAAAGCCCACGCTGATAAGAATAGCTGCAGTCAGCCTGCTTTAGCCAGGAGCCAGTTTGGGAACATATGGCAAAACAAATGATTCAATGCAATCTGCTCGTTCTGCCGCTTCCCCTAAATATTGCTGTACTAACATCCTCTGCTTTTTGCCTTATTACAGTGTTACTATTTCAGAGCATGGAAAACACCTGTAGGGATGACACAGACCTACAGAATTACTAACACGACATGCTGCTGTGGAGATTCTCATGCTGTTTGCATAGATCAGCTTGAGATGTTTACACATATCTTGCTTCTTACTCGTGTGAGAGAAAGGAAGAGAAGGGAAAGCCAGAAGGCTTATGCTGTTTGCTCCTTTTTCTTTCTTGCACGCAATTCTCCCCGTACATCTGGATTTCACACCAGGCACCCCAGCTCCTACCCAGCACCACTGCCCTTAAGCTTTGTGAGGCTCACAAGAAACAGAAGTTCTACCATTTCAACCCCTACTCACATCCTTCAACTTTTCAAAATACCCATTTTCAGGCCTATAATACCCTGAGACAAAAATCTCAGTAAACAATCAAAGGTTTGAAAACTTTTTTCCTTTTATAGAAGTGGCTGCACAAATAAATAAGCAAACACACTACCCAAGCAGTGACGTCTGAGACATCACTGTCGCCACAACTCATTCATCTATCAGAAGTCTTGCCATGTTTATTATTGCAAGAGCCACTGATTTCCCCCAGAATCAGACTGTATAGACTATAAAAAACTCCAGTCTGTTGTATTTTTAAATGAACTTCTCTTAATGGCAAAGGGAAGGTGTTTAAAAGCTTGAACTTTAAGAACTGGGAACAACAGGATGTAAAAACATATTCTAAGGTTTTCATTTAGGTTTGTTCTATAAAGCTCAGGTTTTAGAAACAAATCCAACCATTTCTGGGGATCTTAACACGGACTCAGACTGACAGACTGCTCTTGGTTTCAGTGAGGTTCTGTCAGTAAGGTGCTGTGTAACCTTGGATTATTCCCTCCTCACTGTGCTCTGCCTTCTCTTTTCTCTCTTCCTTCCTAGTCATTGCTTGGATCATTAATCCTTTGAAGATTATCTACAGAAATTCATCTTATGGGGCACAGTACCATATCACAGTGCAGCTCCAAGTTTAGGTCTCCTTTATTAGTGTGAAGTCGCACATATCCCTTCTTCTTCACGTATTGGTATCTCACAACATCTTCTTCAATAGCAGCTACATCAAAGCAAAAGACAGTAATTAGCTCTCTGTAAGCTTACTCATTGATCTTTAGAAATCATCAGTAAACAGTTCATAGATCCTACTGTCTGACCTCTTCTCCTGGGGTACTGGGTCTTGAGGGATCCTACTCTGCAATTCATCTATGATAACCTTGCATTAATCTCTGTGCAAAACACTTTCCATTACAGTAAACCACCAACTCTTTGAGAACCAACCAAATAATGTATATTTTAAATCCCAGAAGCATTCAGTATTACAAACTATAATTTTCAAGCAAAGTCTACCAACCACAAATGTTACTTTGAACCCAAACTGCTTCTTGTCAATCCTGAAAGCCAAGCAGGTAGTCATCAGTCAACCACAAACTGCTGACATACAGAGACCTACCCAGTTCTGAAAACAACTGAAGCTGTTACCAGAGACATTACTGGTAAGTCAAACCAAAGGATCAATCTACAATGTTTCCATTCCCATTTTGTCAAAATGTCCAGTTAGTCAGATATTTTATATACTCAGTCACCTGCAAATCACTGTAACTTACCAAGTAAAAGAACTGAATTTGGTAAACACCGTTTTAGCAATGTATTCCATCTTTGCCTAGGTATGGGACATCTAAATTTCAGTGCTCAACATTGTCAGCTGGAAATACTAATGACTCAGCTATTTAATCAATATCCAAACTGAATAAATCTTACACATTTGTGTTTAGACTGGAGAATAAAAGGAAAACTTCATTGTATTAAAATGTATTTCCATGTAACCTTGAAAAGCCGTAAACTAAAAGTTACCACCACAAAATTTGCTGTTATTCTAACCAATACTGGGGTTGGCCAAAATGGTAGGGAAGATTTTGTGTGGTATCTGAGGAGAGATTATGTTTCATTCCTAACGCAGAAAAGGGGATATGTCAATATGTCATCCCTGGGCATAGAAAATGTCTCATTAATTTCAGTTCAAAAGAAGTAACTGTCATTCAAAGCCAAACCTAGATCATAATTGCTCCATTATTTTCAGTACAAGCACACTGGAAAGTAAGGATATATCTGGTCAGGGAATGTACTTCCATGGCATCAGTACTGACCAATTACCAATGCATTCCTTCAGTCCTCATAAAAGTATGTGTGCTAAGGACTTTCAAACTGGGAAGTAAATAAACAGCTTGTAGGTAGGTAGTTCTGGTACCTGCTTCGTGGGTAGTTTCAGGCACCATTGCAGTGGAGGTGAAGGAAGCACTTACAGCTCCAGTGGAATAGTGAGCCTGTTTGTAGAGGAAAAAGCAAGAGAAAAAGACATGAGATCTCAGAATTTATCTACCTAGATACTATATAAGCATTAGAAACACACAAATGTCATCCTTCTGAAGGCAGGCTTTCTGCTCTAGCTCCTACTGAACGAAACAAATACCCAGTGCAGCGATAATTCTCCATCTGTTGCCCACATTTCTCTGATGAAACTGTAGTTAAGGCTGCTCATGCGTTGAGCCAAAGGGGCTTAATTCTTCCACTCCAGTTTAATGCATCTTTATGCAAAGATTCTATTATCAGAATTTATTTGTACATCCACAGGTGAAGATAGGCAAGGAGTGCTTCTGTCAAGACATCTGTAGAAGTCTCCAGTGCTGCTGAGTGGAAGGAAAATCCAGTGAATCACAGAGATACAGTGAGGGAGAGCAAAGCAGCCCCCTCCCACAGCTGGCCCTGCTGCGTGCAGAGGCACTGTCCTATGGTTCCCAAGGTCTATTTTGAGCTCTGTAATTCTGCAGAAGGGAAATGTTAAAGTCACACATGGATTTTGTAGTAAATTACAAAGATCTAATAAACCCAGAGACATGTTTAGCAGTTCCAGGGAAATGCCTGTAAAGAGTCCAGGCAAGGTCATTGCTCATTCCCTAAGGTTTCACTGCATCCTAAGCAAGTTTGCAGCTATGCCCATCCATGTCATAAGCTGACAATCTGACTCCTCAACATGTGTAGAGCTCATCCTTATCTCTGCCCTCTTTTTTCTTCTCCTTATTTTTTTTTTTTTATTGTAACACTACAATGTCCCAAAAAAGGGGGCATTTGTGATCCCAGTCCTTGGTCTCATACATTCCCTGATCTGTCCCTAAGCCCTCTCATTAAAAGCTGTATGTTGCACTGCTATTAGTTTTCATTTAAGTGTAATCAAAGCAAATAGGCACACACATCCCAGAATTATTAAAGGACAGAAGAATACTCTCTTTGCCCATTTCAAACAGACTTTGATGTAGGACATCCAGATGCAGATGAATTGTTTCTCTTGACAACCATGAACATGCACCTGGTAGAACATCTTTTAAAATATTCCACTAAACCCCTGCATTCCAGTGGGGAAAAAAAATGGAGGAGCAGCTGTGGATGATTTATGTATTTGTCCACACCAGAAATGATTCACTTGCACTACCCTTAAGGTGTGCTCTCTCTGCCAGTAACTGTAGGAAGCAATGATAAACAAACTCAAAGTGAGAGATTAGAACCTGGGAAAAAGGTTCTGCCAACACATCCATAACCACATCATAAGGACTCTTCCTTCTTATTGTGCTCCAGTTCTCAAATGTTTAGGTTCATTTGCAATGATTTAACAAACAGAAACTCACTGACACATACTATGCATGTCTAAGGAATCCTGATATGATCCTCATATTTTCATCTATGACAAATTTCTGTGTGAGAGGAAACAGAAAGAGCAATGTTTGCTTATACTGCAAGAAGAAAACAACTATTACCATTCTTGAAGAAGTCCATCAGTACCAAACTACAAATTAAGTCAACTTACTGCATTCAGCTTATCCACTTTCTTCTTTTCAGGAGCCTTCATAGTAGCTGCTAAAATATCATCGCCTTTGAATTCCTTATAAAGCTCCAGTAAAGTCTCTCGGGTCTCTGTATTTGTATTTTTCAAATAGTAAGATGGATCTAATTTTGCTTTTTCTTCATCTAGGTAAGACAAAGTTAAATCACTTAGAATTAAAAGAAACGTATTTTGTTCTCCTTCAATTTATTACATATCTAATTACACAAAAATTTTCCAGATATTAATTCTACTTTTTTTTTTTTAATAAAAAGGTCTAGCAACTGTATGTATTCCTCCAGACACAGTGACAAATGGCAATGCATAACACTAATGACAGTGTAATCCAAAATACAGCACTATAAATGCCAACATGATGTACAAGAAAAAAAAATCAAACCAACTACCATAAAAATTTATTTGAAGCCACTAGGAATTATCTAAGTCCATTCAAGTCTTGTAAAATTTTTATAGAACAATAAAGACAAAATACAGTTGGGTACAATATAAACTTTTGTCCTTCATCTCCTCACTGAATGGTCAGGCCTGTGATGCAAAAATCCCAGGATCAGATATTTAATGTGACAGTAGGGGAAGGAAGTTGCTGGACTGGACTGTGGAATTTGATTTAGTTAATACTTTAATTTAATATTTTAATTTTTACAAGTTTCACTTGTTCTCTGTCTTGGTATGATTATTTGCTGGATATTACATATTCCATCGCTGAGGTAATATTCACTTATTCTGACTGGGTAAATAGAAAGAGATGCTTGCTTATACAACAGGAGATTAAAAAAACCCAAAAACCAGATAAGAGCATAATAAGCTAACCACTGAGAGATGTCCTTCCAGAAAACAGAGGCAATTCCATAACATCATCTTCAGATTTTGCATATTTGGGTTGGTGTTTTCTCAGCCTACCTTCAATTCATCCTTACCTGGATCAATTACTTTTATGTTGTTCTTAACATGAAAGAAGTTTGAGACATTGAACTTATCCAGGTTTGTTGGATCCTGAAAATAATTAAAAAAACTAATATCAGAGACCTTGGTAGGCACCTATTCCAAGTAACAGACTAGACCAAAGGGCAGACACCATGATAAATAAACAGGGAGAGACAGAATAACTTCCATATTCCCCAAACCACAGAAAGATGAAAAAAATACAAAGCAATCAACCCCAACCAACATCAGTAATGAGTCTGTTCACAGCAGACTCCTCAGGGATCTGGAATTCAGTTCCAAACATAATATTACACATATATCACCTACAGAAGTTACTACCACAACTCAGCCAAGTCTACCCTGTCCTAGTGAGAAGCAAGAACAATGCAATCCCCTGGTTCTTTCCTTTGTTCTGAGCTTTGGTATAAGATCTGTGCAAATGCACATCAGCTATCTCCTGCTATTTATAATCCTGGGCCTGACTTGCACTTGCTCTGTGAACTTTTGCAATGCATTTCAAAATACAAATAAAACCTCAGAGCAAGTCTCTGCAGTAAGAACTGTTTTAACAGTTGTTTTTTTTTTACTAGTGCTTACAGAACTATGTTTAAAAAAGATGAAAAAAAATGCTATTATGAAAATTCAATTTAGTGACCACTGGAGGAAAACAGCAAAAACACACAGTCCATTAACTGTGATTCTTTATTCTATCTCTAGGCAACTTTCTGTAGAACTTTGACCTTTTGTTAGACAGAGTGAGACAAGGAATGCCTACTGGTGATCTAGGTTACTTTATACTATTATTAAACAGTCTTTAATCCTCTCCTTACAATGACTTCAAGGTTTTCTCCTCAAGCTCCTCTGCAGCACAGAAAGGTCAAAACATCAGCCCGGGACACCCAGCCACTTATGGAAAGTCTATCTTACATAAAACAATTCAAACTTTAAAATACCAAAGTAACAAAAGAATATGCAATAGTTTCTAGCTCAGGATAAAAACAATGCAACATTCTTATGCAAAGAACTATGACCTAGCATGATTAGTATTAAATATATTATCCTAAAAAATTTAACAAAGCTTCTCAGACCACCGCAGTTGATAAGAAGTTTGACAATTTCATCTCTGCCAGAAGTAATGTTTAATACAAGCAGAGCTGCCAGCTCCATAATTTATAAAATGATCTAATTATGCCTTTCATTCATCCCTGAAATTATATGCTTCCACCAGAGAGTGCATTTTTAGTTTTATTGTTGGTAGTAAAACCAAAACACATTTATGAAATCAAGCTGTGATTCTGCACCTTAATGTGACCTGGCTTTCTGCTGCCCCCTTTCCTAACCACCAGATAACAATTTTCTATTGTTTCATGTCCCACTATACCCTTCCAATAGATCTTCATTGAGACAAAAAAAACTGCCTAAAAAATTACATCTTTAAGATCTTGCTTTAGAAACAGACAATCTTGAAATAAAACTACAAAGAAATAGGAAATTCGGATCATTTTTAGCCATTTTCGTTTCCTCGGACACCAGCACTCAGGCGTATTTATTATTTATTACCTTACATACATATTTATATATGTGTGAATAGAGATTATTTTGGGCCTTCTTTCTGACAGTCAACAAGATGCATGGAGAAAGTCTGGAGAAAGAACTCTGTGTGTTTTCACAAGACATTTTCACTCCCAAATACTCTGCAGCAATCATGAGCTGCAGCTTTCCAAGACAGCAGTCATTGCCCTGCACATAAATGTACTACCTCAAATGGTGAAGGAAGGGAGAAGTGCTTACCCTTCCAGGAAAGGGAAAAAATATCTGTGTATTAATATTAATAGAGATAAATGGATTTATAGCAATTCATGTCTGCAGTTCATGGCAGAGCTGAAGGGCAAGACTGACTCATGAAACCAAATTTTCATGGACAGGAGGGAAGGCAGCAGTAAAAATGAAACAGAAAACACCTTGATGATGTTCCTCTAAATAAGCTTCTTCATTTATTGATTTATTGATTGTTCAAAAATAAATAAAGGACATCACAACTGCCAGTGCCTTACACACCCAGGGGCTTGTGCTCAGGGTACCACAAATCAGATTAGTTCAGACTGTTTAACAGCCACAGTTCATTCAAACATCTACATGGCTTAATCAGCCTAATCACAGGCATCAAGCAACTCCAGCCAAATGTTTACAGCCTCTTTCCTTGCAAGGGATTTCTCAGGGCTCTCCAAATCACCACCAGCCCCCACTTTGGCAGTGCATCCATTATCCTGTGAAGGACAGCAGAGGCCATGCGGCAGCTCCCTCTCCTTGCAGCCCAGCTGTCCACCTGCACTCTGGGAGATCTGAACTCCAAACCCCAAAACTGTGACCCAGATCCTCTGCACAAGGTTCTTCCATCACATCCATGCGGGCCATCTGTTCCAATGGAAACCTTGACAAAGGTTTGGTTTACAGTGTTGTCCCTTGTATTCCTGATTCTGCAAAGCAAGAGCCTCACCACACATCAAGAAGGGTGACAACCCACACTCTCACCCCAAAAGAGATTTCCCTCTGTCAGTGGAATAGCCCCTCAAAAATGATCCCTCTGAAATCTGAGTATCATCTTGTACAGGTCACCTAGGACATGTTTATTCCTCCCTCTAAAATACAGCATCTTGATATACTAAGAGAAGTTTGATTACAATTAGTTTGATTAGAATTAGTGTGAATCAGAATTAGCGTACTGTGAAAGTACTGAAGTGAATACTAAGTCAAACACAAGACACCAGTTGCTTCTACCTGCCCCCAAGAGCAGAAACACATCTGAGCAGTCCAACCCCTGCTGCAGAAGACACAAACCATTTCCTTACTGGTGGTACTGAGTCCTACAACACAAGATATAAACTTTTTAAAGGTAAGACCATGAAAATTTTGTAAGCTTGCACCATCTTTAGACATATCACTTCAGGAAGAAAACTGTCTAAACACTAATAATTTGCCTGCCAAACTCCTCTCATTCCATCCATGACAGTTACTGGGCACAGAATCAGAGCAGTCCGAACAAGATGCCACAGAGATGGGCAGACAGACACACTCACATTGTCAAAGCCTCAAACTCTACTGAATTAATTGCCTTTCCTGGTCAGAACCAGGCTGGACTCATGGGGATGTTCCAAATCCTGTTAAGATTAAGGCCTGGGGCCCAAAGACTTAAAGAAATAAGTTCGCTGTAAGTGCACAGAAACCAGAAAGGAAGATGAACCATGGCCTACTTTTGTTTGTCTTAGCATGTTTAAAAATATGCATTCAAAACACCATGGTTGGCAGTCTCAGGGTTTTTCTTATTAAGGTTACGAACCACGAACTTTAGTTTAGCAAATTACTAGCACAGATATAGACTTCAAAGAGTTGCTGTCATCACTATTAAAAATCTCATATTTAATGTTTTCCTGAAAGCTGAGCTCTGAAAACAGTTAATCTCAAGTTTTATACCACTTGATTTTTTTTCCAGTCATTCTCTGGTTTTACCTACTTAGGGAAACAGCTTGAACTCTGTTAATCTTAAGCACCACATACAAGCCTCCAAAAAGCAGGTTAAAACCAGCAGGTTTAGAGTGCGTGATTTTTCTGAGTCATGTTTTCTCTCTTACCATTTGGCTGTCCATGCTGCATCCCTAATTATCCTCAGGACTGTCACCCTCACATGCTGACCATGTCCCACTTCTTTACCCACTACTCTGCATGTCCATTGGTGCAGGATTCTCCCTCACAGAGACATCACCCACAACCGTGAGGAAATCTGCTCTGACCTTCTGTCACACACAGAGCAAATGAGGAATAGCTGAGGAGTGAAATATCAATTAACAGTGTGCAGCCCAGCTACCTCCAGCTCTGCTCATTAGCTGTGCTTCCTGCCACAAATGTCAGTGGTGTTTAACAGCTTGTCGGGAGCCATGTCTTGTCCACAGCTGATTAGATTATACAGAAACAATAAAACTGACATAAGGAAGCACATAACAGTATGAGGCTTTTTTTCCCTACAACAGCAGCAAACCTGTTAGCATTTAACCAGACTTGGTGTTTTTTTCTCTTCCCCCCTTCCATTTCTGCAGTGCAAAGAAGATGCATTTGTTAGGCTGCATCTACCAGGGAAGGCTCTCTGCAGGCTGCCACCAGAGCACTGTGCCTGTTACCCCTGGCACAGCAGGGCAGGGGCTTTACTGCAATTCCTTCAGCAAGGAGGAACCCCTATGTGTGCCTCTGCTTCACCTGCAGCACTGCCACTGAGCACAGCCACACTTCTCATTAAATCTCCTGCCAGCACACAGCTCAGCAATAGCTTCCAAGAGTTTCCAGAGCAGGATAATTTCTGTTGTATGCTCAAAAACTTAAGTTTCTCTCTTGTTTGTGAAGAGAGCCACAGTGGAGGATGACAAATTGACAGGGTGCTAAAGGGGAAATTTTCTTCACTCCTCTGAACACTTCCTATCAAATGGGATGTGAAAGCTGGGTATTTCAGCATTCTTACTTTGCACCCTTTAGGACCCCTCACACTTGCTGGGATGGGAAGTCCACCACTGTGTCCAGCAAAGCACTACCTGACCCTGCTCCTCTCTCCACCTTGAGCTGGGGCAGACACTTGCTTCAGCCTGCCTGGTCTTATATGGGGGAATTCAGATGACAGATATTTATGTGCTTGCCATAACTTCCACACTGTTACATACACACAAAAAAAAAGCATATTATAGCATTGAATCACACATAGAATTTATATTCACACTAATTAACAATAATTTTTACCACACTATTGACCATATTTTGTCATAAAGATTTGGCAGTAGGCATTAAGACCTGGCAGTCAATCCCCCAAAAATTTACTTGGAAGATAATCTCAAATTAGGTTAAACATCTAGACTGAAGACTCGCTGAAAACTTGTAAAACATAGGACTGGAACTTCATCACCTAGATCTGAGTTGAGACCTAATGCACTATTATTTCAAAAGCTGTGCTCAATCCTACCTTGAAACCAATTGCAAAGTGAAATGATGAACAGCAATGTACCAGAATGGCAAGCAGAAGAGGGAGGTAAGAACACTGCAAACAAGTGTCAACAATATCAGCTTTTCCATGTCCCCACAGATCTCCAAGCACTTTACATACTACCTTACCCATTAAATGGAACTAATTAATCTTACAGTACTCAAGTTGTCTGTCAGCTGGGAACACATTAATTTTCAAGGGATACTGAGTTAGGCTGAGCCGATGATCATTCAAGGTAAAGAATATAAGTGGGTTTAAAGTTATGAGAAACATAGACAACATACAACAGCAAATTCCATTTAGAAGAGACATGAACTAGTATACTTGGGAGAAAAATTATCTGAAATAATGATAAACTGTAAGGAGACAGAAGCTTGGAAAAATGTAAGACCTGCACTGCAGAAGATGGAAAACTTAACTTGACTTTGTAGCAAGATCACAAAGCTAAGAAAATGAAATTGAAACTTTAGTGTAAGGAGTTGCAGTCTAAAAAACCCAGTCTGGGTTTTTTAGATACAGGGAGTGCTGTATCTAGGAAGGGTATCATATGGAATAATGTCATGTGCATTTCTGTCATCATCAGCAAAATTCTAAACTAGAATCCACAACTTCTTCCGCCTGAATAACTCCGTTCCAGTACTGCTAATGCATCTTGCACACCAGGATATGGTATTACTCTTTACCTCCTGCCCTGACCTGCTGGATAATATGGCCATATGCTGATGAAAAACTGCTATGCTCCACCCCAGGACATTTGCATTTCAATAGGGGAAAAAGCAATTTCTGTATATGGACTATGTGTAGGAAGCACTGTGGATTCCTTTACAAAGAGAAGCACATCATAGACCTAAGACAGTATTATTAGCAACTAAAGTAGTGATTCTGCTTTTTTTAGTTTCACATTAAAAAAAAAAATTGTCCCTTTAAACAAGTAAATAGCACATAAATAACTGCTACTAAATTCAAAGCAACCAGATGAGATGGTGCTAAGCAGAAAAGATAACAGGGTGGATTATGACTCGTGTTTGAATGTTTAGCACCAAGAACAGGAAAAGCATATTATGCAATTCTGCCTCCTCTGAAAAGAGCAAATCTTTTTTGTTTTGTTTTTAATTACATATACTAGGAAAGAGGAGCCAAGAACTGAGGTCAATTGCTATTCTGGTAAAATCCAAGCAGATGTAGGATTGTCCTTTATGTATCAATAAGGAAAAATGTGATCATACAAATAATCTGTAAACATACATCATTCATATTTTCCACTTATCATGTTGTATTTCACTACCAAACACAGGTACCCCATATGTTTCCTAGGACATTCAGAGTCAGCCTCTGGAAATGCTATTTTCTATTGCTAAACACAGCTATTACAGACAGCCCTATTCAGCTGTTATTTGCAAAGCAAAGAATGGTTTTTTATAGCAACTTCCTTTATATCTACTTTTTTGCCAAACAGCAGGGTCAGCGATACCAGCTCACTCTCAATTCCAGCTCTCTTGGATATCACAGCACTCAATTTACATGGGGGAATGAGAAAACAACAAAGTGATAAATTTCAACACGGAACTGAAAGGTTTTTAAGAGAAGGAGAAATTGGGGTAGAGCTCTGAAACACAACAGATTGCAGTCATGAACTCTGGCTAAGAAACAGAGCCACAGGTGGTGGAGCTTGGCAGTGTGAAGCCTGAAGCCACCACGCTGCCCGCAGCGTTGTCAACAAGAGAGCTGGTAGAGGAGACATCGGTCTGTCTTTCAATAATTTATATGAAGAAAACACTGTGAGAAAATAGCAACACATTTCTCTACCACATCTACTTAAGCAATTCTAATATCCAGGCTGGTCATGTTACTTCAGGTTGAATCCTGGCCTCAACACAGCAAGTCAGGGTAGGGCAGCATTTGAATAGGAGAAATCCAGTTCTACGTGCAAGTTTGCAGTGGGTGTTGTGCAGTGCAGTAAATGGCTCTTACTTCTCCTTCAACAGCCTGAAGCCATTTTAGACTGTGTGTTAAAAATAATTCTGAAAAAAATATTTAAAAACTGATCTGGTAAAAGGTCAAACTGTATCTGGTCAACAGCATTCAGATGGTGAAATCTCTTGCAGTCCAATCCCAAGATGGAGGTGTCTTTGCTATTTCTAAACTTACTTAAGAAGAGTGTGGCAGAAGACTGTACACTGCAGAGGTTAACACCAATCAACAATGAACTGTTTAATTAAGAGGATCAAATCTACTCACCACCCCAAATGGAGGTGGGAGAGGTGCAGGCAATGTGTGACCGTGACCTTGGACTGCACAACTAGCAGAATCTACTTTGTTTCATATTAAACATATTCCTCCAAGCAAGACAGAAACTCAACAAGTCAAGAATGAAGATGAAAAATATTGATAGAAACTCACATAGGGAATGACTAAATTTTTAGATGTTGCACTTTGAGATTTAGGGGACTAGAACAGCTGTGAAAAATCAAAGCTAGGCAAATAACAGGAACACACTCTTTATACATACATCCAATTCCAACCCTACAAAACATACCAAAATATTTTTTTAGCGACTGCACATTTCAATTATTTGTTCAAAATAACTTGGTTTTCCATATGGGTGCACAGACACATTTTTAGACACTCATCTTTTTTTACTTTTCCAAATCCATTAGCTACCATGCAGTTACACAGAAATAACATTCTGTTGGGAGCTTTCAATCTGAAAAAAAGCTGTATTTTTTGCATCCATTGGAATAAAAACATTTTACTTTGTTGCATTAGCTTGAACAGCAACAAGCCCAAAGGAACAGAGGACAAATATTTAAAAACATGCTGTTAAGCACCGGGGAGTAGGGAAGAAGGGCTACACTTTATTTAGATTTAGACATAAATGAAAAATCTTCTATTTGAATTAGACTGTGTTAGTCTTGGCTAGTGGCAATTAAGTGTTCATGAGATGCATACTAACTCATGATTTCAGTAATAATGATCCTGGAATCTTTTTGTTTTGAAATCATGCAAGCTTAAAAGTACCTAGTTTTAAACAAAAGTTTTAGATCTTTTGATACTGAATTTCATCTGTAAATCTTTTACATTGTAAAATTTACAATTCTCTTTTAAGTTACATTTTAATTTTCTTAAAATCAGCAAAGAACCTACATCAGTATCTATTAAGAAGCAAAACATTCCGAACAGACAATTACAGAAAATCCTCTGGTTTGCTGCCTGCTTTACTCTACATTTAGAGAAACATTCTATGGAGAACACTTTTCTGAACCTTTGACTCTTTTATACATCTTTGGAAGAGGAAGATGGACAATCCACTACAGTCTTAACGTAACATGTCAACTTCCTAGAAGTTTAAATCCATTGCATTCTTAAACATTGTTTCTTTTGATACCACAGACCATGTGGGGCAACTTGCTACTCATCCAGATTGTGTTATATGGCGTCTTTGTGACTCATCTGGATAACAAAGAACTACAGCGAAGTTTCTCAGTTCAGTTACTCTAGCTTCCTGCTAGAACAGTGCACTTAGCAACATTTCACCTTCTGCAAAGAATAAAGCTGTGTGGTCTAAGGTGCAACAGAGAGAAAAGTTCACCTGCAGCGTGACGATGTCTTGCCGAGTGAAGGGCTCGTCTGTCAGGAGATCCTTGTAGCTCTTTGGTTTTATGTTCAGCTGCTCAACTGCCTAACAGCCAGGCAAAAGACACAGATATCAAACATTGGATTCTCGTGTGCAAATATTAAAAGTAAATATCTGGTATCAATAAAATCTTGAAGTACAAATCATAAAGAATACAATTTCACCCTCATTCTCAACTGGCAGCTGCAGTATTTTCATTGTGGGCTTCAAGAAATGAGAAGCTTTTGACTCTCATCCCTACAAAACTTGACAGTTTTGTGTGATTTGCTGCGTTGTTTTTTTAAGAGGAACCTTGCAGTCTCCATTCCATAGTTATGTCTATCATTTAAACCAAATTAATCATAAAAGTACTGCCAAAAAAAATCTCGCTTTCAGTTTTTTAAGCTCTTACCTACAAAAGACTCCTGAATCTGTCTTATATACCCAAATGTCCCCTGTGCTCCTCAGATGGAAGTGATAACATTTCCCTAAAACCTCCAGAAGCCCATACATGAATTCCATGCTTATAATAAACCAGTAAATGCTATTGCTTCGTGTGGTACCACACAGGCCACAAACCCTCTTGGCACAGCCCATTTAGGAAGCCCAGGATTGCAAATTGCAGCAAACAGAGCAAGAGTTCTGCAGTATTGACAAGGGTTTAACAAAGATCACTCTTAAACTCATCCTTGCCTGTTAACCCCAAGCAGTCAAAGCATCCTGCTTGCAGAAGGAATAGAAAATACTTTTTATTTTAACCTAATCTAGAGTGCTCTCACAGGTGAGGACAGCTCTACTATATCACAGCAAGTTTTCAAAACCATGATGAATCCAGCCTTTTCCTTGATTGCAATGGTTTCAGCCTGTTCCTCCCTCAGTACCTGAATGTCCCATCAGAATTAAAAAAGCAGATGTTCCAGTGTTCAGACTTTTTACAACACTGGAGATGGATTCATTAATTGAAGGATTTATTTGCTACTGAAAAAATAAATAAACCTTGCTTTTACACTAAAGATTATGCAAAGGAGTCACGATTAAAATTCCACTTGGGTTCACATAAATGTTCACAAAACACAAATAAAAATGCAGTTTAAGTGTCCATTAAGGCATTCTTTCTCCTATTCCTCCAGCTCCAGCTAAAATGCTCTTTTTTATTCACTAATATGAATAGAAATGAGGCAATTTGTGTTTTTGTGATGACACTGTATCAGAAAGAAGACAACAGAAAATTTGTCTATTAATTCAACTGAGGAGCGTATCAAAGCTACTCATTTTGAAATACAAGATTCAGTACATGCAGATTAACTTAAGAAAAGGTTTTAGAAATATTATTTAATACATATTCTAAAGTTGTTCCTATTTTGAAGGCTAAAGCTGGACAACAATTTGTGAAGTCAGTTCATCTCCCCTGTACTTTAATTTCCCTGGCTGTAAAACAAGAATAAAATTCACCTGTCTTTCTAAAATGTTTTGTGATCTTGACTGAAATGTAACAAGTACAAAATATTAATAATGAAACACAACAGAGAACCTACCTCATAGGCAAACACATTTCCAGTAGTCTTGATGGCCACAATATGGGAGTTATTGGTAAATACAGTAAACAGCACTGGACAGTGGTACTTGCCTGATAGAGGGAAAGAAGTTTAAATTTCTCATGAAGACCTGTAACTGTTTCGAAATAGCTAATTTCTCTGACCTCTGTGGATGATATTTACATTAATTTTTAATATCAAGTGTAACTTCAGTGTGTATTCAATGGTGTTTTAACAACATTTTGATTCTCCAGTGACAAAAAAGTGCTAGAAAAACCAACAGTTAAGAGAACTATAAAACAAGCAGGGAAAATGCAGTTTTGAAATCTATTGCCTTCAATTCCCCAGCACAGAACTTTGTCCAACTTGCTTGATATTTATGAAATACCACAGTATAATTGTTACTGTTGTAATCAAAGATCTGTTGATAACATGAGCCTGTATCTTGTAATGTGTCCAGTGCTCTGTATCACTCTTGTTCCCAGGAATAAAAGTTTAGCTTATAGCCTACAGGAAAGTTCACAACAGCTGCTGAGCTCTAAGCAGAGGGGAGCATTTTGCATTCCAATGTGGCAAGCAGAATGCCATTAAATCTGAACACGTTATTCAATAAGGAACCCAGCTTCTGCTCTAATCAAGCTGTGAATTTTCCCAGGAGGGTCAGCATAAATATTAAGCAAGTCAACAGCAAGCAAACTGATGGGAGGCAATGTAGGAGGAAAAAGAAAAATGTCTGGATAACCCCAGCAGAAAGCAATTAGAAGAAGGTCATTAATACTTGATCAGTTTGCTAGACCTGGGGGTTTGGGTGAGATTTTTGAAATAAGTTTGGCCTATTTGGTTCTTTTTTTCCTAATTACCATTTGAAAATCAAAACCAGCAGGGAGGCCAGAACAGGCTGCTCACAGCACCTGCAGGGACAGGGGAGGCAAACACCTGCAGAGACTGAGCCCTCACTGTGCCATCAGAGGCAGCTCTGCCCCCCTGCACGACTCAAAGCTGAGGACTCTTCTGTTAATGCCTCCAGGCCTGAAGGAAAGCCATTGCCACAAGGGACTGAAACTCAAGAAGTTTAGAAAGGGATTTTTGGAAGTGGCATCAGGGTATGGCCCAAGTGATGGATACAGAAACACACTGGTAAAATGTGAGGCCTCATTCCAGCTTCATAAAAAGAGCAAGTCACCAGGGTCTCAGTCCTAGGAAAAGCAAAACTGCTGAGGGCACACACATGCTGGTCTGGATATAAAGTACTCAGCTCGTAAGTGATCACTAAATGTGAGAAACTGCAATGCCTGATGACCTTCTAAATCATATTTCTGTGTGAACAGAGAAGATCCTACACATGGAACAACCATTCCACAATATGATTTAGAGGAAAGTTCGCTGACAGACAGAAATGCAACATTTTTGTCTTTTCTTGCATTTTCCCTTGATTGGTTAACACACAGAATGTACCTTTTAAAGGAAAAGGCTTCTAAGACTCTATGGCTGTTGTCATTCCACCCCAGCACTATGATCTGGACTTCTTTAGGGAAAGCACAATGTCATGGTATCTTTCAAAAGCCTTGGCCACGCTGACTATTGATCAATTTTTAACACCCTGCTCTTGAGACAGATGGAACAGAAGGTGCAGAAGAAATCCATCAGCTACAGAAAAGAGTTTGTAATCCATAGATTTTGGTAAGATAAGGAGACAGACACTCCAGAATTTTATTCCCACCTAATCTTTGCCATTCTCATTTCAAAGAAATCATTATCTGCTTTGTAGAAGATGAATTCATCTCTGCTCTTCTCTTTTGTTCCTACCATGCTCTCTTAGGAGGCTGATTTTATATCTTGCAGAAATAAAACTCAAGGCGGCTGTCTTGTGTGCTTCTATTCATAAAATCCCACGTGTTCATTTAGGTCTAATCCCTTTTATAAACAAGAAGCTGCTCAAAACCAAGTGAACAGCAAATATTGCCACAGGCAAGTTAGAAATAAGACAACATTACAGAAATTTCACTTTTTCTGATTCTTTCCTTAAAGTAAACAGTACCTTAGTGCAGTAGTAGCTATAGTAAAGTGAAATTGCTGAATAATTTACAGTTCCCCAGTGTAAAGAAAAACAGAAATGGAACTTTGAAGGTAAACATATCACTCACAAGAAGCAATTATTCTACTCAAAAAATAAAAACCATGATAGAGAACACAAACTACTTAAGTTCACCATGAGTAAGACAAACCAGAATTTATTAAAGCACTCATTAAGGAAAAAAACCCAACAAAACACCACCACAGAAAATGACTGCACTTACCTTCACTGTTTTTAGCAAAATTCAGCTTTATAAGTGATTTGGCATCTAGTTTCTAAAGAAAGTAAAGCATTAAAAAGATTAATCACAACAGAATGTAACCATGGAAATACAACGAAACTGTAACATCACTGTTAGGACTTTAATAGTGCATAATTTATTAATAATATATTGCAAGGTGTCTGAATCATCAGAACCCTGGGAATTCAAGTCACAGTCAGCCCACAAAAACAAGGCTGAGGGAGCCTGAGAACTGGGATATGTTTGTTTACAGGGCTGTATTTGACACAGTACAGTGCTAACCATGGGGAATCAGCTCGAGGAGCTGCACAACTCTTAGCACAGACTGAAAGGGGAGTTTGCATGAAAAGCTAAGAGGCAAAGATCATTGCTGCTGATCAGAGAGGGCAATTCAGCAGGGACCTCCAATGGAAGTCATAAAGCCAGCAAACCATTTTGGCAATCAAGCTCCATGCCTTTTCTGAAATAACTGTAATTTTCCTTTTACTCAGGAAATGTGCAGCAGAACTCACACGACAGCCAGCAATAACAAAGAGAAATGGAGGCACAAGTTCTCTGGAGAGGCACTTGGGGTCGCAAAGGGAGTCCCAGGAGGGATTTTCAGCCACCTAACCTCCAGGTAACAATTCAACTGAACAGGGAACTGAGATGACAGCCAGGGTTGGGATAATATTCTCCAGCTCTAGAGAGGACACTGTCAACTAAGCTACTCCTGCTCTCCCACGCTTCATAAGAAGGATGTCTATGGCATTTTTCTGCTGCCTTCTCTCTGGAAGGGTTTTCTGACATGGGAAGAGAAGAGCTGTCGGGCTGGCAAACATATCTGGACAATCAGGCTGCTCCTGTCCTGCAGCCTTCCCTAAGATATGGAAGCTGCAAATAGCACCCAAATAGCAGTGAGCCTTCAGTAACGTGGCAGACCCACGTATACCAATCATTCCATGGGGTCAGTATGGGATTTGGGTACATCACTGGCAAGACAGGGATATCCCACCTGGGTGACCCCACCAGCACAGCCCACCGGGATGGTCAGGTAGTGCTTGATTGTGGCACCCAGCTGGAGATAAAAGTGCAGCCCAACAAGCTGAAAGGCTGAGCCAGGATGTGAGACTTACAAAAAACAAACCCTTTGATTGTATCAGCTGTCAGAGACAGTTTCACTGCCAAATGGATCCTTAAAAACACACACAGCACTGGCCTTTTAAAAAGAAACAATTGGTTCTCTTCTCAAAACATGCACCTGAAGAGATTAGGGAGGTTTTTATAACCCAGACAGCTCTTTATAAACAGCTACGAGTGGAGATCTGCCAGCCCCGGTGCCGACACTGCTACTTCAATCATTATGGCAAAGAGCAAAAAAGAAAAGTGTGAAACTAAGTCAGTGGGCTTTCTGTGCCTAATCAAAATTCATATTCTTGGTTTACAGAGTACATGTTATGACAGCTGGACTCATTCGTTTACAGGAAGGCGCTTCTCAAATTGCTCTCAACCAACTGGCAGGCTCATGTGCTGCCAGAAAGGTAACCAGCTCTCTAATTTATTAGTAGGAAGAGCAATGAGAGCTAGGAGGAATAAGATGGGAAGGGAAAAGAGAGGCCAGTTTTGGTTATATTTAGTTATGTGATGGAAGACCAGTACTGCTGCTTTGCCTTAAGTGGATTCTCAAAAAAACCACCCAAAACACTCCAATATCTGCCCACTGCTGGGGTACAAAGAAGGACAGTAAAGGCAATGGCAGCTTCTGAAATTACTAAGTGAATGGAGAGCTATATTTATTTATTTATCTTCTTAGAAGAACAAATTTACCAAAGTAGTAGTAGGGGAACTGCAGAGTTGCCAAAATGAACATCTGATCCTGGACAGATCTGTTCAACCTAAACAACTATTAACACAAAGCAGCATCCATCTGTGCACATGTTGTGCAACAGCCCAAGAATTATGTTTCAGAAAAAGCTTCTTTAGAAATACAACCACAGGAAACACTGATAATTTCAAGAAAGGTCCTTAAATTATCCTCCTGGCAGACCTGAGCTATACCCAAAACACATGAGCATCTTTAAAGAAAAATAGAAACAGCTCCCTAAGAAACAATTTAGCATGACTGAAGATTCAGAATTATACCTTGACAGAAATTTAGTAGAAAAGACAGACTAAACTGCTGTGCAGACTTTAAAGGTAGCAAAAGCTGCAGTGCACTGTTTCATCTGTCAATGTATGATGTATTGTTAGAAGTGCTGCCAAGTCCTCGGACTCTCACTCTGCACCTAGGGAAATGGTATGGTATTTCAGGTCATATCTTTCCATAATATGGAAAAAGGTTATTTTTCAGCATCAGTTACTCATGGTGCATCAGCTGCTCGTGCTGGAACTGCTCCCCACAGAGACCAGCACTTTCACAGTCTCATGTCAACAGTAAATAAAAAACCAGTGATTGTCACACAGGAGTTGAAATACTGCCTGGAGTGAGAACTCTGTAGTGAAGAGCTGTATGAATATTACAAACTTTTATTGCCACAGGCTGGCCTTCTATCCAAGAAGTGACCTTGGCATGTCAACTCATGCCCTTGGGAGCAGCTCTGTGCTTCAGCTTGAGTGGTAAGGCAAGAGGGGGATTTAAGTGTTTTGTCAAAGGAAATCTTTGGAGCCTCAGAGCAGCAAAAGCAGGTGATGATCTGCTACAAGGATTGCTCAGTGCCCAAGACCAGGCTACAGGATCTGGCAACTGCACACAGAGCGGGCACAGAGGAGGGAGTCCACACACCAGGACTTCCAGGAGGTCCAGTTCTGAAACACCTACACATTACCCAGGAAAGTGTAAAAGGACATGATACAGGCAACCTGTGTAATATAATTTTTTTCCTCTCAAGTTCTTCATTTCACACAAAAACAGGATTATCTTGCATGTGGGTGAATCTCCTTTTATTTATTCTCCATCAAAAGTCATAGCTTTCCAAGCACCATCACACAGTTGGTTGCCATGGAAATGACCGTTATGCCACAAACGGGAGCTGATCTTCATGGGAAGAGACAGCAGGAGTGAATGAATCCTAAAATCAGTTAAAGTACTTGTTGTCATGTATTTTTTATTATTAATAATGCTTAAGATAGAGCAAATATTGCATACATAGCTCAAGTTCAAAACTATTTTCAACCTGAGTTTCCCTGACACACACCCACCTTCCAGTTTCAGCCACACTCCGGTTAAGAATGCAAGAGGAAAAAAAGTGTTTATTAAAAACACTTGATCTAATTAAATTCTAAATTCCTAATGAAAATGAAAAGGCCACAAGCATCTGCCACTTCCCTTAAGCAGAAATAAGAGCCACATATTCCCTTCTAAAAATATTTTATGCAGAAATACTGGAAAGCAGACGCATTTCATGGCACGTAGTGCCAGCTGCTCCACAGCAAGGAAGGGCTAAAAAAAAAACAAATGCAAAACCGTGCGAGCTCTTTTCTCAGCTGACTCCTCTCTCGCAGGCACACTTCCACAAAGGCAGCCAAGGCTACTTTTGGCCATGACCTACTTTCCTGTGGCAGCGAGCAGCCCCACTGCCCCGCACGCTCTCATCTGTCAGCTGACAGCCCTGGCTCCTGCGGGATCCCAAAGGGCAGCATCCTTTCTGGATAGCCAGGCAGAGGTGATGACGCCACGGAGGTTAGTGGGGCACTGTGGCAGCTCGCGGATGGAACACGCCGACTGTTTCGAATTAAATCATTCTCTGTCATCGCTGGGTGTCTCATGCAGATATGACCTACAATCCCCACGCATCAATTAGTTACACTCACTGAATCTCTTTGGTCTGTGGCTGCACATTCTTCTTGTTAATAAGGCTCTGACCCTGTTGGATACGCACCAGCCTGAAAAGCAATCAAAAAGGGCTCCACAGATTCTCTACCCGCACATGGACAGAGTTGGTGACGTGCAGCAAGAGCTGTGTTTAGTAAAGACAGACTTTCCCACCCTACCAACACTAACTGAGTAAGTGTTCAAATGTTCAGCACTTGGGGATTGGACCCCCTGATCAGACACACTGAAGGGCCTCTGTCAGGAACACACAGAAATGCAGGGAAGCAAGTATTGGGGTGTGTGGCCAGGGTTTGGTAGTGGGGGGCTACAGGGGTGGCTTCTGTGAGAAACTGCTGGAAGCTTCCTCTGTGTCCAGCTGGCTCCAGGATGGACATACTGCTGCCAAGGCTGGGACAATCAGAAATGGTGGCAAGGCCTCTAGGATAACATATCTAAGAAGAAAATCTCTCCTGGACCTTATCTCAACCCATGAACCCCCAGTGACATTTTCTCTCCCCTGTCCAGTTGTGGAGGGCAGTGAGAGAGGGCCTTTAGCAGTGCCAGGGCCAATGCACTACATGGGGAAAAATTAATGTGTCACATCTGGACCGTTTGATAACATGAGGTCAAAAATCATTCAGAGCTGACATGGCCATTTGATGGTTTTTCATCCCACCAAAACAAGAAACACAGAGTTACCTCAAGCAGAAGAGAAAGCCGGAACAAATACTAATATTGAAATGCAGTGTTGCCTACCAAGTACCAAATATAGCTTAACAACAGCAAACCAATTTTGTATTACATTCTTTGGTTCCTTCAAAGATGAGACTTGTTACATATAACTTTGCATACAACTTCCCATTTTAACAAGCCCTCTTACAATTTTCCTTGCTACAAAATCTTCCCAAAAAAATGGGGACATGAATTCAATTAATAGTACCGGAATAACTCCATGTATAATGTTACTTATTTCAGATGTTGTAAATGCATTTAATGATGATAAAGGACATTGGAAATCCTCAAGTCTACACATTAGGTTATGCACTTGGAAACAGCAGCACTGTTTCAACAAGATAAGCCATCTATATGTAGTTTAAGACTCCCTGAAAAATTTGGGCTCAGCAGCCAAGAGGCCAGAACAGTCTCACAATTCAAGGTATCATTTCTATGTTCAATTCAACAACAAAAATGCTCAATATTTATCACAGCTGCCTAGTTAATGCTAAAGATAGCCTCAATTCTTGGAAGAAGCTGCTGTTTAACTGCAGTTTTCATGTATTGTTGAGCTAGAATGGAAATGGACACAGAAGATCCTTCATTACACGCTTCTAGACCATTGTATTTACATATTTAAAAGTTAATTAAACTGACACCATATGGTCACCAAAGCCATGTCCAGAGAACCATAAAGATATGCTTGATAACACACATGGCTCACAGATACCAGCAATAATGCTGCTCTATCAAAGAGCACATTAACAGAAATTACCATGAGAAAAAGCTGTGTAGCTGCATTGCAAGACCAAACATGCAGTCTTAATGGAGTCAAAAGTCTACCAATCCAGAGACCCACAGCCAAAGTGAGCACAGTCCAAGGAAAATAAAGCTCTGCAGAAGCACCAAAAATCTAGTCACCAATTTTAGTGAAAAACAGGAAAGTAAAGATCTGTGGGAAACCTCATGCTGCATCTCATTTAAGGCTAGAGCGCTTCACAGCTGCTAGTTTTTCAAGTGTCACAGTCACAAAATCCCATCCAATGTGCACACTTACACCAAAACACAGAAAAGGAAAAGAAGAGACCATCTGTTCAGTCTGTAAAACCTAGATGTAAATACTTTTTTGCTGTAAGGGACATAATGCTTTAGAAATAATGGTAGACACTTTTATCTGCCTGTGTCCAGAGGTGGGTTACTGGATCAAACACTGCCCACCACCACCACAGTCAGCGAGGTGTGAAGGAGGAACAGCAGCTTGGCCAGTGACTCATGACATTGGAGGGTTTAAAATGCCTTTTTTTGATAAAGTACTTGAACAGAAAGTAGAGGCAAATCTCATCATCTTTGCCCTTGCTGTCTCCCAAAGATACAAGGAATTGAAAAATAAATCCCCTTTTTAGGACAGATAAAGGCTAACTCTTAGTAGTGCTGGATACACTGCTGTAAAACACACAAAAAACTCTTGAAAAGAAAGAACCGGCTATCCATGTTTGTCAGCAACAAAGGAGAGCGGGAATTTTTCATAAAAGCCAACAAAAAAGGAGTTATCTGTCAGGATACAACTCAGTGGAATTTTCATCCCCTCGATTGCCCCTGTGTTTTATGACCATTTCATTATGACACACAACTTCCCGGTCATTCCTCAGGGCAGGAATCATGTCCTCATATGTTTCTATCCAGGGGCCTTGAAAATTTATGATCACTAGTCAAATATTAACTCATTTAGACTGTTGACTAAAAGCTAATAATTTCTGAGGCCAATGAGGTAAGACGACATGGCTCAGTTGCTGCATATTGAAGAGTTCATCTCGCTCAGAGTGGATTCTGGGCATTTGAGCAGGAGCCTGTGTCTGCTGCCCCAGACAAAAGTGCACCTGGAGAGAGATGCTTAATGACAACGGCTGGAACCACCCGTGTCTGAAAGGCTGCTACTGCCCACAGAAATACAAGCAGCAATATTCAAGTGGAAACAACAAAAAAAAGAGAAAAGGAAGAATTACTGCTCATCCTGGCTAACTCTAACTTATTTATAAGTACCTGCTTCTGCAATGACCCAGTCTCCCAAAAGAAAATGCAACAAATTATCATTTTCTCAAAGCACCCTTCCTGTCTCAACACATACACTGAATTGGTTTTGGTTTTACACTGTCACGTGTAATACATCCAAGTATTATCAAAGTATTTCAGGAAGAGATTAGAAAATATTCCCACCACTGTACCAGGCATTCACACAGCATTTACTGTGCATGATTAAGATTAACTCTGTTCAAAGAAGATATATTAAAATTTAACAGATGTGGAGAAGAACTGTGACCATGTAGGGTATGGAGAACTTAAAGGCATGAAGAACATCTGAGAGGAAAATACAAGTCTCAACAACAAAATGTCAAGAAAGCATTAAATTCCTCCATGCCAAATACACAGCTGTAAACACTAACAGAGAGAAGCACAATTTTGGCACAAATACAAACAAGACTAAGCTGGTCAAACCCAAACTTTACAGAAGATATGTACCAGATGAAAAACCATCAGCAGAAGCTCCCAGCAGCCACAGCAGGCAGAAAGCAAACACAGGTTCAAGACAGAGCACGCAGTTTGCAAAGCAGACTGAGAGAGCTGAAGACCTCAGACAGTCTTTATGTTCCTGATCATTTCACTCCTCTTTCTGCAACACATGAAAACCAAGCTGGATTTTCAACAGCAAAGCTTCCCTTGGCTTTATTTCTGTAAGCTTTGTTCTCTGCTCTGTAATAAGCTATTACTCACCCGGAACAAGACCGTATTCCCACCCCACACTGAAACTTTTCTTACAAATAAACAAAAAAAAAACCTCACTTCAAACATATAGAAAAAATACGGTAAGTTTAACAAAAGGGGAAAAAAGGGGGCAACTGACATTTGAACTTATGAAATATCTGAAGACCTGACTGAGTTGCATCAGACAAATGAAGAAATGTACTTTGAATTTCAAAGCTGAAGATGTGCCGACTTCTTCTGACACGTATGTGAAAGGAGTTCTCTAGAGAAAAATTTAAATTCTCATTTATAAATCACTCATATTACATCCAAATGAGACCTGAAGCTACTGATCCACCTAAATGATCACTCATTTCCAAAGCCCCAAGGAGAAAACACAGCAGACTACTCGGATTTCAGGTGCTGTGCTCTGATGTTGAGGAAAAAAAACAATGTGAAAGGGATATGACTCACTCCTGAATTCCACATAATGAAAATCATCTCAACTGGCCAAACTATTTAGCTCTTTATTAGACAGTCTCAGCACTCCAGATATGGAAAACTGATGTGGATACAGCCTGCCTGTGAAAGTCTGCACAGCACTTTCCTGTCAGTATTTTGTATCTAGACAAAACATGAAAATGCTCAAAGTAAGCACAATCTTTGGGAACAATAAGGGAAGAAAACTTTTAAAGACAAAAAGATGAAAAATCACAAGGAAAATCTGACTCCTGCTGCAATGTGCCATTTTTAGATGATCACCAGAATCCTGAGGTAACATTACCACCAGGTTACAGAAAGGTCTCAACAAACACTCTGAAAATGCATCCCACTGAACATTACCTATGGTTACTGCATTTCCTGACAGTGTACACTGCTACACTGCCCTGAAAGGGGTCACCTTCAAACCACAGGTTTTTGTCTGATGACATCCATCATTTGCTGTTCATTATCTAGAAACACACCTGGAACAACACAATTAAAGCAGCAATCTGCAGTAAATTACTTTGTAGACCATATGAACTGAGTCAAAAGCCATTGTCACCGTTGATTTAGCCAGGAAGGGTCACATGAAATTTGAACTTGTTCTCCTCCCAGTTCAGGCTCAAGATTCGTTCCACTTGACTCAGGGTTGGATGAGTTTTGTCTGTGACTCTGATCTCAACACCTCTGACTCAGAAATGTGTGAAGCTCATCCAACCCACTTTCAGGAATCCACTCCTGAAACACAGGGACCCTGCACTGATTATGTGACAGAGGTGGAAAGCAATTTGTAGTGAGCCATAAACTCCTGACTGGAACTTGAAGTATACTTTAGCACCTATTCCCACAGTACTTGGTATTTCCCACATTGCTCACACACTGCAGTTTCTTTATTCAGAAAATTGCAAAAGCAGAAAAAAAATACCCAAACCCTCTGCCTTGTTACATTCACTCCCTGGGTGAAGAAACAATTGTCAATATTTTCCTATCTCTATGCTTTCAAAATACAAACATGGTAAAAACGCTTTTATGTTAAAGGAAGTTTCACCTTTGCTCCAATTTCTGCATCCTTTTCAGACAGGATTTCCCTTATTTAGATAGCCAAAGACTTTTTTAGTGCATTTAAAAAAAATATTGTAAGGTTGTTTGTTCCTTTTTAAAATGGGATTAACAAATTAACAGTAAAAGAAGTAATCTTCATATCCTCTTCATTAAATCAGGTCACCAAGCTTCACTGCAAAGCCAGCAACTGATTTCTACAGGATCTATGAGACTCACTGAAATTTAGTTGATCAAATCAAAAAGAAATCATGATATCCACAATAAAAAAAGTAACAAAGCCACCAGCATTTGGACGACAAATATATTTAAGAAATGTATTTGAGAATGATTTTCCAAGTTTTGAAATAACAGACTTAGTAGCAATTTTTTTCTTTTGAGAGTAAGAAGTTATAGGTTTTGAAAGTGCCTGTAATTATTATGGCAAGCATCATCTTACCAACCATACTTCAAACAAATAATTGAAAAAAAGGGCAGTGTTTACATTCCTAGTGAGCAGTGCTGGAGGGAGGAGGTGTCCACTGCAGGCTGCCATTGCTGCAGGGCATTGCAGGTACAAGCTCTCTGGTGCTTCCAAAGCCTGGATCAGACAGGCTTACTGCAGGAGCCAGGCACCTGTACTGCCACAATTATTTGATCATGTTAATCATAATTTCACCCCAAGTCAGCTTTATTTGGTAAATACAGGATTAAAGAGTGTGGGAGAAAAACAGCAAATATTTATACTGTACACAGAGCAATGCTTTATGTCCAGTTCTCTCTTTTTAGAAGGCAGATGTCTCACTGGGAGAAGTCAGGGATTTTTAGCCTTCTGACTCCAAAGCTGGTTCTCATTTTCTATGTCAGTGGCTCTGCCTTCTATTACTTCTTCATATGCACCACACTCCTCTTATGGTTATCTTCAGAGGCAGGCCAAACAAAAGGCCTTCCTAACCTGTAAAAAACTCTCAAGATTTATAAAAAAATTCCTCCTTAACCTGGTGAGAAGCTGAAACCTTGTGACACTTAAGAAAATGCCCTCTCTGGCCTGCAGGTCTGGATCCTAACCTTGCACGAGATGGGGCACAACACAAATTCTGTTCTGCCTCGTTCAGACCAGAAATGTGACTCTCAGTCTCATAAATCCACCACACAGCATCTTCAGGTCTCCTAACCTGACTCTCAGGCCAGGCTAAATTAACTGGACTGAAACAAATTAACTGGCTTTCCAGTGTCCGAAAGAATTAAATTCCCACAGAAAAGGGGGAACAAGGGACAAAGACAGTAGCTACTTCTGAGACAAGGGAACAGAGACATATGCCCAAGGTTACAGAGCCTTGATAGGGGCTGAAAGTACAGCCACAACAATCTGGCCTGCCCCCACACAGTCAGAATGTCACTGAACCAGAGTGGAAAAAATTGGTATTGACATCAGACAATACAATGCACAGGAGAAAAAATAGCTCAGCCCACATATAACATACACATGCAACAAAGAAAAGCAATTTCTTTGAAATTCCTGTCCAAAGGCACGCTGATCCATCATCTGTTCATATTTGAGATTCCAACCAAGCAGACATGCTCTGGCCAATCTCCCTCCTTGAAATAGGTATCCTGAGCCCAGCTGGCTGCCTCGTGTGGGCACGCTGGTCAGCCTGTCAGAACGTCACCACATGAAATGTCCTGGCAAGCCTGCAACTCTCTGCAAGCCCAAGAAGCCAAAGTGCTGCTGTCAGTAAAAAGGAATGAGCTAACTATCACTTTCCTCTTTATTTTATGCAATTTTAGTGTAAGGATAAGCCAGGGCAGTGTCCTGACAAAGCTGACAAAGAAAGTGAGCCATTGCCAACTGACAGACTGTAGTTCAGCTGCAAGAAATGCACTTCCTCCAAAATTATTGGTGTAGCAGTAAAACAAGGATTTTTTACCCCAATGCATTCTTAAAAAGAGGTGGGGGGAGGGGATAAATTTAACATTACTTTCTAGAATAGCTCATGGTAAATTTTAGACAAAGGCCAATGGTGATTTGCATTGCAGCATTTCTTTAAAAACATAGGCTAGTCCAATAGTTTAGGATTCAGAAGAATCAGAGAAGTCCCTCGTAGACCAACTCACAAACATGCAATTAATAAAAGACTAGCACAGTCCTATCCCCTGGAGCACAGCAAAGATAAATATGTTAATGACTGCAAGGCTCTGTAGTTCTCCACTGAGGGATCTACTTCAGAAATAAGACAGCTACACAGAACTGGTGAGTGCCAAGAGTGCACCATTACACCCCATTTCCAAGTAGTTTATTGACTTCTCTAAAGCATCTGTCCTGTAGCAAACCACAACTAGAGAAGTACAAGCCACAAAGGGTTTCATTACTATTTTTTACTTCAAGACAAATAAATGGAAGAATTCTCCAGAGCCTCATCACCAACCTGTGCAAAGTAACTTCATAAGTTACTGTACACAACATGGCATTGCAGCTAGTCTGGCTCAATTTCTTTCTAAATAAATCCAGAGTCCTGAGTTTCTCCAAGGCCACTGCAGATCAACTACAATGGCACCAGTCTGGTAAACTAACAGGTCTCAAGGCCTGACTTCATTGAAGCATTTATGGCTCACCAAGTATATTCTGCACAGTCTCCCTCTCTCTCCCTTACACAACATAGTCAAGCACGTTAAACTTCTTGTTTAGCATTTACTCAAAGCAATTTCAAACCACATCATGGTTCACAGTCTGCACTGAGCTGCTTTGAGTGAAAAAAATTGATCTGGTAACATCCCAAAACTCCCAGCCAATGCAGAGAGCAGCAATGTGGTGAGAAGCTGGCGAAAACAAATTAAATAGCTGTAATTTCATTCCTTCTCAACAATAATCTGGTCTCTTCACATGTGAGGAAAGACCTTCAATCATCTCACCATTGCACAAACACACCTGCAGGAAGATATTACGTCTCAGACAGGCTGTTCATGTTTAGAGTTTGGAATGTTGAATCTGTATTTAGCTTTTCCTCTTATCTGTCTGACGGGAAAATCTTTAATCAAACTCAAGACGTTTCAGCAGGAATCTCACAGCCCAGAGCCATCGGCAAACCCCCCCAATCCTGGGCACTGGCTGCCACCCAGTGCCTGGAAAAGTAACTGCACACAGTGAAGGAAAATGCACATCTCAGCTGCTCAAGCAACAGCTTCTGCTTGAAGTATTCCTCTATGCCCTCATAAACAACTCATTTTAACACATCAGAAAACAAAATAATCCCAACAGGGAAATATTTCCTCTACTTCATGTTTATTCCGTATTTTACAATTTCACGCTGCTACAGAAAGCAATCCCTTAATAATTATCATTTATGCAGAAAAAAGGGAAAGAAACCCACAGAAGTTTCTCTCACAGTGAACCAAGATGATGGAAGCTTTCTGAAATACACTGTCAGGATAACTCAAAACATTTTGTAGTGTAAGCTTTCCATTCATAATATCATCTATTAATCGCCTTAATCTGCATGATGCCAAATATCCTTTGGGTTAGGAAACATTGCTGCAAGTTTAATCCCAGATGGAGAGGTGGCAGCCCCTTGCCCTGTAGGGACCAGAATTCTGCTTCTATGAGGCAGCAGTAGAGTCTTTTCCATCCATGACCAGTCAGGCTTTCTGGGCAGCACCAGCATTAACAGGTTGGTATTTCCATCTGTACAGATGTTCATCATGCCACAGCTGGAAGGCAGGCAAGATACCCTGGGAGTTCATATAAATGAACCACTCACCTCTGCCCTATTTACAATCCAATTACAAAAAATACATAGATGTGATGCTCTCCTTCCACACATCTTCAAAACTGCACTCCCATTCAACTCCTTTTGCTTTCGCCAAGGCATTTTTGTTTCTCCAATACATTAAATAAAAAACTGAGCATAAAGAAAGCAAAGACATGATGTGAATCCAGCCAGCATTACTTACTTCTCCTGTGATTGGATTGGTTCCATATTTCTTTATCCATGGTACAATGCTCCTGAAAAGAGAAGGGATAAAGCAATTTGTGACAAGCACCATCAGAAACCTTTACTGATGGCTGTGATTGCTTTTGCTAAGACCAAATGATGATTCACAGCTGTAACCACTTCAACAAGACAAAAATGAAGCTAAGTCCAGACAGAACTTACAGGATGTCAAAGACTGTCCCATCTGGTGTGCAAACTGGGTATTCAAATGGTTGCAGAGACAAACTGGAAAAAAGAGAACACACTCTTGTCAGCAAAACCAGTTGGAAATCACCATGTAACTGGCAATGCCATTCAATATCCCCTGTTGGGGGTAATTCCATAATCCTGGCAGCTGTTAGCTCACAGATATGGAAGGCAACTTCCTGAACTACACAATTTACAAGGATTTCTAACCCACTTCTACCAACTCTCTTCCTTCATTCCTGCACTTTAAGCAGTAAACTCCAAACAGAAAAAAAGAGCAGGAATATTCTTCAATGTACCTTATCTATCTCAGCGAGATGAGAGACTGACCAAGCACATTCTGAGCAGGCACAAGCAGATCTGAGCACTGATTACACAGATTTGAAAGACTGGGATGTGCACAGGAATTGTTCTGCATTATTTTATCACTTGTGTATTCTGTCAGCCATCAGCTCCAACCTCTGCAGACACTGATCATGGGTCATGCAGACCCTGTTTCTGTTCTTACTCAACATTTTCTTGCCACACTACTGCCACAGCAGGCACAAGGCAGTGCCAGTAACTGCCTCAGAAGTACACGGCTTTAGTTCAGTGTCAACAGCCTGATAAATAGATGTGTGCCTTCATAATGACAATGTAAATTTGTTGTCTTACCTGCAGTGATCAAATGATAAACGTCTAAAATTGGTTCGTGGAAGGTCTGTTTATGGAAAAAGAAGACCCACACAACAGAATTTTAATAAATACATGGTGTTCTAGGTAACAAAGAAACACCTTAAAGTTACATTTTGCTACATAAACGCTGGCAATTTACTGATGACAAGGATAAATACAGTAAAGCTTGCAAAACTGTAACTAAAATTTCTGAACTGAAATTACACTGCCGGAAAAAGACCCCAACAGAACTCTGACAGACCGAGAGCGCTGAGTTCAAACGCGATAATCAACGCCCAGGCTCTGCCCCACCAGAGGGCACAGAGCCGGCGGAGGGCGGGGACGCTGATGTGGCCACAAGGGCGGCATTTCCGAGCAGTTCACGGGCTCAGGCCGCAGCCCGGGCTCGGAGCTCAGCACCCGCTGCCCCGGGGCTCTGAGGGAAGGGCCCGTTCCCCCTTACCTGCTTTCTTGCCGCCGTAGAACTGCGTGTACTCGGCGCACGTAATGTACCTGCGAGACAGGGGGGTCACTGAGGGACAGCCCGGACACGGCCCCGCACAGCCCGGCCCCCGCCCGCGCCCCTCGCTCACATTTTGTCCTTCTGGTGCTGCCGCTTGCCCATGGCGGCGGCTCGGCCTCCTCGGCCCGCGCTGCCTCAGGCCCGCCCGCGCCTTCCGCCCGGTGCGCCGGGAACGGCCGCGGCCGGGAAACAGCGGCGGCGACAGGCGCGTTCCGGGGGAGAACGGGCCGGGAAAGCCGCGGATGTGCGGCCTCCAGAAGGCTGGTGGCACCTCAGAGCGGCATTCCAGGGCTCCCGCTTCACTGGAATATGTTTTCTCGCATGGAATGTAAAATCATTGTATTCCTGGTCTGTTGGGCAGTGACTGAACCTCCCAAGAATAAACGGGTGGAAAAACCTACTTGGGGTCTTAATGTGGATACAGCTCTTCACAAAAATATTTCAGTGTCTCTTCAAAGACTTAACGACAAAGAATTTACTGTCCCTTAGCTAGTTACCCTTAAATTCCATTACAGAGCCTTCCTTACAAGAGTGGTATGAACAGCACAAGGCTGAACAGAGCATGGTCAGTCTGGATCCCATGCCTTTAGAGGGGAACAGCCAATTGTCCTGGAGCTTTCACTTATCAAACACCTCCAAATCCATCCATGCTCCTCTGTTCTTTCCTTGTTAAAGCTCTCAGCCTGGCAGCTGTCTACACAGAGCCACAGAGTGAAATCCCTGGAAGTGGCGAGGCAGACTCGCAGTGGCTGCAGCAGGAGTCCCCTTCTCCCCACAATGCGTGTTCAGCTCCTGTTTCAATCCCAGCAGCTGGGCCTTGGCTGCACCTGTGAGCACAGGCAGAGCACAACCTGCTCTGCTTGCAGGGGCTTACACCTTCTGAAAGTCCCTTCCAACCCAAACATTCCATGATTCTATGTTGTTAAGGTTCTCCTCCGAGGAACAGAATACTTGTTCCCACAAGTGTAGTGTAATTGGCAACAGCAGATGAATTATTTACAACTGGTTCTCACTCTCAGACTCTTCGGCCACAGCAACACAATTACTCCTTGTCCTGGCTGAGGGTGAAGGATGTTGTTTGCTGGGTGTTTAGGGGAGAAACTGCCCTTTTTCAAGGGTTTAAATACACTTACTCATTTCAATTCTCTTACTCAGAAACATTTCAAAGCAAGGCATAAACCGAGGCACACCCAAACAGCAGGGCCTGCAAAGAACCAACGCCTTCACTTGCTCCTTTCCCAGCACCAAGCACACTCTGGGAAAAGAAAACAACTTGGTTTGTTCTCAGTGGAATTCCAGCAGCACTCCCCAAGGAACACGGCCACAACTGCAGGAAGCTCCTTCCTCGCTGCAGTGCAGGGACTCTGGCCAGGGGTGAGGGGAGCCTGCTTGGCTCTGGATGAGGTGATGAGCACTCCCACACAGCTCCTGCTCCTCCGGGGGCAAACACTGGAGCTGTCCACAGACAGCACCAACACTTGTCTGATCACGCTTTCAGAGGAAAGATCATCCAGACAGAATTATTTATTTCCAGACACGTTGCCGTGATTCAGCCTGTGTTGACATTTCTGGAGGTGCCTGTGCCCTTTGTAATAATTCAAGACCATGTTGTTGCTTTTTGTTTTTTTTTAAACCAATGCAATGTTCTTTTTATTTTGTACTTACAAAAAGAGCCACCCCATTGTATCCCTCCCCCCTCCCCCCAAAATGCCTTTTACAAACATTGAAAAATTAAAAACCTGATGATGACATGTTAATTTGGTAGAATTACTTTGAAACATAGCCTTTGTAATTAAACTCCTACAAGATGACTTTGTAGTGATAGCCTGATTATTGGCCAAATAAAATTCCATATTACAAGTTAGCAAATTCTAGTACAAAAATAGTCCATGTGTTAGAACAGCCTCTTATTATTATTATATTCACAGGAAAGAGTCTATTGGCTGCATAATACCTTAATATTTATGAAATTTCTTTTTACGTGGCTCATTCATCTAATTTAATATAGTGTTGAGCCTCAATAAATCCTCAGGCAAAAAACCCTAAACAGGGTTAAATATGCTGTTCAGTGTACTCTGAAGTACTGTGCTTTTCACAGGACATCCAAGAAACCGCACAAACAGTTCTCAGCTAGTTTTAATATTAAATGAGATCCAGATCCAAAAGGATCCCCCTGAAGTACATATCCATGACTTTCCACAGAAACAGAGGTCACAGCTTCAATGGTCAAATTTCACTTGGGAAACTGTCGAGCTCCTCCACTCATCATTTCCAGGAATCCGCTGGGACCTCTGCGGCACAGCCCTTCTTCAGGAGTGTCCCCACTGGCCGGGCTCTTGCTCCTCTTCTGCCTCTGCTTAATGCTGTTCAGCAGTTTCTCTCGGACCAGGCCCCACAGGGAAAATCTGGGGACATGCTACTTGTCTCTCAAGATGTCCAGCTGCTCTTGATACTCTGTGAAAAGCCTCTGGAAGCGGAGGTTCTGTCCAATCACAGGAAGAAGCTCTTTCAATAGTTCTCTCTTTCGTAAACCCTGCACACAAAACACAACAGCATCCTCAGACTCTATTATTTGTTCTCATTAACACGTTTCATAGAGCTGTGTAAGATCCCTGTCCTTTTTCCTGCCTAGAGACAGCTGTGTATTTCATGTTCTCACTCTGCTCCCATGACTCCCAGTATAAAAACTGTCTTTACATTTCCACACTCATGAAGCTGGAGCAGCCACTGCAGTTCCAGACTCCAGGCTGTGTTCTGAGAGGGAAGATGTGTCTTTGGCATGTCCCTGTTTCAAAGCTGCTGTCTGAACAATGTGGAGAGAATATACAACTCTCCTTCGTCTGTGTGATACTCAAGTCAGCACCAGAGCTGACACTGGAGTAAGCATTTTCCTGTGGTTTCACATGGAATGAATCTCAGTGCCATGGGAGAAAGCCTGCTTATGTGATCAGAGCAGGGTATGGAAAGGGTAATACTCTGTAATTTTTATGGGAAACTCTTCCTTGTTCTTCATTAAACTCTTATCAAGACTTACCATAACTGTTGATTCCCACTGACTTCCAGCTGAGTAATGGACTGGACCCAGTAAATCCTTGCATAATTCTCGCAAACGATATTCAAACCCTGGAGATAATCAGAAATAAAATCACATTTGTAAGCGTTTCACTACATATAACCACTCCACAATGTAGCAGACAACATTCAGGAAAGAACAACAAGTATCTGGAATAAAATAAAGCCCAAAACATTGATTCCTGGAAATTTATATTATTATTCTTAGAGCCAATCTTTGGAAATATAAGAGGATTTCTAGAGCTCTGAAGGGTGTTATTTAAGGTTCTCAAAACCAAAACCACTATTAAAGATGATCTGCAACAGGGAGAAAAACTGAAGCCTGAAGTAATTGCTCCAGCTTGTTTTAAGAGCTGCCTCTCAACCTCACTCCCCCCTCCCACATAAACATACCAGCTTTGAAAAAACCAAAACACTTTTAATAAAACCACACAGTTTCCAGGCCACCTTTATTCACCCAAAAATCAGAGGGTGAATTCCCTTGCAAGAAACAAAGTCTATTCAAGAGTCACTTGCCAATCAACATATAATAGATCAAGTATTTTAATGGATTAAAACTCAGAAGACATTGAAATAATCATAAGAATAAAAGGTCAATAATAGAATGTGCAATTTTCAAGGTTCAGCAGCTCTAGAAAACTAGTGAAGCAGCAATACCCATCTGGCAAAGCACAGTTTTTGTGACATCCATCCATCCATCCATGCATGCAACATTTGGAGGTGCCAGAGGAACCCAGCAGATGCAGCAGAGATTCTCAGTTAGTAAAGGCTCTTAAAAGTACAATCATCTCTTTAACATGTGACCCAAGATGAATATTTTAATTTCAACTGGGGAAGGACAGAGAGAACCACACACAGTTCAATAAGTTCTCTTGTTAAATAAGGTAAGGGTCACAAGGCAAGAATTAACGAGTTTGATTTTAATTCTGCCAACACCTAATTAGATGGCCTAACATGAACCATTTCATTTCCCTCTGTGCAGAATGATTATGCAAGGTGAGGAGTAAGGCTGAATTAATACAATAGGAACTACTAAATTATGAGTGCAGACAGGCAGAGATACAACAGAGATCTTTAGAATCCAGAAAGTATAAAATCAGTTGGTTAACCTTATTTAACATAATAGCATATAGATGAAGTGTATTCAAATAGAAAATAAACACGAGGAACCTTTCTTGTGTGTTCCTTTCCTCACAGAATTTAACATGTGGTATTCACCAGTACAGGCAGATGAAATTTTAGAATGTAAAAAAGAATAAAAGTGCAAGGAACACAAGCAAATTCTCTGCAATTTTATGTGCTCAGGTACAAAGTGTCAGAGACAGAGCAACCCCTCCATCTCACATCAGGCAGCAATTGTCAGCTGGCTGAGGAAGGTTATGCATTTTACAAGGTGCTGCTGGTCTCCCTGAAACATCTGTAGCTGCTGCCAGACAATACCTAGGATGTGCCTGACACACCAATGGGCTTTTTTACAATGCAACTGCCATTCTTGGAGTCTGCAGATGGCACTGCTTCTCCAGACCATGGTCTGGTCCCAGTCACTGTGTCAAAACAGCATTCCTGAGGACTGAGCACTGCAGAAGCAAATGCAATTTATTCTGGTTTTAAGCAAACCTGGAGCCCAGAAGCCAAGTGCTAAAAAGGAGGACATTAAGAGCAATCACACATATCCATGACATGAACAGAGTGTTTCTTAGAGGCCCATCAGAGCTGCAGAGAAGTACCAGGGCCTGGCAGGTCTCACCTTCATTAACTAGGTACCGTGCATAGATAAGGAGCCAGTGGTGATATTCGTGACTGGATTGTAACATAAGTGCTGCTGCTATCTGGTTCTCCAGGTACGCAAGTGTTGTTTCTTGTTGCACTAAATGAGGCATGGAGAACAATCTTGCAGCTTGCCTTCCTGAACTGCAAAACCAAAAAGATTAACGTGCCATAAAATCAGATACAAGTTTAAGGAATGTATCTTTTTGTAGCATTAGCTGTGCTGAACTGATCTTCCAGAGGCACACAAGGTATAAAGTTAAAGCATTTAAATGATTTCTTGCATATAAACATTTTGTCATAAGAAATCTAATTTGAAAAGAGTAACCAGTTATCAGAATTTTTTTCAAAAAGGGAATTTTTCAGTCTGTCATTATCTCTCTCAAAAAGAGAGTGTTGTTTGTTTGGGTTTCAAATGCTTTCCACAATTAATTCCCCTTCCCCTCAAGAGAACGGCAATAAAATCATACAACTCTACATAGTTTCTCTCTGGAAAAAAATTAAACTTGGATGTGAAGGGCAGAAAAGAAATCTGCCTAGGAAATCTGATTCAAATCCAAGTGAGGATGGGCTATTAAACTACCTACAGGAATCTGCTCTGGCTCACACAATTCCTTGGTGATATTTTCACATGTTAAAAATACTCCCTAGATGACTAACATCTCAACTTTCTCAAAGACTTCATTAAATAGATTCTTTGAGGCCAAATGAACCACTCAAAAATATGTAGGCCTACTCCAGAAAGCTGATAAACTAAAAATTAAAATGCAAAATGTAAAAAAATTCAGTTTATCTAATAAAAATATAACAGAATTATCCAATACTTCACCCATCCAATACGGAGGAGCCTTAAAATGATTACATTTAGTGCATGCTTTCCTGCCCCCCAAACAATCTCATAACAACACTGAAGACTATAAACATGCAAAGGTTTAAAAAAAACACTGTATGAATGACTGATCATTTCAGGGGCATTGGCATTTCAAGATTTAACTCAGTGATTCTTTATGTGGATGGAGAACATGCCAAACCCAGACAAACACGCCGGTGACACGAGGGCAGCGCGTGCGTACTTTGATGTCCGTCCCTGTATGACAGCCAAGGGCCCAGAACACAGCATGGCTTCTTGGGATGGCAAACTAGTCCTGAAGTCTGCACATTGTGCTAGAGAGTCCTGTTTGTCAGAAACAAGATTCCTGAAAAAAAGCAAACAACCAAAAAACAAGTCTGAGGAATGCAAATGGCAACGTCAGCAGATCCAGTCCTGCTCTGCCTCAAAGACTGATTTGAGTTTTCACAGATAACAAAAAAAATATCACTGAAGTGCTCAGGAATTCCAGGGACCCTGATTACTCCCACTACATGTCCAAATTCTGCTTGTGCCGTGTCCCTCCCACCCCCCAAAGTTAAAAATACTAATTGCATAATATAATTTACCATTAGTTTGGAAAGAAATGAACTTTCTCCTTGCCGTTTTACAATATATTAAGAAGCCAAGACCAAGAATGATGCCTGGAGTGAACACAGGTAATGATTTTCTCATTAAGAACTTGATTTTACCTCATGTCAGGTCTCCCCTCTCACCAGACACACACATTGACAATCTTTTCCATAATTACAGCTATCCCTTCATATGGAGGGAGCTGACATTACAACTGCCATTCCCACACCTAATTAAGGATATCATCTTCACTGGCTGGAGATGCCAGGAAAAAGAGTGGCTCAAACCCATGCTAAGTTTAGACTTCAGACAGCACAGGGGTAAAATGGTACAAATATTTAAAATACCCTTTGCTGCTTTATCATGTTTAAATTTGTAGGATGACTAAGGCATTGCTCTTTTATGTATTTCCCAAACTGTGATACAAACTAAGAAATGGCAGCAAATTCAGAATTATGGCTAAAAGCCTGTCCTCTGCTCCTTACTCCCTTAATAAAAAGAACAAATAAGGTGTTTTTTCTTTTCCAGAGGATTCGCTTCAAGTAGTTGAATAACAACAATTATTCTAAGGAGGAGTTAAAACAATAAGCCCTTTCATCAAGCAGGCTCATTACACTAATTACAACAATTATATTAGGACTACAACATGTTTTTTTCCTCTTAGGAAGACAACAAAGAACCTGTTTTGGAAAGACACTGTAAATAATTCAACCATGGATGTTTTTCACAGGAACTTAGGCTTTTCCATGGGGAAAGTCTATCTGACCCCCAACAAGGCACAGACTCTTGTGTGGCCTTTCCTTGTGTTTAGCAATGACTCCTCCATGACTCTGAGGTAGGATGATTTCTTCCCAGGAAATCAGAACACATCAGTTCCTCTGAATTGCAAAAGCAGCAAATAATCCATGACTTACCACGTAGAAAGAGAAGGATTAAAGCAGTATGCCTTCCCATCAGACATGCTCATGACAGGAATTCCATGCTGAGTCAGCAAGATCTGAGAGACAGTTGCATCACTTCCTGCAAGTCAAATCAGACCAAAGGGTTTCTTTTGGAGTCTTGCCTAAGACTCATAATGGTAAAAAATGGTACCCACCATTAACTACCAGTTACAGCAACCAACAGAAAAAGGTTCAATGTTGTTCTGAAGCAGTGATAGGAAGGTCAAGCCACAAGTTAATGATGGCAAGCACCAGGCTCAAGGCAGCAGCATTAACATCAATTTTGCAAAATACATTCTCAGTCTTGATGCTGCAAGTTATACAGAACATGGGCTTAATCAGGAACATTCTCCTTACCTAGGGAAAATCTTCAGCAATTCTGCCATGTCTTTTGTAACTCAAGAAGCCTTTAGCTTTTTTTTCCCATTAAGTTAAAATTATAAACCCCAGCATATTTAGAAAAGTGTGCTCTCTAAGAGCACAGTAAAAGTGGGATATCTGCAGTCTCATTTCCCAGCATACTCCAAGGCCAGGGCTTGTGCATTTAACTCCTGCTGATGACATTTGCCAACTGCTAATACAACTGCTTTTCTAGTTACTTTGGATCAGTACTGTATGGATTAAAGCTAAAACAGAAGCTAATGTATTCTGAGACACTGCTGTTTTGATAATTTGTGTTGTGCCAGATACTGCAGTGATTGAAACTGAAGATTTTAAAGTAATGAATCAGAAGATAGCCACTTGTTCATCATTGAGACAATAAACATGCAAATGACACAGGGAAATAGCTGTAATAGCAGATTTATGTTAAATATTTATTTTATGATCTTCACAACACTGAATTTCTACATTCAGAAGCAAGGCAGGCTGTAAGCTGCAGAATCCCACACAAGTTTGCTACTCACTGATATTGCCATCACTGTTATTTCAAGAACTTCCCTTTATTACACAATAATGAAGGGAAATTATTTGTTTAGGCTTTTCAGGTTTCATAAAATTTCAGCATATTCATAAATGGCACTTCAATAGTATGGGTGGGCTCAAAGGTTGGTAAATAAAGGATTTTTTTATTACCTGAAAATATTGTTTGCAAAGACTCATCTCTAACGATGGCTGTCTGCTTGTGAACATCCCTGAAAAAGACAAAAGGACAAGTCTGCAGTCAACAAACAATTGAAAACTCCAAAATCTTTTAACAAATGCCCTTCTTCACTATTCATGACAAAGTGGGGGGTGGGCAGTTTGTTTCTGTTTTTTTTTTGTTTTGACATTTTCTTCACTGCTTTGACAAAATTGTTTTGGCAAACTCAAACCCCTTATGGCAAGACAGAAGTTAATAGCCAAGAACAATTTTTATGGCTCTTTATCAGGAAACCTCATTACAGCAAAGCAAACACTGAGGATCCAAATAACTCCTTTAGGAGCTCTGACTTGCCTGAGATATTAGATTGAATTCAACAACTGTAAACGAGTTACCATTGTTTTTATCTTGGCATCTTGAAAATGGCTGGAGTACTTTAACTCTGAAACTCGTATGCTTCACTAGTAAAGTGTGATGGACAATGGAAGTATCCATACTTCTCTTCCCCACCCCTCCCAATTCCATTCCACATGCATCACAAGCACTTAAACTAGTGACTTCTGGCTGATTTTTTATCTTCATTCTAGAATGAAGTTCAACATTATGGACTGTCCTAGGACAGAAACAGGATTCTGCTGAAACAGAGAAAAAGAAACCCCAATTAACTCTGTATATTCTATTCAAAAGCAGCCTTGTGTTCAGAGCTGATGTGGTTTAAGCTCTGGTCTCACCAGCAGTGCAGTGACACAGCTCAAGGTACCCATGAACACAGCCTGAGGCAGCTGCTGCAGCCAACATGGCCCTTACCAAACAGAGAGCGTAGCAGCAGTGGTGAGAGCCATGATGCAAGAACCTGTGCAGTGCAGGGTGGAAATGGGTGTATTCAATATTATAGGAGGAAGAAGGCGACGACCACAAGCTGAAAATACTGACAATGTTCGTTTCTCACAGGCCACAGTTACAATCTCACTGAAAAAAAACCCAAGCAAACAAGAAACATTTGCACGTTGTCGAATGCAAGTAGCATAAAAACAGGCTGAATTCTTAAGCTACCATACAACCTGGGTAAAATTCCCCAAAAAGAAACTATTGCAGCTTTAAGAAAGACAATACAAGAGGAAAAGTCATAAACTAAACAGACCAAGAGGCATAGCTGGAAATATCAGTAAAGTTTTTGGTTATACACAAGCTCTCCTTCAAGCCTGTACTTGTATTTAGTTTTAAAATCTGCTGCTTCTTTTTCAGGCATAGACAGAGCTCAGGCTTCAGAAATACACTTTCAGTTTGAACTCTGAAGTTGGAACAGGCAAAGTTGAGAAAAATTAAGAGAAAAAATAGCAAAAGACTCAGGAAAATACTTCGACACGACCAAACATGCCAATTCAAATTTTTCATTCTTTAGTAGTTAGCACTTGAAAACATGTCACTTATGATTTAGCCAGCTTTAACGAAGAAATTTAAAGGAGAAATGTAAAAATACAGGAAAACAGTTGTAACTGGCTAATGAGAACTTGTGATGTTTTAAAACTGCATAGAGTTAATAATACTTGAAGCAAAACTTGAGACTAAGAGCAGTGCACACTTCTACCCATCAGTATTTATTATTAAAAATAACTGTAAACTGTACTTTTGTACACCTAAAAAGGTCTTCTGGCCTTCAGGACCCTCTTCCTCCAAAAGACACTCTCTTACCAGCTTCCTGCTGCAGCGAGGATTCGACTGGTCAGGACTGTCTCCCATTCCTTTCCTTCTCGATTACACTTTAACCTGCTCAGCTTTGAACCCCCCACTGTGGTCATTTCATTCTCCACTTCAAGGTACATTGATGGATCTGAACTTACCTGAAATACAAAAAAAAAAAAAAATTTGGAAGAGGAAAAAAACTACTCAAAAAAGAAGGAACCACTGTCAGATCCAAAACAATGTTGCCTCTAAGAAGAGACTTAAGTATGGCATTCTCTGTTTAATGTGGCTTTAAAATATACCATGGCACTTCAAAAGAAGCAGACCTCTGAAAATCAGCCTTGGCTGAAACACAAATAATTTCTTTGCATTTGAAGCACAAACATAAGAAAAGGTTGTGCTCATTTGTCTCTGCTTTCCAATTATGGGCACCAGATCAAGTCTGTATGTGCCCATTCTCCCCACAATTGTGCCATTGGAACCAGACTACCACAGCCTGAACACACCTAAGAACTATTTCATAAATACCCAAAACATTACTATTTGCCTGTTCAGATGCAGAGCACCTCCAGAGAGCTCTCAGAAAACCCTTGGTTTTTTTCCTCCCAACAGCTCTGCAGTAACAGGGCGCCAGCCACTCCCACCAGAGACTCTTATCTCCCCCACACATTTTGGCTAACCAGGAGGAGGGACTGATGAACCAGAGGTACTCACTCCTCTTTGAAGTGTAGCTGGGTCAGAAATGTCCTATTTTTAGCTGATTTGTCATTATCTTTACTCACACAGACATATTCTTAGAAGCTAAAGTGTTACCATCTTGCTTGCTCATCTTCCTTGCTTGAACATATACATGCATTGAAATGTTAACTTATCTAAGGATGTGAATAACCTTAAAATGTTCAAAAGAAAGCAGGATTTTTTTGTTGTTGTTAAACTATTATGTTTCTTTCCTTATAGTCCACTTACTTGCAAAGTAAACGATTTCTGTGGGATTGGGGTTGGCAGTTTAAGTGCTAATGCTGGTGCAGAGATGCAAGCAGCATCCTTCTCAGAGGCCAGTGTAGCTGGGGACTGGAAAGAAATTGCAGAAATAGTTACATTTTTCTATTAAAAAAAGTTAAAACCAAATATATTCTACCAAATAGACAAATAGATTGATTTGAAAGAGAATTTTCTTAAAATTCCAAATAATGTTAATTGCAACTATTAGTCTTCCAATTAGTTGTATGAATACAAGTTTTTTTAATATAGCTTCTAAGAATGAAAGGAAAACAAAAACTTGAAGTGGTCTTTTTTTAAATTGAAAAGAACCCTATTTTCAGCTGCAACTAATTCATGAAAATTCTGGTATATTACATGGAAAATCTAAGCCCAAGATACTGAAAACACAGGTGTCTATATGCCCTAAAATTATGGAAACTCTACTGCAACTACTTTAGGGTTCTGAAGAGATTCATAACCTTTTAAGTCATGATATCCAAGTCACTTTCTTGTTCTTGGACCACTCTCCATCATATACCACCAGAAACTGTTGGCATTTCATTTTATTCTATACAGTCATTTGGCAGGCTATCATTAGTTAGCATGCTGGAATCTTTAGTAAGTAGTTACATACCTACATAAACAATAAACACATTTGCCATACCGTGTGCACCTTCTTTTTCTAAGCTTAAATTCTAAAACCAGTACGTTTAAAGGCATGGAAGAGAAGCTAAAAATTCTGAGGGACTGATACTGCTTGTGTTTCCCTGAATCGATGGAACAAGTCAACCTGGGACTGACTTTATGAAATGAACTTTGAAAGCCACAATGAATTTATTTCACCTGAACAGTTAAAGTTACTGGTACAAGTCTGGAGTCTTTTCGAGGCCTTCCTTTTTTCTTCTTTTCTACAGTTTCTCCCTCGAGTTCCAGTTTCCGTTTGGGTACACTGAGTGGTTTAACAGCTGGAATCTTCTCTTCACTGTCACTGCTGCTCTCCAGAATATCCTTGGGCTTATTGTCTTTAATTAAATTCTGATCCTTCAGTCTGTAAAGAAAAAGTCTGTAAAAAAAAAGCTGATTCCAAAAGTTGCCGTGTATCCTACACATTGTCTTCTTGCAGAGAAGATGACATTTCTTAGCCCTCTTTGAGTGTATTTCAAAATGCACAAAGGCAGGAGGAGGAAGATGAAGAGGTAATGCAAACCCTTTCCAAAAGTACAATGTGCAATATATATGTAGACCAATCAGACACATTCTCCCCTTTAAAAAAAAATTAATCAAACCAGTAGTTAGCCACGGGATAAAGCTGGAAATAGTAACTTTATTTTAGCATTCAGTTCCAATTATCATCAGATGTCTTTCCCTGAGCTGACACAAATAATTCAGCACTCTAAGATGCAAGGGTAGTTCATCTTTTCCCCTTCGGTGGACATCAGACTTTCTGCTTATTCATGTAGAACTTTCCTCATTCCGTTGTCTATCCCCAGAAGTTGTTCTGTTCAGTTCTGACTACTGCAAAACGTGCATCTGCAAACCATACAAATGACTTCACTGCTCTAGCTTCCATTTCAGGAAACATAACTACGGAATCACAGAATGGAAGAGACCTTAAAGACCATCTTATTCCAACACGGTACCATGGGCAGGGACACCTTCCACTAGGCCAGGTTGCTCCAATCCCATCTGGCCTTGAACACTTCCAGGGATGAGACACCAACATCTCTGGGCAACCTGTTCTGGTGTCTATCACCCTCACAGTAAGGGATTTCTTACTAACATCTCATCTAAACCTGCCCTCTTTCAGTTTGAAGCCATTCCCCCTTGTCCTGTCACTACATGCCCTGTGAAAAGTCCCTCTCCAGTTCTTTTGTAGCCCCTTTAGGTACTGGAAGGTTGCAATAAGGTCACCCTGGAGCCTTCTCTTCCCCAGGCTGTACAGCCCCAGCTCTCAGCCTGTCTTCACAGCAGAGGTGCTCCAGCCCTCTCAGCATCTTTGTGGCCTCCTCTGGACTTGCTCCAACAGGTCCATGTCCCTATTTAACTAAATATAATATAACCAATACAAAGTACAATCCCTGTGAACTCTCTTGTTAACCATTATACCCTAAAATAGGTCATTTAATCATACTCTTCCCTTTCCCTCCAATAGATGGTTATTAACTCACACTGTTTTGCCACTTATTCCTTAACTACTTGGCTTCAGAGAAATACCTTACATAATCCAACCCTTTTTTCTCTGGCATCTGAATTATGCCAAACAATACACTTTTATCCATATTTCACTGACACATCAGATGCAATTATGAGAGTAATTTAATACATCTTGCTTCTGCATCACATGGTTAAGCTCTTTGACATAAAAATATTGATGTAAAAAACACTTTTTGTTCGTGATAATAACTGGGGAGTTACTTATTTCTTTCTCAAGATTGCTATTTTTTATCATTTGTTTTGGTGAAACAGGAATATTTATGCCATAACACTATGTCATAAAACAAAATGTTTTTTTTTTTAACATTTGGATTCACAGCCAAAACCCTTTAAAATCAGAGAATCTTCTCTGCATGCCTTCAAGGCATAAAACTGAAAGAACTGCAGCTATGATGATGAGAGGTCGTCTGCTGACATGTATGGTAATTTATCTTGAAGTAAATCTCTCTTGTACAGAGATGCAGGCTGACTATTTTTGGCTGGTTTTGTCTTCTAAGGAGCCCAGCTGCACTCAGCCACACAGGCATGTGCACACACAGCCTCTTAAAACAACAGTTTTAATTTGGAGTATCATGAAGGATCTGCTTGATACCAAAATGCCAGGGACAAATGTACAAATGGATAACATCAGCATAGAATTTACCTTTTGTAGCTGTCCCCCTTCCTTCCAGTAATGGAAGAAACCCAAGACAACTTCTAGAGTGTCAGCAATGTGACATCTACACCACAGAGAATTAGTGTTTCAACTCTTCATTATTACCTTCCTCCCTCCCCAGGCTATGTCTTACCTGTCCACAACAGTCTGATTTGTGTTTGTTACAACAGCAGTCCCTGAGGTGGCTTTGGATCGTTCTGTGAATCTCGAATCAAATGCTTTCATAGGCTCAATCTTGGATGGAGTTGTCAACACAGAGGAAGACGATGCAGAAGGAGCAGCTGAGGCAGAGGTAGCATTTACACTGTCAAGAAAAGATAGCAAAAAAGGGATTGAAAGACATTTAGTACTGGTAATATTTATTTTAGTACTGCTGATAATAACCAGCATTCATGATATTGGCCAGAAACCACGATTATGATATTCTTTTTCCACTCTTTCATGCATCAGTGTTTTGCAAGCTTTGCCTACTCTCAAAAGCTGTCTATGATACACCTCAGAGCTCATGTGGCCCATATCTGGATTAAAAGACCCTAATTCATTTATTATGTATTTTAAATTCAGGAAGGAAATGATACTTTCAGCTGGTACTTACTGGGAAAGGATCACTTTTTAAAATGATCACAGGGATTCCTGCTTTTACCCCTTATTCAGGTTACCAAATATTTCCATTATAATACTATATTTCACTGTTTATCAACCAAACAATTTGGGATGAAACGAATTCAGGTCAGGTTTAGATGTTGTTGAAAAATCCAAACTGATTATTAGGCCTTTCCAAGCATAACTCTAGGGCAAAGGAATGTGTTTTCCCCACACTAAAGCATTCCAGGGATCTGTTATTTCAATAGCTGTTTACTTTAGAGATTTTTCAATTCATTCAGAGAATGAATTCAGAGAATGAATGGCTCTGAAATAACTGATGCTTGTACTAAAAAGCTGCTAGAAGTACAATTTAGAAAGAAAAGGATACTTAATAGTTTCATCTGTCAATCATTTCTCATAGTCCACCTGCTCATTTTTTAATCTACGGCCAATTTCAACTGAATTTGATGGAGAAGTAGAGGTTTCAGTGACACTATGCTGTTACGAATGCTACAAAAACACACTGAGAAGAAGTCAGGTCAGGGAAAAGCAAGCAAAATTCAGTTGTTCTGTAATTAATTGGAAAGATACACTGGCCAATCAGCGCGTGTGCACTGACAAGTCAATGTCACTGTGCTCTGATGGGGCTGTTACACAGGAAAGAAGGATCACCATGTCTGAAGAGAGGACAGAATTTGATGTAAAGTAGGTTTCATTACTTACACTACTGGAAAACCTTCTATTGTTTACTAATAGCAACCCACCGACCCATAAGCAAGTAATTTTGTTAAAGTATTAGCAATCAGCTGTGTATTTCATTGCACTGAAGTTCACTACCAGAACTATGCATGTGGATTTATTCATTCCTGATTTATCACTGTTTAAAGTAACCAAACACTAATAAAATCTCAGTGTTTTCAGGAAGGTTAGATTCTTGGGGTTTTGCACTGAGGAAACCATTTTAATAATTTCTTCATTACAAAACTATCAACAGGAATAAAAAACTAAACAGACGCATGTAAGTAAAAAACAAACCAGCAAATACTGACCCATCTTTATTGGCTGCATCATCTGTTGGTTTTATACTGGCTGCTGTTGGCTCTACAGAAGGCTTTGAAGTATTAAGGGAATTTGCTGCGTTGGAATCTAGTGACATGAGCTGCTGGTTACTTTGAGAAGACATCATTGAGCCAGACAGAGCTCCAGATATTGGGATGCTATTGAAAAATGCTGTAGAAAAATCCCTAAACAAAAATACAAACAACAAATATATTTTTCAACAATACTTTCAAAGTAATTGAAAAACAGTAATTTTAGCTAAAAATATTTATTCCATCCTTCCTTTTTCCATATGTGGATGCTCATATACAACCTAAATAAATGCCCAGTACCTTTCCAGAGTAATTTCTCATATCCAAAGGATATTAAAGCTGGTACTAATATAGATCTGAATCAACAATACATTAGAGCATTGTTCATCTATATCAGTAAATAATGAGAATTAGCCTGATCTATTAGAAGTGAGATCTTATGGCCAAAGAACACAGGTTGAAACTCTATTTCATAAGAATACATACTTTGCGATGCCCTAAGACAGAATGCCAAGTTAGTAAAGGAAAAAAACACCAAAAAAAAATATAAGAAGGTAAAGAAGGACTTTTAAGATTACTTTCAAACATACCCAGTGTCCAGCTGAGCTATACAGAGAGGTGTGATCCTTCTCCGACCATCTGCTGTTCGTGTTTCAACTTGTTTTTTTAAGAGGTTCTGTTGGGAAATACATTTTATCATAATTTTGGAAAAATAGGAAATGCTATTTTAAGTTTTTTTTCAAACTGGCAGAATTAGGTATATTAGAAGAGGTGCCTTAATTAAAAATCTGTTAGCAAAGACTTTTTCCCATAAACACAAACATTTCCAATTTTCAATCTACCCATCTGTAGAAAAGGCATTTGTGGAGAATGTAATCTGCTCTCCACTTTAGAATCAAGTCTAAAACATTGTGCATATCAAATCTTTAATTAGAAGTTGTGTTCTATGTTTAGGAGAGAATTAAATCATGCTTTCCTCCTCTGTCATTGAGAAACTGAAGCACAGCTCTACAGCTTCTCTGTCATTAGTTACTCTTGGTTCCCTTTCTGCACACCAAGAATTTTGCACCCATCACAGAAATAGCCACAAGCCTATTTCCACATAGCCTTATTTCTGCTTAAAAGCATTTATCTTTTCATTCCCAGTAAATGACCCACTAAGTTGGTCAGCTGGGCCATACACAGGCTGAAAGGTGCCATTTAACACAAATAAGGGCAGAGAAATTGGTTCTTTCCTAACAGTTTGATATTTCTTGGCTCAGTATTTGCCAGTTCCCAAGAGCACCTACCTTTCTAATGTCCTCCAGACTCTCCCCATTAACCATGCTTGCCACTTTGGGAGTTGTGGCATTGCCAGAGCCTTCCCGAATCGATGCATTCTTCTGATCCACCTGCTGCTGCTGCCTCTGTTGGTACTTGAGCATCTCTGGATTCTCAATAATGGTGGTGGACAACTGAGCTTCAGTCATGATAGCCAGGCTTTTGCCATAGGTGGACTGGTGAATGTTGCTCTGTGGGTGTTAAAGATGTGAGTGACTACAAGTGCTGCCATGACATCACTGATTATAAAACAAGGGAATCACACAAATCTAATGGAATCCATAAAATGCTCTCTGTATAATTTACACACCAGGTTTTTTTTCTGTCTTTGTGTTTTCAACTAACACTAAATCAATATGTAAAATAAATGAAATTCAAAGCTCTAGTTGCTAATAGCAATCACAGGAAAAACAGCCAAGAGCCATCAGTTTCAGAAGACTTGCATATATGTGAGTGAAAGAGTGTTAGAGTGTTTTGAAGCACCCACTTCTTGTTTCCTTGGCCAAATAATTACTTCAGATGTATAATGATGTGTAAGCAAGTGGATGTTTTCCAAATTCTTTCTTTCCAGAACAGAAACTAACATGATAAATTCATTTCTTGACTACTCTTTTTTAATGATTTGTAAAGCAGACAAGAGCACATTTTCTGTAATATGGAACTCAGTTACTACATACTTCTATAAATAGTATAGCATAGCCAGTATTTTAATTGAATCAATACATCCCTGAAATATGATCAAAGGTGTCTGAGTGCTTACTGTACCTTTTCCTCCTCACTGAGTGGATCCCCAAGCTCATCCTGGGAAAAGTCCAAAAATGCCACTGACCCATCCATGGAACACACCAGGATACCAAGTCCATTAAGGGTCCTGAAGGAAATAAAGGTCCAACTTTGTTTTTAATCTCTTTCATTCACGTAAAGTAGCAATGTGATGGACTGTTCAATAAAAATCTTAGCTTAAGATTTATTATCACGCAATAAGTGATGGAACCAAAGAGGTTGGGCAGTGAGGAGAAAGGATAAAAGGCAGCAGAGTCCCTGTGCCAACGCTGCTTTGCAGACTGCACAAGGACAGTGGCACTGGGACAATTCACCTGCCCATGGCATGAGCAGCACCATGAGAACTTTCCTGAAGGAGTAAACCAGAATGGTGCTCACAATGAACAGTGAGAGAAAATGATAAATGTATTTCCTTCAATAGATGAACAAAATGTTTGTGCTAATGGAAGTGGACGAAGAATGGGGCCTGCAGCTGACAAGCAGCCCAAAAATGTTGGTACTAGGCAAGAACACGGGTTTGATTTTGTTATTGTTCATTATTTGGGTTCTTAAGCAAACTGCACATGTGATTACACATGGGGATATACAGTAATCCTCTTCTGGAGGTGTCAAAAAGTTTTCTTAGCAAAAAGAGAGAGGAGAAACGATACATTCTAGACTTAATAGAATTATAATCTTGTATATATAACCTATTATTGCAAAAATTTGAAAAAATACGTGATGAATTTTGACTGCTATCCCAAACACTTTCAAGTACAGAGCTCACAGAGACAATGACACAGTGGCTTAGAGATTAATTGTTACACAGAAGGGAAGAGGAAAGGAAAGCTGGCAGAACTCTGAAGTCCTATCCAAGTTATTAAAAATCCATTACATGTACCACAGCTACAGGCATTTGGAGAGCCCTATTTTTGTGGCAGATGGTGCCCTGACAGCTTCACATCCAGAGAAATCAGCCTCAGCACCATGAAAAAAGGTACACCAAGAGCACTCCAAGCTAGAAAAACAGTAAAATCATGTTGAGAGTTTTCTGCTTGCTTAGCAGAGAAAATTGCTGAGCTCCTATTGACCTCTGGATCCAAGCAATTGTTCCATGAAAACATAATCATTCGCAGATATTATGTTGATGGATTCAAGTCTAAAATTCTAAACCAGAAATTATACAGACATAACAATATAATAGTACCAGGTTTCTGTGAATTTACTCAGTCCATTTTCAGAATGGAGCACATTTCAGGGAACACTCCATATTATTGACATTTTAGCCACCCGTTTCAATTTGTAAACAGGATACAAAACATCAAGCTGCCTGATGATCCTTTGTCTCTCAAATATCCCACAAAACCATTTCCTCAGAAACTGCAAAATGTTAACCAGCTATTAATCCCAATGACTTCATGCCTTGAAAAATGTGCAAATTGCAGATGGAGAAATAAAAAACACTACAGGAAAACAAAACTATTCAAAGCTGTTGTACCATAACAATAGCAGCACTTCTCATGAAATATCCCACTTGATGGCTTTCTAGCCTTCCCCTGTTAATGAAAAAAAAATGTTTTTGTTTTGAAAACTTTTTATTGTGGTTCACCAAGCTTCATGGCAAAATCCACATGGCACATAGAAACCAGGAAGTTACACAATTGTAAGCTTTAAAATTCACAGTATAAACCCACCAAGAGATTGTTGTAACTATTAATTTCAGAAGTAAGGAAGTGATAGAACGAAGACAACCTATGTCATCAGCTGTGTGCCTATCATATAAAAAATATTGAGCTTTTTCTTGTAGATAACCCTTAACTCTCTGAATGACCTGATGTACAGATGATGAGTATTTTTTTATACCATTTACTGAGTGGTCTCACAGTTATTTTGCTCTTATTAGTTAAGTCTTGCAGTTAATTAAAAACTATTAACTTTTGCATTTAATGACAATGCTTTAGGAAGAAAGCAGGAGAATAGAGAGCACCACAAACTGCAGACAGAGGAAAACAAGACTAGGGACAGTAGACTGCTGAAGAAGTGGATTGTCCAACCAACTTTTCATTAGATACAATGCACATAAAACTCAACAAGTTAATTAAGTTCACCAAGTCATGTTACAAAATACATGTTCTATGAAAAAATATCAGAGAATCATACCAAGTAGGAACTCATTCCACAGCTATTTTACTGTGTCATGTTCTAAATACATTACTTTTTGCTCAGTTAATAATCTCCAGTGTTAGTTGCTAATATTACTACCAAAGATCTTGCAGCAGAAACAAAACCTTCAGCAACCAATTACTTATGTTCCAACAACCACAATCTGTACAGTTTTAAGGCATTTCCAGCTAATATGCACACCTAAAGTTGATAGCAATGGTTGGACCTCCACAACAAACAGCAGAAATCAACTTACCAGGAGATGTCCATGATTGACTTGTCAAACAGCTCATGTATGACAACTAAAGGTCGTTTCAGACACGTGAGCTAAAGAAAACAAGAAACAACACTCAGAAATGTAGAAGTTCTACACTACCACAGACAGTACCACATTAACACCCTCCCAGAGCCTCACAAACACGCACCAAACAAGATCTGGCCAGGAAACAGCTGCATGCCTGGTGGTGCATCTGAAGCACCAAGTCACCCGTTCCCCTGCTGGGACATAAAAGCTCTGGAGAAGAATAGCTGACATTCAACTCTCCTTTCTGAAACGCTGAATTTCTTAACCAACTTTGCCTTTACACCACAGTCATAAAACACTCCCTGCGACTCCAAAAGCAATTCCACAGATGCAAAAGACAGCTTCTATTCTAAGCTGTACTGAGATAAGGATGTTGCAAACTGCCAACACAAGAAGACAGAAAACAGATTAGGTTTCCATGTCCTCACTCAGACTACTTGTCTGAGAAAGTGAAACCTAGCAAGAGCAAAGGGAATTTGACTCACAATTACTCCTAAAGAGGATTCCTCTGCACTTAAGAATCAGCTTAGTAATAAAGAACTGAATATGAAAACTCTCAATAACCTGCTCTAAATCAGACATTCTAAGCTCTTTAATGTCAAACCAATGGACTTAATATCTACAGGGTATAGTACAACTGAAATGAAGCAAAGTTGATATGGTCAAGGAATTTTTATGCTCACAGGTTCACAGATGCTGTGTCATTGTCATCTTCAGTAGTTATTTATGCTTCCTTAGGTCTGTGCTCTATATATGTTTATTAAGCTCCTAAGAGCAAAGAGAACCTATAACTTTGCATCTCTGTACTACCTTCTGTAACCTTAACAGCCACTCCAAATGAAATCTTCATAGTATAAATAGAAAGTAAAATATACTGAGTGATACTTTGATATGGGTATGAACTGGTAGCCATTACCAGAAACAGATTTAGTTATGCATTCAGAGATTGATGGATAAATATCACACTGGAATCTATAAATAGTAGATTGCAGCTAGCCATTGGTGTGTTCTGGCACAAGTTCTCATCACAAAGCTTTACAAATCAGTTAAATTGATTCCCTGTATTTTCCAGCTGCATTTAAAAATGTGAAAATAACTACACTTCTCTTAGCCAGAATAAAAATTTTAGAGCAGATTTTAAAGTAAAACTCAAACTAGATATCAAGACTTGAAAGAATACTTAAAAAGCTCATTCACTTTCACATCCCTTTCCTTTACGAAGACAGAGGACAAGTAAAAGGAAGAAAAGAAGTTTGCATTTATTAACTGTGGTAGCATGTTTTATCTCCTAACAGCTGCTCCTCCTTACCAGGGCACACACTCTGCCACTGGCTTCTAACTGCTCTTGCCTTTAGAGAAATGAACTAATACCAATCCACTTCCTTCCCCCCCAGCTAAACCTGTAACAACAGAGACAGAAAAAGCCCTAAACATGAAACTAAATTAAGACCTAATGCTGTACACATGACCTTTGGGCTAAACCACCAAGTTATCCAATGACCACATCAGTTCAAAGGCAGTAAAGAAACCACTTACCCAGACAGAAAGAGATCGATCTTTACTACCGACAGCACAACAGCAGTAGGGACAACTTGACTTGGTGGAGCTCCCATTCTTTTGTTTCTTTTTGAAGATTTTTGGATTGAATTTCTGAACAAATGAGATGCCCAAATTTTATCACAGTAATTACATTTTAGCAGGAGATCTGCTTTCAAAGCAAATTTGCCATTTAAAAATGAAAAAGCAACATTTCATAGCAATAAAGTCCTGAACCAGACTCTATAAGAGCACTGACAAAAGCTGCAAAGGCTTTCTTAAGGGGCTTTCTGAATGCCTTAACAGGAAATGCAAACAATATTAATTTTACCCGGGATCAGAAATCCACTAGAAACCTAAATCATTTTAATCAAGTCACTGAACAGCCAACAAAGCTGATGTTTGACATTCCTAACATGCTCCTGTATTCCCCCTTGTCTTGTTCATCTACATCCAGTTCTCTTATCACAAAAGCAACCTGATAGCTTCCAACATGTAAAACTGACATTTTTTAATCACCACCATGCATTTGCTTTACTAATTTTGACATCTGTCTTCACCTCTTGTCCCATTTATACATAAAATTATCAAAAAGCACATACAAGTTTTAACCTCAGGGATAAATTACTATCACTCACTCACCACTACTGTAACTGCCTTCCGATGCCCTACAAAATCCATGTTGGTTTTCCATCCATCCCTCTCAATGATCTGAGCAGTGGGTCCAGAATTATTCATGGCATGAGCAGAAACAAGATAGTGACCATCAGGCGACCAGCTCAGGCGCAACACATGAGTTGTCCCTCCACACTGGCAAAAAAAACATCCCAGAGTTTTAAACGTGTTTGGCAAATGAAGGGTTTTTAATGCAAACCAAATTTCAGATTTAGGGAATACGATTACAAAGTAAGTTTTTTGTGAATATAAAAGAATGACCTCACATTGCTCAGCCATGCTTACACAGGTGATGTAGTGTAACTTAAGAGGCCCTATCAAAACAGGGAAAAGGAACTCAGAGAACTTTTTTACAGAAAACACAAATGTTTCATCTTATTGGATACTGTTTCCCCAGTATTTGTCACAGTCCTAGTTAGTGACAGGGCTGCAACACAGCAAGGGCTGATGATGAGACTTCAGCTTGCCTCACCAGCTCCCACGTGAATTGAAGTAGATAAGGCCTATTACAAAGAGCAATTGCACCAATCACAACACCATGAAATCACTGCAGAACACTCCACTCTGGTGAGTGAGCTGGTGCTTGGTAGCACCAGGTTCTGTCCCCAGAAACTTGATCTCTTGATCAGTTATCACATAACAGCCCTGTGATGCCTGACAAAAGGTCCCTCCTAAGTACTTACCTCATTTCTGATAGTGGCCAGTAGAAGAAGCATAGGGAAGAATGTCTGACCATCATGATCAGTGTGCCAACACTTCCCCAGAATAACCACTACATTTCTGGAAGTTTATTTATTTGTTTACATAACTCATGTAAACCTTAGGCATCCACAATATCCACTGGCAGTAAGAGTCTCTAGTCAATCACATTTTGTATGAGAAAGTAATTATTTTTTTCCCCTCTTTGGAAGCTGCCATCTGAGAGCTTCATTTGATTCAGCACTGTTCAATTAATTCATGTTTGTGCAGAATCAGAGTTTTTCTTCTAGTTTTCATTCACTCTAAGGGAATTCACTTTGAACAGTCACACATTCTGAAGTACCTCATCAAAGGGTTTTGTGATGCTGGTTTCCAGCTGCCAGTCCATGGTCCGCCACACCTTTAAACTTCGATCATCAGCCTGAGAGGCAATGTATTTTCCAACAGGATCCCAGGTCAGCCCTTTCACCAAGCCAGAATGCCCCTTCAAAGTGGCAAGAATTTCTGTGCACACAAAAATTGAGAATAGAGAGTAGTTACTGCTATCTCTTTTAGGGCAGAATGTTGAGAAAATTTACAAGATTTTTTGGAAAGAGTATTAAGTATAACCTCCTTTACTGTAGAAACAACATATCAACCAAATGGGAACCTGTACTTCAGAAAAAATTGATATAAAAAAGCGATAAAGAGAACTCTGACCAGAATAAGGGGTGCAGAACCCTTTAGAAGACACAGATCAGAGCAGGAAGAGCAGCAGAGTCCCAATGCTTCAGAGTAGCTCTTTGAAGCTGTGGAAAGCAGCCTTTCTAAACTAGAATTTCAGTTAAACATTCACCCTTTCCTCCACACCCAAAGATTATCACAACTAATTCAGCTTTGTGCAGCAAGTGTGAACCAAGTCAAAGCTGTGACTCAACAGACACACAAAGCTGGCAGACCTGGTAACCTACTTTCAGTCACACTCCTGCTTATCAGCCTGTGGGAGGAGAGGCTGAGAGGGTGCACAATTAGCTTCAAAGTCTGAAAACTCTGGTATTAATATTGGAAGCCAGCTTAAAATAAATGGCATATAAATAAACACATGCAATAATGATTTTCATGTAAAATCAGCAGCACAACCTGAATGCAGCTGCTGTCTGCAGCAGTGAGGAATCCACTGCTTACTGCCATCCAAACCTGGAAGAAGGACTGACCTGCCAGACTGCAGGTATGTCACCTCAAAAGACAGACAACCCATTCCGTCCTTGAGATTTGAAGAATCAGTGAAAGGAGGGAAGACTTTGTCCCAAAGCTCTACATACTGGCACATCTTAAGAGTTCTCACCTGGGAATTTGACAGCATTCCAGATGACAACAGTGTTATCAACACTACAGGATGCCAGCCAGGCATCATGTGGAGACCACGCTACATCCATCACATCTGTTTGGGGAAAAGAAGTTTCCATTTGAGAGATTGATGGTAATCAGAAAATCAAAAAGTCTTTTTACAAACAACTTGTGTAGTAATATTTTGCTACCACTGAGAAATAATCACCTCACTAAAGTGGAAGGTAAGAAAGCAGCACTCATTGGGAGCAAGACTCCCCAACTTCCAGTGTTCAATGGGGATCAAAAAAACCCCCAAAGGGCAAGAATGCAATGTTTAGTGATTGTAGGAAGTACCAATGGCTGCACAAAGAATTCTGTCTTGTATTGAATGAAAAAGTAACAGAAGCTGTTACAATGCACTCACTTTGTTCCAACACAAGTGGAGTGATCAAAGTGATTTCCCTCTTGATTTTAATAATGGCTCATGTCAGTAGATGCAAAATTCATTTGAAATTATTTGGTGATTCAACTTTTGCATTGCTCTTTTGATATTTTTCTACTAAATAATAATTTATATACTTTGGTTTACAAAAACTTGGTCTTTTGTTGATCAAATTATTCAATGCTAGTGCAAACATTTATTTCATTAAAAATACAATTTAGCTTCCTTTATTCAGATTCATTTTTAAGCTAGAAAATAGCAAAATACGAGTTTCTTAGTTGTTAATTTTTCTCCTACATATCATACTTGCCAGAAGTTACTTGTATGAAAATTGCATTTCATTAAAAATAATATTTTTTTCAAATTTTCAGTGTTGCTCTTAAAATTAATTACTGACTTGCCACCAAATATATGTATTTCAAACAAGAAACTGTGATGCTGGAAAGCAATGTCTTTCCAAATACATGCAAATTAGGTTCATTCAACACCTTTAAACTTACCCCCTGAATGGCTTCTGAGAATTGACACACACCTCCACTGCTCAACATTAGTCAGTTTGCTACTAGAACCAAACACAGTGCTAGGTCCAATGTACCTAATTAAAACAGAAACAGTTATGAAAAGAACTACCACAAGCTCTTCACATTCTTTTTAAAGAAAATCAGCTGCACTTCTATTTTATAGTCAGTTATTCCTACAATAGAGAAGGGGAAAATGAATTCTTTTATGGAGAGTAATTCTAGTTATTAAAAAACTAGCTTCAATAAAATTTCTACAGAGAGCATGAAATGGCAACATTTAAGGTGACTCTTCAAATTTCACCAGGAAGTTTTCTTCAAGGACAGAAGAAAATATCTCAGCTCCTCCAGGGGAGAGAAACTGCTCAGGCAGGGACACTCCAGCCCAAAGGATAGGAAGCCACATCTCCAGCAGCAGTGCTTTGGTGTCCCCGCTTTTGGCTCCTTCCACACCAGGTGGAGCACTGAGCTGACCAAAGGGCAGCCCAGGGAGGAAGCACTGAGATGTCACAGAGTAACCAACTTGCAATGAAACATAAAGCTGAAGGAAGAATCGTGCTTACGCAGCTCGTTTCCACACCATAATCAACTTGTCATCTCCCCCTGAAGCCAAGTAAACTCCGTTGTTTGACCATCGCACGCAGTTCACACAGGCTGAAACACAGAAAAGAAAGTTTGTAAGATGAAATACGTGAATAAGTGGTTCTTGTTCAGACAGGATTTGTAATACAAATAAGCAAAACTTGACAGGAGGCATTTAGGATTTAAGTGGGCTTTTTCCACTCAAAGCAGTTAGTCTGTCTGCTTTAGATAAATGAATTGGTACTTATCTTTCAGTGGCAGTTGAGGAATTTCATACTTAAAAAACCCTATTTCTTATCTAAAAAAGCTTCACCAAAAGAGGCTTGAAGGAAGAAGGACTAATATTCCTCTAATGAAGGAAACATATTCTGGTAAATAAAGTGGGATTAAGAGGGTAAAGAAGGAAAGGTATATTTTGAAGAAAAGAAGGGACAACTTGTCAAGTGACCATACTAATTCCAAATGTAATGATTTCTAATGTAATAAATGCAATAATTTATAACCAATGTACTTCATATGATGTATCTTTTACACTTATTTCTTCTCCTGTCCTTTCCTCCAGAGCTCCTCAGTTTCTCAGAATGTGCATTATTAAATACTTTATGGCCACAGCTGAAAAAAGCTTATAGGCAGGAAATTTCCAAAAGTATCTGTAATCCTCTGCACATTTCCTCACATTTCAACAACATTTTCTGCTGAGTATCTTGAAAAGTATACAGTGAAAGTATGAGACCACTCTGTATTTTATTGATTCTTCACCACTGGACAGGCATGATTTTTGCAATTACAGACATGTAAGTCTTAAGCTTCGGCAAATTACCAATAGTCAGCAACAAAAAAACCCAATCAACCACTTTGTTACCTAAGTGATTGTCCATCTGACAAAGCATCTTGGGGATATTTTCATTCTTTTCATCTTCCTCTTTCAGGACAGGAGCCATATTCCAGATCACAACTTTGCCAGAATCCTGACCTGTAAGAGACCAAAAACCACCCCCTTCTAAATACATGCAAAAAAAGCTCTTCAAACTAATCTCAGTTCCAGAACAGATGTGGAAACGTAGGCATTACTGCAGTGGGGACCTTGGAAACATTTGAATACAGATGCTGCTTTGATATAATTACACCAATTCAGAAGTGCTTTATTTTTCTTGAAGCTATTAAAAGTAAATTTATACAGCCTTGTTCAAAAGTCATACTGTACATAACTGATACCAACTATAAGGACAACTACTTGTAACAAAACTGTATTTTAAAAGAGAAAAGATATATTCAAATACTCAATTGCAATTATTGTAGCCAACATAAAATTATTTGCTATTGTGAACCAAATAATATTTTTGCATATATTTCTTAAGCTATTCTATTTATAGAATTGGATTTTTCTATCCCAATAGCTCTACTATTTAGCAACTGAAAAAGCCCAAATGCACATCCAGTTCCTCTTCAATTTAAAAGGAAATTTGGCCCATATGACCACAACTCAATCATTGATAGCAGCTCCTATCTCAATGATGTCCAAGAGGATGAGGACATCAGAACTCATAACCCTGCCTTCTGCAGGAACAACAGCACTTTCCAGTACATTTTAATAGCTTACATAATTATCTGTTTCTTAGAGATAAAAGTGATATGTTTTTACAAGGGTCAAACCAATTCAAGTGCTGTGAAGGCACAAGATTATTATTGTTATTATTATTACCCAAAATTCTGCCTTCTATCAGTACACAGACTTACCTTGTCCTCCTGTTGCAAACTTGGTCCCATCTGGGTGAATGTCCACTGAAAATATTGGCTTTCCTGGAATTAGAGAACAAGCAGCAACACACTGAATTGTTTTACAGTCAAGAGAAGGCAGTAACGCCAGAACCACCCGGCTGGCAAGAGACTTTCTTCTTCTAAAGGCTCAAGTTGTAAGAATTACAGCTGATTACAAGAGCTGAGAGCAGCCTGCTGACAGAAATGGCAGCCTATTAAAATCCTATATGGAAGTTATCATGCCACAAAAACCAGCGATAACCAAGGACACTTAATCCAGCAGGATATGCCAAATACCTCAAAGCAAAGTAATACCACAAAGCAAGTGCCAACAAGACAAAACTGTATTCAAGTATGGAATTTCTTCCAGATTTCTACAGTTCATTAGCTGATGACCTGAAGTCTTCTTTTGGTTTCTGTTTTTGTTTTTCTAAAATCCTCTGCAATCTCAGGCTACATCTGTTGGTCACACAATTATCTGTCTCAAATTTGAATTCTGTTAATGAAATTCCTCTAGCCAAATATTAGCTTTGATTTTATGGCTTTCATCTAGACATAGAAGGACTAACCAACAATGGTATTACTCTTAAATCCTTCAATTCTCCTTATGCTACATCTTTCAGAAGAAAGCTAACAATTTGACTAGAATGTAAACTCTGTAACAAATAACATAGCTGGGGAACAGTTTTGGAAACCAGAAAGCTCTCACTTCCAACCCCCTCTGCTCCAACCACTGGCTCATATTCACTCTCTATATGTCCACAGTTGTTTTAACCTTTGCAGGAGGAAAAGGAAGAGGGGAGCAGCAAGCTTCCTGTCTTTCAGTGATGCTCCAAGAGCTACCACTAAGGATTATTTGAAAGAACACGCATGCGATTTCCACATCCAAAGAATTTCTGGCAGCACTTCCAACCCTTTCAAACTGGAATGCCTCTGCAAATAAGATCACATACATGCCACTATAAAACAAGGCAATTTATCAAACAGCCAAAAGCATCAGTACCCACACACCAAGATTACTTGACAAACTTCCCATGTGTGTCAGTCTTGCACTGTACCTTCATGAGATGTTAAGACATAAATGATAAACAGCAAGTTTTATGTCCAATTGTAGCAACTGAAATCCTTGACACCAAACTCCTAATAAAATCCTCATTCAAATACCCACTACTTCTTACTTTTTGAGTGATACCCATTCAGCTTCATTTCGGCTTTTGTATCCTTTATGTTGACTTGTTTCAAGGTTTGTTTCATTTGGATTTATATTGCAACTCTGACATGTGATTTCCCTTAAAATTTTTACAGGCAGCCAAGAAAAGACCTTAAGCACAGAAAGATGGCACTCAACTTACATTCCTCCCAAGTCCTTCAGACCACATAGCTGTGGCTTTTCTTCAGCTTCTTGTGCCTCTTTTATTCTATGAACTCAAATGCAACATGCAGGGCTAAGCTGAATAATTAGAGAAGCACAAGCAAGAAACGAACGTTTATTTTACCCTTTCCAAAACGTGGAAGTTCCCTCAAATTAAACCAGTGCGTAATTAGAAATAGTTGAGCCCACTGAAACTTACTGAAAAGGCCATTCTGGAGACCTTAGAGGTGGAAGAAGCGACCATTTCAATCTGCATCAAGTCTTGGGCAAGAAGAGCTCACATACTCTGGTATTTGCCATTCATGTGTAGGGGAGAGTTGGAAGTCAGCTGTCAAAGAGCTTTTAATTCTAATAACCTGGCTCATTTTGCCTCTGTGTCATTTGCACCAAGAGAAAACTTTCTCAGCAAATCAGAAAGAACAGCAGCCCAGCCACCTGCACCATTACTGTTCAGGCAAAGCAGACATGATACACATTCCAAAAAATTGTCATTGCACCCATTGCTTTGCAAAAATTACTGACATTATATAATTTTCCTTTACTACATGTTTAAAACTACCACAGCCTCTCCAATTTCTGCCTGAAGAGTACAACTATACAGGAGCAGTACCAATCAGCTCTCCTGGGCACAGATTTTTCACAGATCCACAGATGGGGTTGAAGAAACTCAGCAAATTACTTTGCTTAGAGAGCCATGGGTAGCTTAGCTACAAATTCACCATAAAAGCTTAAAATTAGCCACACCAAGGAAAACGTCCACCAAGCCCAGTACTCTGTGTTCAGAAACCAGCACTAGGTAAGTCCCTAGGGATCTGTACAATGGTAAGCACACAATGCTTCTTCCTCAGATAATCTTCCAACTCCAAAGAAATTACAGTTCTGACTTCTTGAATCAGGGGTCCTCAGTAGACTTTCTTTTATAAATTCAATCAGCCATTTCTTGGATCCGTAATTACCATCAACAGCCCCTACACAAAGAGATCCACTGCTCAGCCATGGACCCTGTGAGGAACCTCCCACTCCATGGATCTGCACCAGCTATTTGTTACTTTAACACAATTAATTCTTGTACAGAAGGGCAGTGAATGAAAATCACCCAACACTGAGCCCTTTTTTGCTACTCCCAACTGTGTTCATCACGTTCCCAGCCCAATGATCCCACTCCTTGCCCAAAGAGTCCCACTCTACTCAGCTGTTCCTTGTACAAAAGCTGTCCCACACTTCTGATCATTCTGGTCACTCCAAGCCACTTTCAGTTCTCCTCTGTTTTATGACATGAATGGGAACTGGCATTGAAGAAAACGTGTTCAAACACAAACTATCCACATATTTACATAGGAGGATAACATTTTATTTTTAGGTTTTACCTAGCACAAATTTGGGGTTCAATCAAATAAGCACTGAGCAGCTATTTTTATAACTTGTTATAATCCTAAAAACTCAGACCTCAGAGGAAGTTGTCAGGTCACAGGGCATTATTTTAAATGTGAAGTTTAAAGAGGGTATGGACTTTGCACCCAGGAAAAGCAGCAGTAATAAATGAAGCCCTGGACAACAAAGTTTCCTATGTGGCTCAATTGTGATCCAGGAAGGGATCTCTGCCCAGTACCCAATGTCCAATTACTAAAAAAAAAAAAAAAAAAAGAAGGAAAGAACAGATGAAGCGATCACAGGACAGAAATTCAGCACTACGAAGTCATTGCCAGGGTGCTCTTTCCTCCAGGGTACCACTATCAAGAGAATGCCATTCACAGTGCTGGGTAAGTGTAACGGGTTACAGTTATTACACTTGTTCCATGCTACTGGTGGTTTATAAATTGAGCACAGATACTGGGTTTTTCTTCACTTCCTTCAATTTCTCAAAATAATGAAGAAGGAGCCATTATTTGATAGCAATCACCTTCTTCCTCAGAGTTCATGTTTTTATCAGATTATGCTGTTAGATCCTGTTGAAACAAGCCAAAAGGCACAAGGTCCCTGCTTCAAATTGACTGAAGCTTTCCCATGCTCCTAATTGGAGATGTGTTGAGTTTCCTAACAGTAATGATGCACCAAAACAAAAAGTGATATTTAAGCAGTAACACTAAAATCTAACACAGTATGTTTTAAGACATTTTGACCTCTTGCAATAATTTCTAAAAAAAGATAAGCTTAAATAATTGAAGCTCCCAGCATCACACTGCAGGAGGAGGCAAACCAGGTTCATTAAAAACAGAACACCTTATGATATACCAGATGTCCTGTGGGCTTATTTGTTTAAAGAACCCAAATATACACTACATACTTAAAGAAATACTGATAATGAAATAAGCTTGGAACAAAAAGATCCAAGTAAAATAACTGAAATCTAAGGGAAAGTTCCCATCTTTTAAAAGAATACACCAGCAAAGAATAAAAGTAATTTAAAATATTGCATCATTTTTTGTTTGTTGTTTTGCTTTATACAATAATCAAGGAAACATAGAAACAGTTTCAGTGAATTTCTACCTCAAAATGAATGAGCTCCTATTCAATTTGCTTCCAGCCCATCTCATACGTAACATTCAACGTGACTCACAAATCAATTCAAATATTTACATTCCACCATTACAGCTTGGAGAGATAAACTCCATGCCTATATTTAAACAACAGCAGGCTCCAATTTCCACAAGCTGTTACGCATGAGCAGCACCTTGGGGCTTGCAAGGGTTTCTTGGAACAGCAAGGGACTTCCTTTCCCACAGGGATCAGTGTTTGCCTGCATGAGTTGTCTTTAAGCACCTGGGCTCTCAAACCCCTGAGTGCTGAATATGTACAGGCAGCTGCTGGATCATGATGCATCTGTAGAGAGGTATGAATGCAACACTGGGAAGGAGAAGCCAATCACACCACTTGTACCTTACAGTCATCTGTACCCACCCCCACCATCAGATTGCACTTTTGCAAGTGCAAATCTTCCTTGCTCTAAGTCAAAGACATATGGAAGAGAACACAACAATAATGAGGATTTCATGCAAAATCTAATAAACCCACACTAAGTGCATAGAAAGCTTATAGAAAATGCATCTGAGCAAGAAATCATTCCAATAAGCACTCAGAAAAAGTGACATCAAGAACTCCAAGGCAAAAACCTGTAGAGCCAACATGTGCTGAAGTGCTTTTACCGTAAGCACACGGCATCTGGGCTGTGCAGCACACAATTCCCAGGTGTGCTGGATTTCCTGGCTACAACACTCACTTCTAGTGTCTATTATCTCCTGGAAAACGTATGCCTGAAAGCATCACTCTAGTACATTCAGTGAAACAAAAATCTCAATACTGAGAGGGAAGAGGAAAAGACTGGAATGACAGCACTGGGATCTGGTGTGTGGAAGAGCCAGCCCTGCTATCGGGGCTCACTCACAAAGGAGAGCAGTGAGGCAGCCCCGTGTGCCCGTGCAGAAATCAAAGGAATAAGAATCATCACAGAGTCTCCAGCACACACAGAGTAAATTCTCTTCACCCTGTTTCTGGAGAGGTTTCAGAGCCAAGAGGGAGGCCCATGACGAGTGATGGAGACTCCTCACACGCAGCAATGCCCGGAGGATCTGGAACCCGGGTACATTAGAAGAAGCTGACTAAACTCACCGGTTTTAATCTGCACTCCCTGCCCCAAGGACAGGAATGTGTGACTGTCACACAGCCCTGCAGCCCTGACAGCACCTCACAATTGGAGCTGGTGGCCAATGTCTGTTTTGCAGGTGGCGAAATGATGACAAAGCGCCTTGGCCAAACTCATCCCAAAAGGTCAGCAGCAGAAATGGGAGTAAAATTCCGGACTATCAAGGCCCTGTGTGGTGCATCATCCACAGGTGAAGTACCACAGAGCTCTGTAAATGAAGCCCTGCTTGGCTGAAGCCTGTGTTCTGGTTGGATGTGCTCTAAATCGCTGCAGATTTCAAATACATACCCATATCAAAAGGTGCACCCATTAAAGAAATAAGGAAAGAAGTTACAGATCTAATCTCTGTGATCTCCAAGGACTCAGGCTGAAAGTTTTTATTCAGCTGCTCCAGTGCTCCCACTGAAGATACACAGAGGCACAGGACAGCCTGACCACAGGCAGCCAGATATTAAGATGTAAATACTACATTTGCTTAGAGTAACCAAGCAGAAATGCAAAAAACACCTCACTTAAAGCACTTCCACATTTTTTTCAGTTCACTACAGCCTATGGTTACAAGGTTGAGTCCATCTGCTGCCTATAGTGTCCCTGGAGAGCAGGCCAAGTAAAGATGCACACAAATGGCAACTCGAGGCTTAAGTTGTTATCAAAACCTGCAACATGAACACAAAGAACACAACACACGCAGAAAGGCAGCTGGACAGTTGTACCTGGGGTTATTAACTGAAAGCACGCTTTTCCAACTCAAGTAAGCTGGTCTCCAGCTTAGGTTTATTCTAGATACCAATCAGCTACATGAGCCTAGCTAATGACATTGATACAGTGACAGAGTATAAAATCTGCAGTTGAAATAAAGCTGTACCCATGAATCTGAGGGCAAAACTTGCATAAACAAAAGTGAATTCTTCATGTTAGATTTCTTCTCACTACTTCACCAGGAAAAGTACAGGTATTAATCTGGAAATTCATCCTAAGTAGTGCAAATACTACATAAACACCGATGCTGTCCTGTATTTGCCACACAAGGAAAGTACAGAGCCTTCTGTCAATGTCAGTCCAGGCTGTTTTAGCTTACACATCTCTTCAACATCACCAGAGGACAGACAAACAGGATGCTATATAAATTCAGGGAGTTGTTTTGAAAGAACGGTCGGAGGAAACTTTTCCTTTCATGGAGAATGATAGCACAGCTTAATGCATGTGGGGACTTGTATACTGCACTTGCTTCAGCACCGTGAGACCAGTGTGGTCAGTGCAGGGCACTGGACACTCACTCATCCCGAGGGGCACAAACTCCTCTCTTCCGCACGGGCTATACTCAATTCAAACTATCCCTGCGCGCTTTCTCCAGCACGGAGCGTCCCCGCGGCCGTGCCTGGCCGGCGGAACAGCTCAGCGTTCTCTCAGAGCCCGCCTGTGCCCGCCTGTGCCCAGAGAACTCGCTGTGCCAGGCGGGCCGGGTCCCGGCGCTGCCGCGGCTCGGCCCCTCCAGCCACCTCCGGGGGGACGAGCTCTCCCCACGCCGCCCTCGGGAACCCGCCCGGCTCCAGAGCTCCCGGGACGGCGGGGGTGCGGACTTGTTGCTGCCGCTGCCCCCGCCCGCAGCCGCCGTTCCCGGCGCGGCGGGGCTCCCGCAGCCGCCCGGGGAGCGCCCGGCAGCCGCCCGCGGCTCCGCCCGGCCCGCGCCCCCCGCGTGTGCCGCACGCCCGCTCCCCGCCGCACCTGCCCGCCCGGCCCGCGGCACCTGCTGCCCGCCCGGCCCGCGGCACCTGCTGCCCGCCCGGCCCTCACCATTGTGGTTGACCCAGGTCGGCTTCAGCAGCTTCATTGTTCCCCGCCCGGGGCCCCCGCCGGCCTCCGCCCTCGGGACCCCAGGGCGGCTCCGCCCGGGCTGCCTCCGCGGCCGCGGCGCTCAGCGGCCGCCGGCCAGCATGGGCCCGCGCCCGGCGCCGCAGTGCCCGCGCCCCCGGCCGGCCCGAGCCGCCTCAGCGCCGCTCCATGTCCCGGTGCCGCCGCCGCCCCGCCGCATCCCCCGCCCGGCGCCGCCGGCGATCCGGCACCGCCGGAACTCGGCGCCTGGCAACCGCCTAACCGGCCCGGCGGGAAACAGCGCCCCGACCCCGCCGTTCCCCCGCCAGGCACCGCCCCCCCTACAGCGCTGAGGGCGCCCCCTGCCGGGCGGAGCGGGGCGGTGCCGGCGGGGCGGGAGCCGCGCGCAGGGCGGCGGCGGAACGTTTGTGCGCCGGAACGGGGGACGCGGGCTCGGAGCGCGGCCGGCGCGGCGCGGCGCGGGGCCATGTGGGCGGCAGCAGCGGCGCGGGGGCTCCGCGGGGCCCGGCTCAGGTACGGCTGGGGCCGCGCTCCGGGACCGGGACCGCGGGGAGGGAGCCCGGGAAGCGCCCCTTAGCCGCGGTGCCTGCCCAGCCTGCTCCCGCCCGTTCCTAGGGCTGGTCCCCGCCCGGACTCCCGTGGCCGGCTGGGCCTGCGCTGGGCCCCCCCACCTGGGGAAGTCGGTGCCTTGGCACCTGGGCCGGTTCCGTCCTCCCGTGACACCCGCCGAGATATGACAGTCGGCATCGCTCTCCTAATCTGAACGGCGGTGGTCTGACCTCTCCCATCGCAGCTCCTCAAAGGGGTCATTGTCAGAGCTTAAAAATAAAACTGCTGTAACCTATCCAAAAACTGTATCTGTTTCACCCCTCGGTACCCCGTGGGCTCGCACCGACCGGTCCGTAACTGGGATCAGCTCAAGAGTTTGAGGCTATCTCTGGGCAAACGCTGTGTACTGCCACGAATGAGGTGGCCGAAGACGGTTCAAAACTCATCGCTGTAATATATTAATAACAAATAGCTCTTGTGCAGAATCAGTGACACCAGAGTCACTTTCTCCTCATGCTTTATGTTCCTTTTCCTCCTGCAGCTCCTGGCTGCCCCAGGGGGTGCCGATCCGAGGGAGTCACTGGCAGAGCTCATTGCTGGAGATCAGGACATCCCTCCCTGTCAGGTGAGTGCAGCTTTCTTGGAATTACACGGAAATGTTCTCATCCACGGCGGGAACACAAATCTTCCCACGTCCAAATTTAACATTTAACTGTATATGTTTAAGTCTCTAAATGCTAAAGCAGTTGGGAACTGTTGGCCTCCTGTGCAGAAGTCAGAGGTGATACAATTAGCACTTTGTGCTTGTGGGTAGCACAACCACAGAACGGCAGCTGGAAATGTTGGGATTTATGCAGGGCTCCAGAATTCCCTGCTGGGCAACACCAATGGAAGCCTGGCTGAACCAGAAATGCTTTGCTGTGAAGGCAGAGGCAGCCCACGTGCATTTCTGTGCCACATTTCACTGTCTGTGTTTTGTTTTGATGCAGCTTGATTTAAAATACTCATGTATCTCTTAGGCACTGCAGGACAGAGACTTATTTCAAAATTTATTTGTTCGATCTGCAAGGCAGGAATGAGGGTCAGTTTGTGGAGTGTGCAGTATCTTGGATCTGCATAGAGAAGCAATATCTACAGCATGAACTTGGCTCCAAATGCAGAAATTTTAGAAGCATGTGTAAAACCACTTGCAGTCTTCTTTAAAGTAAAAGAACAGGAATATTTGTTGAAGGCCAGGCTGGATGGGGCTTAGAGCAGTCTGGTCTAGTGAAAGGTGTCCCTGCCCATGGCAGGGGGTCAGAACCACATGAGGTTTAAGGTCCTTTCCAACATCTGCTGATAAACCTGCTGTGCTGCACTCTGAGCCCGTGAGAACAATTCCAATTCAATTTTTGTGGAACTTCCTCAGGTCATTCTGAGGTTCAGCACAAAATTGCTTTTCCCAGGCAGTTACAGTCCCCTCTGTAGAAAATCTGAGCAGACATGCCACTGGCTCCTGGAAATTACATCACTGGAATAAAGCTAATGGCTGGAACTTGTGTCAGGGACCAAATTAAGCAATGGAAAGGAAAGTGAAAGTTGCTGGTGTTGAAATAAAGGATAAAATATCTTTTTTCATTTATTATTTCCCTCACAGAGCACAACCAAAGAAGAAGAAGAAAGTGGATGTGAAGAAGGAGCACGCACAGAAGGAGCGTATGAAGAAAAAGCTTAGAAAGTTGGAAAAAGCTGCCCCAGAACTGATTCCAATTGAGGATTTTATAACACCACTCAAGTACTCAGAGAGCAACAGGTCAGTAGGTCTGTCTGTCACCAAGCATCTGCACTCACAGTGGATTTCTTTCTCTGACAACTGCAGCGCAGTGCCAGCCTTGGTACAAAAACTTCTCCACTTCCTTTAGGGCAAAAACATGGAAAGAAAATATTATTTGTTCTTGCTAAAAATAATGAAAGATAGTGCATTTCCTATGAGATTGATTAGAAGACCTCACAGAGTGACTAAATTAGCAGTGAATTCAATGTATTCTCTGGGTTTGGTGGGTGGTTTTTGCCTGGTGGTGGGATTTCAGTTTTTCTTAGTTTGGTGTCTGGAGTCGGGCTGTTCTCCATTACAGTGTCATCCTTCTCTCCATCAGGGTGCGAAGTCTTCCTGCTCTTTCTCCTGAGGAGGCTGAAAGAAGAGTTTTACTCTTGAAGAAGTGGTGCTTGTTTAAGCAGAAACAAGACGAGGCAGAAAAGAAAGCGATTAAGGCCCTTGTGGAATCTCAGCAGGAGGCACTGCAGGAACTGCGCCTGGAATCGGAGGAGCTGTACCAGGCAGCGATCCGCAGGGATGAGGAGCTCTTCCCCTTCGAGAGGGACGGACCCAGCTACACCCCGCCCCTTCCTGGCTATGATCCCCCCGAGGGGAAGTGCATTGACATCACCAAGGTGTACACGCAGTGAGAGGAGCTCCTGGCTCAGCTGCCACGAGGTGCTCAGTGACTGAAGGACGACTGGAATAAGAATAAATAATTTTTCCTGCAGGTTACAACGCTGCAGGATGTGACTGTAAAAAAAATAAATGAAGTATCTCTGTGTTTGGGGTTTTTTAATGACTCTACAGGTAATATCACACCTAGCAAAGCTACACGGCCTGTCACAGTGGCAAAGCCAATTTTATTTTCTTACATTGCTGTGTAACTGTTGCAACTAAGTTTCCATGGGATTGCCCTAAAACAAACCAGATCTCTCTCTATATTCATTTAAACCTTTATTTTTTAGTAGTTTTGAATTCTGCCACAACACGCACCATCAGCGAGGAGCAGCTCCACAAAGGGTGTGCAGCACCTTCTCCCCAGGTGAGAAGCTCCTGAACCACCACAATCCTGATTCTGGGAAATGTCTTTTAAATGCCAGTGTCTGGGATTGTCCTGAACTGGCAGGGAGGAGTCCCAGCTTGGGTTTTTTTCCCCATCTGGCAGGCCTGGGGTGGGTACCTTGTTCCAGAAGTGCTCAACGCCAGCTGGCAGGGCAAGAGGCCCTCAGAGCTGGAGCATGTATGCATTAATTTAGAAGGTGCCTGCTGAGATGAAATTCTGAAGTGTAAGACAGCAGTAAAAGACCACAATCAAATCAAGCACCTCATATCTCCTTTTAAATTTACTCTGTTTAAATAAAATTTCAGTATTTTTGAGTGAGTGCTAAAGTACTGCAGGGCAGAGCTACAGTTGTATAACTTCAAGATGATGTGGAAGAAAAAAAAAGCCAGCGTAATTCTGAATTGTGTATTATGTTACTGACCAAACACAGAAAACAGTCCTGTTAATTTGATTTGTCATGGTCAAGTGGTAGATACCAGTCAGATGGTGGGTTCTTCCTGAGGTTCCACACTGGAGCATATTTCTGTTTTTCCATAACTCGAGCTCTTTCACTCTTGCACAAAGCTTCCTGAAATACAGGAAAAAAAATATTACCATAATAGTGTTGGATGTTCCAGTCCTACAGAGCTTATTTCCTGCGGTGAATATTTGAGATAAAAGGAGAAATAGAAATTTATCATGCTTAAGCAGAAGTGCCAAATACTATCTAAGTAAGCCAGGATACAAGTTTTTTAACTAAGTCATATTTATATTTTGCCTCTGGCTCCTGTGTTATGAAGGAAACTCCCCCTGCTGTGGAACCCTCCCCGCCAGAAGCCGTCCCGGCTGGCAGGAGGGAGGAGTTCCGCTGTAGCCTGTCTGCAGGGCTCTGTCCTCCGGTGTCCCTCCAGTGTCCGCGAGGCTGCATGCAGCCAGGGACATTGCTGGACACCCCAGGAATGCCTTTTGACTGCAACGTGCCGGCTTTTCCTATTAGGAGGGAAACGTCAGAGTAACAGACAAGGGCTTTTACAGCTGAAAACTGAAAATACTCCCTGGGTCTTTCACTGGATTTTACGACAATCCTACCCAGCTCTGCTCCGAGCCGGCGCCTGCCTTTCCAAACCCTCCCCAAGCCCCGTGGCTGCGGTGTTTCTGTCCCAGCGGCCCCGGCCCGCAGAGCCCCGGGCAGGCCGGGAGCGGGAGCGGGGCCGGTACCTGCGCGGCGGGGGCGCGGTCCCTCTCCCAGGCGCGGCAGGCCTCGTAGTCCTCCCGCCAGCGGCCGCATTCCGGCAGCTCCCCGTGCACGTAGTAGTGGTGGAAGGCGTGGCGCAGCCCGCGGCAGTGCTTCCACTCCCCCCAGTAGTCCTCGCACGAGCGCGGCGGCTGCGGACGGACACGGCCGGGCTGAGCTGAGCTGAGCTGAGCCGAGCCGCCCGCCCGGTTCCGTCCCGGCCCCGCCGCCCCCGGCCCCGCGCCCGCTCACCCGCCAGGAGCCGCCCGTGCCCGCCATGCTGCGCCGCCGCCAATGGCCGCCGCCCTTACGGCGGCACCCGCGGGCGCGGCCAATGGCGAGGGGCGGCACAAAGCGGCCCGGGGCCCGCCTGCCAATGGCTGCGCGGCGGCCGGCACGTGACGGGCGCTGCCGGAGGAGGCGCAGGGACAGCCGCAGCCCCGACCCCGGTCTGGCCGAAATCACCACACACGGACGCGGCTGGGTACCAGCAACCTTTACTCGGACTCTCAGGAGAGCGCAGGGGTTGCACCCGAGTACGCTCGCCGGCAGACGATACACCCGCACCGTTCCAAAGCGCCACCGGGCAGCGCAGCTGGGTCTCTCCTCTCCCTACGCGTGCCAAGAGATTGCTACACTACATTACAGTATCTGAACTATTAAAAGGCATGTTATTAATTATAAATATAAAAAGCAATTACAGGGGGTGTGCTTAGAATGATTAATAACCCAACACCTGAAGCTAAGCTCAAAGAGACTCCCTGCACTAAAGTCCTAAACACCAAAGTCACCCTTCATTTGCACCACACCGAAAAGCTGACCTGAAATTGTGGCAAAATATATATAGAGGGAGGAAAATAACAAGCACAGAGCAACAGGAGACCATCATCACTCGGGAGATAAGGGGAGGATGTAGTCTAAGAACCAGACTCTTAGTAGGGTAGAGCTTGTTAGTTCTGCTTCTTGGGTTTATCACAGATTTGTGTTCCCCTCTTTACAACACATATAAAAAGCTTCTCCCAAATTCCCAGAACTTAATTTTCAACTGAAAATTAAGACAGTTCGACAGCTCCAGCTCTAAACATGACACTGAAACCAAAACACCTGTTAAGTGTTCCTGTGTTGCAAAACCATCTCTCAACTGCAATAACTAAGATCCAAGATGCTGCAACTGTTATTTTATTTTCCCCCTAGCTAGCTGAAGGTACCACAACTTAGGGCTTTCTTCCTTTTTTGCGCAGGGACTGGCCTTCTCCTGAAAAGGCAATAAACCGGCTCCCAGATTCATCCTGGAAAAAAGAGGGGAAAAAGGTTATTACCTCCTTGCTCACTGCTTGTGTGTGATGAAAGCTGAATGATAGTTAGCAAGAATACTCCATCAGAGCAGCCAGTGACTGGGGACATTTCACATCCTTAATCTAGATAAAACCCACTTTCTTCCTGCAAATAAAACAGCAGCATTTTGGTGACCTTTCAGCCAACTGAAAGGAGTGTGCACTGGCTTAATAAACTGACACGAGGCCAATCTTTTTTCATCAGTAACAAGGACAGCAGAGGTTGGTTCATGCAACTCAAACCATTCTAAACAACTACCACTGTTTAATGGAAGCATGCTATAAAAAAAAAAATCAAATGGGGAGACAGAGGGGCCACAAACTCAGACCACAGTTCTAAGGTTCTAATTCTGTGCAAAACTGGGGAGGATTCAACTTTATTTACCTCTTCCACTTTCTTGACCAGTGGACGTGAATTCCTAATGAATGTGATTCTACCAATCTTGAAGTCATAGTTGGGAATTCCTCTGGAAAAGAAGCATAAAAATAATACGAAAGAAGTTTTATACCTACCATTGAATTGAATACAGAGAGACCTATTGTGTGTCTGTCCGTGTAGTACCAACACTGACTGCACATTTTCATTTTTAGATAATTCCAGAGGAAAACCACTGAACTATTTTCTGAAGGTAGGCACAGACTGCATCAGTAAATAATCAAATATTGGAGTTGTTGTGGAAGCTTGGCCACAGCAATGTTTCCACTAGCCTGTGGATAAGAAAGACTATTTATTTTCTAAAGGTAAACTCATTATGAAGTTAGTTTGTTTATATTGCAGGAGCAGGGCAAAAACCCTACAACTCTGTTCAAACACTGTTCCTTCACTTGCTGACAACTGAATGAACCAGACAAACCTTCGGATGTCTCCTGGTCTAATTGGTGAGGGACTGGGCTCCACACCTTTCTTCTTGCCATCCAATCTGTTCCCAGATCCAGAGAACGCCTGTGGATACATGAGTTTTAATTTAATTCCTGGCATTTGAAAGCACACTGCACAAGGACATTATACTCTGTAAAAACTTACTGCAATTTTTATTTAGTTATTTAATTCAGCATGCTTCTTTTTGGTATGTATAAGCTGATGAATCATGGGTACAGGGGTCTGTTTTTCAGCCTCCCATCTGCCCTTTGCAGAGAGCAATCATGCTGTTCCACAGGCACTTGCCAGTTAAATAACAAGCATCTCTAAGAACAGGTACTAGTATTTTACAGCTGTTCAGAACAACTTTCCCTCACCATTTTACAGCATTCAGAAACCAGCAGAAATAGGGGACTTACACGAAATCCTATGTCACTCACATATCCACTGTGGTCTGCTTCCACATCCTGCAAGGGAAAAAACAAGCTCATTGTGTTCATGTTCTGACATGCACATGACATGAAAATAGTTCCAAGTATTTCTAAGCAAACAAAACTTCAGAACAATCCCTCTCCCAAAATAACAGCTGATAAACAACAATCTCCTAAGTAACGCACGCAAAAACTTCTGGTAAGTAAAATTCAACCTTAAGAACTTGTTTAATGAAAAAAATTTATGTTGGCACTCACTGCTGCCCCCACAAGCAATGCTGACTTCTAGGGAATGCATTTTGGAAGAACAGAAGCTTAACCTACTGTGGTCTCTTCATGTTGTGCACTTCTTTCTGGTTCTTTGTATCCCAAAGGAGCATCAAAATCCACCTATTTGCACAAAAAGCATTAAAAAATCATGGTTAATATTTTTCTTTGAATCATAAGCTTTATACTTCTATGCCTCAAAGCTCCATGAACTACTATCACTACATTTGACCTAAAAAGAACTGAGGTTTGCTTGCTAAACATTTTAACTCAGAATTAAAAAAAAGACCAAGCCTCCTAGGAATGAACCTTAGCATGTAATTGAAACAGAGCAGTAAAACAGCTCCACAATATCATTGGAGTATGAGTCAAGACAAGGCTATTAAATAAAAGTCAGATAAAACATGCTGAAGCTAAACATTAAATCCCAGGCATGGCAGTCACCTGATGGAACGTGAAATGCTAATCAAGACCACAGATGGGATTACAAAGGCACATGAGTACTCTCACGTGAGTAATCTGCCCTACCCCATGGACTGCACCTTTCTTGCAGCATCAGAGGGCTGGGTGTGCAGAGCTGTCACTGCACAAGTGCCCTCTCCTCCTGGCAGGACACAGTTAGGGCAGCCTTTCCACACCAGCTTTAACTTACGTTCATATCACACTCTATGATGGACACAGCCTTATCTGGTTTGGTCTCCATCACCCGAAGTTCATAGATCTGAAACAGTCATAGATATTTTCACATTGCATTATGTGTAAGAAAAGTGTATCAAAACTTTTCCCTTCAGACAGCTTGAAGGAAACTGAAGTAAATGCTCTTTAGGTTGAGGACTAGATACTGCAGGGTCTCTACACAAATTAAAAGCAAAGGTTTTTTAACTTAGAAGCCAGAGAACCTATTACTGTAGTTTGCTGCACTCTTACTATACTTTATTATGCATTTTTGAAAACAAAATCTGAATTTAGGATAAATTCTTTCCCTTGACTTGTAAAACGTTCAACAGCACAAACATTTATTTTTCTTGTGAGTCCAAAAAGGTTTGAACAGCAGCTCAGAAAAATACTGAGCTTTTTCCCTCCAGTAGAAAACCAACTGTGAAATCTGCCATGTGGGATTACTAGCCCAAAACACTGCACAGCTCTGGGCCGATTGTTTTAGTACCAACATCCAACAACTGAACTTAGTCTATAACCCTCAACCCTAAACTGTACCTTTTCATTGTAGTTGATGGCAATAACATCCCCAGTAGTTAGACAGGCAAAGTTTCTCAATGCATTTTCCAGTCTTTGGAGTATGTTAAGATGAAATATTTGTTTTCAGTGAAACATCAAAGCTTTGAAGTTATCATACTGCAGATCTCTAATCCTTGGTTTCTCAAACATGGTTTAAAAGTCATCAGTACTGCAGATAGGATTTTAGTAAATATTAGGGTGTACAAGTTCTTCAAAGGGACACTCAAAACTCACTGGATTTTAATCCAACACTCCTCTTTCTTCACTCCAGACCACACTTTGTACCAACAGCCGACCCCATCTCTGTACATCAGCTCTCCATCCCTTTTGTTTTCAGTAGCCACCTACTACTGAAAGTGTATGAGCCACACCTGAAAAGCTAGCTCTGATTGATCATTCCAGTTTGGAAGAAAAACTTTCCCCCTTTATTTCCTAATTGAATAGGAAGGATACACAGCTTTGGGATTGGTGATGTCAAGAAAATCTGGACTCTGTGGCTGAAATTTTGAGTAAGTAGCAACTTGCAGATTGACACTCTCCACTTGCACCAGGCCTCCTTCTTCCAGCAGCAAATTCTGCATCATCTGCAAGAATGGAAACAAACACACAAAGCCCTATCAACGTGTCTGATATTTTCAAATCTCTCTCCTGGGTATATCAGTTCTTGTGTATATTCAACTTCAGGAAGAAGAGTCAGGTGCCTGTCAAAAACAGTCTGCTTTGCTTAGTTAAACTTTTGCAGAGGGAAGCCTGAGCCAGAACTGAAGGCTGCTGTAGGAACGTGACCAGCAGAGACAGGCACTGCCAGGAAACATTGCACCTCCTTCATGTTAAACTTGGCAACTGGCTAATCCCACCTTTCAGGTTCTGACAGTCCAGCAAGAGACAACTCACCCAGTGTGGAAGGTAACAGATGCCCTCATCAGCCACAAACTCCAGCACCCCACAGTGCGTCATTCGGTCTGAGTTCTTGTTGGTCAGCTTGAACAGCATGGGGTAGGTAATATTAAGGCGGCCTGGTGAGAAAGGAGAAAGAAACTTCCTTTGTTAAAAGCCACTGGTAGATTTTGGAAGCTTTCAGAGATCAAACATCACCAAGAGACTGGCACAGACTATAGGAGAGGATTCCCCTCACACCATTATTCCAAGAGCTCAAAACTACAGAGAAGGCAGATACACAAATACAGTGCTGGCATCACACAGAACTTTAAATGCTCAGGGAGTCCAACACTTCACATATCTGTACTTGAAGGCAGACAAACCCCATTAATTCTGACAGGAAAAAATTCCTTCAAAATACACTTTTAAAACTAATTAGTCTCACAGTGTCTATTTAAGACTTAAATAAATAACTAAAATACAGTGGTATTTGTCTACACGTTTGCTCCTATTTCTAACGTTGTTATTCCAGAATGAAGTGTTCACTTACTGAGTTGATCCAAAGCTGATGGTGGCATAATTACTGCAGAAATGAATAAGAATGTAAAATTAGGAAGAGTACATCTACATAAGACTACATAACACACAATTTTATCCTTCCATTCTCTAAAATCTCCTTAAAAAAAAGGGCAGATTCTAAAATCTGCATATTCATTTTTAGACAGAGTCTTCAGTAGAATCCGTGATGACAAATATCTCTGCTATGTGGAGATTTCAGAATTATACTCAGGGAAAAATAAAAGAGAAGACATAGTATTTACAATACTATTACTAAAAAAAAATATCCCAAAGCTAATTTTATTTGTTTGGGCTCACAGGTGCTGTTCAATCCATACCAACTGAAAACAACATAGCATTAGTCTGACAGCCAGAAAATGAAGTTGGCCAATCTATTACTTTCTTTCTACAAATTAAGTGAGGTACAACACGGGGGGGGGGAAGTCCTTAATCATAAACTTCCATGGTTTACACTAGATAAAAGATTGTAACAAGAAACTTTATAAAAGAAGACTATCTCCTTTTAGTGCGTATAAACCCCGACACACTCGGTAAACATTTTTAATTACCGAGTAATGCAATGGAAGATGACCCCTCCTCCTTCCTCAAGGCCCCACCCAGGGTGCTCAGCCCTCTGACACCGTGTTTTCAACGTTCCTGCTGTCTCGGCCCAAAGCTGCATTACTTGACACTATTCACAAACACTCTTCCAACAGGTTTATTAGTCAAAATAAAACATGCACATACTCTTCCCGCCTTTCTCCACATCTGACCTGTCATTAGGTCCGGCAAGCATGGATACCGAGAAGCAGCGGTACTGAGTTGAGAAACGGTTCTGGAACACCCGGGGGATGGGGTGGTCAAACATATTAAAAGAGAACTAGAAGGGAAAAAAACAACACACAGAGAAGAACGCATTAATCAGTAGCCACAGCACACAAAGTGTCGCAGCACCCACTGGCGGGCTCCTGAAGTGTCGCCGCCGTGACGCGGCCCCTCCCCGGCCGTCCCCGAGCTCACCATGGCGGCGGCGGCGGCGGCGGGCGCTCCCTCGGGGCGGCCGGGCCGGGCCGGGGCCGCTCGTTCGCCTCACGGGCTGTGCCGGGCCGCGCCCACGGCCCCGCCCCTCCCAGCGTGCCGCGCGCTGCCGACCGCTCGGGCGGCCATTGCGGCTGAGGGCGGAACGCGGGCCCTCGCTCCCTCCGGGGCTGCCATCGCCGGCAGTCCCTGCTGCCCGCTCGGCTCCTCTCCGGTCACCGGGTGTTGGTGCGGCGCTGCCGCCGCTCCGCCGGGCTCGCGTTAACGGCAAAGCGAGCAACGCGCCCGCAGCAAAGATGTCGGACGCGGAGACAAGACCCGGCAGGGTGCTTCCGGCCGGAGCCCTCTCGGAATTGGCCAGCAGCGCGCAGCGTCACCGCTTCCTCCGCATCCCATTGGCGAGACCCCGGAAAGGGTTGGGCTGCTCGCTCTGCGGAGGTGGGCTGGGCGCGTTCCTATTGGCCAGCGCTCCGTGAGGCGCGGACCAATGGGAGGCGGCGCTGGTTTGGCGCCCAGTTCGAGCGGGGGCGACCCGCGGCTGCCGCCCGTTCCCGCCGCGCGCGCCCGCTGCCGCTCCCGCCATGTTCGTGTCCGATTCCCGCCGCGAGTTCTACGAGCTCATCGTCACCCAGGTGAGGGCCCCGGGCAGCGGCCGTGAGCGGGGCGGGGCGGCACTCCGAGAGCCCCGGCGGCGGGCGGAGCGCTCCCCCCTCAGGGCTATCCCCCCTCAGGGCTATCCTCCCTCAGGGCTGCCGCGGTTCCCGCCGCCTCACGGCGCAGGGTTGGTGCGGGCCGTCCCCGGCTCTGCCGCCGGCGGCTGAGGCGCTCCCTGCTCCGGGGCGGAGGTGGCCTCGCTCCGGGGGCTGCGGGGCCGGGGTCGGCGGCGGGGAGCACCGGGGAGCACCGGGCAGGCGGCCGCGCTGAGGGCGGCGGGCCCGGCAGTCACTCGGGTCGTAAAAATCCCTTTCCCGGGTGTTTTTCCCTTTCCCTACCCATGAGAACCCGAGACAAAGCAGCGCCAGCGCGGGGAGATCTCGCCAAGGATTTCACTTAAAATTCACCTCCTTTCGACAAGTGTTTTTGTGTGTCCTGGATCTCACTCCTACCTATGACATCTCTGAATTACTTTTAAAAATATATTTCTAACCGTTTTGGTGTTATTTGGCCTGACCTTAAATATTTTTTTCTGTCATTTTTAATGTTTTTCTTGTAGCACATCTCTCTGCTACTTTTATTTTTAACCCAGGGTTTGCTTAACTCTGTTCAGTGGATGTGTACGGTGAGGTGGTGAAGCTTTTGTTGGACAGTCTTGGCATTTCTACCAGTGAAATGACATTTTGGATTGTGCAAATGAAAGCATTTATCTTAATTTCTCCATCTGTGAGCAAAATCTCAAAACATCCTGCCCCCCGCCCCAAAACCGAAAAGAGCACTCTCACAAACAAAACAAAAAACCAAAAGAAAAAAATTACCAGCCAACCTTGATTTAGGCAAAAGAATTTATTTCCTGAGTTGCCTTGCTCTTGCTTATGCTACAGATTTTCTTTAGTTAAAACTATTTGGTCTGTGCGGAAAAGGAAAGCCTTTCTATACACAATGAAAATAATTGTAGGGCTTGACTAGGTGTGAAACTTGAAAAGTATGTGAAGTTCAGAGGAGCTTGAGTAGTTTGGGTATATGGAGTTACTTATTTTTAATATTGACAGGGATCCAAACTGGTTAATTTTGATTGCAGCATCCATTCAGAAGCAATCCTGTTTTATGCTTATGATGATCTCTGTCTGAATTTCTGGTGTCTCAGTGTTCTATGCATTTCGTGTACCAGCACATTCTATTTGGCACCGATAATAATATATTAATGCTATTATTTTGTTATTTTTACAGCGTGTTCTTCTTCTTGTTGCTTCAGATGTTGATGCTTTATGTGCTTGTAAAATACTCCAAGTAAGTCTTGGTTCATTATCACTGCCAGCTGACAGTATGAGAAAATATGTTTGCCCTGGGATCCTATAGTTGGGTCTGAACTGGGGAAAGGGGGAAGGTTTAATCTGCTTTTGTAACATGCTTCCATTAGTTATGGCACTGAAAACTGGTGAGTCATAATCTCAGAGCTCACGTAGATTTGTCATTTGGTATATCTTCATTTTAAAGATTTGTATGGAATAGAATCATAGCATTGCAGAAGAGGCTGTTCCCCCTCCCCTTTGCTCACAGCTGTTGCTTCCTTGCAGGCTTTGTTTCAATGTGACCACGTGCAATACACACTTGTGCCAGTGACTGGGTGGCAAGAACTTGAAACTGCCTTTCTGGAGCATAAAGATCAGGTGAAAAAATACTGGAAAATTTTAAAGTTGCAGCTTATCTTTTATAAAGATAAATTTCTTCCCCAATTTAAAATGTCAGCACTTAAGTTCATTTTTATTAGTGGTTACTGCAAAACTGTGATTACATTTTAAGGTACCAGTAATAAACTTGTCAAGTTTTTAACATCACCTCCAACAAATGTGCTAAAATGCTGATAGAGTCAAATAAAGTTTGCACACAGTTTGAGATATAAAGGTGCTGATATTGGAAGTCTGACATCCCTGAATTGTGTGTTTTGCCTTAAAAATATTTCTGCCTCCGAGGTATCAGAAATATCAGAAAGTAAATACAAGTTTTGGCAATGATGAATGCTTTGGAGGTTTTGTAAACATGTTTGCAGTTTCCTGTGTTTCCTGGCAATTTAAGTAACAAACTTCTTACTTTTTTTTTCTGCTTTTGTTTGCAGTTCAAATACTTTGTGCTTATTAATTGTGGTGCCAATGTTGACCTCCTGGAAATCCTGCAGCCAGAAGAAGACACTTTTTTTTTTGTATGTGACAGTCACAGACCAATCAATGTAGTGAATGTTTACAATGACACACAGGTAAAAGCTTTTCTTTCATAATAAAAACCTTCCCACATTGTGGTGGTGAGCAGTGTAATGCTTTTCTGTGTTTGCAAAGCTGATTAGAGCATTAGCTTGTAGGTCAGAAAGTAGCATTAATAAATAAATATTTACAGTAGTACATGATCAGAAAAAATCCTTTTTCCAGTAGTAAAATCTCTAATGTTAACAATGTGGTAGTTGTCAGTAGTAAGCACCTGTTAATCTTGTTGCTGTAAATCAAACTGCCATAAATCAGAGGATAAACATCCTCCAGAATGTAACATGCATTATCTCTCAGCATCTAGCAACACCTACAATTTGAAGTATTAAGCACAAATTATTTTATTTTAATGAGCATTTAAATGACAATTCTTTCTGTAATGTTCTAACAAAGGAATAGGGATTTTTACTCTTATTTTCTGTAAATCAGTATGGTATTTGTATTAAAAACCAATGTTTTGTTATGCCAGGAATTAATACAGCCTAAATGAATTTTTAGTTTCTTTTACTTAGTAAGGGTGCATTTTGCCCACTAAATACTTACTCTAAAATACAGTTTTCTTCTTGCTAGATTAAGCTGTTAGTCAAGCAAGATGATGATCTTGATGTTCCTGCTTACGATGACATCTTCAGAGATGAAGAGGATGAAGAGGAGGACTCAGAGAATGAAAGTGAGGGCTCAGAACCCTTAGAGAAGCGCAGACGTTTTGAAGAGGTGTGTTCACTGCTGTGATGTGAAAGGAAGAAAAACAACTGCTGTTACATATATTTTACATCATAATAACATTTGAGTTTAAAAATTGTCTTCGATTAGATCACAAATCCAAGTGCATGATTTAAAAATAATCTACTACAGCAGGTAGTTTCACATAAACAAAATATTTATTTATCTGAACTACACAGAAGTATTTTCTCCAAATAAGAAAAAAAGCTGTTTTGAACTTACTTATGCATAATTCTTTATATATTCAGTGGACTGGAGAGATCTCCCTCCTAATATGTGCTGTGGGCTTGGCAGTCTAGCAACAGAACTTGTTTACATATGAACTCCTTTTAAAAGAAAAGTGTTGGAGAAGATAAAACTCACAAATAGTTTAGTAATGCATTTTGTTTGTGCTTGTAGCAGTAAACTAACAAAAGTGTGCACATGAAATTAAATTTGCCATGTTAATTGTAGCATGTTTTCAATTTATTTTATAGAAGCAAGTAAAGGCATGAGACCAGCAACATAACATTGTACATTTTTCCTACTAATATAAAAAGGGCACTATCTTAGCAAAAGAAGATACCAAACTCATAGGAAAATTACAAATACACAAAGGCTTTTCTCAAATCTGTTAAATACTTCACAAAGATCTTCCGTGTGTTCCTTGGAAATATTTTTGATAGTACTCTTCTCATTAGATGTTGTTAATGGCAATATTCCTTTTTTTTTTTTAAGAAAAAAATCGTTTAAATGAAACTTTTAATTACCTTTTTTAAATTAAGGTTTAATAATTGAGGTATCTAGATGCTAATCTATTAGAATATTTTTTCTGGCTTTTTAACATGCTGCAAATTAATTTACAGGAGGTAATAGAGAGGACGATGAAAAGGCGACAAAGGCGAGAATGGGAAGCTCGCAGGTGTGTAAATGGGCTTTTCTTTTGTTGCTTCTAGCTTTTTCTTTCATTCTTTGGTTAAAACTCTGTTAAGAACACAAACACAAGATACCAAGCTGTGATTTGCAAGATGCTTTAGTTATAATTTTGTTTAGAAAGCTGAGATATTTAGTATATAAAAATAAAACGTTTAAATGGAGAAAACTGTAAATAGTAATTTAAAATTTGAGTGCCAAGAGGTGCATTGGCTCACTTCAAATAGCTGTAATATGCCTATTTTGTCTATCTTGGGGTGAAATTTGTGCTATTCTTAGTTTTCTACTTTTACAGTCCCACTGTAGTCAATAGGAACAAATCAGATAAAAGGGGATTTGAGGAATAATGATGTAAAAAATGTTTCCTTTTTGCTTTATGAGTACATTTCAGTGTGGTTTCCATGTTGTTACTAATGTTTAATTGCCTTGTAGATAATTTCTAGCCCAAGTTCAATATTTCTAATTGCTAAAATGAAATTTAAATATTAATCCCCATTTCTGGCTGATATTTTTAATTGGCTCCAATGACCAGTTCACCACTTAGTCACGTGTGGGTTTTTTCCCCATTTTAGACGAGAAATTCTTTTTGATTACGAGCAATATGAATACCATGGGACCTCAGTAAGTATTAACTCTGTTTGCCATAACATTTCAAGGTGACACTGTAAAGGTAATTGGAGAATATCCAATATTATAATTACCTATTACAATTATATAATTATCTAATAATACTATTCAGTATAATAATGTTATTACATCTCACTGTTTTTGTATGTTATTGTTATATATATAAGCTACATCATATATATACAAGTAGTTTAACTTAGTTTAATGTTTTATGTCTCTTTTTTAGATCTTTAAAGGGTACCTATCTATCTATTCACGAAATACTTTTACAAAAAGACCTGAGCATGTAGGGAGGTGGTTTTTCAAAGTGTCAGGATATCCCAGACACAGCATTTAGGATATCAAACTGTTCCTTCTGTCATTTGACCTCTCTGATTATATTTATATTTTGTTAAGTGTTTGCTTTATACATAATGCAAGTCTACAGAGCTCTCTAGAATATTTTTCTTTCTCCTTAGGATCTTAGGAAGCAGCTGGCAGATTGTCAGACTCCAGGGTGATTTCTAGGGCTTTAATACCATGTGCTAGTACTTGGCAGATTGAACTGTTGTATTTGTTTAGTGAACTGTGTCTCGTGTTCATTTATCCTTTTTGCTTCTCCCTCTTGCAGTCTGCCATGGTGATGTTTGATCTGGCATGGATAATGTCTAAGGACTTGAATGACATGTTGTGGTACGTTTCCATCATCTTTTTTTGTAGAGATTGGAAGCTTTAACCTGTCTCAGAGACACGCAAGATTTCCCAAAATTATTTGGTTTCATTGTGAGATTCCAGTTTCTTTTGTGAGTGGGTGCTTGTCTTCAACTAGAGGATGCACCTGTGTAAATGAATTAAAAGCAACAACAGATTTTGCATGGAAAAAGGGAAAAAGACATATATGTGTATGTCTGCAAAAGAGGGAATAATAGCAGATAACTTCATTATTAATTTCTATGTACTGCTGGTAAACAAGATTGTTGATTTGTTCTGTTACATACTTAGAGGGTTAAATGTAATACACTCTATTGGAATATTTGTTGGTTTAACCCTTTTTTTCTATTTCTTTTTTTTTTTCCAAAAAAAAAATTCAGGTGGGCTATTGTTGGCCTAACAGATCAATGGGTCCAAGATAAAATCACTCAGTAAGAAAGTTTTTTTTTAATTTGTCTTTTTTGTTGTTATTCTATCTTTTAAAATTTTGTTTTTGGGAGTAACTAACAGCAATTAGTAGGGACCTGGAAATGTAAGGGTATTATTACAACAGTTGTAATTAATTAACAGTGATATTAAATATATTTATGCCTGAATGTGATCTGTTGCCTTCCAAAAATAGGAATATATTTTTTTTTTTTAAATTATTTTCTATTACTTAGAATTTTTAAGCTAACTTTGTTTTTAAAAAAATTCTAAATAAGCCTGGGAAGAAATTGTGTTTAATAGTAGTTTACCTAAGCATGAACTTGATACAGTTTTATTAAAGGAAGAAACTTTTGTATGTTCGGTATTCTTCAGGTTCCTTTACAGTTTTATTTAAAAAGTTTCAGATGTTTTTTCTTCTTTTTTGTTACTTCCTACTAGATATGATCAGCATTCTAGTATTACATGTGTAGACTTTAATTATGGTGTTATCTTTTTACTAATACATGGACATTTTAAAAGAGAGAAATCCAATAAGTAACTGATTTCATTGGTCAGTCTGTTGGGGTTTTTTTGTTTTAATTGCCTGGGTGTATAGATGAATATTGAAAAACTTTATTTAATGGGTTGGGAAGGTTTAAAAATACATCTGCAGTTTTCATACTGCTGACTTTAGGAAGCATTTTTGTGTTGTAATCCAGAACAAAATTCCCAGGCAGAAAGTGAAGTGCAAACTTGTTTTTGTTTCAGAATGAAGTACGTGACTGACATTGGGGTCCTGCAGCGCCACGTGTCGCGCCACAACCACCGCAACGAGGACGAAGAGAACTCCCTGTCCATTGACTGCATGAGAATTGCATTTGAATATGAGTATCCTTAAGGAAGGGCTGGGGAAAATGCACACTTACCCCTCTGGTGTACCCCTCGGGAGTTTTTATCTAGGGGAAAAAAAAATCCCAGCACCATCTCTGCTGAGAATGGAAATAAAATAAAAGGAAATCCAAATGTTGAGCTTAACCTTTCAGAACTGGTTACAAGAAAGTGTTGCTCCTCTTGTGTTACATCACCTGAGCTTCTCACTGCATTTTATGCAGCACAGATATGCAATATGTAAGGGCACCTGAATCCTACCCTACTTGTTGGGGAGTTTGTAGGGTCAGGATATTTGTGTTCGCAGTTATTTGCCATAACTCCTGCTCAGCCTGCGCCTGGCACTGTATCAGCACTGGTCTCTCTATGAAAGTCTCTGTAACACCTCCTACACCTCTGCCAGCCTCAAGCTTTGGTCTGTACAAGGGCAGAAGAGGCTCCAGGAGTTTTTGGCTGACATGGGGTGAGTTATAAAAGTCTGGATAATTTTTTAAAATTACTTACAGGAAAATGTTCAGAATATACCTTGCAAGTACTCATGCTGTCGGTTTTTAAATATAACTGTGGGACTCTGAATAGGTGGCAGTGTCTCTGAGTTACACAACTTGTGTATTGATTTACAAGGAACACTTGCTGTATGCCTTTATGAAATGGCAGATCAGTAAAGTAACCCCTGCTTCCTCAAATCCACTTTTCAATGACTGAGAAAATGAATGCAAACAAGTTTAGTCAGACTTAATGTTGGTAAATTATACAATAATTTTTAAAATCCTATGAGAAAGCGGCAGAATTCTTGTTTCTTCTGGCGTACCTGTCAATGAATTTTTTCCTTCTGTTCTTAGTTTGCCCTTGAAGCAAGTGAAACAGAAATTTAATTCCATGGACATATCTTTGAAAGAAAATCTTCGGGAGATGATTGAAGAATCTGCAAACAAATTTGGGTAAATTGTTTTAAATATAAAGGCTTTATCTGAAATTACTTTTCAATTAAATTCAAATATTTTTGTATGAAGATATGTTGCTTTTAAAAATATGGTCTTTAGATTGACAAAGTAACACTAGATTTGTTGCAAATGTTAGGATAAGGTTTTCCTTCATGTTCTTAAGATTAACATACTGGGGAGGCAACTGGTCAATGCTGATAATGTTAATAAACTTTCCTGGGTTTATTTCATTTTGCAGAATGAAAGATTTACGAGTTCAGACTTTCAGCATTCACTTTGGCTTTAAGAACAAGTTCTCAGCAAGTGACATCGTTTATGCAACAACTTCTCTCATGGAGAATATAGAGAAAGAGGGTCATGAAACAACTAATTTCATTAAGGCTTTGGACAGTCTCTCCAGGTACTGAAAATATGCCTCTTCAGTATTTTGCAATTTTATTTAGAGAAATGTATTGGGATTATGGATCTAAAATATTAATTGTTGCTTATAAGCTATTGAAGAAAAAAATCAAAATATCCCTGTGAATAGTGTTTAGATATCATTTTTATGTGAAAAATTTTATTTTAATAAGGAAGTGTCTATTTTTGTTCTTTTTGTTGCAGGGGTAACTTGGACAAGCTGCACCAAGGACTGGACCTAGCCAAAAAGCAGTTACGAGCCATCCAGCAGACAGTGGCCAGCTGTATTTGCACCAACCTTGTCATTTCTCAGGGGCCATTTCTCTATTGCTCCCTCATGGAGGTCAGAATTCTGTGTTTGGCTTCTCATTTGATTCTCCTTTTTGACTGTGTCATCCTTGAATAACACTGTTTCCCTAAGTGCTTGGCACAGTAAGAATTACTCTAAGAAAGAACCTATTTCTCCATACTGTGGTGTCCTCTGATGGGTCAATATTGACATTGCTCTGAACTTCTCAAAGGCAGAATCAGCCCTCACAAAGGGGAGAGGGCTTCACTGGAAAGCTGGGGGAGTTCAAACTCTTACATTGTAATAGTTGTTAGTGTTCTGTGAGCCACACAAAGCTTCTAGACTTGTCAGTAAATAATAAAATTAAGCAAGTGTAAGAATCATCTTGGACTGTAGTTGAAATACTTCTTCTTTTCCTAGGGCACACCAGATGTGAAACTGTTTTCCAAACCAGTGTCTCTATGCCTGCTTAGTAAATACTTACTGAAATCGTTTGTTTGCTCTGTAAGTAAATCAAAAGCTTTTGACTCACAAACTTGTGGCTAGTGTAGTACTTATTGTTCAGTCAGACACTTGCAGTTGATTATTAAAAGCATTATAGGAAACTATTAATAATGTTTTTCTGCTGATTGATTGGATGATTTTAGTGTATTTGTGAATGAAGCTCAAGGGAAGATACCTATTTGGGAGACTTTGTGGTGTTGAGTTTCCGTTACTAAGATAATTACAATCTAAACACTTGTGTAATTTTGTAAGTTTTGAGGGAGTACATCACTGAAATTTCTATTAGTCCTTAAAGTGAATTTTACTGTAAAGAAGAAGTGGATTAAGAGATCCTGTAAAGAAACATCCTTGTGTTGAACTGCAGAATAGCTGTATCCTTAGGTGGCTATTTGTAATACTCTCTCACATGGAGAACTGATATTAAATTGCTTTCTGAGCCTTCTGTAACAAAGGGGCTTTCTGACTTCCAGACAAAAAACAAGCGTTGCAAGCTGCTGCCCCTGGTCATGGCTGCACCCATGGATGTTGAACAAGGAACTGTGATCATGGTGGGGATTCCTCCAGAGACAGAAAGCTCAGACAAAAAGAAGTAAGCAAAGTGTTTACAGGTTCTTACTAAACCTGTCTCTGAAGCAAATAGAACTTTCCTGTACCTATTTTACACTGATTATGTTGACCTGGATTATATCCTTCTCAAAAACACACCTTGTGCATACAGTGTGCTGGAGGTACTTTGAGAGAGGATACAGATCTTCAAGACCTGTGTAAAGGTTTTTCCTTTTCCTTCCCTCTTAAAAGAGGGAAATAGTTTACTATATGGCCCATGACTTCATTTCTAAAAGCCTCCAATGTAAAGATTTTTCCACATGAATTAGTGAGGTATGTGTTGAGTACACAGCACCTGAAAAAACATCTGGAAGCCATTTCCACCTCTCAGCCAGGAAAAGTTCCACGCTTCTACCTTAGTAAATATCCCTTCCTGTGATGCTCATTCGTATTTCTGCTCCTGCCTCAGCTTTTTTGGAAGAGCATTCGAGAAGGCTGCGGAGAGCACGAGCTCCCGGACGCTGCACAACCACTTCGAGATGTCGAGTGAGTAGCGCTGCCCGGCCGCGGGGCCCGCAGGGGGCGGTGCTGGCGGCTCCTTTGTGCGGCTCCGTGCTGAGCACAACCCGCGGGAGGGCTCGGCCCGTGCTCGCGGCGCTGCCTCCCGGTGCAGAAACCACAAACTACCCAGATTATCTTTTTGAGACAATATGCATTTTCCATGCACTAACATGCATTTGATTTTTCACATGTGCACGTCACTTTACAGTCCATGATGCTATGTGTGAAGGCTTTAAATTTAGCAGCCAAAGCAAGCATGATGTCAAAGAGGCACTCAGGCAGTGAAATCAGCCTACCTTGCACATGCTTAAAAAAGAGACAGCCTTTTTAAGCAATATCTATTTATCTATACATGTTGAACATACAAAGAAATATTCTTAGATTTAAGAAGTGCCTTCTATATTGTGTAGTGAGCACTTACAAATTAGTTTGGTAAGATCTAAGCACAAAATAAACAATGTCCCCTGCATTTTGTCCAAATAGCTTCTCCTTCTTAACATTGAGTAAGAATTTAAATTGGTATACTCAGGCTTATTGTTCTTCCAGTGTGACATCTGGTATATCTTCCAGTAATAAAATATTTCATATTTTAGTAATTGAATTGAAAACAGAAGATCGGAGCAAATTTCTGGATGCACTCATTTCTCTCTTGTCCTAAAGGTAAGATATTGTAAGGATTAATTTAAAAATTACTACAAATCAAGTAATGTGCTAGTATCTGTAGAATTTTTTTTTTAAATGTGGCAACTTTTAGTGAAAATATGAACTGAAGCTAAGAGTTTCTTACAAAGACAATTGTTTTTCTTTGAAGGAGAAGGCAGACAATGTGCAAGCAAAATGTTTTGCTCCTTAAGAGATTTATTTAAGTTTCATCATCCACGAGCTGCTCTTTCATTGTTCTTTTTGTGGCTTTTTAACTCAGGGTGGAAAAGGAGCATCTGTTTTTGTTGTGAGAGAAATGGCAATATTAGCTAATTGTGGCTGATTCTCTGTTACTGACATTTAATTCTGATGGCTTGTTTGAGCTCAGGATGGAGTTTTGGCCTCAGGATGAAGTTTTGGCCACAGCAGTGCCACTGGCTTTGATGTTAATGCAGAATTTGCATTTTTCTTTCCCAGTGTTAGGGTTGTAGCCTATGTTAGTATGTAGTTTTTACCTGGAACAGAGATGGGGATATGAGACTTTATTTGTAGTTGTGACAGGTAGCTTCACACTTGTCCAAAGCTGCTTGTTAGACAGCAGAGGCATGCAAGGCTTACAGGATTTCTACATCCATTTATTTCTTTCTTTACACTCTGACTATTGATTGTTTTGTCTTCTGCTCTTGTTATGCAGTGGTGCCTTTTGGCTCCTTGTGCTGGAAGCTGAGGATGAGAATCTCTGAAATTATTTTGGATCTTCCAAAGTTCATGGTGCTGCAGTTTTGGTGTATCCTAGGTACTGGTACAGGCCTGGACTGGTGTTTTCATGCCTTTTGGGAGGTCAAAAGGATTTTGATCTCAGCTCAGAGATATTGAACACTTCTTTTTCTAAACATCCCACTCTGGTAATGGCAAAAGCTGTCACCTGGTATTTGTACATTGGATTTCTATTTATCAAGCCTGCTTTTATTAGTAGATGTGCTCTTGTGATGCTCAGTCGTTGACTGATAACAAAAATAGATTTCAAAGTTCTGTATTTATATTACCATTCAAATGTGCTTTTAAATTTGTCTTGAATGCTTTCTGGTTTTTTAAGCAAACCATTTGAAACTCTCCTTGAAGTTCTAGAATGCTGAAAATGATTTTTTAGTATTATCAGATTGAATTCTTGTAGTTTGATTGAAAGACTTGTTCTTTCAATCAAGGAGGAGTTTTAAGATTTTAGGGTTTTTAAAATCCAAATACTGAGTAACTGCCAAATACCAAATGAAAAATCTGGGGAATGCTAGTGTCAATAAAGCCTTTTTAGTCATGGATTGTGATACTGTACTGTCACTTGTAGCTTAACTCTGGGAATAATTTTCCTGGAAGGAGGCTGAAATACTATGATAATCCTGTGTAGACTGTAGCACTGTAAATATTGACAGAGTAGTTTATCCTGTTCCATAACAGATTTCATTTTACTGTGGTCACATGAAATGGCTCATTGGCCTTTCCCTGCTGTGCATTGGTGGCTGTGTATATGTGTACATGTGAAATGCTTTTCTACTTGAGGTGTTTGCCTAAATTCACTGTGACTTCAATGTTCTCATGTATTATAACAAATACATAGAGGTTATGTATCATTGCATCATTCTTTGTACATATTTTAATACAGATTAATTTAATATTAAATGTGATTTAAATGTAGCCAACAGAAGCCTGATTAAACTATCTATTTTTATTCAAACAGAAGTTGGTTTGGGTTTTGAAAACATTTTATGTGTTGTCATCTTATCTGAATAAAATCCCTGTGCCACGGTGGGATGGCCCAAAAATTGTGGTTCCTAAGATAAAGCAATGCTGCCTTTTGGTTTTGCATGCTATCTCAGTAGTATTGGCAATAAATTGGTCCCTTATCAGCTCACTTTGGGTTTTACACAACATACTGTAATTCTGTCACTTTTCTGAAGTACCTTACTGGGCTTTAGGTCTCTGGAAATGGAAACAGAGAAGTTTCTGGCCAGACAATGCCAGGCCAATTAATGTGTAAATGATAGGAGTCTGTGACACTGAAGTGCACTTGTCAATATTTTCACTTTATCTTTCAGTTGCAAACTGCTGAGTGAGGTGAGTTTAAGATAAATGTAGGAAACTCATTTATCACAAAAGAATCACTGCCATTTCCACAGTATTTAATGACCAACTAGTTCAGCCCCATCATATATTTAAGACTTCTACTAGGTGACTGTCATGTTTTGAAAAACGGACAAATTTTCATGCACAAGCACCCTTTAGCTTCAGCATGTGTCATACTGGGAGAATGAGAAGTGGGAGCTAGTTTTTATGGTGGGATGTATTGGTAATTGCTTTACTGCCAGGTTCTTCAATCAAACGTGTGGAACATAAAACATAAACTTTCCTTGTCCCTCCTTTATTGGTTGGTTGTTTTTTTGGTGGTTTTTAAGGTTCAGTTTTCCCAAGATCTGCTGGAAATGTCAAGAATGCTTTTGCAAATTTTAGAATTGATCAGCTGTTGAGCTGATTCCAAGGCCATCCAAATGTGGCCATAAATCAGGAGTGTGGAATGCTGCGTAAAAAGGAAGTTATTAAATCCATGTGAGACACCTGAAGAAGTCTCTGCCAACAGAAAAAAAATTCCATGTCAGCATTTTACAATGTGTGGATTGGAATCTGATGCTCCTTATGTAGTTTATTTTATGCTATAGAATTTGTAGATGAATCTGTTAATACTACCTGGAGAAGAATTGTATGAGGGAGTTGTGGAGCAGTTTCATTCAGCAGCAGTAACCTGGTGCTTTGAGTGGCTCATTGAAATTTGTATAAGTTGGGTAAAATGGTCACTTGATATCTCTGCCTGAAGAGATAATTATGCTTTTGATTGATTATCCCAAATAGAAATTGTGGCTCTAATGAGTCATTTTAAAATAAATAGAGCACTGAGAAATCAACTTAGCCACTTAAATGTGCAGTCATATTCCAGCTAGCCATGTCTGAATGCAAATAGAAACATTCCCTAAGGATTATATTGAAGCTGCAGTAACTCTTCCAGTGTTTGCTTGCTGTAATAGCAGCCTCTCCTAATCAGTTCTTTAAATATTTCTGCTGCTAATCTGAGAACAATAGCAGTATGAAACAAATCCTTTAAAATGTTTTAGTTTCTTTATAACAAAATAAAATGATGAAAATCCTTAAATACCAGAGTACTGAAGCAGCTGAACAAGCTGATTTATACCATTCCTGCTCAATGATTCATGGCTGTTTTCTTTATGGGGTGATAAATTCAACCATAATTGAAATTGCACAGTAAGGACCTGATTTGATTGGAATTGAAGAGAATCCCTTTCCACAAAAGAATTGTAGTGACTTAATAGATTTGAACTTACCAATGTCAAGGTTGCATAGTGGGTAAGAATTAATTCTTACCTCCTTTCCTAATTCTCTTTAGGGGAAAAAAAGGAAAATTAAGGAAGGTTACAACTTCCTTGTATGAAAGATCTACATGGTCTGTGCCGGTTTGACTGTGGCAATAACAGCCACAGGGGGAGGCCAGTGGGCTTTGGTCAGTTCTCAGCCTCTCTAATGTCAGAAGCAGGTGCTAGGGAAGGGTAGAGAAACAAAACAGTTGCATTTGATGCTTCCTTCCAGTACAAACAGGTGCTGTCCCAGTCCTTGTGCTCAAGGCCATCCTGGGCCAGGTGTGGTTTCTGTGTGTTTGGGCACTGTCAGTCGTTATCAGGGAATCTGGATTCACTTCCTCCTGGCTCCTGGCAAAATTCTGGCCTGTGCAGTGTTTGTGGTGAGTAGATCTGCAGCTTAGCTGAATATTGTATGAAAAACTACAACCCTATGGAACAGTGTAATAGTGCAGATTGTTCTTATTACTGGAAGTTAAAATCTCTACAATGATTTTTAAGCAAATTATTTTGAAAATATTCATTATTTTTACTTGCTATTGTAAAACCTTTTATTAGAAAGGACAAAAAATATTCCTGCATTGAATATTGGGAGATATTAGGGGATTTTGCCTTGATTACTGGACTACATATGTTTATCATCAGACTGTCTTTTATGCTTTGGTGCTTAGATGAAAATACAGTTGATACTACAACAACAGGAGCTCTAGTTCATGAGCCATATCAAACTTAGCTACAGTATCTGCTATTTCTTCCCACTCTTCCCTGTGACTACTCTCTTAGAGCCTACTGCTCTGCTTTTATGGCAGAAGCAATAAATCAGAGCTATTTCAGAATCTGATGGTTTTAGCTGCTCTATCAGCAATTTGAGTTTCTATTAGTAGATAGCAATTACCACTTGTAAACCTGACAGGATCTGAGAGAGCCACTGCAGTCTTAAAATGCTGAATGGTTTGCAGGAGAGCTGTTTGATTCTTTAGTTAAATCCTATGTATTCCAGAGAACTCAGGTAGGAAAAGTACCTTAGAATTGTCATCTGTGACATCTTCTATGCTTCAGTTTGTTGGAGGTTTTTTTCCACTCCCGTTTTCAGGACCCAGTGCTCACCTGTCCAGAAATACAAGAGAAATAAAACTTTACATCACTCTCATTACTAGTCTGGAGTACCCCAGTTGTAAAGTCCAGAAGAGGAAGTTTTAAAATCAGCCTCTTTTGTACAGGAGTTCTTTGAAGATGGGTTTGTTGGGTTAAATTGGCCTCTCGGGGTGTGCTAACTTGTAAAGAGGGGAGTAGTACAGAGCAGTACTTATTAAAAGGGAAATGGAAGGGGAAATTGAGTAATCACAGCTGAGGAGGAATCAAAACATAAAACACCGGGACTCATGGCCATAAACAGCATCATTTGTTGATTTTATGTGTACATCTGTCAATCGATGGTTTTGGTTCTCTCATAGAAGGAATATTCTTGGAAACATTCTTCTGAAAGTTCCTTTGTGAGTAAATCTGGCTTGAGGGAAAGAAAGCAGTGAAATGTTTGTTTCTTTAAATGGAAAAACTTAAATCCCTCTTGGCACTTGTGTACCATTGTTGGCTTCAAGGTGGTACTAAAAGTTCCCTTGGAGCAGATTCAAGAACTGAAAAATATGCTGTCCAGGGTGGAGCTCAAAAATGCCACCTTTATGTACAAGCATTTGGGTTATAAACACCTATGTGGCAGGAAATATTGCAGAACATTCACTAGGGAAAGAAAATTGTGGGAGCTTTTTATTTCAGACTGTACTGCCGTTCTTGTAAAGCATTTGATTTTGATTTTTGTCATTCAGAAGGTGGCAGAATTAGAGAAGAAATGCAAAGGTCAAACCTTGAAAATAGGCAAGAGATCTTTTATTTCATGGTACCCAAGCTCATGACATCCCTGTGTCTGATGATTTGGGTTTCCCAGTGACTGCTGCTGTATGATAGAATAATTTTGATTTCCTCTGCCCCCTCAAGGCAGTTGAGGTTGTTCTCCTGACGTGTTACTTTGCCTTGCTGTCTGCTCCCATGGTGTGTATCTGGGCAATATACTAAGATCTCAACAGTGAGAGATAAAGACTTGTCTGGTAATTTGATAGCACAAAAAGCATTCAGCAGAGCTGCTGATGCATGCTATTCTCAATGAGGTGAAGGCTCACAAGTCATTCTTAAATCAGAATTAGAACCAATCCCATAGGAATTTATGGGCAAGCCTAATCATAGCTCATGAACTAAACTGAGGTAAAATGTATACACAAGGTGTATCACAACATGGTTCCTTCCTGTGCTGGATCTGGGTTTGTTTTATTGAGAGATGTGGGGATTTTTTTTATTCCCCGCTTCAACAACATCATTCTCAGAAGTCTTTGCCACTTGCTTAAGAACTGTAGATGACTTCTCTGGGTATTCCTTCACAATAATGACTAGGCTGGCTGTGTTAGACAAATACCATGACATTCTGTGTTCTTCGTTTTCTTTTCAAAACCAGTTTTAATTGAGATGATTCCTTTCTGGCCCTTGCAAAAGAGATAATACTCCCTTGCGACAAAAGGGTGCTGTCTTTTTAACTGGATGTAGCACTTAGAGTCACCTCTTCTCATTGCTGCAGCTTGTCTGTATTTCCAAGTCCCTGTGGTGTTGGTGTCTCTTTCCACTCTTTAGCTCAGTGGAATTTACTTTCATTTAATCATTCATTTGCAGCATGTCAGTGGAAAATCGGACGTACCTGCCACTGAATTGGAAAGAATTCACGGGGGCAGTCAGCTCTTAGTATGTTTTTATTTGCTGAAAGGAGTCACCAAGGGGCTCCTGAAATAAATATGCCATTAATAATGATCTGCTGTCTGATCTGAAAATCGAACTGGATCAGTAGCCTAGAAGGAAGGGGTGTGTAAAATGGTGTTTTCTTTAAGCACTGGTGTGCTCAGTGTAGTTATTCAGGACTCAAATAGCAAGAATACAGCATGCCCTGGATCCAGCATGCTCTGAGGTCTGAAATGACCTTCTTGGGCCTCCTGGCTAAATTCCTCTTCTAAGACACCTGCACTGACCAAAATGTTCTCTCTCTATTGTACGGGATGACATTAATCTTTTTCAAAATGAGCATTATAAATTTTTTCCTGAGGCGGCTGTGCTTCCTTCAGGGAAGTCTCTTTTAGCTGGAAGTGGCTTTGTTACATCATATAGAAGCGTTAAAATTAACACATTAATTAAAAAAAAAAAAAAAAGAGATGCTCTTCCAACAGTTCTGGGCTTTTCCAGTGGTAACTGCCAAGTTCAAAGAAACTCAGAAGAGCCTTTGGCTATGTCCAGCTAATCACTCATGCAAGGGCAGACTGTCTTGGGAGCTTTTTTTAACAGGATCTCAGATTTGAAAAGCTGTTGCCCTACAATGGAAACAAGATCTCAACTGCTGCAGAACTTGTGCTGTAATATAATTCTGCAAGCTGATACTTCAGCTGAGAACTGTGGTGTTTCATGGTGCTGTTTGGTATGTGCCACACTGCTCAAATAATTGCCTTCTAAACAGAGCCAGAGGCTGCTTAGTGTTTAATTTACACTGTCCATGTTTTCCTCAATTAAGTAAGTCATTGCTTATAGGTTAAATCAATATCCAGTTTTCAGATACATCCAGATTTTCAGAAATCCAATTTTGTCTATAATTGAGAGTTCAGGTAACAATCTAGTACCAGACCAGATCAGAACCCAACACTGATTGTGGTATTTTCCTTGGGGAGTTGAAGATGTTGTCTGTCACCTCAAGCTTTACTTTCTCACTTGCCAAAATCTTCATGGCTGAAAACGTTTTCTGCTTTAAAAATATCAAGCTTGGTAGGCTCTTCATTATTTATAGCTCTTGTCAGTAAAATGCATTACCCTCCAGGGTTAATGGCTCTACAAGTGTGTGCTATCAGAACAGCACCATTTCTGGACTGTGTAAAAGTTACATTTTGAAAAATTAAGCACAATCCTTTAAAGACCTGTATGCACATATTGTAAAGCACTTGAGGAATTTCCCAGATGTCTGTTCTAGGGAGGGAAATACTGTCCCCCTAAAACATTCTGAGGAAAAGCCAAACCACCCTGCAGTTTTTCCCTCTCTGCCTGCCTGTTTTCTGTCCTTGGGAGATTTTTCTACCTCTGTGTTATCTGCCTCTAATGTTAACCTAAACTGCCTCCCATTCTTCCTACCAAAGGGCTGAATCTCCCTCCAGTGTTTAGGTTTCTTTATCCTGTTATTGGGCTGCAGTTTGTTCACACCCACAAAAACAGCATACATGGGTCTTGGATTTGGTTACCTGCTTTGCAAATCCAGTGTGTGCTGTTTCATGAACATGAAGAAGGGGAAGAGTATTGTTGTTTCAGCTGGTTCCACTTGCTGTGTAGCCATGTAAGTAGATTAGCTGATATCAGTGTTAAGGACAGAGTAGTTAAAACAATAACTTAATGAACATATCCTTTTTATGAGACTTTTTCCGTGCAAAAGCTACTGAATTATGACTCATTTTTCTGACTCATAATGAATTGCTGGCTCCTGTTGCAGAATATCCCCTTAGAAAAGTCCCTGAGCATAGTATGCCTGTGTCAAAGGGACAGAGCTTTCCAACTGTTGCATACAAAACTGAGAAGGGGACCTGAAAAGGGCTGAAAATGACAGGGTGAAGTACTAAAATAGAAAATAAAGAACTAAGAGGAAAAGAGAGACTGAGTAACAATAGAGGGTGAGCAGTAAATCCGGTGTGCCTTTCTAGCTCAGGAAGGTGTCTTGGAATCTGTGTTTCAGGGCACCCACTGGGTGGTCACCAGAGCTCTTTGAGTGTGTGAAATGAAATGGAAAACAATAGCTCAGCAGCAATTGCTTTTTTCCCTCTGATGAGGTGTTCCTTGAATTGCCAGCACGACTCCTGCTTGATTTAGCAGTGAATACAGCCAGGCATTTCCTGAAACGACAGCACTACATGGCGCTATTAGAAATGCTAAGTGAAAGGTTCTGTGTGAATAACGAGGGAAAGGGAATAGGATACAGGAGTGTGTCCCACTAAACTGTCTGTGCAACAAAAGGGGGAATGAAATGTAGCACAGCTGCACAGGGGTCATCGACCCAGCCTGAAAACCCTCATCTCATTCCACAAATAGGGCATAGAAGCCAAAAGATCTGTTTGGAAGAGATATACCTTTTTGGAATGGTTAGAAGCTGAAGCCAGCATTGTTTGTCTTACTGACTTGTCTTCTTTTTTTTTTTTTTTTAACTGGTATTATCTAATAAACTCTCAGCTATCTCAGTTCTCATGGGAAATCTTTGCCAGTAAATGTAGATATTGTTTGTGTTCTGTGCTGATATCCCATTCTGACAAGTCTCCATGTATATATATCTGCTTACTCATCTGTTCCATTATCTCCAAATAACCAATAAATGATTCCTTTTTAGAAAGGGTGCCTTGTCCGAGCCTTTCAAAGATACAAATACAGTGCATGGCTCCAAGAGTACTGCACTGACTTGGCAGAAACTATTTAAGAATCACTGCTACTCCTCCTCCTCCCTGATTACAGCACTTAGGAAAGAAATGTGATGATCCCTCATTTTTTTTTGTTATTCAGCACATTTTTGTGGTCTTTTCTTTCATTAAACTTTGTATTTCCTCTTTGCCTCACCTTCTTCCTTCTTCAGGATTGATGTTAGAGAGCACCTCATTCATATGGACAGGGAGACCCAAAAGGACGTTACTGTGACAGATCAGTTATTAGCTAAGCAGTATCTAGTCTCATCTCATGCCTTTATATTCAGTAACTTGTGCTGGTTTTTATCCAGTGTCCAATCACTCATATTAGTTCTCTCCTTTTGTTTTTAGGACAGAAAAACTTCTCCATTGCTGAGATCAGTTTTAAACCCTCCCCCTGTCCAGGGCATTCACCACCTTACCCACACATGTTATGTGTACTGTTTCCTAGTCTGTTAAAAATTCTTTCCTATTGTACTTTCAACTTGGGCACAATCTGAAACAAAGTTAATTGTAATTCTACATTTACATTTTAAGTTCATTGAGCTCTTTAGTTTTTGCTTCTGCCCTGGATATGTTCATTTCCGTTTCCAGGCTCTCATTCCTGTTAACTGTTTATCAGTGTGCAGTGTCTGTGCTTTCACTGTCACCTCAGACACTCAGTTTGGTGCCTACAGCAGGGTGGGGTCTTGCCCCACTTTGCTCACTATAAATCACTATCATTATGTCTTTCCTTTTTCTTCCTCTTCTTGAATCAAACTTCTGTTTGATTCAAACTTCCCTGCATGGTCACAAAGTGAAGTTTCCCAGCAGTTTGAGTGCTCCTGCATCCTGCCTGCCCATATCATGAGGGCAGGACAGATCTAAGATGTTTTGGTTCAGGGGAAGGGCTGCAGTTTGCCCTTTCCTTCACAGTCCAAGTTCCTGTATAGCAACAGGTACTAACACTGAAATTCTTGATTTCTTATTGTGACGTGATTCAGACTTCAGTGACTCTATCAAGGGGAAAAAACTCTGTCTTACAATTTAGTGCCCCCTCCCACCCTGGCTTTGAAGTGGGCTTGTTTTCTACACACCAGTGGAGTTCAATGCTTGCACTGCAATCTGCCAGAGGCCAATTCTGCAAGGCTGTGAATAATTTTGCAGAAAGAAAGCAAAAATGTCTGCAAGCTTGTGAGAGAGACAGAGAAAGGGATTGCTCTTCCCACCATCAATGATCAGCCTTTAGGACAGATGTCAGTAAAGGCTTCGGAGTGTGAAATGAGCCCTTACAGCATCCAGGTATGAAGTCAGGATTGCTGTACTGAACTAAAAGTGCAGGTTCTAAAGAATGTAATCAGCTCTGCAGGAATCTGGGCAGGATGCCATGGATAACAGCTTTCCTTTTGGGAGGGACACTATAATGATGATATGGATGTCTTAAATAGTTGTAGTCATTAATAACCCCAGGTAGACAAAAAGTCTCTTTTAATATTGTTCAAACAACAGCATTTTACCCCTAGAGTATGATATTGGCTTCTGGGAATATCCACTATCTATACTTGCAGAATAACTGCTTTAATGATGCCTTTGTTTAGTTTCTTCCTAATGGAATTCCCACCCAATGGAACTCTCTCTTTCTCCAAACTGCTGCTCAATCCACATTGTTACAGTAGACAAAGATTATATTTATGGGGAAACCAGTTCCATATGTCTGAAAAGGCACATTAATGTGTCTTATACCTTTCTGGTAAATAGAAACTCCTCTTTCATGGCACAAGCTGTGGGAGTTAAGATTTTATGGAATTGGCAGGTATTTGGGTGCACAGATATTCTCAACTGGACAAGACAAGAAAATCAGGAGAAAACGAGACAGCCTAAAAATAATTTAAGGGTTCAAGAACATAATGGAATTCAAGTGGATGTTAAATTTTTAGAACTTGCCTTGCATGTCAACATTTTGAAATGTCAACAGTATAACAAAAATAAAGTAGATGTAAACAGTGAAATGTATTATGTTGCTTGGATCTTGGCAGTCACTTCCAATGAAATAATAGCAGGAAATTATAGAGGAAAAAAAATGGTGAAATCATTCTGTAGTCATTGGGTATTCATGTGAGTCTTCTGTGTTGAGATAACACTTGGGTTTATTTGTATTATGGAATGAAAGATTGCTGTTATAATTGGAAACTGTTAAAGGTTTTGTAGCTCAGGCTAAAGGTTATCCCGGCTGCTGCAGCAGATATCCTAATTCTAACAAAAGATATACAGTAAGGACAGAACATTATAACTGGAAGAGTAATCTAAAAATATACATGGTGCAAGAATTCTGCCGTGCTAGGCACTTGTTAGAGCTGATAAAAACTGGCGATTGTTGTTTTCTGCCCCAGTCCTTCAAATATGTGAAGTATATTGAAACTAAATTGTAGAGTTTTGAGATTTCACATATATTCTTGTCAAGCAGCGTCTGTTTTTCTTTCCTGAGTGATCATCTGTGCCCAAGCCTAAATTCTCTTAAGGCTTTACCTTCTGTGGAAGAGTTCTGATAACAAACACAGTTAATGCTAATGAGTTATGTATGAGTGTAACAGAGGGGAATCGATTCAGCTCAGAATGCATTTGAGAGCGGGAACAGAGCCCAGAGGTACCCACATCTGGTTGGATTAATTGTCACAGCACCTGGCACGGGATCAAGGGGAATGTCACTCAGAACTCTACCAGCTAACCTGCTTGGTTGAAACTTTAGGAACATACACAGCTGAAGCCCAAAATGCATTTAACCTTGCAAACTATTTTTGCTACCAGATTAAAATTGCTGTTGTGGGGTCTGGTTTTGTGCATGTCCTAGCTTTTTGTGCATTTGTTCAACCTAGGAAAATCTTCTGCTTATCTTAAAAAACCCCAAAATGTTCCGCAGCCAGCACAGCTGCTGCTAGAAGGTGTAAGACCAAAACTGTGCACATGTGTAACTTACCTCCTTGCAGGATGTAGCCAGCAATGAGAGAAGCACAGGGTGAAACAAGTGGCACAGAGTTCACAGCTTGCTTACTGGATTAGAGTCACTTTTGAGAGGGTTATCTGTTGTTTGCCTGGAAAAATCAGCTATTTTAAACATTTGCTTTTGTTCTCCACTGTAAATAAACATGAACAGGCTCCATCTCCTCTGTTTTGTTTGCGTGCACCAGAGCACCTCCCTGGGCTGTGCAAACTCTGCCTGGCTGGTGCAGCCTGGAGGATCTACCAGAAGGGAACATCCCTGGATTTGGGGCTCAGCAGTAGCAAGGAATGGATCTGCTGCTATTGTTGTACACAATAACACTGAAGCACTTCATCTTGCCTAAACTAAGGCTATTTTTTCCAAAAGAAAGAGTAACTTGTGTGGATGACATATCAACTGGGCTTCAGGAACACCTTTTACCTGCTATGAGTACCCTGCCAGCTGCTGCCAGGGCTTTAGTCAATATAAGTGGTTTTTGCCACTCAAGGTGTTCTAAGGAGGATCAGAGTAGAAGATGCAGCTTATTTTATTTTCTGCTTGGTTTTCTAGATGGTCAAAGTCCTTCTGTTCTGTATTGGGTATTGGAGGTGGTCTTGTCGTTTACTCTCCATTATTAATGTAATGAGATTTGTGTGCCTTGTTGAAAAGGCTGTGGCTTGTGGAGTGAGGTGTGTTTCCCTTTTTTTTTCCTTTTGTAGCCTGAGACCAAAACAGCTGGATAGTAATTTCAAGGCTCATTCTTCCTTTGCTTTAATCAGTGCTGTATGTACAGTTCCCCATGCTGTATGATTCCATTGTTCTCAAATCAAAAAGCTAAAGCCAGTAGCTCATGCACCAGTTAATTCTAGTCAGAATGGTTGACAGCCAGACTCATTCATATATTCATTTTCCTGTATCACTTTTAAAACAGGCTCTGATGCTGATGAGTATTTTCACATTTTAAGTGGTAAAGTTTGTGTGATATGATCCCCCATTATCCTGAGCTTATTTGGGCACGGTGACCAGCGGCCCAAACCACAGGTGCCAGTTCCAGAGAGGCACAGCTCTCCCTCAGGGCAGTAGACGAGTGGCCAGGGTGCAGCTGGGCTCAAGCATGATGAGAAGACTGGCACGAGCTCTGGGCAGATGCCTTCAGCACAACACCTGTGTTTCCATGCTGAGTCCTGCTCCCTACCTTTCTCTGTCTGATTTATGGTTGAGTCCACATGGTGAGCTTTGGAAGGAGGAGAAGCTCAGTGCTGTAAACAAAACCCCCAAATGCCGCAGACAAAGGACACTGTTAAATTGATTCATGATGTCTCAATCTGTGTTTAAGAAAAAGAGAAGGTGAAGCAAGTCCTGTGTATCCAAGCAACTGTAAAGCCTTCACTGTTGACGTGGGAGGTGTTACCAGTGATGCAGTGGTTGAAGTTCTCCTTTTCTTCTAACTGAGGGTTGTAGTAGGTGGAAGAAGGGGATTTCTAGACTAGAGAGTCAGCAAGGAACAGTCTGGAGCAGTCACACACACAGACACAAACAAAGGTCTGATCAAAATAAGAAGGACAGAAGTCAGTCATGCCTAAAATATAAATCTAAGACCCTCTTGAGGCTTTTCTTTTGGAATGATTTGTCTTATCACAATCAGGCTACAAGTAAAAGAAATGCAGTATTTGACCCAAAGAAAGAATTCACCTGCTCTCACCCAATTAATCTCATACAGCAGGAATATTTGTTATGTCTTACCAAGCAGACTTACAAAAGCAAATCCTCAAACACGTGTACTTAATTAATGATTTTCTTCTTCGGTGCACACACAAAAAGGGATGCTTTGTGGGTACCATCTGATGCTGAGTACTGCATCAATGTATTGTTGAATATATGCATGAATATGGCACTTACATGTGACATATGGCTCCTGACAGGCAGGATTATCTTACAGTGTTACAGATACATGGATGAGTTGGAGGAGACCTGCATTTGGGGTTTGAAAGACAGCCAAGGAAAAAGAGCAAATTCCTTGCGTAATATTTGATCAGAGAATAGATTTTAAATAAAAATCTGAAGTTACTCTGCTTTCTCACTTCAAGAGTAAAATGTTTTGTATGTTTCAAAGAGCAGATGCCCAACAAACATCTCTGTACAGGAAAAGGAAATATTTCCTTAAACATCCTGCAGCAAACGTGACTGATTGCGCTTCCTTTTCCCTCTGCCTGGTGCATTTCCCCTCTTTGCACAGACAGGATCTAACCAGATTTGCAGGGTATGAACTGCAGGTTACTTCCAAATTCATAACTATGAAATGGTTCGTTTAGCAGGACAAAGGCCAAGCCGACAGACACCCTTTTTCCAGCTCAGCATGTGCATAGCAATGGGAGGGTGGCAAGGAGCTTTTGTTAATCTCAACCGAGCTGGCAAGAATGCTGCAAAATGAAGGCTTTGAAGATGTTTTTTCTTCATTTTTAAAGCAACAGTTTGTTAGAACAAAGCCTGACAATCTTGCAAAAAACAATCTGTAAAATATTGGATGTCCTCCCTGGCAGTTGTATAACTTAGGCAAATTTCTCCATTAGCAATTAGTCTGTATAGTTTACTTTACCAGTCTTTATTGGTTTTGGATTTTTTTTTTTTAGTTTCTGTTCTGCTGCATCTGTGAAAATGTTTTTCCTCAGCTTGAATGCACTTTTGAAAAAGAATAAATGGTTGGCAGAAAGAATTAGAGTATCAGGTCAGGTTGGGGCTGATCCAAGCAGCAGGATTTTTTTCCTTTGAGTTTAAATGTGTAGAAATTGAAAGCTTTAAAAGCTTCATGCTTAGAGCTGTTCCCAAAATAGCTGGGACTCACACTCCACTTCCTAATGTGCTCACATCACAAGACCAACTGCTGCTACTTGCTCTCTTTTGTCTGAGGTTTCAGTGGAGAGCTGAGATGCTGCCCTTCCTCCCTCCCCAGAGATGACCCAGCTCTCCTCCCCAGAGGTAGCCCAGGTAATTTCTCTCTGGGCACCAATATCACACCCCACCTTCCTGAGCCCAAACAATCCAGTGGCTTTCACAAAACACAGTGACCCCCTTCAGGGTTTGGTTTACACGTTTTTATTTTTATGTGAAATCATAAATACAAAATAAAAATAGTAAACAAGTGCTATAGATTTATCTTTTCATTGGGATGAGGTTCAGGCCTAATCCTGAGCACTTCCAAGTCTTTAAATTCAGGATTAGATCTTTGTTCTTAGAAAACAAATCATAGCAATAGCCAACTTAGACTTTTACCCCAAAGCCAGTGACATCAGTAACAGCGTTCTCTCAGGCTATCTTGTATAGCACAGCAACAACTAAGGACACTGAAGGATGAGATTAAATATAAAAATATTTTTAAAAATGGGCCCCACTTCCTGCGAGTATTGTTGGGTGCTGCCCCACTGACCTCAGCCACAGGTTACAGTTTTGGTAGGATGATGCTTTGTTTGGTAGCACATGCACAGTTAGCTCTGGTTTCAGCCAAGAGGTCTTTGTGTGTCATTTTTCCAGATTTTGGTTATAAGAGGATCCAGCCCTGCCTTGATACAAAAAATTTGGCTTGTTAAACTTCCCTTCTAAAGTATGGGTTTCCCTCCCTCTCCCAAAGAGGCCAATTTTTATTTGAAATGATAGTGATGCATTGTCCAGGGAGATTTCATCTTTTGGTCAGACCCCAAATTCTGCAGGACTTCTGAAGGCTCTGCTGTTCAGAGACATGCAGACATGTTCATCAGTGGGGTTTAGTTCTTCAATTTCAGACAAAAGAGAATGAAGTCCAGGATTTGGGCTAATATCTGTGGACTCATTTGCTAGACCCCAGAGACCTGAGTGAGGGTGAAGGTGAGTGACACATACAGTTGGATGTTACAATTTGAAATAAAGTAGTCATGAAACAAATAAAGGCACCAAACCATACAACAAGCCAACTTTGGTAGATTTCTTGCAAAATATATGCATTTAAATACATTTACAGTTTACAAGGTTACACTGTTTTTAAAGAGTTGCAATGATGAAATACAGAATATTTCATTCTTGTACCAAAACTACATATCACATCATAAAAACAATATTACAGCTTTTATTTAAATGGAGACAGTATTAGAACTGCCCCTCTATAGAGCAGAAGTAGTTGTAGGCATACTGCTCTGCTTTTGTATTCTCTGATGAGCTCAGACCCTGCTATTTATGTGTTTAAAAAACAAAAGCAATTATCTTCAAAAGGGTAAATCATGTGCTCAATATTCAACATCAAAATTTGCAGGGGCAAGGCTTTAGTCTCTTACTGCAGTTTGTGAATTGATGATACCTCCAGGGTTTAAGTTTGCTAAGGAAGGCAAGAACAGAGTCAATGTAAATCTGTCAGACCCACAGTTATGGTTAGTCCATAAGTTTGGTGTTATCAGAAAGCTGTAAGAGTTAATGCTCAGCTCAGGTGTGCACTGTATTGCTACGATTGTGAGGACCTGTGAGGTGGCAGCGTTGTTCTCTGAGAAGTATAAACAGCACATTTCCTCACTAGCTCTTGGCAGAAATCTCCTTATGGCAATGCAGATGCTGCCACAGTCAGTAGCATAATCCTGTGTGGATTTACAAGTAATTAGATTGGAGGACTATCACACCATCCCCTTAAGCCCCTTCCTTAACAAAGTTTATCTCTGCAGTGTAAAATGCAAAAGTGTAAGCTAATATTTCAGGCTGTAGTGAAGTTCAGGAGGTGTTGAGCTCAGGAAAATTTGAGTTATGTTGCCCAAACCATCTTCCTTCCAGTCTGCAGAGTGTTACCAGGGCAATGCAGAGGAGATGAGAGCTGTGAGATTCATGACTTCACAACTGATCACCTGGCATAAAGTCTCAGTCAAGATATTTTTGGTAAAATTCTTCTAGCCACTTTTTGCTTGATTTGGTAAATGAAGGAAAGCACATGTTAACAAAACCATGGTGGGGGGCCAACCAAGCACACGTCCAACTGAACACACATTTCAAAACTGGCAGCAAGCAGAGCTTGGCAAGAAGGCCAGAACGGCATCATTCCCCCCAGCCATCAGTATCTGGGGCAGTTTTTGTGTTTCCAGTCTCCTGTAGTGCAGATGAGAGGAGCAAAGGCCCTGCTGGAGCCAGGACACACAGTGATCACCTAGATTTCTTAATCTAGTCCTCGAATAATTCTGGCAATGAGTTCATATTCAAGTAAAAACAGAGCATAAGCTGAGGAAGGAGAAGGGATGAAGAACCTCAAGAGACAGCCTAGTGTTACTGGATTTGTACTCCACTAAAGGACAGCAACTACCTGAAATCTCTTTCAAGGTTTCAAATACACACAGACCAATACACTTTACTGAGGGACTGAAACAACGGAAGAAAGTCAAATAATTTCTCCAGTTACTGCTTGCGGGATTAAGGACCAAGGTTAGTGTCATGCTTTGGACAGGACCCCTATTTTAATTGCCCGAATTGAAAGACCCTCCTTATCAGTCCGATACGGAACTGCCAGATGCAGCATTTCGGGAGAGATGACGGAGATGGGAAGCTGCTCCTCGGCTACAGTGCACACCCGACGCCCGGTCCCAGCAGCCAGGCGGTGCCCCGGGTACCGGCAGCGCCAGCGGGCGGTAAAGTACTCACAAGTGTCCCGGTAACGCCGGGAAAGGGCCAGGGCCTGCGGCAGGAGCCGGGCGGGCAGGCGGCGAAGGCGAAGCCCGGACGGTGCGTCCCGGTAAACGCCGCAGTGACTCGCCCGGGCTCCTTGGTTCCTCCGGCCGCCCCGGGCCGGGGAGACGCTGGTTCGCCTGCTCTGCGCGGCCGCGAAGGGCTCTGCTCGCCCGGCAGCGCGCCCGGTCAGTACCGGGAGCCGGCGGCGCCGAGCGCGGCGCTGCCCGCAGCGGAGCGGCCGGACCCGCCGGGGAGCCGGGCTGGAGGGCAGCGGGGCGCTGCCCTGCCTAGGGCCGCCGCTTCACGGGGTTCCCGTTAAGAAAAGCCTCCAGGCAGGGGAGCGCTGGAGCCCCTCGCAGACGCTCCCGGCCCGCAGCCGTCTGTCCGTGCCCCGGGGGCCGCGGAGCGGGCCAGCCCCCCTCAGACGTAGTTCTTCTTGTCGTACTCGCCGTTGGACGTGGGCCGCCGCGGTGCCGAGTACTTGACGGGGAAGGAGGTCTCGTCGCGCTGGGAGCAGGAGCAGCAGCAGATGAGGCAGCCCCCGAAGAGCAGCAGGGCCGTGGCCGCCCAGCCGATGTAGAGAGCGGCCCCCATCTCCCGCTTCTGGGACGACGGCACGGTGGGGTCGTAGAAGTCGCTGATGACGATGTTGGCGAACCAGCAGAGAGGGATGAGGACCAGGACCCCGCAGAGGATGTAGATGGCCCCGCCGGCGATCACGATGCGGGATTTCATCTTGCCGGGCCGGATGCAGTTGGTGCACTGCGCGCCCACCACGGTCACCATCAGCGCCACCAGCCCCAGCAGTGCCACGATGACGGTGAGCGCCCGGCCCGCCTGCACCTCGGGCGGCAGCGCCAGGATGGAGTCGTACACCTTGCACTGCATCTGCCCCGTGCTCTGCACCACGCAGTTCATCCACAGCCCTTCCCAGATGGTCTGCGCCACCACGATGTTCACGTCGATGAAGGCCGACACCTGCCACATGGGCAACCCGCAGGCCAGGATCACCCCCACCCAGCCCAGGATGCCCAGTCCCAGCCCCAGAATTTCCACCGCCGCCGAAGTCATGCTGCTGTCACCGCTGCCCCACGGGCTCCGCAGGAAGGAAGGCGCTACGGATGTGCTCCGGGCGGCTGCCGAGCCGGCTCTGAGCCCCGCGGCCGCAGGCAGTGCTTTATAAGGAGCCGCGGGGCGCCCGCCCTCCGCCCCCGTCCCGCCTGGCCCGGCCCTGCCGGGCAGCAGCACCGCCCGCCGCGGGCCGGGGCCGGGGCCGGGGCCGGGGTCCGGGCCCGTGTCCGGCCCTCCCTCCTGCTAGGGGGGTCCCGCCGGAGCCGGGAAACTTCGCTCCGCTCTGCCCGGCACCCTGCTCCGGGAGGAGCTCGCTAGGACGCTGCCCGTTCCCAGTTAAGCGTGGGGAGGGAGGCATCTCGTCTCGGATTTCGGCCGCTCAAATTCCTTTTAGTGCCGTTATCTGTGTATTTCCTATTTACTGATAAAGTCCGCAGCCAGACCTTCGGAGAGGTCTTGCCAATACAGGCACCCAGCAGTGTGAAAGTCCTCGTTATCGGAGTCTAATTGATCATTTTTCAGAAGACTAAGCACTGATGGGCAGGCACAGCTCTCTCCTGCACACTGTGTCAGGCTAAAGTTTAAAAAAAACACCTTCAAACGGTTAGGAACCACCCTGAAAATGGAAGAGCCTTGAATATGGGATCTGCATGTCACCTGTCAGTACGAGTAGACAGATTCTTAGTTTGATCCAGGAAGAATAACTGTTTTTAACTTATACCAGGCATGAAACTCTGTTTGCTCTGATCCTGGAGCCAAGAACAAGGTATACACTTTAAGCATGCTTTCACAGAGATTCCAAACGTGACTTTACTGTTTTAATTGTTCGAGTACGTTTTGAATCTTTATGGCATGTTAAGGAGTTAAATGCCCGTGTCAAAAACACTGTATTAACAAGAGGTTTTATCATCAGGCCAGAGAGACATTGTAATTGCTACAGTGTCTTCATGGACCACTGGTGTCCTGGATTGTTCTTGCAAAGTAGCCTTGGTTCAGCCCCTGCAGCCAGCAGCAGAGCTCAGCCCCCCAGGCTGGCAGGGAGTTTGTGGTGTGAATGCTGCAGTTACAGCAGCTGGAGACAGAGAACAGACCTCACCAGCTGCCTCACAGCACTCATGAGGAGCTGTGCCCCAGTGGGTTTGCACTGGGTGTCCTGAGAAAGGCTTGTTTTGATTGCAAAAAATTTAAATGTTTCAGGAAAAATTGGAAGTTATATTCACAGTGACTTTTGAATTGGTTTGACTAGATTTAGTTTCAGTTAGCCCCAAGTGTCCTTCCAGTGTCGAGGAGATCGCAGAGTTGAAAAGAAGACATTTCCTGCTCCCTTATAAGCTGTTTGCTCTGTTGTCCAAAAATGTACAGCACGTATTGTGACATGCAGAGGTTTGTGATCCAAATCTTAAGACTGATATGAATGCAGCATGAATGGAAAAGTCCACATGTGAAGCAGAAGCATCAGAAAAAAGAATACGCAAAGGTCAAAGGAATCACACGGATTGGCAGCTGAGGATGTGACTGCTGAGGTAACGAGGAGCAATGCCCTGCGCACATCCTGACAGGTGATTTCAGCACAGAACCCCAGTGTAGTAACAGGAGGATGACAACAAGGTCACATCACACAGCATGTGGCCTTTCACTTCCTTTTTTTAACAACTAGACAACGAACTTTAGCCACAAGACACCCACATAGCCACAAGACACCCAAAAATATAAATACAAGAAAGTCAGGAGCTTGTGGTCCGTCATGGAGTTGGACATGCTGACACATGATGACTGCAGCCTTTTGATTATCTCTGCCTGAGGAGCTGTAAACAATTCTAGCATGGAAAATGTCTTCCTAACAAAGAGTGCCTGGTAAACGGAGCTCAGAGGATTTATCTCCCCTTCCAGTTGTATATAAAATACATACAGTTTACTTCAATTATTCAAAACTGCAAATTCCAGTATGCAAGTCCAGGAGGAATGTGTGACTGGGGCTGTGCATTTTGTCAAACTGGGGCTGCTTACAATCACTCAGAAGAGTCCCTGGTGTCAGGGAGAGGAGAATGTGCAAAAGAACCATCCACAGAGACAGAGATATCTCAGAGGTGAACAGGAAGAAACCCAGAACACAGGCAGAAACTGAATAACATCTGTATTTATGATGATAATAATGATTATATAGAGAACAGCACAGAAGAACAATTAAGAAAGGGGGGAGAAATGCCAGTTATCTTAGCCCATAAGCACAGGAAAGCCCCACCCTTGCCACTTGCCCGGGAGCACGGAACTCTGAGTTTCCTCCGATACACGGCCTGTGTGTGCTCCTGTGCTGGCTGGGAGGCACTCATGGGGCCAGAGCAGCTGCCTGGGTCTTTGGGTTGAGAAGGGAAACCAGCCCATGGCTTATTTTACCTCTGCAACCCTCACCCCACCTTCCCTTGCTACCTGTAACCCAGCAACAGATTCCTACAAATCACTTAATCCAAGGCAATTATTTCTCTGGGGAAATACATGCTTAATAATCACAGGGCAACTGAACCTTTCTGTTTAGAGGAATTTCCATTCCTGGTATTTCACTTTTGTCTGTTTCTTTTCATTACCCCAGATATTAGCTTTTATCCTGGTTACTGGCAACAACCTCCTTTTTTAATTACTCTATTCCCTGATCCTAAAAGTCTGTTGCACAGACCACCTTTAATGAGACCACCAGTGCAGGGTATTCACAGGTTTGCTTACTTGACTTACTGGTACCTTGTCTGACACAGCTGCTGGGGGTCTGAGGACCCCATCAGCTCTAGCACATTGTGGTTTCTTGTGGTGTTAATGCCAAAACCCTGGAAAACACACTCCCAGAAATGAATAGGTTCTATTTTCTTAAAAGGAAGTACAAATCAGCATGATGTTTTATTTGGGGTGTTAAGTAAAGAAAATCCCTCCTTGTAAGTTAAACCCTTGCTGGAAATGTCTGGATTCCTTTAAACTCAAAGGCACAATGTTCTTGCAGCAGAGTGGTTCTTTAACAAATGACCATTCCTGTCATTGCATCTATTTCTGCTTCAGCTATATATTAATTAAATTACTCTAGGGGGATACTATAGGGGGCTTTACAGCCCGTGAAAATGGGCGGAAGTGGTATTGAAGCTGAGAACAATTGCACAGAAGCCATACTATAGCAAGAGGGGCTTTGGGATTAGAGGTGATTGTGTTTTTGCTCCTTTCCTGACAATCAGGACAAACACCAGGCGCAGAGTTACTGGGAGGGCTGCTAATGGGGGGTCCAGGCTCTCACCAACATTGCCTGTCCTGGTGTATGGACCCTGTCCCATGGTACAGAGCTGCTGTGCCCAGTCCTCCAGCCTTGACAGGGCTTTGCTCAGCCCCAACGCCTCTCACCAGCAATGTCTGGACAGATTTGCCTTTGGGGGCCTGAAATGCAGTGTGCAGAGCACACTCGGTTTATAATTTGTGGAGCGTCCCTTACCCAAGTGCTTCTGCTTTTTCTAATCCCTAAAATATTAAGCATCTGGAAGACAGAGGGGAAAATGACATTTGGGATCAATCTTATGCACAAACCTCGTATTGTTTGTGTGAATAATATGGAGTATGAGTCAAAAGATTAATTAAAAGCCCAATGATCTTGAGACAGCTTACCATAACTTTTGGATCAGACATAAGCAAAGGTGAAGAATTATGAATCCTATTAGAGATAGATTTTGTGCCATATTTTGTATTCTAATTAGTACTGAAATAAAGGCAGGGAGATTTACAAATAAAGAGGGGTTAGGCAAAGGCTGTTCTTTATTTAGAAAGCCTGAGGTTTCCCAGTGAAGATTACTTCTTTCTGAATTATCCTTTAAAATGCAATTCTTTTCCCAACAGAAGAGATTCCATACTTAGGATAGGGCTCTAGGAAGTTCTTGTGTGTCAGCAGTGCCAATGTGACACATCAGAAGAGTGGCACATAGGAAATGAGTTCTTGTCAAATGAGCAGGTTATTACAAAACAAAAGTGCACAATTTCACCACAGGATTTATTTCAAGATCACTTATTTTGGAAACAAGCTGAAGTGGTTAATGTGAAATTGTCACTTCTCTTAGATCATCTTTTGAGCAAAGGTAAAGCCAGACCAGAATTTTGCAAGAACAAGTAGCGTTCTCAATGACTGGTGATAATGATGTGGAATCCAACACTTTTTTCAGTACAAGTGTTGCTGCTGCCCCTCAGGATTGAGAAATGTTCCTCCCTCAGTGGCGATGTGACTAGACTCAGGTAAAAGAAAGCAAGGAAACAGATATATGTAACTGGAAAGGCACTGAAAGAAGTTATAAATGTTATAAATGGAACTAAATTCCACATTGCCCTGCTTGAATTTCTTTGCACACAAACTTCTGGAGCAGCACTTGAAACTTCCCAGTGTTGGAATTGATCTTCACGTCTCTCTGTTAAAGCAAGCCCTGCTGAGGACATTTCCAGTCACCACGGTGAGCTGCTGTGCACTCAACCCTTCAGCACCTTGTTTTCTGGATTTAACTTTGCAGAGAACACTGTGGCGTCACTGGACAGCCGTAACCCCTTGTTAATGGTGTTCCAGGGCAGTTAATATGGGCAATGAAGGCCTTCTCCCAAAGTTTAGAATGTCATGTAGATGAGTTTCATCATCCCACTCATCAGAAGATCACACTGAATATTTGCTTAGGCCATGCCACTTCAGATGCTTCTCTTTAATGCTATGGACAGATCTTGAGAACATAACGTATTAAAGCTTGGATAGGCAGGGAGAGGGGGGAAGCTATAGGAAACATGCATTGTTTCATGCCTAATGGTCCATTCTACATCATGCTTCCTTCAGGAGAACTGTAGTTTAATTTTGTCCTCCTTCCACAGATTGTGGTGTACCAGAATCCTGGTAGATTTCTTTCCCATGGAATTCTTGGGAAATCACATGAGATGCCAGTTTGTAAAGAGCAGCGTCAGCAAGGACAAATGCCATTGTTTAAAACATACATTGCAGATGTTGAAAGTAATTAGTAAAGACATGACGATGAAGTTGCTGAAAACCATTCAGGGTTAGTGATGGGAAATATACTGCATTTATCTCAAGATAAATTTATTTCATTTCTCAGGAAATGTGCATTGCTAAGACGGAAGTTTGGGACACCTCTTCTCGGCAGTGCAGCCCCTACACATCTCAGACAAGCTCTGCTTTCAGGAATAACAAACATCTGTTTGGTCAATCCTTATTTTCTTCTTAAAAGGGAAGTTTGTTTCCAGTAAGACGAAAGGATGCCTGTTATTAGCAAAATATCTCTTATACTGGAGAATATTTGTAGGCTTTTCTTATTGCTTCTTCATCGCCATAAGTAGCATCTTGAAAAGGAGGGCTTGTACGTGCATGTAAAAGCAAAAGAAACATTTCTGTTCCTTTGAGACTACTATAAATCAAACATAATCTTCACTTCCTGCAGTGTGTCACTGAAAATGAGGCCTGGGTGTTTTTTTGCAAGGGAAAATACTTATCTGCTGCAGATTTTCTTATGGATCCCTACTTGTAAAGTAGCTTGTGTCAGTAAGTCCTGGTGCAGGCACAGATAGTGGCTTCCTGTTCATACCCTGCCCGAGCTCCAGCTCTGAGCTGCAGACCTCAGAAGGGCTCAGCAGTGATACCAGCTCTGTGTGGACCTGACATCTCTGATTCCCAGTGCATCATGTCTGCAAAAACAAGGGAATTTGGGATGTTAGAATGGTTCTCCCCTTTGGTGATTCCATAGGCAAAGCCCTACACAGAAGAGTATTTTGATCAAATCAGCAATTTACCAAACACTAACAGACAACAGGAACTTCAGCCTTAAATTTCCGTCTTTCAGCACACCCAAATCCTACAAACTAACCCAAGGAATATCTAAATTAAGGTATCTGACATTCACACTAGCTACATTCAAAGTACTTTTTTCTCTGGTAATCCTTTAAAAGAGGATGTCACCCATTGTGTGCAGCAGATTTATTTCTAAATGGTTTGGTCCTGGAGCCATGTACTGTAACTTGACAAAACATACACAAATATTTTGAATCAAACACATTTTCATTATGGAAATGAAAAGGATTTATGTATATGATTAAGTTATTTAATCAGGCTTTGGGCAATTTTATCTCCAGGGAGGACTGGGGGAGTTCAGGTGCTCAGTGTCTTACAGAAGTGAGTCAATATCTCCAGCAATTGCTTTTATAGTGCAGCCATTACAGCAATCACAGAATTTTAGGCTCAAACGTAAACATTCATCTATGTGAGGAAAAGACTGCACTGAAAGAAAATCAAGTTAAAAGGGATCTCACAACTGTAAAAAAGAGAGTTTTAAGCAGGTTATATTAAGAGAAGTAATGCCAAGGAATGTGGAGTTGGTTTATCTATTAAAATTTAATTTAGGTTTCAGTTTATGGCTGTATTTATTTTATTATAAGCAGTATCACCATTTTCTCTGGTAAGAACTGGGACAAAAGACACATAATGTCTTTTTCTGAATGGATGAGGTATTTCTGACGTACTAGGATGTGACTCTACACAAAGTTAAGATTTGAATTCAAGGAAGGACTTTTATGCTTTTGATAATGTAAACCTAGATGTATCAGAGATTTTAATAAAAGGCATTGGAACTTCCAAGGGAAAAACGAAAAAAATTCTTTCAAAAATAATAATTCTGGGAACGAGTGATTCACAGTCAGACTGCTGTTCACAGCATGAGCATTTCTAGACTATTTAACCACTGTTCTTCAGTACAACCACTTCTGTTTGCACCTCTGCTAATACTGGTGTGAGAAATAACAAACATGCAGCATGTGTTTGGGGGGCCTGCATTTGCTGTGGATGTCTGCAGTGCAGCATTTCCCAGTCACACACCCCAAACAGTTCCAGTTTGCTGCCTGGCATTCCTGTGAACTGCAGTTTCATAATGAGCCTCATAACAGGTTTCAAAATAACAAAAGTACATTTTCATCAAGTGAATAACATGCTGTAACACTCATTGTCACAGGATGCTCTTTAAAGCCAGAAGTTGGGATGGGTTCAAAAAGCAAGAAGAAAAATTCGTGGAAGAGAGAATTATCAAGATAAAACTTCTGGCTCAGGAAGCTGCGGAGCTGCAGATTGCCGGAAGCTGGGAGGATACACAGGCACTGTGCTGCTTTTATCTTTTCCTAAGCATCTGCTCCTGGGCACTGCAGGGGCAGGGCACTGGCTAGGACTGACTCCTGCTCTTACCCCAAGTGCCCTTCCTAACATCACTTGCTGGCCTAATGGGACCTTTTTGGAAGGATCGTGGCTTCCCTGAACGTTTTGTGTGACAATTGGTCAGCGATCTGATTCAGCTATGACTTGGGAACATTGTTGATATGCCTCAATAGTGAAGGATTTGAAATTTCTGGAGGCTGTTTCACCCCTTGCACTAAATCCTGCCAAAGGAAGGGAGTGACAGTCATGGGAAAGCACTAATTCCCACCCGATGGTGTGCAGATGGCAGTCTGTAGTTTGGCATTTTCTATGCTAATTTCTCATAATTTCTTCAAATACTAAGCAGTTGTTTGTAATAGCATTGCATGTGTGCAAAATCCTGTGACCTCACAGCATTCTAATCCTGTGAAAGAAAAACTGCCACAGTTGTTCCTTTGGTGATAGTACAAAACACCCATATGGAAATCCATGGAATAATTTAAAATAAAGCCTTAATTTCTAAAGAAGACTAAAATGCCATCTTTTAGCTCCTCCAGGAAAGAAGTGTGTATCAGAACCTCGAATTACTACATTTTGTCCTAGGAAATGAAACTTGCTTTTGCTTTCACTGGCTTTTATCTTGTTCTTACTCAGATCCCATCAATGCTCAGTTGATAATATGAGCACAATGTGAATTGCAAATAATGCCAGCCTGCCTTCAGCAGCAGCATTTGTTTCACTTCCACGTTTTCCTGTTGTGAGCTGCTACCCTGTTTGCTTAATGGATGGGAATACAGACAAAACAGAAATTTGTTTCTCAGTATTCAGAATTTTAAGTCAAAAGCTTTGCTGCTAGGTCACGCATACAAACTGCCCTCTCAAAATGTGTGGATGGATGTCTGGGAACTTTCCCGAACACAGTTCTTGCAGCTGGAAGGTTGAAAAAGCCTTTCCCGTACTTCTACTAATATGTGTTTCAGTGTTGACAGTGTTGCATTTGGAGTCTGGGCTATGTAACACTGTTTCCCCACAAGAAAGTGATCTATTTCTGTAATGTGACTGTAGGTATCATTTACACTCCAGGTTTATGCTTTCTGCAGTCCCTGGTACCTCAGAGAGCCTGCAGGCGAGAATCCCACCCAGCGACGGCACCGACCACGGCTCTCACACAACCAGAGGGAAGCCGTGAGGGAAGAGAACAGTGTCAGCAAGACAAGTACACTGGATGTTCTGCACGATGTTCGCGAGAGGAATTCGCTTCATGTGTGAATGAGCATCTGAAGACCAAACAGCCTGGTGTTCCACACTGCATTACAAACAGCACGAAGCCTAAGCTCCATTTCCCCCCGGTTATCACACCAGCCAGGTTTTCCACTGAGGAGTATCGCTAAAACCTGCTGTAAGTGGGGCAATCTCAAAGCTCAACGATGTTTGGGTGGAAAAACAGACACCAAAACACTCTGTGTAGATGTGGCACTTCGGGACTCGGTTTGACGGCAGCCCCGGCCCTCGGGCCGCCACGGCCGCTGCCGGAGGGGCGGGCGGGGGACGCTCTGTCCCCTCCTCTCGCTGCTCCGGAGCCGCCTCTCGCTGCTGTCTCGGGCAGGGCCGGGACCATAGAGTGGCGCGGGGTAGGCGGGCGCTCCGCCGCGGTGGCTGGTGGGATGCGGGAGGGCTGTGGGCGGCAGCGGCGGATCGCGGCCTGGCGGCGGGAGCGGCCGCGGCCTCAGGTGAGCGCCGGGAAGGGGCCGCGTCCCCCGCGGCGGCGGCTCCTCCGCCCCCACAGCGCTCCAGGGCTCCCCCATGCAGGGCACGGCCTCGGCCCGGCCTCCCGCCGCCGCTCGCGGCGAGGTTTGTGCAGCCGGTGTGTGGGGACGGGAGAAGCGCAGCGGGGCAGGAGCCCCGGGACGCCGCGGTCGGGCCGCTTCGCGCACACCTCGATTTGTTTTTAAAGCAAGGCAGGGATTAATGTGAGATGTGGACAGGGCCGCGGTGCTGGGGTAGCCGGAGATGCGAGGAGAGGATGGAGCAGGAAGTGCTGTCTCCAGTGGGCATTCCTCGGATGCTTTTAAAATTGCATTACCCACCCTGGGATTGCGGCTGCCGGGAGCCGGGGATGCGGCGGGGGATGCATAGAGCGACGTGTGCCTGCTTTGGCAGGCCGAAACAGCGCTTCACTTTTTTGTCCTTTTTTCTTTTTTTTTCTTTTTTCTCTTTTTTTTCTTTTTGTCTTTCATTATTGTTCACGTGTTGCTCAGAGACTTCGTGTTATCGTGAGACTTAAGCATGACTTGGAAATGGTTTAAATACAAACTTACCAGTTTGGTGTATGTTGGCAGTACGTACACAATTATAGTTACGCTCTGTGGGTGAGAGGCAGAGCTGCCTATTTCCTCATGAGTGATCGTGGCTAATATAGTTACCTTTTTAATTCTAAAAAACCCCTGTTTTTCACAATTATAGGTCCGTTTAACATTGCTGTAACTCGGCAAAAATACTGTCTAAAGCTGCTTGTGTAGGAGCAGTATCATCCCTAAAACTGATCATTTACAAGAGTGGCATCACTGCCTCCTTTGAGCGTTTCAAGTGACTGTATTCATTGAAAAAACAGTACAAAAGGAAGTTGTTTAGAGCCATATGTTAGCATTGAAATGGAACTTTAAATAAAATATTTAGGATTAGAGCTTTAGGTTTGTCCATTGCTTTTTCTTGACCTGTTAAGAGCAGTGCTCGTAGAGGTGGTTGAACTCCTGCTTAGTCCCCGTCCCTTTTGCTGTGCATATGTGTGCTGTTGAGTCACAGTTGTGTTCCAGATTTTGATGCATTCCCAGTAGTAATCCCTGTACAGTTTCCTTGGTTCAAGTACAATACCAGAAGGAAGTCTGTAGAACTTATGAGCTCTGAGCATCAGTTCCAGGCCAGAGCAGGGGCTCACACTTAGCGAGGTCGGCCTGCAAAGGTCACAGCTGGGTTGCTGCATTTTCTGTAAATTCTGTATTTGGTGGAAGCCATACAGTAATTTTCCTGAATAAGAGTAAAGCAGAATTGTTAGTATGTAAAAGATAATTCCTTCAACTGATAGTATCTATTTCTGATGAAAAATGAAACCACCTGGGATTGTTGATCTAGAAGGAGTGAGGGACGGGGGTTTCCCACAGTGAAGGTGAGGATGTGCCAGGAACAAAGCGTGGCACACAGAACAGGCTCTGCTGGACACATTTGTTAGAACTCAGTGATTCAGAGAATCGTGTAATTTTTTTCTATTATTATTGATGTGACTCAGTATTTGACATTTCTTCCTTGGGCTTTGTGGTTCTTTTAGTGAGAAACCACAAATACTGGAATTTTACTGACATGTTCTCAGTGTTTCAGTCTGCTTTAAGTCTGAAAAGTGACTTCAGAATGCTGATGTTGTTGAGACCATTTCCAGCACTGGGAAACCTGTTTAAGTCTTTATTGCTTTCTGTGGTCATTAAGTACTTTCAGAAAAGTAACTGAGTTATACAGCTTCTGCTGGAAAGGAAGAAGCCTCATTTGAGAAATCAGAAGGGCTGTTCTGCTTGCTGGTTGTGAGGTCACTCTAAAGGGATCATTTGAAAATGTTGTTTGATATCCTTATATGGAAACGCTCTTTGTACATGTTTGGTAGTGCTTTCTTTGTGCTGATTTCTATTAAGAAGCTCCCAGTCTCCCTGTTCCTCACAGTTTACTTCTTGCATCCTGACAGGAACAAAGGAAATGACCCATTTTCCTTCCCCTCTCTTTCTCTCTCACCGGAATACTGCTCTGAGCAGAGGGCAGTGGGATGGCACATTCCAGCTGCAGCTGAACCTGGTTGGTGGCACTTTGCTCCTTTGGATTGCCAACCTCATGCTGTTCAGGACAGGAATTTGTTGGGATCCGAAATGAAACTTTGTTATGTTATCCTCTGTTCAAAACCAGATTTAGACATTCCTGTGCTGTAGCTTTTTTTTTCTGCTAGGCCCAGCATTATTTGCAGATAAAGTTTCACTGCTTTTTGCAAGTTGTTGCAAATGTATCTTATCTCTTTCTCCTTGAACTGTTTTATATGTCCTGTTTTGCTTATCTCATACTGATTGAAAGAGTACTTTGAAAATCTAAAAAAAACAGAACAGTTCCAGCTCTTGCTTTGGTTTGCCTTAGTTGTGGGGTTTTTTTATGCATTTTGTTCCGGACAATTGATAAGAAATCAGATGTTACAATTTCTAGGTGTGGGACTACCCAGAGTGTTGTCAGAGGCTCAGCTTCAGTTGTTTTGCTGTTTGAGTCAGCTGTTTGTGTGCAGACAGAGCTGTGGGTTTGTGTGGTCACTGATGCACAGTGGGGACTAGGCCAGCACCAAGCTCTCACTTGTGGGCAATGCTGAGACTGCTGAGGTTGTTTGGGGCTGTAAGAAGATTGAATGTATGGCATTTTGTTAATTCTGAGGTTTTGATTTGTCCTGTGTGGTGGAGCTTCGGGAAGACAGCACATGGTCATCCGGGGAAGTTGTTTGGTGGAATGATTTTCGAGGAAACCTCATGAGGGCAGTATTAGGAATTGCAAAATGTCACAGCTGAGCAATTGAGCTCCCAAATGAGCCCTGGTGCCTTAAGTGTTGTAGAACAGCAGGTGTTTCTGTGGGTTTTTTGTTGTTGTTGAGGTAACTTTCAGCTAGCACATTCCTTTTCTAACAAAAGACATTGGGAAATGACTAACTGGAAGTGTGCTGGAAGTGTGAGCTGCAGGCTCTGATGTGATCAGAGCAGCTGGGCGCCTGCTTTGGCTTGTTATAAATGCATATTATAGTGTTGGCTTTTTGCAAATAATGAATGCTATGTGTATGGTGTTGGTCCTTGTAGAAGTTGCTTTTGGTATAGAAATATAATCATTTTTAAATGCTTTAATGCCTTTTTCTTTTAGCTTAATGGCTAATGTAGCTGTGTTAAACTGTACCTAGCTTAAAATAACTAAACCGCCTGCTTAGTTGGATAAGCATGGGTGTAGCAGGCTCCTGCCCCAGGTTATCTCTATTGGCAAAGAACCATCTGACAGGATATCCCTATTGACAAATAACTGTCTGACTGGACACCCCTATTGACAATGACCATCTGCTGGACACCGATGGACGAAAGAAGATACTGGAGTCTCCAAAGAAACTGCGCATGCTCTAAAAAGGCGGACCCAAGGAGGAGCCATGCCAACAGTACCTGGAAAATGTAAAATAGTTCGGAGAAAAGTTTGAATATGTATACTTGTCTATGAATATGTAACAGGCTGATGCAATAAGAAAAGTATGTAAACAGAGTTTCTCACCATGTCAGATGTGCTCTTGGCTCTGTGCCAAGGGTTCCCAACGTCACCTGGACGTTGTAACCTTTTACCCTATACCTTGTCCTTTTATTAAACTATTGAATTTTAACAGGAGACTGGACCTCATTTTTAACAGGCTACAGCAAGTTTTCGGTCACAGTAAGACACAAGGTGATGTGGTTTGCCTTGTAGGTAACAGGTTTTGTAAGCTGTATTCGTGGAACAGATGATTTTATGAAAAAGTGTTCTTTTACAAGATGACAGCCTAATTTTGAAGCCGAATGTGTCATAATCAGTTGACAACAATTTTGACTCTTCTGCTTTTTAATCAAGTAACTCGAGTAATGCCGCAATGGATGTGACTATACTGTCAGTTTAATGTAGTAGTTAGAGAATTTGCCATACATATTGAAACCTGAATCATTCCCCCATCTCTCCTTCTCTATGAACAGCTGGCCTGGGTGGCTTCTCCTCTGGCATTGCTGTGAAAAATGGGTCAGGTATCGCTACAGTGGCACTCAGTAACTATGAGCTTTTCTTGAACTATGTTACTAATTTTATTGACAGGGTGACAACAGAGGTTTCCAAACATAGAAACAAGATGTGGACAGGGCAATGAGTTACTTCTGTCAGTGGGATTGTGACTGTCTTTAAAGATCTGTGACAGTGGTTGGATGGAGGCTGGAATGAGCCTTTGCGTACTGGTCCAAGAAAAATAAGCTCTGGTCTTCAAAACCATTCCTAAGGGGTGTTTTCCAGAATGTTTTGAGGAATACACAATTAGAGGCTGGCAGAAGATGATTAGAATTAAGGACCTTCCTATTTTCCAGGCAATGGATGCATTAGTAAGCTAATGAGCTAGGTATGGGGGAAAAATACCTGGAGGAGGAAAAAAACAACTTTCTTTGCTTATAGGGTAGCTGCACGGCTGCCAGGATTTTAAGTGCCTGCTGCAGGGCAAATGAAATACCATGGGAACTGAAGAGCTGTTTTCTTTAAAACTCTAAGTGGCAATTATGCTAACTTCAACTTTTCCTTCAGTCCAGAGCTTAGTGTGTCTCTGCCAGGATTTGACTGTCAAACTGCCAGTGTCAGAAACTGGACTGTATCCTGCTAAAACTACTCCTGCTACCCAACAGGAAAGTCTGAACACACAGGTGCCTGCATAGGTCACTTCCCTGCTTTCCCAGGCCAAGAGCTGCATTGTCAACAAACCAAGCTGTGAAGTGCTCCTGCCACTTCAGCGTTTCCTGTCCCTGCTCTGGGGCTGCTCTAAATGAAAGGGCCTTGCTATTGCCCTGATAACTAATCTATAGCACAGCTAACATCCTTGAGTAAAGAGATAAGGCCTTGCCAAAGTCCAGCTGTTCTGGGTGTCTGAAACTAAAGAACAAATCTTTTTTGATAGTCCTTCACACTGGTGTGAATTTTTGTGTCCAGCATGGGTTAGCCAAGTGGAGTGTCCTATTCAGCAGTAGCACTTTGAAGTCACTGAAAATAATGTTATGTTCTGACCCTCACCTGGGAATCATGTAGGTGTCCTGTTCTCATGAGAATTTTTGGATGTGGTGGTAGTTCTCAGATGTAATGTTTGGACAAGATTTGCATTACATTCACCTATCTGTGAACCATTCTTCTATAAAGCCAGGATGGGTGAAACTTCGTTATGATACTAAATTTTAATATTTTGCATTTTAAAGGAATATTTTTGTTTTGAAATTTTTAAGTATTTAAGTACTCCTGTGATTTATTTCAGAAGCAGACATTTTGATTGTGGCTTTTTTGTTCTGGTAATCTTTAAGTATGTGACATTTCATTCTATTAGAATAAAATGTGATTATTACATGCAGTTGATCAATTCAAAATTAAAAGTAATATAATCTTCAGGTCAGCTAACATGAACTATGACTTTTTTTTTCCAGTGTCTGAAACTTGAAGTGAAGAAACATGTCTCAGTCAGGTGAAAAAGTAAAGGTAAAGAGATGGCTGCATAGCCAAAATTTTTTCTAGAATCTGTTGAACTTCTGAAAACATTTGTAGTTTTACTGAAGTGCTAAACTTGTGCATAAATGGTACCTCATTGCTTCAGATGTGTTTCTTTAAAGGAACTGCTTAGTAGAAACAGAGATTGCATGTGATCCTAGTGATAAGCTTTCTGATGTTCACCAGACATTCAGTCTCTGCTTACAAAGTTAAAATAGTACCTTCACCTAAGGAAATTTCATATGGCAAACCTTCATTTCTAATGTTTTTGTCTACATGGAATTGCTAGCGAATAAATAATTACCTTTTGAGTGATTTCCCTTGTATCCCCCCACACCACTGGAAGTGTATGGCATTGTCAAAAACCTGTTCACATCATAAACTCATCTGTGAAGAAAACATCTGGTTCCAGGTAGCCCAAAGGTCCCTAAATCAGGTGGCTGTGGTTCTGGTTTAGGCTCCTATTAGGCTTTCAGTCAATGGATAACAGATGGTGGAGCAGACTGCCCTGTTTATAGCCCAAATCTCTTTGATAAGTTTTTCAGGCATGTTTCTTTTTCCTGCTTTTGTGTTAGAAGTTAAAGATTGTGAAGATAGGCGAACAACTTAACAAGCAAAAGATACAATCACACAGAGATGTATCTCAGAGGTCCCTCCATTAGTACAAGGTTCATTTTTTTTTTTACTTGTAAGCATATGCATTATTTTTATAGAAGATAGTAGCAGCAGACACCAGGTTTTTTTATTTTTAGCTGTATTTATTTCTGAAGATTAATAATAGTGTGTTCTTGCAAGCTTGCAGATTTTTATTTTTAATTTATCCAAGGGGAGAGTTTTGTTTGTGTAGCCCCAGGTACTTATCTGATTTCTATTTATATCAGCCCGCTTGGTAAATGAGCCTTTTCAAGGTCTGCCTTGCTATTGCAGCAAAAATGATTTCATTCTCTATTCTTCCTTGTGCTTTATATACCCCTGCACTTTATTGTGTAGAATCAGGTAAACTCTTTTTCAGCTTTTTAGGGGGAAAGGGATCTCATTTATATTCAACCATTGCTTTCTTGTCAGTTTTCCGACTCGGCTGGCTATGTGGGATTTGCCAATCTGCCCAACCAGGTTCACAGGAAATCTGTGAAGAAGGGCTTTGAGTTCACGCTCATGGTGGTTGGTAAGTGACTTCTTTAAGTATTTTTGACTGTTACACAACAACAGCAACAACAAAATTTGTGTCACATAGATGTATGCATCTTCCTGCTTAGCAACTGACTGTTACACAGAAGAAAAAGCTTTGAACCTCTATACACAATCTAATTAAATCTGTTACTATTTTGTCATGTTTAGTAGGAGGGAGTATTTATAGTGATTAAAGATGAGGCCTTGGAGCCAACAGGACATTTTTGTATTCCTGATTCATCATCAGATGACAGGGGTGGTTGTTTAATCTTTCTTTGACTCTTATTTCCCCATTGAAGGCATGAATGCACAGGGTGAGTATCTTGCTGTTGAAATGGTGATGCTGCTGTTGTGTTTTCTGCTGTTCTGTACTGACTCACTCTGGTGTCAGAGATAAACCTGTAATTTGCCTGTTCTGTCAATGAGCACCTCTGAGTCTCTTTGATGAAGAGTCCTTTAGACACAAAGCTCTTCCAAGTGACATGTTGAATTGTGTTTGCATTAAATCAGTTTAATGTGCAAAGGGAGTCCACAGTACTGTCACCCTTTTGTAGCAGTTAGTGAAAAGTGAAAATGTGTGACAGTATTCAGCAGTGTTTGTGAGATGAACAGGTAATTTGTGGTAATTGTAGAGTTCTTCTGTCATGTAGTTTGTGATGAGAAATACAGATAACTTTGTCATCTCTCAGATCAGGTTAGTAGCATCTAAAATAATATGGCCAGTTGGTCTAAATGCTGACTCCTTGGATTCCTTGGGTTAGGAAACAAGTGATTTTTTGAAACTCAGACTTAGTAGTTAAATGTACATGTTTAACTTCATTACTTAGATGTAGGACAAAATTTGAATAATTTTAAATTACAGTATTATGAAACTTCTCAGGTGAATTTTCAATAATTTGCTTTATGATTTTCAATTCCATAGGACTTGGACTTAACTGTAAGGGTGCAAAACTTGTTTGGGATTGCTTTACTCATCCTTCTTCCCAGCAGTTCAATTTCAAGTTTCAATCCAGGTTCAATTTCTAGCTTAGGAAAACCTTCAAGCTCTCAGAAATTTTCAGCAGGAGAGTACAGCTCCTGAGGTTGTAAGTTAAAATGAAAAAAGCTGTAATTTCCCCAGAACTAACTGAACTGTCTCTAGATCTATAGCCCAAAAGCTGTATGACCTTTCAGCTTTTATTGTGACATCTGTTACAATAAACTTACAATTTTCATGTAACATTTATGAAAACATTGGAGGCTTGTTTTTCCGGTGTTTTCAAAGTGCTTAGCTGAACCTTTGATGTTTTTATATGAAAAGCTAGGGTGGATCCTGATGAACAAATTATTTTTCCTCCATAATGTGGGCTTGTAGAAAGACAAGGTGCTTTAAAAATCTTGGAGTAAAAAGTGTATATGCTTAATAACCTGAATTATTTTGTTTGTAGGTGAGTCTGGCTTAGGAAAATCCACTTTAATTAACAGTCTGTTCCTGACTGATCTTTATCCAGAACGTTATATTCCTGGAGCTGCAGGTAAATGTGGTTTTGCAGTTCCTCCAGCACACTCCACCCTATAAAATTTCATGTTCTTTCAGTTAATATTGCTTCATTCTTCACCCATTACATCTCTTAATCATGCTGTATTTAAATTTTCTGAATTATGTTCTGTTGAGCTATCATTTTCTTATTTAGATTTCCTTTCAAAGACTCAGCTTTTGTTTCTTTATCAGTTATCATTAAAAAATCCCAAACCTTTTAGGTATCAATATACCTAAGTGTGGTTTTGCTCTAATCCCCATTTCTTCTTACTGCTTTTTGTCTGTAGTGCCTTAAATCCTGGTTAGAGGTATAAATAACCTTTTGACAAAACATCTGTTTTGTTTTTGAGTATTATGTTTTTATTTTTGCATATAAGCAAGCCCACGTTTTAGTTTATTGTTTCTTGTTTACTTACAAAAATACGGTGTTAGATTTTGCCTTCTACTTTGTGTGTTTTGATAAAATATTTTATGTCATCCAAGTTACAACACACTTCAGCTTGCAGTTCCTCCTCTATTGCTCTCTCTCCTGTGGGGGTCTCTACAGCAATTGATAGGCAAGTAACAATGCAAATGTTCCTTTATTTTAGAGAAAATAGAGAGAACAGTTCAAATCGAAGCTTCTACAGTAGAGATAGAGGAGCGAGGGGTGAAGCTGCGTTTAACTGTAGTTGACACACCAGGATATGGAGATGCCATTAACAGCCAGGACTGGTATGTGTGGAAATACTGCTTTGTTAATAAAGTGTGTGTCTTACACAAACACTACTCTAGTGTGTCTGGTACTTTCTGCAACTTCCACTTTGGATTTTCTAACCACTTTTGATGTTTTTAAAAGTTTTCTAGGCTGTGTCAATGATCCTGTCTCAAAATTAACAGCCTCTCCTTCAAAAATTTTCTCTGAGCACTGCAGTCAGCTTTTTGTCTCTATGGCCATTCCAATAGGACAAAATTCTGGTGGGGGAAGCTTTTTGTCTTTTACTTTCTGTGTCTCTGGCCCATCCAGTTTGCATGTTTAAGACATTTCTTTTCATTCCCTGTCTTCTATGTGTACGACCAGCAATTTGGATAGAACTGGTGGTTTATTATGATGAAGTTACCACTTGGCTCTCTCTGGCTTAATTATCACTGACAGTCTTTAATGGATGAAGTAGTTGTCAGCAGATACACTGGAAAACATACATAATTGCTTTAGCATAATGATTGTGAAGAAAGAAATTCATAAAGCAGCTAGAAAGGAACTGGGCAATTTGTAACAAAGTTAGAATGAATAACTTCAAAAATATAATTTCCAAATAATCACACTCAGGCACTTCTCTTTAACTGCAGAAAGATGATGATTTTTTTCAAATAAAGATGAGACATCCTTACTGGGATGCTTCTAGTTGCAGTGGAGTAGAACTTTGAATTTCCACATGGTTGTCTTTTAAGAAGTACTGACAATATTTATTTTACTTCATTGTTAGTTTTGTTGACACTTTACTGGTGGTTGTGGTGGTAATCCCAAGGCAAACAAGGGACACTGTGCAGAGAAATGGAGCATAAAGCTAATACAGGTTGATTTGAATCCTTCACTGTAAGTTAAAGACCAGGAAAAGAGACAAACAGCAGATAAAATAAACATATATAATGCTAATTGAATGTTTTGCAATCTTTCATTAACAGAATGATGGATCTGCAGTGTTCTTACTATCAGACAGGGGTTTTCTCCTCTTTCTATGGTGTAGATGTAGGAACAGAGCAAAAGTGAAGGCAATGAAGTTCTGTAATACACTAAATGAAAGTCTGAAAGTGAATCTCTAGTAAGATTTTTGTTTTCTTCCCACTTTTCCTACTTTATTAAGTAAAAAAAAAATTGAACTTTTGGAATAACACTACAGCATCTTTCTGGGGTGCATCATGGTCTTGCTTATTTTGTGCACTGTTGACTAGAGCTTCCTTCCGCTGGAGCTGAGAGCTCTGCAGCCTGTGCATTGTGTTATAGAGAGCTCTTCCTGTTGATTGTGTTCTAATGCCCTTTGTTTATTCTGCTCAGATGTTTCTTAGAGACCTACGTGTTCGGATTTTCCCCTTTCTTTTTGAAGGTTTTCTGAGTAGAATCATTCCGTGGTGATTCAGACCCGAGTAGAACAATTTAAACGTAATTCTCTGTGACAAATCTGAAACATCAAATACACTACAGGAACAAATAGTACTTATATCTTACCAAGCAAAAAGATGAAGTTAAGAATGTCTCTTTAGTCTACTTATGTCACATGGAAAGTCTTTCAGCCATGGCAAGTGTCATTTTGACAAAGTCTGTTAATCTTTACAGGATGTCTCAGGGACTTGGATGGACAGACTCTTTGTTTTGAACTGTAGTGAAGACTAACCCAGTGCAACCACCTTCCTTCCTTGGTAGTTCAGAGGAAGGAGCAAGTTCATGTTCTTGAACTTATGTTTGTGTTCAGGAGCATTTACTGCAGTTGTGGTTAACCAGTAGATAGTGCTGATCGTGATCCAAGGTTTATAAAGCCCTTTTTTTGGGAAGGCTGCAATTTGTGCAGATTATTTGTTTTTCAGGGTGACGAATTTTACTAAGACTGTTTTTGAATGTAGAGAAATCAACCTGGCACAGTGTCTCTAGGAGGCAGCAATCACTGGGAGTGTTCCAAATATCTTTCTCCTGAGTAGGTTCCCTAATGGCTTTTAGTCTCTGTCTGTGCATTGATGAAAGGGCTAAATTTTAGAGTTTGGCTTTCATGGATGGGAGCTGAGGTAAATGTTTATATATTTTGTGTCACAGAAGAAGGTCTGATAAGGACTTTTTGCTACCAGAAGTGTGTCCAGAAGGTCTGCTGGATTGGAAGAGCAGCAGTGTTGGATTGGGAAATGATTTGTTACAGATTTAGTACAACACGTTTTCTGAAGTAGAGTAATTCTTATTTTCTGGATGCTATTGTACTTAGAGCAGTATGTAAGGAGAGGTAGAGGTGGACCACAATCAACCATAGTGATTTTTTTTTAGATTCTGTGTGAAGCTTTAGTACTGGCTGGAGTTCCATATTCTAGAATCAGACCCACACCTAGGATTGCTCATGGCATCAGTTTAGGGGTGTGTTTGGAGAATAGCAAAAGTCTTTATGGTGGGAGGTTTGACACGTTCAACATCTTTCCATGTGTAAGTACATCGGGATCGTGAGAGAAGCATGTCCTTAAAATAACATCTTTCATGAGAAGAGAGGATCTAATCAGGGGAGGAAAAAAATTGCTTGATGCTCAGATTTGCTTTGATACCTGGCCTCAAAAAGATGGTTGACAAAAAGCACACTACAAGTGAGCTTGTTAGATATTCTGATCATATGCTTTATTTAATCTCGCTTGCGGTGTCACAGGTCATTCTTTGATAGCTGCTCTCTGCTCTTTGGCTGCTGCTAAATTCTCTTTTTTTGTTTCTTTCTTTTTTTCTTTTTAGACTGACTAAGGTTATATTTTGTGGGTTTTGGCAGCTTGGTAATATTGTTCATTTTCCCCCCGTGGGCTTAAACGCAGCGTTTGCGTTGTTTGCTGCTACAATACAGGATGTGCTGTCTCCTCAGTAATGACAGCACTGGGGTATAAGCCAGGTGTTTCCCGGAAGTCAGGAGGTACAGGACACTTAACACCGTATTTATAGGGAAAATTATAGCTGTTAGAACTAGAAAACAGCACGTAAACTAATTACATTGCCAGAGAAATGGGTGATGGTTCTTTCCCATTGTTAGTGTTTGGTTTCTGTCCTAATATTTGCATGTCTTCAGTCTCGTTACCTTTTACCAGCTAAGTGTTGAAGATCAACAGAACAAAAACGATATTGATGTGTTTTATCACATTTAGGTATTAAGATACTGGTTTCTCATGAGTAGCACTAAGGTCAAAACCCAATAAATTCCATCTTTTGCTTTGTTGTCTTCTATAGACTTAGAACAGCTGAATCTTGCAGTGATGTAAATGTGTGTATATGTATTCTACTGTGGATTTATTCCTTCTCAATCCAAAAACTTACTTAGCTTTGGAGAATCAAATTCCCTCCAGGATCTCTCCCATCATTCTTGTTACTTTCTTTTATTGTCTCCTTTGCAGCCATGCAACCCTGGGTCAAACGTTGCTGCCTGTTGCAGTATTTGCCAGCATTCTGTGTTCATTTTCCAAATTATTAATTTTCTTTTCTGTTATCTGCTCTGTTTCCTCCTTAAATGTATCTCATCAAATTTGTGCTTTCTCAGCAACAGAAGTATGGATGTTCCTATTTCTCAGGCTAAGCTTTCTGCTTAGTTTTGTCTCAAGTAGTTTAAGACATGTTCATGATACACAATCATCTGCGTAATCTTATCTATGTCAGCTGTTCATTTCCCTTCCCTTGCAGTACCTGATATAAAGTGTCCTTTTGTATTAATGGTGTTTGCAGGTGCCTGCATGCTCTGGAATAGCTTAAAATTATTTTCTTAGTTATTCATTGTGTTTTCTTTTCTCTCTCTAATTACTGCTCTCTGTGTCTGATTAATCTATGTGATCAGATTTTGTGCTCATTTACTTCTTTGTAGGGAGTAGTTGAAATTGCCTTGAACTAAGTAGGAATTATTTTTCTTTTGCCAACAGAAAAGAATTCTGTAGGGTAACAAAAATAGCTTAATAAATCATGTGATGCTTGAGTACATGACTTGCAAATGTATTTGTACTTAATTCAAACAGACTAGAATACCAGAATTTTCATAGGTAACTATAGAAACCTGGCTCTGGGGTCAGGGTTGTAAATCAAGAGGATATCCGGGATATGTCATTTGTCAACTGGTTTAAAAACAAATCTTCAGCCCCTGCCCCCAGAAAAAAGGCAGAAAAATCCTCAGTCTTCAGTTCCTGTGTTGTCTCAGCACCAAGTGGTTTTTTCTGAGCTTGCACTTGAACTTTTTATCCAGTGAACAGAGTAATACTTGAAATTGGCTCTAGGCATAAGCTGACACTTGGTGGTTGTTATGAAAACACACTTTTGCATTATCAAAATATTTTTCCTCAGTAGTAGATAAAATGCTAGGAAGTTGAATTTTCTGTAACAGTAATGTTTTTAATAAAAATGTGTTTCTCCTTCTGTTCTTATCTTTTTGTGATTCTTTCCATGTCATTTAATGCTGATGTAAGATGCCTCTCTTTCTCCCCCCCTCCCATACCACAGCTTCAAAACAATTATCCACTACATTGACAACCAGTTTGAGCGATACCTGCATGATGAGAGTGGTCTGAACAGGCGCCACATCATCGACAACAGAGTCCACTGCTGCTTCTACTTCATCTCTCCTTTTGGGCATGGGTAAGAAAAAGCTTGAGCTTTTGTACTAAAGGGTGTTGTACCTTGTTCATTAGTCTGTTCACTACTTGAACTGGTAACTTAGCAGTAATGTTAATTGAGTTACCAACCTGCCAGTTAGCCAGTGCAATTAAAACAGTCTTTGGGGATTAATGCTCTCCTTTACTTTATCCCTTTTTGCATTTGATGTTGTTTCAAGGCAGTCAGTACTGCATTGTTTATCACCCAGAAACATAAATGCTTTTAATATCCACTTCATTATGAAACTTTACACAACCAAGTTGATAATCAAGGGCATTAAGCTTAATGACTTAATTTATTATGAAAATACAGTTTATGTGGACATATGAAATAAATAATTTTTAATACGTTCGGTCTGTTAAAAAACAAACAACACAAGACCCCATGCCGATTTTAAATCTTTTTCTTTCCTGCTTGTTGGCAGACTGAAACCGTTAGATGTAGAGTTCATGAAGGCTCTTCATGGAAAAGTCAACATTGTCCCTGTGATTGCCAAGGCTGACACCCTGACGCTGAAGGAGAGGGAGAGGCTGAAGAGAAGAGTAGGTCTAACACTTGATCATGAGAACAGAGCAACCCATACAATATTAAATATAAAGTAATTTCATACTGAAGAGGGGTGAATGGTATTGGCCAAGGACCTAATCTACAGGAAGTGTGAGGTGGGAGATCTTCACTGAAGTCTGATGTGCTTTACTGTTGCTAAGATGTGGCTGTTCTTGGCTTCATGTGTCTTAGCAAGCAGTGCACCCAATAGGGCAGGTTTTTAGCAACACGTTTTGTAACAAGGGTTCAGACAATCCTGGAAGGAGAAGTGGAGATGTTTCAGACTGGCTCTCAGAGAGCAGTGGTCTGAGTGCCCCTTAGTGCTGACAGTGCCTTAGGGGTGTTCTGAGGGCATATCTTCAGTTTCATCCAGAAGGTACGTGGGTTGTGCATTCTGCTGCATGGTTTGTAGGAAAGAGTGGTTGGAAACTTATTCAATAAGTGCACCCATGATGCGAACTAAAACACTAATACAGAGACAGGACAGTTGGGTTAATACATGAGCAGGATGCTTTTGTGCCTCTGTTGTTATGAAAAAATGCATGTTGTTGTGTGAACATTTTACCTGCTGGGTTATCTGTTAATCTGAAATGCAAGGACATACTCAGGGTTGCATGGTTGCAATCTGTCTTTCCAGGTAGTGGTACTAAAATCTTTCTTCTGCTTTGCAAGGTTTACTCTTGAAATTTCATATTTTGACAAACCTTTCCAAGACAGCCCAACTCTTGCCAAATATGACACTGTAGTGAATTAAATGAAATAATGTCAGTATTTGTGGTTATACAAGTCTTTAACCTTAAATCAAATTTCCATTTTATTGCATCATCTAGGCAATGAATGTAAATATTTAATCTGTTCTGGTTTATCCTCTTTGATTGAGAATGACTTCATGCACCTCGTTAAAGGAATGGGTAGGTGGTGTGACTGTATTATGTATGCCTAGAGGTGGCCCAGTAAAATTTTTTGAGATCACAAGCTTTGTCAGGTTCAATTGACTCAAAACCAGTACAATCATTTGTAAATTCTAACTGGTTTGAACCTTACAAAGCCTGTGAATTTTTACAAATTTAATGACTTACCCCTTGAGTAGTGAAGAGATAATTAATACTTCTAAATTGCAGTCTGCATTTTACACCAGAGCAAACCTTTTCATGGTAAGATATCTTTTGTATTACATTTTCATACAGGGCATAACAGCTGTTTAATTGTGTCCCTGTGAGTTTTTTAGAGTGGTTTTTGGATCTTTATTCCAAGGGTGTTCATGTTGGGAGTATTTTTCTATTTTCTTGAAGAGGGACTACAGTTTTATTTAACTGGGAAGATAGTATAGATAAAATCATGCTTGCAAAGCATCACGTTAGCTGAACTCCACCTAAATTCAGAGGATTTGTTTGGGGCTTTTTTGAGTGAACCGGTGCCACAGTGGCAGGTGTGGCCATGGTTTGTGTGGGCACGTAAAGAACTGCTGGCATTGCTGCTGTGTTTTATAAAGCTCAGTGATGTAAGAAAACTTGCCCAAGAAATGGAATGGATCCTTTGTAGCTGAGGAAGTTAAAATTGGGGACAGTTGTGACTGTGTGAACCTTGTCTGCAATGCAGACAAACGTCCAATGAAGAGGGGAAGAGATATTTGTACATAAATTAACAGCTTTATGGTGAACCAGGTGAAAGGAGGAAGGAAATAAAAAAAGTCTGGTTGCTGAGACAAGAAGGACCTTTAGATCTTGCTGGGAGAAATTCTGTCCAGGCTCTTGTGCTTTAATTTTGTTCCTCCACAGTAAAGTAATGACAGGTGCACTGCATGCAAATTGAAAGAACTCATAGGGAAATCATAAAGCAAAAATGTGGCCAATGGTGCAGGTTTTATTACTTTTCCTTTTCTGTTACTGTACTGACTTGGTGAAAGATTTTTATCTCACATTGTTTGTGGAGCTGCTACTTTTTATAAAAACCAACGTATTTGCCCTTTCAGCAATGTACTTCAGGCTCAGTGTTCATAGTTGCTTATACTTTTCAGTTCAGCATTTGGGAGCAGAATGATGTTGAAAGATTTGAAGGAGGCATTTAAGTGGAACATTAATTATTTTAAAATATAATTCACTGGGAATTTAACTAACTTTTAACTAACTGATCTTTAAAAGTCTAGACTTAGACATATGTACACCACATTCATGCACTGGCTAAGTACAACAAGATAAAGGGCATCTGTAGTCTGAGGGAGTGGTTAGCAAGCAGGTAAACAAGTTTTCATTATTTTTATACTGCTGCCAAAGGTCACTCTGCAAACTGAGTTTATATTAAGTCAAATGTATAATGTGCTTCCAAAGCTTTGAAAATCAAAGCTACTGTATATTGTTCTAACTAAAAGCATCTTGGCCAACAGAGTCTCTAATCAAGAGTGGGAATCAAAGTCCTGCTTTGCTGACGCAGCTTGAAGTCTTGCTTTTTTTAGATGTTTCTGCCATTTGGCCGTCAATCTGAAGTAAAATGTTTTTGTTTTGCCGCTATGGACTAAGCAGCAAGATTAGCTTGTGGTGCTTGCAAAGGAAACCCAGCTTGGAGTAATTCCTGTTTGGGCTTTCTGGAATTCAAAGTTATTTTTTAAAACTCTTGAGTGGGAAGAAATGCACGACGGTTTCACAAGCTGTGCCATGCAAGGCTGCTAAGGAAACATGCTCAAAAGAATGACTTCATGAGAGGGGAACTAATATTTTGACTTTTTTTTAAATTTCCCATGGGAAGGCTAATCTTTAGGAACACAGAATCCTCTGAGGCCAATAAAATTCAGATTTGAAGAAGCAAAATGCTGTTTCATTGTTAGGGGCATAAAATACAGTTTGTTTTTATTGCAATTCTTTTTCCTTTCAGGAAAGCACTAGGTTTAACAGCTGTAATATATTATTCTAGCACCCCTTGCTGTTGGCTTTCCCGTTATTGTTCCACTTGCATTTTATCTTGAAGATCTCAGCCAGGTTAAATGTGCTTTCTTTTATGCAACTACGTAAAGGCATCGCTCTGCAGCGCTGCCCCACCCATCGCAGCTGTGCATCTTTTATTGTCATTTAGTGACAGTTCAGGTCTCTTCCATTTTGCAGAACAGTGGCGACATCCATTGATTTAAATGTCATTGTGTGAATGTCTTAATTGCTTATTGGCAACACTTATTCCCAGGTTTCTTTTCTCCCTATAGAATACTGCTCTCTGTCTAGGTGGGGGTTGTAGTGCTTCACTGAGTGTGCACATGTGTGAGTGCAGGGGATGTTTATATACCTGGCAGGAAAACATTGTCAGGGATCAGCTGTGCCTCATGCGTGGTCTTTCCTCTGCTAATAGTCTGGAGAATTGTTTTCTTTTAAACACCTGTTTAATAACCAAGTTCTGATTGGACAATTTTCCTTTCTACTGTAGCTGTTGGTTGCCATCATGACAGAGGATGGAGGAACCCAACAATACTCAGAGAAGGCTCATTAAGGCCTCTCTATTTGAAGTCTGCTTGTTTTTGTGCTACCAAGTTAATCTCCAGTTATATACCCAGTAGTGGCATCACATGTTCTTACATAGGCTCTTCTGAATAATTTTACCATTACTTCAAAACTCTCCCTGAATTTGCCCAAACTTTGTGCTGAGAGTTCATTCAGCAGGGCAGCTGCTTGGTTCAGGTGCTGTTTGTGGATTACAGTTGCCGCTCTAGGAAGTTTGCACAGTTCCCCTTTTCTGCTGAAACATCAGAGATCGCTTTGGAGAGAGTCATTGAGGTATCTCAGAATTCTTCATGCTCTCTTTATACCACCACACTTCTCTACTGAAAGTACCTCTAGTCAGTGCATTTGATGCAGTAGTGATTCAGTAGTCTGGCAGCAGAAACATTCTCTTTGGTTTTGAAAATAGGATTGACTTGTGCCACCTTCTGAATCTGCCAAAGGCCTGGAGTTATGCTGGCTGCTCACCCCTGCAGTGATTTCATTAGGAAAAGAATGTGCCCAGGAATACAGATACTGTATTTTTTATGTTAATCTCAGACATTAATGGCAAAACAAACCGTTTAAGAACAAGGTCTTTCTCTTAGTGGATTTTTAATGACTTTCTCCAGTTTAAGTGGATAATAAGCTTTTCTCTTTCCTGATTCAAGAGGCAATAGGCACTGTCTTCTGAATTTTTGAACATATCAAATGCACAGAAATGTACTTTGATGTGGGGTGAATGGTTTCAATGCTGTAATTTGATATGGGGTGGATGGTTTTGATTCTGTAACTAATGAATTTCTTCTTGTTACTTTTACTCTTTCTTCATATTAACCTTACTTTGCTTCTGTCTTTGCCTTGTAAATAGTCTGACATTTTTAATGATTTACTTTCTATGTTTTCTAAAAATACTTTTATCTTTTGTGCCTTTTAAAAAATCTTCAAGGCTGTATTATTTTGCAGTTTGGACACTGATTCAGGTGAATATTTGTGACAGACTAGTAAATCAATTTTACATATTTTTAACTGAATACCTCTTCAATGAAGTAAGAGTATTATTCTTCCTTTTTTGAAAACTTTCAGGTTCTGGATGAGATTTCTGAACATGGCATTAGGATTTATCAGCTCCCCGATGCAGATTCTGATGAAGATGAGGAGTTTAAAGAACAAACTAGAGTTTTAAAGGCAAGTTTCACTCCTAGTTTATAATTTTGCTGCTCTAGTTCTTCAATCTCCAGTATGCCTAAAGGTACTTATACAATGTGTTGAAAATTTCAGTTTCCTTTGTATGTTGTCTCTGAATTATAATCCTTTTTATTCCAGTCTCTGCTTCATCAGAATTCCAAGCATAGTGTGTCATGACTTTCTCTTCTTTTCTCTTAAGTGTAAACCACTGTTCACCATGAACTATTATTTGCAGTCTGTGTTCTGACTCAAACGTTTTAACATGTGAGCAGGGAGAGATTGTGTGTTATGGTTGCTGTATTAATTAACAACTTGCCTCTTGTTAAAGCAGATAATCAAGGTTTTACTGAAGTAATTTCCTCTTCGTGCTTGCAAAGGTGTTTGAAGAATGTGTCTGAAATTCTCTTTCTAGCTACTTCACTCTGCATCTGAAGTATGTTTTTGTTGGCTGTTCTCCATGCATGATGTTATGTCAGATGACACATTATGCCCAAACTGTACTTGAACAACAGTCAAGTGTTCCTAAAGCGAAGCGTCATTTCCTTCTGGGCCTCTGTTAAAACAAACTGATCCTAGCAAAGCTACAGGTGCTCATAAGGAGAGGTTGCAGTGCCTAGAGTGGGATTTGTTGGTTTTCTGGTGTGAAAGGGTTTTATTAGAGAGTGTTTGTCAACATTTCTTTTCCCCCTGTCTCTCCTGTTACTTGAATCTTTGTGCTTTCTTTAAAAGAAAGACAAAGCAAAACACAAAAACTAACCAGGCCAAAATCAAAACTTGTTTTTCCTCTGTCTCAACTAGGCTAGCATTCCCTTTGCTGTTATTGGATCCAATCAACTTATTGAGGTGAAGGGGAAAAAAATCAGAGGCCGCCTGTATCCCTGGGGAGTTGTTGAAGTTGAAAATCCAGAGCACAATGATTTCCTCAAGCTGCGCACAATGCTGGTGTGAGTAATGGTAAAATGATCCCATCTCCTGTGGTGATGTCACTGCCACAATGACTAAAGACCAATAGCAACGTTAGTTCCTTAATTTAAAACTAGCCCTGATGGCAGTGTAGAGTGATATTTTAGTCCCCCTGCAGCTTGTTTTCCTACTGTACCCTCTGATCTCTGAATTCAGAGATTATTTTCTGTATTTTATGTTGACAGATAATACGTGGTGGTTTTATGCCTTACGTGAGCTGATCTGATGGCTTTACATACCAACTTAAGTGTTGTTTTAGTGAAGTTGGTGGGGCAGAGAGGCTTTTAAAGTACTCTTCAAAATGAAAAGTATTCTAAAAACAAAGTGCAATTTTCTTGGCAGCATGGGAAATCTTTTGTTCAATATGATACCCCACCCCGGTATGATTTCAGCCGATACGGATATTCTGCCTGCGCAAATGGTTTTCAGTAGTTTTTTTAAAAAACGATGTTTTGCTATTGTTGGAAATGAATTCCGTTGTGTCATTCCAGATTCAGTCTGCACTGAGCAGGGATTGCCCTCTGCTGGGCATTGGGAGCAAGCGGGTTTTCTTTTTTTTTTTTTTATTTTGACAATTGGAAATTGTTAAGCAATGTCAGCTGTTGTGTGAGCCAAACAGCTCCACCTAGTTCCCAGTTACCAATTGTATTTGACAACACCTAAAGAGTAATAAAATACTTCAGGAATTAAAGTATCTTTCTGAATAACTGTCTTTGCAAGGTTCTTAACAGTGCAAAAACTGGTGTAAACTGGTCTGAATTAATTAGTGACCAAGAGGAGAGGAGGACAGCATATTTTGGGTCTTTGAATAATATTGGTGGGGGCACTTAGGAATGAATTAAAGATCAATGAACTTGAAAGCAGAGCTCTGACTGGTTTTCTGGCTGGCTTGGTGTGTAAAGATTTACTTTTCTTCTAAATGCATCCATTAGATAAAACAGAAACAGAAGATAAAAGGGCATTTTTGTTTGCTTTGCTGAGAATGACAGAGCCCTTTACATGTTCCAGGACTCACATGCAGGACCTGCAGGAGGTGACCCAAGACTTGCACTACGAGAACTTCCGTTCCGAGAGGCTAAAACGCACTGGCAAGTGAGTGTGTGCTGCCCTGGGCTCTGCTGCTCCTCACTGACAGGGGACTTGCTCTTCCTCCTAATTGATCCCACCTGTAAACAATTATTTCTGATGAGATTTCAGTCTATGGAATTCTGAAATTTGTATGAAATGCTCTTCTTGAAGAGGAATGATATCTAGCAAAGTGGTGTGCTTATAAAGAGCTGCGTGTTCTGTATCCATCCCCTTCTCTCTGTGCTTTTAATTGGAATGTGCAGGAAGAAGATGCCTGCAAGCAAGATAGGATTTATGTAATGGTGTCTGTTTGGAGAAAATGAACACTAGTGGGCACATTTTAGATAGGCCCCAGTCTATCTGCTTAGGGGAGTGTTGCTTCTCTTACTCCTTCATATATAGCTAAAGAGAGAAGTCTAGACCAAGCAATCTTTTCTGATAATTTGTGTGTTTTTATGGAGTTTATTATCTCTTTTTTAATTCTTGCCAAGGTTGTCCTTGGCAGCTTAATGCAAAAAATCCTCATCTACCTTTGCTGCATTTTTTTGGGTAGCAACTTACTCTTGCTCACACTCCACTTCTTCTTTTTGCATTGTGCTGTTAAAGAAGAAAGGAAATAGCCTACACAGCTTTTTAGTGGTTGATTTTTGTACCATGGATAGACAATGGAGGAAATCTCTTAATTAAAGTAAATTGCAAAAAAAAAAAAAAATCCATATGGCAGTGAAGAAATCAAATTTTAAGAAATGGAGAGTGAATAGCAGGAGTCTGTGAGGTAAAGATGTCCTTTTACAAAAGTGAAGCATGATTTTAAAAATGTTCTAATTTCCCCTGTGTGGAAGCATGTAGACTTTGTTGATGTTACATTAGTTGAAATATGAGTCTTGAATCTGTTCTTGGATATTTTTACTTCTATATTTTATACTATCAATGTGTTCTTTTCTTCAATAGGCCTGTTGAAGAGGAAGTGGTAGACAAGGACAGAATCCTCCAGCAGAAGGAGGCTGAGGTAAGAGGAACTTTCTGAAGCTTGTTCTTTAATATAACATGCTATGTTCCAATTTCAGTTTTCTGCATCAACTACTGCCTATGGCAGGTAGGGTTGGAGTTGTGCACAATGACAACCCTAACCTGAACATACAGGTTGCCCTTACAGTGTTTTGTTTGTAGTCACTTGCATTGTGGATGGTGGATAGTGTGTGCACTCTTGGTTGGAGGCAGAATGTTTATCACTTCCTGTTTGGGTGCTAATTTTCCATAAGGATATTTGCTGTTTTAGCTACTGAAATCAATTTATGCTTGTCAGCTCTATATGCTGCCTGCTGTGGTGGGATAGACTGACAGTCTCATGTCAGTTCAGATGTGCATGTGCTTACTGCAAGCAGATTACCAGTAAATTTATTCTTCTGTCTTGTGGCTGTGGAGTACAAATAGGCTCTTGAGTCTTAAAAATCCCATAATATGGTTAATAGATATGTTTTTTCATCTTAACCTTGACTTAAATCATAGTATTTTTGTTGTACCTGTCAATTTATGGATTTGGTGTTTTCAAACTCTGATTTCTCAGTCTGGTTCCAAGTTATTGCTAGGCCTTTTAACTTAGTATTTTTACACTGAAGTTGTAAAGACTCAGAAATTTTTAGCCTGGTATTTAAATTCTAGGAGTATGCTGCCAGTGCTTATACTACTTGCAGTGTGAAAACTGAAGACTTGCTGCAAATTGTAAGATAGTGGGTTTTTTTTTCTTTATCCTTCTTTTATCCAATTCAGCTTGGATCCACCTCCTTAACTGCAGGAAAACATGATTAGAAAGCCCTTTGCACATGTGCAGTGATTTGGAATAAGAAATAAAAAAACTACAGGCAGTTTTGCGTGTTTCTGAGATAGAAGATTGACTCCCATACATGGAAATTTTTGAAATTTACTTTGGTCTGTGCATTTCCTTTTTCCCTTATAGCATCCATATTTAAAAATAGCTAACCCTGGCAATGTTGGTATAAATAACAAAAAATTTTCCTAAAAGGAAATGCAGAAGCAGCTGGTTATCACCATGATTAGTAGTTAATAATATAAATTGCTGGAGATGGAGTGAGCTGCATATTTATTACTATGTAACTTCATTTCAGCAGCATAGGCACACTTGATGGCTGTGCACATACAAGAGTGGAACTTCTGCAAGTGTTCTGTACACAAATTGACTGCCTCCCATTTACTGGGGCATGTGCAAAGCAACAGGAGTCCATCAGCTGATAGCCAGCAGTACTGGATGCTTTGAAAATGTCAAGAGCATTTTTTGAAAATGATTTTTTCTTTTATTTTCCTTAATGCTTCCAAGCAGACAAGTAGACTTACAGAATTTAAGTCATAACTGTTTCTCCTGTTGTTTGAACTATGTGAATTGTACATGCTTAGTAGTTAAGTAGAATCTTGTAGAACTATTTGTTTTAAGATTTATGTCTGGAAAAAGTCTCCTATAAATATTTTCCATGGAAACAGTTGATATGACAGGCATATATATATATATATATATATATTCTATTTATGCATTGGCACAGGAGTGGTCAAAATAGACCAGTATATAAATATGTAATGTGTCTTTTATATAACATGGCTAAAGGGATGATATTTTTAATTTCTCAGGGGACAGTCTTTGAAAGTTTCCTCTGGGGCTAATCATCTCTGAGTAATTGCTGCTGAAGTTGCGGGGGATTAGGTTAGAACTTGAAAAAACAAATACATTTTTAACTTGTGCATTCTATTGTTCCAAAGAGATCAGGAGGCTTTGCTGAATCTTCTGTAGATAAGCTGGTATGAAGTCCCTTCATCTCCAAATCATCCCTAAGGTTCAGACTGGGAAAAATCTGTGAAGGAAAGAGGCACAGAGGAAATGGGCTTGCATTCCATGGCCTTCACAGAGAAAACAAATATCCATTTCCCCTCCTGTTCTGCATTCCCATCAGTAACGGTGCTTGATGTTCTATTTACAGTTTTGTGAGGTTTATATAACCTTGGAAGGAATGAATGCTTGAACTTGTGCCAGGATCATCTTTATCAAGGCATCACTTTTGCTAAATGGTCTTTTATTATGCCAAAGGATGTGGTCCCCAGTTCAGCCAATTTGGAATTGCTAATCTGTCATTTTGGATTTATTGCTTAGTCTGGTTGTGCTTTTGCTCATTTGCAAGTGATGACCTGTTTTTTAGGGCTGGAAAATGAAAATAGGCATAAAGATATTCTTGTTCCTTACTGTAAATAAAATGCAGAACAGATTATTTTGATGTAGTGTAAGTGGGCACAAACTTGTAGTTTGTGCCATATTTTTCCTAGCAAGAAAACGTCTTGTTAATAAAAACCTTTCAAGGTTTCAAGAGGTAGTACTTCCAGAAAAATATTAGGGCTGTGATTACATGAAAACAGCAAGGAATAAACTCCTCTGGTTTCTCTAGTGAGCTGCCCTGAGACTTTGGGCAAATCCCTCCATTCTGCTGTTTTCAGTCAGCAGTGGGCTGTATGTGGTAGAATGGACACAATGTTGAATTGTTTTCTCTCTGTCCTTCCACTTTCTGACCGTGTGTAACCCTTTGGCAGATGAGATAAAGAGCCCTGGGGTAGTGTGGGAGTCAGGAGGGGGAACAGCAACAGTGGGGCTGCCAGGCTGGGGCCAGCAGTGGCCCTGTGGGGAGTGAGGATGGGAGCGATGTGTGCAGGTAACTGCTGCTGCTGGGCTTTGGGAGAACATTGGCTTGGAAGATAAGGGGCTGACTTTAATGGAAGGAGACAGGATGACTGCTGATGAAGACCTGTGAGCCTGAGGGAAATAAAAACAGGTCTGAAGTTTAATTTATTTTGTGGGCTGTTACTGCCCAGTGCAGGGGCAGAATGCTTCAGCCTTGCCCTGTGAAGTGTGCAGTGTTAGTCCTGGAGAACTTCCTGAGAAGAAAACCATTAGTAACCAATTAGCAATGGGAATCCCTGAGGAATTATAATGAAAAAACTTCTTTTCTTTTTTTGAATACTTGGGTTTTTTTGGTCCTTTTGAGCTGTTTTTTGAAGGAACAGTGCATGCTGTTCATGTACTGCAATGGCTGTGGCTGGAGTGACTTCTGCTCTTTGTCAACATGCCCTATGGAAGACATGTGCCTCAATGGTAGCCCCATTTCCAGTTTATCAAGGAGTATTTTTCTTGTCTTCAGCTAACAAAATTATTTGTGTTCTTTGGTATTGGAAGTATTTTTAATCAAAAGAACTCTTAAGGGAATATTCACTAGAAAAATCCGCTGTCTGCAGTTTTCCATCTTGCCCTATTCTTGCAGCCTCTTCACTTATATAAAGGCGTGGGCAGAAATAATCAGACTTGGTAGAGGGGAAACATATCAGTGGAAATCAAACACTGTTTGTTTCTTAATATTTCCCCTCCTGTGATACCTGCATGTTGGTCACTGAAAGCCGTTCACATTGTTTAAACAGGACAGTGTTTGTTGGTATTGTGATGGAATCCTGTAGGTACAGCAGGGCTGTGTGTCTGTGGTTTCTGTTAAGGGTGTGGAAGCTGTTAATGGGAGGTATGGTTCACTTTTAACTCTGTAACCTCAGCTCCATTTTAAATGTTTGTTTCCTTTCTGGTCTGCTGCAGTAGTTGCATGATCATTTGAACTAAACTGTAAACCTGACATAAGTAAACTAAGGGGCATTTATACCAAGGTTATGTTTATTCGTTTGCCTTTTGTTATCTGAGAAATCACAGGAATTATTTGTTTTAACAGATTTCCAAACATTGTTTCCTAGCTTCCTTTTCATGATGTGCATTGGCCCTATGCTGTCATGTTGTAGCACCCGTTCTTTAGGGGATGAACACAAATATATCAATGCTGCTCTTGCAAGTGAGAGGACTTGCTGCTGAGCAAGATCAGAGTCATTTTCTGCCCTTCATGCTTGCAGCTTCCGAGCAGCAAAGGGAACGCAGATATGATGTGACATCAATTTCAGTCTTCGGTGTGATTTTTTTACATTCTCCTTTATTAGGAGCAGTGTTTTTTTCTGTCTATTCAGTAGGTCCAGTAAGGTGAGCATGAGCTGGTTTTGGTTTGTACTGTAATGTGAAGGAAAGGCTCTTATGTCCTGTCCTCTACTCAAAGAGGAGTTCTGGAAGAGACTGGCATGGTTACCACTTGAGCACAATACAGCTTCATTCTCTTTTTTTAATTTGACAACAGTGTGCCTAGGTTTTTTTCACAGGCCTTGCGCCTAAAAGTTTTTCTACTGAATTATTCTAAAATAGCTTCAGAAACTTGTCATTCCTTATCTAATGGAAAAGACTGAGACTTCACCAGTTGGTCTCAAAAAACCACATGAGAACAGGAAAATCTCTTACAATCTTAACGTTAGAGCAGAGTAGATTTCCTGGGGCTTTTGTCCTACCTTATATTTATGTCATATGTAGCATCTGATTTATTTTGTGCTATGGGCATATTTTTATCAGTTAAAGTTAAGAAAATACCATTCTCAGTGCTGTATTTAAGGCTTAAAATATGATGTTGGCTATTAGCAGAATTCTGCATTTGAGCAATCACCATAATACTTGTGCAGCAGTATCTCCCCCTGTGATTACTGAATGGTTTCTATTTTGGGAATGTTTCATGGCTCAGCTTGGAGTGCTCTTGGGAAAGCTCAAGTAGGAGAGCTTCCAAAAAGCTGGTTTTATTCTGCTGGTAAATCTGCAGAGAGGCATTTGAAGAGACCAGGTGTCTTACATTTTTACAAGTTGATCTTTGAAGCTTTTCTTTTTTCTTGTATCACAAAATCAATGCAACATTCATTTTGGGAACTTTCTGCTTTTTTTTTCTCCTTCCTACAACATTATGCCACCTTCTTGATCAGAAGCTTTTTGTTTTAAGTATTTAGCAGAAAGAGTTTGTAATAATCCTCAGAGACTTAGCTGGATCTCATGCTGTTCATGTGCGAATCTCCTTTTGTCAGAGGCCATCTCTGCAGCAGCCACAGGAACCTGAATTAGCCTCTCCTGAACCCTGTGCTGCTGCAGCAAGAGGATAAGTACATAAGCCAGCTAGTTTGAGGCAAGCTGTGGTACTGCTGGCTGTGCTGCAATCTTTTTTACTCTTCAGTTAATCTTCAGATTTTTACTCTGTCCTAAATCTGCATCTGAGAGCAGGCAGGAAAAAGTGGTGTAGGCACCTGCAGTTAGTTTTTCTTGTTCTTTGATGTTTCTTTCAGTTTGTTGGGTTTTTTTTAAACAAAACAAAAGAACAGCTCAACACCACATGCGTGTATTCAAGCATTTGTCTCAGGTTCTTTTGTATTGAACCTGGTGGAGTAATGAGTATCACAATAGTTAAAGTGGTTGACTGGATGAAAATACAGTGTAATTATTTAGACATAGTGTTTTTCAGTTAGTTTCCCCCCTGAAAATAAATGAAAGCAGTTCTCTACATAATGAAAAAAAAAGAGAACTTGCTATACAAGCCTCAGATTTTTACATGATCTCTGGTTTGAGATGGACTCATAGGTTATACAATGTGCATGGAAATACCAGCCTATTTCCTTCCCACTTTGTAAAATGGGGCACTTATAGTTCTGTATGTGGAGCTTCCACACCTGCATTTGGAAGGAAGTACCCAGTCATTTGTAAAGCAAATTAGGGATATTTGCATATATACTTTGAAAATCTGTATTAGTGTTCTTTCTTCTGTCTTAGGAACATTTGTTCCAACTAATACTATTTTTTTGGAAAAAACAGCCAACAACAAAGCATTATATACAAGTGGCCTTTTATGAGGTGAAAACTAATTTCTCAGTGTTATAAAAAATGCCTTAAGAAGACAGTTATTTCCAGGAAAAGTCATTGTTTAGATGTAAAAAATACTGGTGCTTAACATGTTTAGTCTGGCTTTCCAGATTTTATAAACATCTTTCTATGTCTCTTTTGAAATAGGTTTTAAATCTTGTCTTCATGTTGGGCTGTTACTGCTGCTAAAATTTTGCAGAGTTCTCTGACAGTCACAGGTTGAATATTCCTACATGATATTATGCTTTGAGCACCTGTATCAGAACAAAGCTGCTTCAGCTCACTCAGGTGTAGCTCTGTGCACACCTGAAGGATGTGCTTTCCTTATTATGGGTTAAATGTTGGTTCACAGGTCTGCAGGCATAACTAGCTTCAAAAGATTTGGGCTCTATTGCTTAATTTTCATTATAAGTATTCTTACAAACCTTTTGTGAAAGTTAGATATACTGAACTGAAGACTATGAGATGGGGAAACCCAAAGTATTCAGTTACATGAATTATTGAACATTTACAGTTTATGAAGAGGAAAATAGGATCTGTGTTCTACCATGGAAGAAAAAGTTTTAAGGTTTCCTAGATTTCTGGGCTTCTCATGAAATTGTTCTAACACTTGGGTGTCTCTCTTCCAGCTGCGCCGCATGCAGGAGATGATTGCCCAGATGCAAGCCCAAATGAGGATGAAACCTGGTGATGACTAAGGTGCTTAACAGCTGGATGCATCAGGTATTGCTTTTCTGACTTGTTTTCACCTCTTATATAAGATTTTGGTAGTGATTGTTGTTAATTTTGCACTTTAGGCTTGCATTTACAGTACTTAGCAGGAAAAAAAAGTGATGTCATGAGTAGACTAGAAAAGGTATGTGCCAGTGTTACCTTTCCAGCTGTTTTTAAGGCCTGTAAATCCTTCTCTTCAGTGCCTTATTTTTGGATCCTCAGGCTTTGCTTCTGTTAGCACAAGCTGCTCAGAGAGTTAATTTGATATGTAAACAAAAGTTAGAGTGTTTTGGGGTGTGTAGGCTGCTGAGTTTTCAACAGTTTTCTCAAAAGGACACCCAGAATTTTGGTCAGGTGTACTGAATACACTCCCTTGATGGCATGTGTGATATATTAGGGGGGATCAGAGTGAGTAAAGAAAAGAATTTCATTCTTTCTTTTGGTGGAATTATTCTTTTAAATGCAAGAACAAGAAATGGAAGGATATGAAGAGTCTTGTTGCTTAATACTTCAGTTTAATACTCTAGTTGTGATTGCTGGTCTTGTGGAATGTAAAGCTTGAATAAAATGGATTATATTATCCCTTATGACCTTGTGTCAGCTGCCAACATTCCAGGCCTAAAATAAGGAGATTTTTTTGTTGCCTTTATTTGAACCTTCAGTCTTCCTGTTTACATAAAAAGAAGAAAAAAATAATTAAGAAATAAACTTATTCACTGGATTCTCACTTAGGCAGAAGCTGATGGGTTTACTGGTATGTGCAGTTATCTTCGAGTGAAGTACTTTAGGGGAAATAAGTAATTCAGTCTCAGGTTTCTTACTGTCAGTTTCAACTGTTGCAGATAGAGGAGTCTTCACATCTTGTCTTCCAACTTCCATACTAAGCTCTGTTTTCCCAGAGTTGGAAATCTAAGCACTGAGGATAATTTTGTGGCTGACCACACGGTGTATGTCATAGCAGTGTCTGACAGAAAGCTCTCATTCCCCAGACAGGAGCTGGTCATTTTGCAGCCTGTTCGATATTGTTAAATATTATAGTCTGAATTGAAGGTTCCAAGTTTTAACAGTGACTTTGTTGTCATATGGCCAAATTCTGACCACTTGTGGAAATGGTTATTTGGTGCAGGAAAGCTTTTTTAGTGTAAATGATTGTTACTGTTTTTTGCTAAGGAGCTCAGTTCTTTGTAGGATTTAGAAATCATGTTGAATCCCATGACACCTTCAAACTGATCCTCAGTAAGAAAGGAACACCATAAATCTACCCTTGTCCATAGTTGGTGTCAGAGCAGAGGATTGCAAGGGGTACAAATATATTCGTAGTTCTTTCTTCAGTTCCTGGATGCTGGCTTTGTTGTGGAATCAGTATGTGAGGGCTGATGGGATGTTGTATTCCCACTAATGGTTAGCCAGAAATGGTCCCAGATCCCCTGTGTTTCACAGCTTCTGGCTATACTGGATATGGTCTTTATAAAAAGGAACTGGAGCATGGTTTGTCCCAGGCTGAATTTGCAGCCATGGCTACGTAAGTAAACAGAGCTCTGGGCATGCTCCTGTCTGTCCAAGGGAAATGTTCTTCTGTAGATACCTCACTGCTAATCTGGAGTGCAGCTTGGGCCACTCTGTGTTAAGCAGAAGACTTTGCAGATTTAACTGAGTGTTCCCATGATCTTGTTGTGATTTGAACTAAATCTTGAGGTCAAGTTAATTGGGCTGAAATACTGAGTGTGGATGATTTTGAGAAGGATTTGAGTGAGGTCCTCATACATGGAGGTCCTGCTGTTACTTTGGAATTTGCTAAGCTACATTTCTGCAGCTGCTGTGGAAATCGTTTGACAGATTGCTTTCAGGAAAGACTTTTGAACTTCTGGTTTTGTTAGCCTTGAGAGAGAAGAGAGAGAGAGAGAGAGAGAGATAGATAGATAGATTTTTAGTGTAATTTGTTGGCCAGTATGCACAGTCAGAACTGCAGATGCAGTCCTCCTAAACGAGGGTGTTGCTGTATGATCCTGGCAGCATCAGGGAATCCTCATCCAGAGCTTAAGGAAGTTTCTCTCATGCATGTTAACTGACTTTGCAGCTTAGGAAGAGTGATGAGTTCAACCTCCACGATTCCCATCAGATTTATTTGCTGTATTTTACTGAACTCACTATTTCTAGAGAAACCAGGAAACCTGTAATTAACACAGTGGTTAACAGAACCAAACTGCCAACAAATTTAAATGTAGTTGGTACTAATCTTTTTCTTCTATCACAGTTTATCTTGAACATCTCTCAGGTTCTAGTTTTACAAGAACTTTAAAGGATCAGCTGTGCTATTGAAAGCACAGTCTCTCCTCCCATTGCTCTCTTGCACCCGTACTTTGTGCTGAGAAAAACACGTGACTTTATAAACACAGAGATTATGTAAAATTAATATTTTCACTCTTTTTATTTTGGATACATACCTAATTTTTGTATTTTCTTCTGAAGTCCCTTCTGATATTTTCCCCTACATAAAGCACATATACAAAGATGTTTTCAATGTTTTGGGAAAAGAGGGGGAGGGGTATGGTGTAAAGACCATCATAGGTAAGAGCTGGAGAATAAACAGTAGGGTAATGAAATGTGTTAATATCCAAATATGTGAAATACCCACTTCTGATTTCAGATGTATTTTAGGGTGTGGAGGAGATTGCTGAATGCTTTGGGGTTTTCTAGGAAGAACATTGCATAATGACTAAAAAGTACTAAACTCAAATCCTTGCCAGAAAGACTGACAGGTGTGTGTTACCAGAAAGTGTTACACAGATGGGATGACTGGAAGATCTGGTTTGCCTGATCCCTTTTGAATAGGGCCATCTTTAAAGGTTTTGTGGAGAGAGCAAGGGAGAATATACTTCAAGCAGTTTCCTTTACTTTCAAGGCTGGAGTAAGAGAAGAATAAGGGGTGTGACAAAGGCAAAGATTAGGTGCAGTTCAAAGTTTCCATAGAGGGTGGACAGATTTCTTGCTGTGGAGAAGTAGAATCCTGAAAGATGAAGATGAATGCAGGTGAAGACTGGGTTAGAGGTAGGAAAGGAAGATGACTTTGGCACACTGGTCATTCCTGTTTCCAACTGCAGTTTCTGACAAAAACCTGTGAGAACAGATTGTGGTGATTAAGGTCTTTCTAGTGCAGCCCTAACAAAGGTGTGTTGACCTACACTTTTGTCTCTCTCCTCTAAACGTTTAATAGCTTCTGTGTGCAACCAGTGCAGGTGGAGCAGGCAATGAGAGCACAGCTAGGCACCAGCTTGTTCTTAGAATAAGCACTAACAAATTTTTTACCCAGACTTTTGATATACTCACCTTACTAATCTTGTAAAACACAAGACACTGCTGTAAGGTGTAGGAGCTTATTGGTTCTTCTATTTGACAGTTCACATGAAGGATTGAAGAGGAAGATGGAAGGGTGGAATAAGGTAGCAAAACCTAAAACAGGTTTAGTTTTGTTCGGGTGCTCAAATATGAAATGCATTTGAAATAAGCCTGCAGTGACTCCAGTAGCACATTTACTAGTTTCTGAACTTGTCCATCTCAGATGAGCAGTTATTATGAAAAGCTGGAATAATTGTACCAAGTGAAATGGTTATTAGTTGATGTTTCTTCCCTTTCCTACTCTGTTGCTCAAAGTGTATCTCTTTGCAATCTGTTTTCCTCTTGTTATTCTTACAAATCTGATTTGTCTGTCTTCACTCAGTTTCAAGATCATACTGGGACAAATCAGTAACAGAAGCCAGGCTGTGGAATGCTAATACAGCCATCTGGAAATGTAGTTATAGTTAGTGAAATATGTTCAGACAAAAAAGAAACCCAAGCATTTTGCACTTAAAATATCTGTAGGATGTTGAAAATTCTCTTAGTATAGCTTGTGATTTCCACAAGTATTTTAAAGCCTCCAGAGCACATTAACACTCTTCTGGTCCTTGATAAGAGCAGTGCTAAAGACACCAAACAACTCCTTCTTTCTACCAATGAATTGATATCATTTAACAGAACAACACAAAGCACTGTCATAGCAACCGGCCTTCTAAAACGATGCTGCTGAATGCTGAATTGATCTGATGAGAAATGTCATTTGAGGAAGCAGAGATGATGTTGTAGTTTTTTGGCAGCTGAAATTGAGAGCCTGGAGAATGTGAAGCTTGGGCAGATTTGTAGTATTTGGAACAACTGCCTGGCACTGCCAGTGGATGTTTCTCTGGCTAAAAACTAGACCAGGAGAGTGCTGTCAGCCTCCAGCTCTCCTCAGCTCTTCTGACCGTGGAGTTGTTCAGCAAAACCTGCATTGATGGGCTGGCACAACATTTTTCACCCTTAGAGAACAGACTTCTGTTGGAAATGGTATGGAATCACAGGGAACCTGAGAATGTGTCAGGGCCACTTTTTGCTAAAGAAGCACAGGAACATTTCTGATAGTTTTGAAGCTTGGATCCTGAGATGTAGATGTGATGCTGTGGTTATCAACCCTATTACCACATCTAACTGATGAGCATTGGAAATCAGTTCAAAGGCCAGTTGTGTAACTTACTGTGAACTTGGCTGATGATGTTTGCTGTGGGGAAATATGAGATCTCGCTACACAGTAGCAAAGGAAAGGGAACAAACTTGAAGCAGTGAAGTTAACAGAGAGTGATTGAAACAGTAGAAAACCAAAATGTTTGGAGTGCAGTGAAAAAATGAGTCAAAACCTACAGCAGGGCACTGGTGTCATCCAGTACTCCTCTGCCTTTTGGAAAGATGCCATTTCTCAAAGTTCTTGCTGATGATGGGGCACTCAAAGGGCTGTAGTTATAACATGAAATGGGTGCTATTTGAAGAAAATCAATTGAGGTGAGTGAGAAAATGCAGCTGCTTGTAAAGCAAATTTCTCTCTTTGGGATTTCAGAAGTGAAGACAGAGGTGTCAAATCACCCTGCGTTGGAGTGGTGTTCTTGGAAGAGCTGAGGGGGAGGCAAACTTATTTCCTTTACAAGGTTCTCAAAATCTTCACAAATACAGGATTCTGAGCTATGTGACCACATGATCAGGGTGCAGGTGTATGTAGTTCTTGCTAGTTATGCTAGTTACTGAGAGAGTTTTATTTTAGTAGCACTGGAGAAATACCCTCTTTGTTAAATGCTGGTATGAACTCACACTGCAGATGGAGGCATTTGTTAACTCTGTGTTGGTGAAATGAGCATGGGGGACTGTAAGGTTGGTCTAGTAAAGCTGGAGGTCAAACTTGTCAAGAATAGTATCAGCCTAATTGTATCATAAAATATTGCCTTACAAGGAGATGAGGAAGAAGGAGCAGTGAAATGAATCCACATTAAAACCACACAAACATACTTCACCCAAGTGTGTTCTACGAGCTTATAAAATGTGGGTATGCTGTAGCTAATGCTGCTAACATCAATGCACAGCTGTGCTTAGAACCCAAGCATTCATGTTTATTGGAAATTCCAGTCTTCCTGTGAGTCTGAAACGTGAGTTACAGTTTCTTCTTGAGGTATCTTCTGTAACAGATTAATGCTGGGCAGGCTGTGGCAGAAATCAAGTTTCTCTTTCAAACTGGAATCACAGTGTAGCACGCAACAGGTTAATTTTGAATTTGAATATTGAATTTGCTTAGCAATTTATGGACTCTGGCTTCAAAGCCTTATTGCTAGCTTGCTTGTTTTAGTTGTTATTAGAAGTGATGGGCTCCTTTAAATTGGAAGAAAGTGTGTATTGAACAGAATTCCCACAGTGAGAATGGCAAAGAGCAAAGCATGTTGCTCCTTATCCCCACTGCAATCTGGATGAGTGTTACACAAGTAAGTTGTGCAAGTAATTTGGCACAGCAGTGTTTTCTAGGATATTTCTATCTTTCCATCCAGATGAGCATTTAGATGAAGCTTTTTTTTTCAGTCAGGAATGAGTATTTTTGGGACTGGAGAATTTGAGGTGTTTTCCTGGAGTTCCAATCCTGACACAACTTCTTAAGCAGGATCCATCTTTCAGGGAAAGCTGGGATTCTGCTTTCTTTGTAGCAGCCTTTTTGACTGGCAAGTAACTGTAGAAATATTGAAAACTGATTGTTACTTTTGTAATTACAGACCAGTATCCCTTTTTTTCAGCCATAGGAACACTGCTGTATGAATGCTTGAAAAAATGTCTGCTTTCCTGCTTTACCTCAGCAGTGTTGGTGCATGATGTCAAACTTGCTGCCTACTGCCCTGTTTAGCTGAGTGGTTTGTTTCCCTCAGCAGCAATAATGCTTCACAGAGCAGGCCAAGGTCGATGTGTTGTGTGAGGACTGAGAGCTGTAATGTGCTTCTTGTGTTCTTGCAGGCTCACGGGGGGTGTGGGTGCCTAAGAAACTATGTAGCTAAAAATAAGTTCTCATTTATATGCTCTTATTAGACATTTGTGATAAATATTTGGGACCAAACTGCTCAGCTGATCGAGTTGTAATGCAGGTCCCTGTGCTGCAGGAACTGAAACTCCCTATTCCCTGGATTATGCTGCTTTGCTCAGAGGGGCTCTGACAGTGCCCAGAGTTTGTCCTTTCTAATGCTCTGTTTTCCACTTTTGTTCCCAGCAGCATACAGTTCTCTAAGTGGATGGGTGCTCTCTTTTCTTTGCCTGAGTGGTAACGTTCAAATGCAAAAGCTGGATGCCACAGACCAAGACCTGCGTTAAAACAAACACAAAGTCTGAAGATCGTGTTGTAAAACTGCTTGTTTTATATACTCAATGTTATTCAATTTATAGTGTATCTTTTATGATTCTTTTGGTAACACTGTCTTCATACTTACCAATGTGGTTTTATTATCCTTCCTATACCTTTTTATTCAGAAACTGCCAAGAGTACACTGTTTGGACTAGTCATTGTGGTGGGTTTAAGGAATTAATCATTTATCTGCTAGATTGTTCTGAACGGTTTCGTGGTTAATACGAAGACATTGTGGCCTGTTTACAGTAAATGTATGTGTGTTTGCACAGTATTATAACTTTCACCTGCCATTTTAGGTTATTATCTATCATATCAGTTTTTCAGAACTTTCTTTGTGCTTTTGTTGCTTTTGAAGCTTCATCTCTGGTGATTTGCATTTGTGTGATGTATGAGAAAATGTACGAAACGCCGATGATTCACCAGTGATTGGAAAAAGCTGACTTTTCTAAATCGCCGTGCCTTAACACACCATGAACACTCCACACACCAACAACTTGTGTGGATGCCTCTGGAGCTTTGGCTTCAGGTCTCAAGTATCGATGGCAAAAATTTGTCACAGGCATTTCTATCTGTCAGCTGAGCAATGGCATGTACTGAATTTTTATATATACCCATAACACTACTTTTCATTGAAGTTTTGTAATAAATTGTATGAATGTGGAAAATGTTGATTTTCTTTTTGGGGTGGTTTTTGTTGTTTTATTTTATTTGGCCTTTTCAAGCTAATGTATGAAATGCTGTAATGGTGTTGTGCACAGTGCATATTCAAAGGAATTGTGGTGTTTACCCTGGGGTATGAAGGTGTTTTCTAAAATTTATTTACCTGCAAAGTGCTTTGATTTCATTTCAAAACAACTTTAAAAGTGTTTTACCTAGAAGTTAGGTTGCAAAGCTTCACATCCACGTTTTTTCCAAAGTTCATTAGGCACCCACTGATGACTTGGAATATCTTGGAAAATCTGATCACACACCTCACTTTATAAGTTCATGAATGTTGCTATTTCCTTTATGTCTTTGCTGAGTTATAGCTCTCTTCTGCATGCTTTTGTAGTCTTGTGTGTTTTATATATGCACAAGTGTAAATTACTTTCCAATTATGGGATTGAGACACTTTGTCTTCTGTACTAAATTGGGGTTTCTTTCATGTAATGATTACCCCTAATTTTGCTGTCTAGCAATGAGTGTTTAATCAGGATAGGATTCACAGATGATTGGCATCACGGGGATGCATGTTTGGCTTGCTTGGAGTTGAACTGCATAAAATGGACGTTACATTGTTACTTCAGTGGCTGCCATAACGAAGTTGAAAGAAGAAAGGCAGTGGCAGATTTGCATTTACACAAATTTTCCACCATTTTAAATGAACATTTGAATTTAACCATGTCTGTCCAGAGGGCCAAGATGAGAGATTTAATGGCAAACTTTTTCTCATCATTTGTTCTCATCATTTATTTGCACCTTTCTGGTTGTTTTTCTTCCAGGATTTTGCATCATATTTTGCAACCATCTCAATTATGTGCTGTCTGTTTATGCTTGTAAAAGTCAGGACAGCCACACCCCTCCTGAGAAACCCAGACTTCAGTTGGAGACGTTAGTTACAAGCTAGATTAGCTCTCTGAGCAAAGGTGGCATGAAAGCTTTGTCTTTCAAAGCCAGCTAGGACAATGGGGAAGCAGACTATCAAAAGCATCTAGTCTTTAATTTTATTAAAAACAGAGGGTTTTTTCTCTCTCTTTAAAGCAAGGCACCTAAAGTCACTGTCTCAGTTCTTGTGTGGGAAGACTCAGTGAAAAGATTTTTACTAGGGGGTACTGAGTACCGATTGATAGTCTGTACTTTCTTTGGGTTTGTGGATTCCAGATGGAACATTTTGGCTCAAAATTTGGGATCTAATTTAATAATTGTCCAAGAGGGGCTTGTAGAGCTGCTGATTCCATATGTGAGTACTTTCATTTCAATGTAGTTTTATTTTTTTATGCTTTCTACCACTTCTTTGATGTTGACTGACATTAGTTTTCAGTTACATTTGAACTTGGTTTTGTTAAAATACTCAACAGCTTACTGGGGGAACATGTAGTTGTTAAGCCAAGTCTTTGTACTGTGGAGCTCTCTAGATAGAGGGCACTGGCTAGAGTCTGCTTTCTGATTTTGCATTTCAACTCCCACAGGTGTTGGCAGTGCCAAGGCCTTGGAAGACAAGTCCCTTTCTCTGAATTTCATCCTGGCCTCTCCAGACTGACATTTTCCAGCACTGGGACAAAGTGCCCACATGTAACTTTTTTAATGACTGTTCAACAGGATCAAAGAGCATTTGACTGCAGTCCTTTCAGTCTTCATTAGTTTTAAAACACTGTGGTAGACTGTAAAACAACTCATGAAAGGCTGATTGGCTCGTTGGTGCCTTTAATTGTGGTGCAGACTCTCTAATGGTCTGTGGCTCTCTAGCATTTAAAAACAAGGAAATTTGCTGACAATTACCTGATTTCTTTTTTTCTGATGCTTTGAATCAATGGCTAAAAGTGAACTCAGAGTGAGCTAATGTGGTTTTAAAATGTATGTGCCTCGGATTGCCAGGCCTTGGAAGTGTCTCATTGTTTTGTTATGAGAGATGTTTTGAATGAGAAGGTGGAAGAAATGCCAAGATAAATGCTGTGATGGCTACAAGGATTTGAAAAGTTGGTATTGTGGCATCGGTGTCAGATTTGTTCCCAAGCAAGGCAGTGCCCTTCAGTTATGCAGCCATCACCCTGCCAAGCTTATCCTGTCCTGTATTCAGAAGAGTTTCAGGTCTGATAATTTGCCTGTCCTTGAAATGGGGAAGACGTGACCCCTCCCTGCAGCCATGGAAGTCAGGGGAGGGGTCTGGGTGTCCTTAGACTTCACATCCCATTCTCCTTCCTTCTCTACTATTGAGTTTTCTGTGAGCTGTTCTCATGTGCAACTGCTGCTTTTCATTTAAGCTCTCTCTTGCCTTGTCTTAAAGAGTTACGCTGACAGCTTTTACCTAAAATAACTTTCCATATAACCTCTTTAAAATTTTTTAATGAAAACAGAGCACACATTCCTACTTCACACAGCATGGTTGCAGTATGATTCAGGACTTCCCACTGTATTTTGAGATGCTAAATCTGGAAACGCATTTCCTATTTATTCCATTTGTATTTGGGTTTTGTATTTTTTTTTAATACTGTATTCCTCCTTCTCGCTGCTGTGTTTCCGTTTGAGAGCAGGGGTTTTGCTACCTTTTATAGTGTTTAAAGCTTCAGGGAGGTGTAGCCTGCCCGGGTCGGGGTGGCTGCGGGGGGATTATTCCTGCACGTCGCCCCGGCCCCGGGGCTGTGTTCGCCGGCCGCTGGCACAGGGCGGGGCTCGAGGGGACATCTCTCCGGTGCTCCGGCCGGCGGGTCCCGCTGCCCTGCCCGGCTCCGGCTGCCCCCAGCCCGGCTGTCACCCGGCGGGGGCGGGCCCGGGGCGGGCTCGGCTCCCGGGATTGGCGGCCCCGGGCGGCCCCGGCCCCTCGGCGGCGGCGCGGGGCGGCCCCCGCCGCTCGCAATCCCTCAGTCCCCCACCCACCCTCGCACACACGGGCACGGCTGTCGCTCCGGGGAGGCACCATGAGCACGGGCATGCGGTACAAGAGCAAGCTGGTCAACCCAGGTGAGGCGGCGGGGACGCGCGGCCGCTCCGCCCCGCGGCTCGGCGCGTCCCTCTCGCCTCACTGTGTCTCCTTTTCTCTCCCCGCTGCCGGTCCCCGCCGCGGGCATCCCGCCCTGGCCGCGCCGCCCCGCAGAGGAGAAGCAGGTAGGTGTGGGTGGGCTCCCGCCGGGCACGGCGCTCCGCGGGGATGCGGCGGCTACCTGGGCACAGCGGCGGCTTGGCTGCAATCATCCGGGAAATAGGCGCTCTGCCTGCCGCATCCCCCCGGGTTCTGGCGTGGGTTTCTTTTTTGTCGCTGCCTTTGGGTGTGTCGAGCGGGTTCGGATGGAGAAAGGCAGCGCGGGGCTGGCAGAGGCGTTTGGGTATTGGGAGCACGTCTCCCATCCCTCTCCCCTCCGCAGCACAGATGCGCAGACACAGCCCCGCTCCTGCCGCTCCTTGGTGCTGCAGCCGATCGGCACCTCGCAGGCGGCCAGGATTTGGGTGTTAGGGAACATCTGTTTCGCTTTGCAAAGCTAGTAGCTATTTGGAGACATGCCTTTGAGTTCTGGAGAGAGAGGAGGGGTGATGCAATCAGATGACATCGACAGGTTTTTTTGTTGACTCTTTGGTATTTGGAGGGATTTAGGATGTTTGAAAAGAAGAAGAATCCTTCTCTGCAGAGCTTGAGTGCTTAGGTGAGGGGTTATCAGGGTCCCGTGTACCCATCACCAGCACCCATCATGATGACATAGGCAATGTCTGCTGTAAATGGAAGAGCCTTTCTGTCTCACAGGGGTGGGGACGGAGGTGATGGTTAACACAGCAGAGCAGTGCATGGGAAGAATCTCATCCATTCCCAGCCTGGCTTACACTTGCTTTTGGGTCCTGTCTTTCTCTGAGGCTCCAATTCTGTATGAAGCAAACACCTTGCCTGCTAAGACCCTAGTACTGCACAGCCTTTTTGGGCCACAGAAACGCAAACTAGCATTGTAGCAGCTTGGTATTCACCTGACCACGGCAAGAGATGGTGTATATATGTACAATACAGACCTGGCACTGTGCATTTTTGTGAGCTGCTGATTGCAGTGATGAGAAGAACAAAGTAAATCTAGGGGTAATAGGATAATGGGATCACCAGATGCATTTTTCCCAAGGTCCTTAAAATTTTGCTAATGTTTTGTAGTTATTTGTTAGTATTGCTGTTAATCCTTGTTTTATTTCTGGATGAAAGCAATCTAGAATATATTCTGACATCGTGGAACATCTAGTGTAAGCTGTGAACTAGGGAGAAGCTTTGTGACCCCCCCAGAAACATGCTGTTCTTCAGTTCATGTCTTTAAATTAAGAGGGAAGCTCTTAGTATACGGCTCCTTTCTGTGCATTCCCCAAGGGAAGAAGCAAGGTAGAGATCAGAGGAGTCTGTTGTAGATATTATCATAACTCCTGAAGGCTCTTGTCACACTGCATAGGCAAAAGTGGGCTGGAGTCTGTACCCCAAAGAGCCCGTGTGTGCAGGACAGGGCAGTTCCTGCTGGGGCAGAGGAGGTGTTTCCTCCAGTGTGGAGGGGGTGTGTGTATCTGCGTGTCTTACGCTGAGTGTAGAGTGGGTCTTGCATGACAGAGCACAGTTCATTATGGATTTGGGCCAGTCCTGTTACTTGTGGATGGAAAGGGGAAACCAAGCTGTGAACACAAAGCAATCTGTTAATATTAAAGTGAACATGCAAAAGCATAAATTATTTTTATTTAGCATTTTTTAAAAGCAGGATTTTTCTTCCTGTGCTGCTTTTCCCCAATCTTCTTGCATCTGACAGCAGATAACAATTTAAAGGATTTACTAAAGCTGTAGTTCTTGTCTGAATTAATTTTTCAAAAATTACTATAAAAGCTATTTTTTAATGAGCTTCAGAGGAGGCAGTACAATGGATTGCATGTAAGTAGGGTTACCTTTGGTAAAGTCTTAATAATATTAATGACTTACCGAGTCCATAGAATGGAACAATGTGGTGTCAAAGAATGTGTCTTCATCCTTCCTCACAGCGTGGTCAGGGCTGATGCATTGTCTGGGTTCAGGGCACTCTGACTTTCATGTTGGGCTCCTAATTACTGCCATTCATCAGGAAAAAATAACGGTAGGTTCTCTACCTCTCTGATTTCCAAGGAATGACCTCTTATTTATTGAAGTCAGTGGAGGTTTCATACTGGTCTCTGTGTGCAGAGCATCCAGCATTCCCAGGGGAAGGGTTGTGGTTTAAGAGCTTGGAGCTCTATGGCAGGTTGCCTGGTGACACCAAGCTCCTCAGTTTTATTATACCTCAGTTCAGCACCTCTTGGAGAGGGATGGTTTCTCTACAAGCAGTTCATTTACCACTGGATCACTAAGATGGATTCTCATGGTGAAGCTGGGTAGGAAATGAAGCAATCTCTAACGTCCCATGTGCAGAAGAGTAGGCTCCATGTAGGGAACCCCAGCAATTTGTCAAGAGTATTGACCTGAGAACCAAACAGGGCAAGTGCTGTGGCTGGAAACTCTGCCAAAGTCAGAGGTGTTGCTGTGGGAGGAGTAAAGGTGAAACCTCCCAGGTACCTGGTTAAACTGGAGTCTCCTGGCACACTCCTCCAGAAATGCCTCCTAGCTCGTGTTGTTGGCGTGTGTGTGTTTGGGGTGTTACCTTGCCGTGTCTCTGAAGCTGGCTCCTGCTCATTCAGGCTCACGTCTCTAATGTTCTTTGAAGTCATTGTTTCTTTTTTAATCAGGAGGATGGGAACCTCTCCTTCCCAAGTTGATCTCTCCCCACCCCATCAACTTGCAAAGTTGTTTGGGTGTGGGAGCAGAGACTATCTGGTGGATCCAGTTCTTTCAGTGGGTTTGAAATTACAGGGCTGTGCCTTTTGCATTCAGCTTAGTCCTTTTTTTCTGTTTGAACATAGTTTGAAGTGGTCTGCTTGTCAGTAAAAATATATATGAGGGGCTGTGTATAGAGAAGATGCTGTGCAAAAGGTAGTTTGATTGGAGGAGTTGTTTCAGTGCAACCCATTGAGAACTGGATTCATTGCCTTTGTGTTTCAGTTTTTGAGCATCTGGGTTTTATATGTTAAAAACTTACGTTTGGACTCCTTTGGATTTTTGTTATGAAAAATGGAGCAGAGATTTCTGTCATTCCTGCAACAGCAGATATTGCAACAGTAGAGATATCTTCTATCTAAAATAGCAACTGTACCAACACAGAGTATAATTTTTAAGGTCAACTTTAAATCCCATCCTTGCTTACCAGAGAACACTGTCTGATGGAAATCCCCCAGTTCCCTGTTAATGTGTGCTGAACTGCCTTCTTTTCTGTGCTTATGGAGAAATAAGCCCAGGTGGGCTTACAGGAAAGTGTATCCCCTGAAAAGCTGCACTCTGCATAGTGCTGAGGCAGCTGAGGTAGTTGTAGATACTGCCCATCACACTGAGGACAGCTCCAGGGCAGGCAGCTGCTGATGACCAAGAGCAGATTAAGAGGGAAAAGTGGTGATTCCTTGTGCCTTGAGCTGGTTGAACATGACCTAATGTGACCCTAATGTGTCAATTCCTATGTAGATACCTATGTGGGGAAAATTGATTAGCTGAGTTCTGTGAAATATGTGATGAGAAGTATCATTGGAGTGGTAGGTTCTCTTGTACAGCAACTGTACAACAGAGACCACAAGTAGAGCTTAATCTTTACAGAATCTCCCCAAAGTCTCTGCTGGAGTAGCTTGAGGGATTTGTACCTGCACTGTACCTTTGTGGTATTGTCATCTTTCACCTAAATGTTTTTCTTACAATAACAGTCCTTGTAATCTTGTGACTAGAGGAAAGTTCTTGTTTGTGCAGAAAAGTATGGAAGCTGGAAGGAGAACAGACTACCACTGACTTTTTAATTTTCTCAGAATTAAACCAATTATTTTATAATTGTGATTCTTTGAGTCATTGGGAGCAGCAGTATGGATCTGTGTTCCTGCTCTCTATCAATTCAGGGTGGTTGTGGTGAGATGGCTTTTTTTTTCCCCTCAGAGAAAGCAAAATTATGTTTGCAGCTGTCTAATGGGATATTTCACCACAGCTGGATAGTCTCTAACTGTGTCATAGCTTGCCCTGGGTGAGGCTGTTTCTCTTTGACTCCCCACATTAATGGCTCTTCCAACCTCTGTGTTTTCCAACCCTGGTCATGCATCCTGGCTACCAAGATGCGCCTGCCAGAAAGGGAGTAGCAAATTAGTCACAGAATCTGGAGGTAAATACTGGAAACACTCTTAAAGCAGCACATCCCTGCTTGTTTTTCTGATGTCCCAGTGTATCTTGGCCAGATGTAGCATAGGAGTGGAAGCTTTTACTTCTCTGTGAAAAGCCTTGTGTGTTTCATTCATTTTTTTTGGCCCATTTCAAAAGACGACGTTGGTCCCTTGCCCTCTGAGCTGGGCAGCAGCTCAGTGCTCAGAGCAGTGTGTTGGGAGCGGGGTGGGGCTGCAGCAGGTCAGGAGGTTCAGCCCTGCCTGTCTTTCTGCTGTGCATCTGTCTAAACAGCCTGGCTGCAGGAGGCCCTGTGTCACAGATGGGCTCTTCTGGGCTGGGAAGGGAAGTTCATCCTGGGCACTTGGACTTTTTTTTTTTCCATTCTTTGTCTGCTTGGCTACTTGGAAAAGGGCTGTGAAAAGAGGTCAGAGCATGGACTTCATGGTGAAACAGAACCACTGGAGATCTGGGCACAGATTCTATCTCCTGCTGCTGCTGCTGTCTCTCTTCAATTATTTATGCTCCAAATGGATGAAACAGTTGTGAGTGCAGGGCAGGGGAGAGGTTCAGCCCTCTTGATGCAAGTACCAATCTGCAGTTTATGGAAAGGAGAAGTAAGTGCTTCCTGCACAGGATTTTTGTCACTTCAATTTCCCTGCCCAGCCACTTGTGCGCAACTCCAAAATTCTGCTGCACTTGTGAGAGTTGTGCAGGGCTGTTCCAGGCACATTAACCAAATGTGAAGGTTCAACAGATGTTTGGGCCTGATCCTTGCTGATGTTAAGGGAGTAGGAACAACCTTCCTTTAACCCCAAGAGATGCTGCTGGATTCCAGACTGCTGGGGCTTTGCAAAAGACAGCTTGCAATTGCAGAGGGGAAAATGTTGCTGCTATTCGAACAAAGGAGAAACACAGTTCCTGGGTGCTTTTAGTCTCCAAAGTCAAAGAGTCTCTTACAATCACTTATGCTCTCGAAAATGTGGCTTCACGCTGATGCTGTTCTTCATTTGATGGTTCTAACAATAAATTTAAGGAGCATGTGTTATGACAATTCCCTGGAAAAGCTGAGGAAAGGCAACTCAAGAGAGAAGAACAATTGGTGGAGTTCAGTGTCTTCTAGAACTTGTATTGCCCAGTTTCAGTCTAAGGTGCTGTTCATTAAATACCCAATGAAATGGACATCTTGGAAGTCCAGAGGAGATTCCATCTCTGCCAGCTGGTTGGTTGCTGTGCCAGGCCAGGCTGGGTGCCTGCTGTGTGTCTCTAGAGCTTTGCCAAATGAGTTCTAAATGTTCAGTCCAAGGGGTTTCCCCAGCTGTTTTGGGACACCCCACAGCGGTGGCTCCTATAACCATGCTGCAGTTACTGCTCATATGTGCTGAAACCAAGCCTGGGGAGCTCAGCTCCATCCTTGATACTTCAGGTATTCTTTGCTGAGATACCTCTTGGCTAAGTCGAGAGGGTTCCTCTCCCATTCCCATTTCTCTTCCAGTTCCAGTGGCCTCTGGGTTACCTTTTCTCTTGGATAGCAGAGCATGAACTGGAGGGCACATTCTTTGCTTACCTGTAGTGTTTTCTTGCCTGATCAACACTAAGTCTTTTTCCCCTTCTTGCCCAAGGCATAGGTTTCCCTGTGACAGTGAAACCACACAGGATAATACTCTACTCATGAAAGAAACGTGTGTCACCTCTAATACCTGTGTGACTTTAGATGTTTGTGAAGTGCATGCAAGTTGTTTCATAGTATACTGCAATAATTCCCATAAGGGCTGATTTTTGTGTGTGTGTGTGCATGTCTGCAGTGTGGTTAGCCTTGAAGTGCAGGAAAAAAATGTTTGTCTGCTGTTACACATTCCTTTTCTCCCAGAGATTTGTCCCTGGAGCTGTGAAGAGGTTTGCAGTCATCTTGTTCCCACAAAAGTGTTCAGGAGCTGGATTTGTGTGTGGTGCTGGGATCAGATGCCAGAACATATGCTCCTCATCAGCATGTATGTGTGCTGCTGTTCATCCATGACTTGCTTTTCCAGAAACACTGTTCAGCATGAACACTGGAAGGCGGCACTGCACGCTGAGAGGAAAAGTTTCTATGTTCAGTGCTGACCATAGGGCTGGGCTGCAGGAAATGGAACAGATCTGTTGCTCCTGACTTAAGTAAGAGCTGTCTTTGTTTTAGGATTGAATGGGGTGATATTCTTCATTCCTTCTCTTATGTATTTTCAGTGCATTAATTGAAATCTGTTATGACCTGCTAACATTCAGCTCTAGACTGCTCTCCCTTCCCTCAGTCCTCACTCCCTGCCCGCAGGGCTGGTACCCCAGCAGCATCACAGCAGCCAAGTGCTGGGGGTGGTTGGAAGGAGAGTGTGCTCAGAAGATGCAGGGACTGTTTTGCTAATAAGCAAAGTTTGGCTAAGTGTTGGCCAAGAGCTGAAGAGGAAGTGAAACCCTGCACAAGCATCTGCAAGGGTGTAACGCCAAGAGGGGGGAGGAGAATTGTTTGGTTTCTGGCTTGAGTACAACTGTACACTCCTGAAGTCAAAAGAAATAAGAGAAGTTGAGGCTGAAGTTAGCTCTGGAAGAGGGATGTAGCTGTGCTGGGCAGGGCAGGGCAGTGCAAGGATGCTCAGGATGGCAGAGACCACTCTGGATACAGTTCTGGAGCCCTCAGCCTGCCCCAGCTTGGTGCTGTGCCATGGCAACCTGGGCCGAGGGAGGCTCAGGGTTAACGCTTGGAAATGTAGCACTGGAGGATCTTGGACTGTGGTTCTTGCAAGCCTGGGGCTCTGTGAGGCGTGAGCCGGGGTAGTTGTAAGTCAGTCAGAGGTGGGAAGCCCTTACTGGAAGTTTACTCCAGTTGTTCACTCAGTTCTTAAATCCGGGCTGTCTCTCTGCACAGTGGCAGTGGCTGATGGCAGCAACAGCCGTGCTCACCCTGCCCTGACTCCTGCTGGGGACAGAGGGGCAGCGGCTGCCTGAGCCTGCCTGTGCTGTCACCACTCCGTGCCAAGGAGAGGGAGGCCTGAGCTTTGTGCGGCTCAGCCCTTTGCTTTCCTTGGGAACTTTGGGAGTGCCCTGTTTGTATTGCAGCTCGTTATCCAGTGTGTCCGGGGTGTGTGTATGGGGCTGGGATGGCCCGTCTCTGCCTGACCCCACCCGAGGCAGTTGGTGCCGTTCTCCCAGAATGACTCCTGGCAGGGAAACTGGGAGCTGGGAGTGCAAGCTGAGCAAATAAACCTCGGGATCATGAGTGCTAGCTCCTGGAGACTGGCCATGAGGAGTGAGCGAGCCCGTCCCATTGACCCCTGGACGTTCTCAGTGCAGAAGCAAGGGAGGGGAAAGAGATCCACTCAGCTTGTGGGAAAAGAGGCTCCAAGGGCTTAACATCTTCCTTCTGCTGTGAGGCAAAGCCCATGGCAGTACAGATGTGGCTCCAGTGATTATGTTCCATTTTTCCTTGCAGACCCCTGGTGCATGAAGCAGTGTGAACACACATGACAGCACAAGCCAGGCCTCTTACTGCTATAGCTTGTATTGCAATTATTTTTAAGATTACTTCCCAGGCAAATCACTTTGCTTTCTGCTTTCTGTAATGTCTCCTGGCTGTTTCCTCAGTGTGGGAACTATTTTAATCCTTCCTGGTGCACTGAGCTCATTCTTGCTGCGATACGTACACACATGTAGTCTCTTTAGATCCTGCAGTCTTATATCCACTTTTATTTTCAAATAAATTACATACTACATTAATTATATATTCAGGTGAAATGTGAGTCACAAAGGCATCTGCCTGCCCTATGCACGGTCCCCTTGGCTGTGCTTTCTGTTTGGTTTAAAGCTCTCCTGAGTCTCTGCAAGTGATATGAAATCCTGGAAATGTGGGTAGGCAATACTGGAAATGCCCATCTGGACCAATAGTAATTTCCCTCTGCCCAAGGCCTGCTGTAAAAAATGCCAGGGAGATTTATGACTTTTAAGATCCTATAGATTCTCAGAGGTTCCTGCTGCTTAGGGAGTCTGGTGCCAGCTGAGATCAGACAGTAATGGAAGAAGCATCAGGGCCTTCAGGAGCTGGTATTTGCCCTGTTTTGTAGCCAGTGGGCTGAATCAAGGCAGCAGGAATTCATTCAAGAGATGCAGGTGGTGTGCAGCAAAGCCTTGCTGTGATTGCACAGGGCCAAGATGAGCAGGAATGTGCCATTGGGAGTGAGAGATGCTGTCAGGGATGATCTCTTGCCTCCCAGCGGTTGTTCTTGCAGTCCCAACTCTCAGAAATGGTTTCTGTGATGCAGCTGAAGCAGTGTGCTGCAGCTATCACAAGCAGAAGAGAAACTGCTCGTGTCTTGTGCTGAGATTTATACCTGTGCTGTTCAGCTGCTTTAAAGAGCTCCCCTCCCCTTGAAAGGAGCCCGTGGCAGAGCATGTATTTATGAGGGAAGAGGGTATTAGGGAGGGCAGTCATTTAGCAGAACTCTGTGCTTTTACTGAGCAGTTAATCCAGGCACATGCTTGGCAAGCACTCCAGGTTCACTGAGCAGGTGGACCCTCTGGATCAGCTCTAGTCTGCCAGCAGCCCTGGGGCTCACACTGCAGAGACTCAGAGCAGGCCCAGGGAGGTCAGAGTTAGAGGCCTGCTTGCTGCATATGCCCCAGTAGTGCCACACGGGCCTGCTTGGAGCCCTGATGACCATCCCTGTGCAGAAGGAGCATGTCCTCTTGTCACCTGGATAAGCCTCATCTGCCCTGCCCCACCATGCTTGGCTCACACAGGTTCACAGCACTGGATCTCACAGCAATTTGAGTAAACCAGAAGCAACTGGATGGAGCCCAGCCACTGTTCCTCAGTGCCTGCTCTGTTCAGCTGCCAGTCCCCGAATGGAGAGGCTGCATGCCATCTCAGAGCTGTGGGATGGCATTATTTGCAGCAGCTCTCGTTAATGTCAGTGAAAGCCTTTCTGTTTGAGGTGGTAGGGCTGGTTCTCAGCAGCTGCTCAGGCGTTCCAGCCAGTGCCAGGCGTTTTGCTGCCTCTTTTGAATGCCCAGTGTCATCAGAACATCTCCCGGCTCCTCCCGTGGTCGTGCTGTCATGGGCAGGTGTCAGGCAATAGCAGAATTGTTCTCTTGGTAAACAAGTGATGGTGTTATTGGAGCTGCCCCTCATGTGGCAGCAGCGCAGTGTGTGCATGGGGTTGCTAATGAGGGATATCATGGGGTTAGCTAGTCTGAAAGCTTAATGAGCCATCTCCTGCTTCTTTGCCAAGTGTATGGATGCTTCTTCCCGTGACCTGTTCCTGTGCTGCATCTTGCACTTGGGTGTGTTTGGGACTGAAGTGGTAGAGGTAGAGCTCACAGCACATATTGGCCATTTCAGAGGACTCAGATCCCATTTATCACTACATTAATGACAGTGGACATCAGAAGATGTCTTGCTGAGACCACTGCTCTCCTTTCCTCAGACACCCTGTGTATGCTCGAGGGCTCAGCTTATTTGTGGCTCCAGTGAATCCATGTGCATTGGGTACCTAGAGCTTGTCCCTCAGCTGATTAGGGGTTTTCCTTCATGACAAATAACTGTTTTTCTTTATTGTTTTTCAAAAAATAAAATAATTAGTGTATCCACCCACCTCTTGGCTGGCATCCTGCAGTAATAGGCCAGCATGTGTTTTCTTCAGAAGAGGAAGCAGGTCTTGCTTTGTCTTTGCAAGGCAATGGTTTATAAATGAGCCTGAAAAGCCTGCGAGGGGCAGTGGGATGAGAACCCACACAGAGAATAAATGTGAGAAAATAAATCCCAGAAAATACATCCCAAGAGATCGCTGTTTGGCCTGGCAAGTCAGAGCCCAGGCTGAAAGCCCAAGAGAACCCCTCCTCATTTCTCATGTGACATTGGTTCCAGGCTTTGCTTGAAGACAGTTATCTTTGGATTCCTAAAACATATAAAGGTTTGACTTCATGCTGTGCTGCAAGCCCCAAGAGCTATTCATGTGTATCTAATTTGATTTTACACCCAGTTCTCATTAAAGGGCTGTGAATGACAAATCACTCTTGGCCTGTTGTGGCTGTCACTTGAGCTGACATTGCACGCAGGTGCTGGCTCTCTGCTAACCCATCAACTGAGTGGAGCATTCCCCACCCTGCCTCCCTCCTCTGCCTCACCTACGCGGCTGTTTCCATTTCCTTTGGGTTGCCTTGTAGGAAAACACAGTCTGGCAAAAGCAATTTTTTCCACTCCATTGCTTCCAAGCTCTTTCTAACATTGCGTGTTGCTGCCCCTTGTGTGTCCAACAGCTACAGCGTTTACAGTCAAATGACTTTCTGTCTTCTCTAATATCTTTTTAATCTGGTTTCATTCTGACTTCTAGAAATCCATTGTAATCATCTCAAAGGTGACATCTTCATGAACTCTGCTATTCCAGTGTCAGCTGTGTTAGCATCTTGCATCCCAAGTACTTTACCATTTTTGTTATTTTCAGATGAGTCCAGAAAGAAATCCATGAAATCAGCAATACCACAGAAGAGTTCTCAGGAGGGAGGATTCCACAATTATCTGTTCCTTACAATCAGGACTGTATTAGTGTGTTGCTGATAACAGTTTTGCTACAGGGCAAGTAGAGAGTATATTGATGACTCTGACTGGATAAACTTTGCAGTGGTAATCAAGATTGAAATAGCAGCAAAGACCAGTGTCACAGTGATATTATCAGCAAAGAACAGATGTTATGGAGAACCTCGTTTGTTCAATGATTGGGCCGTGGTCCTGATTCAAGGACAGTGGTTATTCAGCTTGGGACACTAACCTTTTGTGATTGCTTTCTCCCTTAGTTTTTCAGGGAAGAAATTGTTAAGGTGGAAAGGATTTTAGGAGGTGTAGAGAATGCGCTTTTAAATGTCTGTCTTTTAATAACCCTCTGCAATAACTAGGGCTTTGGTCTCTGTCTCCTGCAGTCCAGTTGGATGACGAGGTTTGTTCCTAAGGCTGTAATTTTTGATGAGGAGAGAGGCAAAAATGGCAGTCTTGAATTCAGTAGAAAAGACCATCCCTGAGACCTTGTCAGGACAATACTCACATTCCATGGCTGTCCTGGTCAAACTGGGTTGCCTGGTCTGGCTGTAGTATTTTATACTGAATTATCAGTGGTGAGATTTGCCAAAATTGCAGAGTTGGATTGTAAACCCAGTGCCTTTTTTTTTTTTTTTTGGAAGATCATAACAGCAGCTCTGATCTTCTTGTTCCAGTATGAAGCTCAATGGGGCCTTGTGACACGATGGCAGAGTTATTGAGTGTTTGCATGGCAGTGGTGTCTGTGGAACCTCTCTTGGGCCACAGCTTTGCAGTTTCCCACTGTGCCAGCCCAGAACTGTGGGTTGTTCGTGCCACAAATGAAGTGATCCTGCTTGCAGTGCCTCTGAAATTGTTGGCACATTCTGGATTAACCAAGGAGCTGACACATTCCTCTGGTCTGGGCTGGTGGTGCAGAGATGAAAGGCAATAAGCTGAAACATGAGCTTTTCCACAAAGGCCATTGTACAATGTAGTTATTTAAAAGGCAAAATTTTTAGGCAATTTGCAATAATAGGAACCAAGGGCCAGCCTTCTTTTAATACAGATGAAAGTGCCCAACTCCTTTGAAACTGAGAGGAGCTAGATACCTCCTGTATTTTTATAATTCTGGCTCTAATGAGCAGCCTTGTCACTGCTCTCCCCCCACCATCCCTCTCTGATCTAAGCTGCTGTGTAGCAAGAGCCCTCACCATCTCCCATGAGGAGGCTGCTGCTGCCTCGGCATTTACACACCTGGTGCCAGGCTTACAGTTGCCTTTCATGTGCTGTGGTCCATGGATTAGGTCCAGGAAAGGGGTTGGTGAAGGAAAATAACTGAAAATACTGCAAGAGGTATGTTCCAGGCTGCTCTGAATGGCCCTTTCATGTTTGCCTCAAAAAAATCAGTGAGAGTTGTAGCTCTGTGAAAGGATCATGGCTGTGCTCAGGAGTGACAGACCCATTTAACATTTTGGTTTCTGTATTGGAACTGAAACTTTTACAATGCTGCTTCTATTTTAGGGATCTGTTCAGCAGAGATGCTCCATTGCAGATTAATGCTCTTAAGCTCATTCCACCTTCTTTTGAAAATTGTCCTCTTTATTTTCCTTCCAGCACTGGATCCTTAAGGGCTCAGCAGACAGCATTGGCCCAGCCAGGGCGGGTGTGGGTGTTTGCAGTGAAGTTCTCTATGCTCAGAGCTGAAGCCCAGGATATAACAGCTCTGTCTAGAGGCATTTCTGTCTGGAGGCCATGATTTTTAGGGATATGCAGCATACTTTGATGAAGGAGTGGCTCTGCTCCCCATGAGTCAATCACACCACAACTAAAGCTTCCCAGAGGCACTTGAACCTCAGGATTCTCCTTAGCCCAAATGTTCAACTTCAGACCTGTTCCTTCCATGTAGTGGTTGGTGTTTCTCAGGGTACTGGGTGTGAAGCACACCCTGCTCCACTCATTGCTGTTGGAGCTCTCCCATTGGGAACTCGCAGGCACTGCTGTGTAGGAGCTCTATGGCTCCTCATCTCCCCAGGGCAGCCTGTCTGCTGGACAGTCGCTTCCACACCAGGTCCTCATTGTGTTGATGACTGGCATCTTACTGAGTTACAGGTGTGAAGCCAGAACTGGCAGAAAGAAGCTGGTGGGAATGCTGCCAGGTGGGAACAGCCTGCTGCTTCCTCTGCTGAAACCTGTTTGTCCTGCAGTGTATTTATTCCTAGTCTATGCTGAAGAGGAGCTACCTGAACAGCCCAGGTCCGTGCCTGGGGTTGAGAGAGGTTCATTTCTCTGGTGCCCACTGCTTCTGGGAGGGTTGAAGACCACAAGAAAGAAAGGTCTCACTTTCATTGCAGTTTTGACTGATTGTTGTCCAGAGCTGGCCTCTGGAAAGAGGCTGAGGAGCAAAGTGCTCTCTGGAAGATGCAGTCATGCTGTACTTCTCCTGCTGTTCAGCCCCAAGGTTGTTGTGTGATCCAAAGAAACCATCACAGGATTGGCAGCACACAGTTCAGATTTCCATCTGCTTGAAGGAAGTCTAAAATTATGCAGCATGTGATCCATAGCTGCACTCGAGCACGCTCTGCCCTCTGTTCCTCTATCCACTGCATTTGCAATAGCTCATATCAGGCTGTGGGGTCGTGCCCAGTGGCTGCTGTGTCACCAGTGAGGCCAAGGCCTTGTGCATGGGCTGCAGCTGGATTGGATTCCCAGCAGCGTATGGACCACAGCAGCTGTATTTGCTGAAAAAATGGCCCCATCCAATGGCTGCCTTTGCAGTGAGACTGGGAATTTTGGAAGAGACCCACAAAACCTGGGTGCCTTCCTGTGTTGAGCAAAGTCTGGGGTGAGGGGAAAAACCCATGACTGTGTAGGAGTGTGTGTGCATGACAGTGATGTGTGGTGGCTGTTACTGCCTCAGGCACTGCTGGGTGCTGCGGTCGGGTTAGAGCTCCCAAGAATGAGACACTGATTCATCTGTGGTCAATGTGTTTTAAAAAGAATGCCACCAAACTGTAAGTCTGGTTTCTCCTGGCCAAGTGTGGCCACTGCAAGGCTCTTTTCCTTAGGACTCCCCCATGCTGGTGACCTGAATTTTCATTTTCCTTTCTCAGTCTGATTCCTCAGGCATTTGTGCTGTCTGATCCAGGTGGGAGAGTCCTGCTCCCACCTTGGCCAGTGTGGCCACTTGTACAGTGGAGAATGGGGCTGTGCTGGAGGAAGCACAGGGTTGTGGTGCTGGTGCTCAGGGCTAGGTTGCCAGTGTAAACCATTTCCAACATTGTGTGTGGGGTGCTGCAGTTGGAGGTCGGCAGCTGGAGCTGCCACAAGGCAGAGCAGTGTGGCTGTGCTCATCTGACAACACCAAGCTGTGATTCTTCTGCTCTGCTTGGGTTTGGAGTTGGGGGTTGAGTGTAGTCTCATGCAGCTTGTGCCATACCCTGCTGTTAACTCAAAGCAGTTTCTGCCAGGTTTGTTCTTGCAGGGGAAGGAGGGAGGGTGGAGGGTTCGGATGGCAGTCGACTGGGAGGCAGAGATAAATGAAGTGTTGAGCTCTTAATGGGGAACATGCTCCATTGGTTTGGGTTTCCCTCCCCACCCATCCCACTCCTTTTAATCTGTGGCACAGTCTTGGGAGCAGTTTGAGAACGGAAGTGATTTCAGACTGGAGGTGACCTCATCCGTCTCCAGCTCTGAGGTGGAGCAGTGTTTGGAGGCCCAGCCAGAGCTTATGATGCTCTTTGAATGATGCAGGCAAGGGGCTGTGCCTCCTGCCCAGTGGGGTACAGCTGTATGAGGGGGTGGGAAGTGGGTGATGACTCTGGGGGTTTTTATCTTTCTGTTCTCATCTTTCTATATGGTGTGGGGGGGAAGTAGGAAGGAGAAGCAGAGTCTGAAAAACACAGCTGGCCATGTCACATATCAGAGCAGTTGGTTCCTGATGCAAAGTCCAGCCCTGTCCTGTAGGGTGCTGAGCTGTGCCCAGCTGGAAAACATGCTAAGTATGATAAGGTGCTGAAGGTATGTGCATGGATGGAAGAGTCCCTGCTTGGCTCTTTGAATCTGAGGACCCTGTGGATCAGCATAAAAGGGGATCAGAGCCCTCCTGAAGGCTTTGCTTTTTAGGACCCAAGATGTCAGTGAGAAACCTGGAAGATCTGAGGATCTGGAGCATGGGGTAGGAGCCAGCTGGGATGTCAGCTGCAGGTTCAGATAGTGATGAGGAGCACATGAGACCACAGATGCTACTTGCAGAAACTACCAGATAATTCTGCTTCCTGACATGGCAAAGGGTCCTTCCTCGCCTTGATTTCTGCTATTTTGAGGTGGCCAAGATTTTCTGTTGCACAGCTGAAGCCTGGAGTTCTTGGACTCTGCTGATGTCCAGCAAGCCCAGCTCTATCCTGGATGCTGGAGCGGTTGGCCAGGTGCAGCTCTGGACTTCAGTAAATGTCCATGTTTTTCAGTAAGGACAGCTTCCAAGTGCTGTCTCACAAGCTGTGTGGGGGTGTCCAGCCACTTCCCCTTAAGCTTAGTTGTCTTCTGGCTCCAGCTCAAGCTGAAGAGATGCTGGGCTGTGGTAGGCTATGGCTGGGAAAATAAAAGCAGTCTTTTCTCATGTCTCTGTGGCTGTGTGGCTGCAGAAATTCCCTGTAGCTGGGTAGGCAGTACTGGAGGGGGATAAATTGACTGGAAGAATTTGTTTTTCTCTTGGCCTTGTCCCAGGTGGCATCAAGACTCTTACTTGGAGATAAATTACCCTCCCACCACTGCTAAATAGGGAGAGTTTAACCATTTGTGGGATCTAACAAGAGACTTTCTCCAGCCCTCCTGCCCTTCTTCCCTGTTGCACTGGGAGCAGGGACTGAAAATGAATCCTGTTGTGACCAGCTCACAGTGAGGACAAGAGTTTGCAGTCCCACTTTCCTTCTTCCTGCCTCAGAATTGTCTCCATGACAGTACATGATGAAACAATCTCAAAGTGCATGGACAAACACGGATTTTGTGTTAAAAATGTCCCTTTTCCCCCCTCAGCTCAGCATCCCACAGCTGTGCCCGTGACATTGAAGTGCAGTGACAGGTGACTGGTGCTGGCTGGGTGACAGAAGAGCTGTGCCATGTCTTTGAGAAAGGGTTTGGGTCAGTGGAGCCCCAGGAGAGGTTTGTGCTGCTGTCAGTGGTGACGGACGCATGATGCCAGTGCTGGTTGCCTGACAGGGCTCAGGACCTTGGCAGCCTCCTGCATCTGCAGCCTCTGTGTGTGAGCCCCAGCAGCATCCCAGAAAGGGACCATTATCCCCAAGCCTTGCCTGTTGCTGAAGTCAGGAGGGCACAATAAAGATGTGTCCTGGCGGCAGCCTGGAGCGGGCTCGTGTGCCGGGAACAAAAGAGGCTTTGTACCAGGCGCTGCCTCTGGTGGGAGGTTTGTCAGCTCTGGAGCTGGGATGGTAACTCGGGGCTCTGTGCCCAGCCCTGCTGTGCTGCTCAGGGCCTCCCCCGATTCAGGGCAGGGTCACTTGTTCTTCCTTCTCTGGGGGAGGTCTTGGCAGCAGATCCTGCTCGCTGAGCACAGCTTTGCCCGGTGGGCTGGGAACTGCAAGAGGCAGGGCTCCCCTGGTCTCTCAGGTTCAGCAGCCTTGTGCTCTGTGGCCTGAAGCTGTGTGTGCTCTCTGCAATGTATTATGTCCCTGGGAGCAGCCTCAGGGTGACTGGGACAGGGCTGTAAAGGACCAGGATGGCAATGGCACTCTGTCTGGAGCTTTGAGGAGAAATGTCTCCTGGGAAGATTTCAGCAGAGCAGGGCTGAGTGGGACAGCTTGACACTATGTGATAGCAAAGCAAAGGCAGACAAGAGAATCAAGGGAAGCTCCTGTGCTCGGGCTGTTATACCAGACACATGAGCTACAGGAGGACATACTTTAGAGAAAGCTCTTTTCCAGCTATTGCGAAGGGACCTGAGGTCTGGCTGCAGCATCAGTGCCATGTTGATGTGGGGCTGAGCATGGTGGTGCCTGCCAAGTGATCCAGAATTGCCCTCTCCAGAGGGGTGTGGTTGGAGGTGAGATAATCAAAAACACAGTGGGGCAGAGAAGCTGGTGATGGGTTTGGGGCAGTAAGACAAGATTATGTTGGGAAGGATCCCTCCATGAAGCTGTGTAGGAAGCTTTAGGATTTTGGTTTTGCGGCAGTTTTGTCCAGCTGGCTGCTGCTACTGCAGTATCACAGGGTGTTACTGTTGCTGTTTTGTTCATGCTACGTCCTGATATTCTATCCTTTCTCACCTAAGAGCAATGATCTCCAGGAACACTCAGTTCTGCTCTCTCCAGTCAAGCTAGGAAGATTTTATTGTGAAGGAAAGGAGAACTTAGTATATGTTCTGCTGCTCTCTGCTGTTGTTGTGAGTCCACCACAAGCACCAGATCTTCCAAACAGAAAGGATCTCTGAAGGGAATTGCAGCGCCCATGGGCAGGCTGAGAGGAGCATAATGTCTCTTCTGGCTCTGAAAAAATGTATGCTCAGAGAGGAAGCAGCAAACACAGGAAAAGGGTAGTTGCTGAACACAAACTGCCAAGAATTAAGCAATCTGTTTCATCGTATGAAACCTCCTGTTGAGCAAGAAGACTATTTTCCCTCCCAGGCAGGTGTGACTGGTAAAGCAAGGTGCCAAAGTCCTCCCAAAATTCAGCTGCCAGACAGGACCAATACATCTATAGCCCTACCCACACAGGGTGTCCCCAGTTTTTATCCCTTTCCTCCTCCTACCTTTTTTGGAAGCTGCCTGCACTCTCCCATGGTACCTGCTGCTGTTTTCATCTCCACTCTCTGTCCTTTTGTGCTGCACAGGCACCTCTGGCACATTTTGCTCTTTTGTGGGGCAGCTGGGTACACAGTTAGCCCGAGCAGTGTGTACATAAAAATTAATGCATGGAAAAGGTGCCTGGGTAAAGATTTTTTTGCACAACATGATTTCTGCAGGACCCTGATACAGAAAAATAGAGGGCCTGGTAGCTTTTAATTTAGGGATCCTGGTTTATCAGTGGCAGATTTCTTTTGGCTTTGAGAGGGCAGGCCAAGAGATGTGGGGACAGCTTTATCAATCCCTCCTGTGCTGTGGTGCCATGCAGAGCAGTAATTTGGTGTCGTTGTACTTGGGAACAAGTCTCTGTGCCTTCAGGAAAGTGGCCTGTAGGTGGATATATGATGGAGCTTGGTCACAAGATCAAAGGGGGAGGGCTGCAGTGCCTCCCAGGCGTTCACTTTGCAGAAGGGAGGTATTAGGTCACTGAGGAGGGTGAATTCAGCCTCTGTCCCAACTGGCTGGCTGTTCACTCCCTGTGTGCTCAGGAGAGCAAACCTTCTCTAGAGTCCTTTGCTGTGTAGCTGCTCCTGTGAGCCAGCACATAAATGGAAACAGATGGCTCCATCTCAGCGGTTAGTAGGAATCTCACTGCTGCAAAACTGCTAATGAAGTCTGGGGCTGGACTGAAGCAGACAAGGCTGCTGTGCTGGTGGGCTGTGCTGGGGTCCCTGTTACTGCCCTTCTGTCACAAGAACATCAAGATTGCTGAGCTGACCCTCCAGCCCAGCAAACTGTGCTGTGTCCTGCAGCAGCCTCAGACAAGGTGTTCATCTGCGTACTGCAGAGCCACCAGGACCTGTCAGTGTCCATCAGTCTTGGTAAATTATCTGTGTGGTCATCCTTACTGTTGGTTCCAGAGCTTGCAGTTCTCACCTGTATTATGGAAGGGCATGGGGAGCCCTCTAGTATCTGACATAATCCCTGCTGAGACTCTGAGCCAGATACTTCTTCATCCAAGGTCCTTTGCTTTGTTTCAGTGCAAACTCAGAACAACTAGTCTTATTTTTGCCATGCTGGCCAACATCTCCCTGATAAGGAGAAGCAACACTCAGCAGTTACTGGAAGCTTGGAAGAAACTTTGTTTAAATTCCCTATGACAGCACAGTTTGATTAAGATGTTCAGTGACTTACAGTTTTCTCCCATCATCACATAAAATGTGAATCTCCAGTCACACTGCAGGGCACGGGGAAGTGGTGAGTTGTGCAGCAAAGGTGTAACCAGGCTTGGTGTTTGCTGGAGCAAGTAGGTGACAGAGAAGGGGAGAGAAAGGTGTTGGAAAGCATTTCTTGATTCCATTTTTGATTATTCTGACAGCTCCCTGCCAGGCCCAGCCTGAGTGTCTGCGATGGCAGGGTACAAGGAGCCAATGTGAGTGCTGGATGGCTGCACGACCACAGGGAAGTGGGGAACAATCCTGGTCCCCAGCTGCCTTGCTGCCCTTACCTTTTCTTTATTCATGCAGCAAGCTGCCAGGCTCTGTCTGTATCTACCTGGGCGGTCCCACAGCTGTGCCGGTGGCCCACAACACAGCTGTGCTGGGGACCTCCTGGGGCAGCCGGGGCTGTGACGCCCTTGGGGAACACCGCCCCTCGCTGCCGCCGGGATCCAGCACCAGTGTGTGCCAGGCCCTGGAGAGCCCGGCCAGGTCACAAATGGTGCAAGAGGCACTGAGTGCTCAAGGGCTGCAGTGTCTCTGCCTCGTGGCCTGCGAGCCTGGCACAGCTGGGTAATGCTCCATCCAGCTCTTGGTGGGCAGCCAGCAGTGGGCTGGCATGGATCACAGGGGACAGAGTCAGCTGCAAGCTTCTGGAATCCTCCAAAAGGCATTTCAAAGCCCCTTGCATGGAGCAGGCAGTAGTTTGGTTTTTGCAGCCGGGTGCAGTATAGAAGCTACCTAGCCCAGGCAGTGATGTGGAGCTGCTGGAAGTCTCAATGGTTTACACTGGAGGGCTGTAAGCTCCATGCTTTGCATGGATTCAGGACATTGCCCATGGAGAACACAGGATGTCACAGGGTACCAGAGGACAGAATTGACAGATTGTCTCTGAAATCTCCAGTCTGCACATCTCCTGTGAGGGGGAAACTGTGGGAAAGTTGTGGATCCCAGCAGGATAAGTCCTCTGTGTCAGGTGGAGCTGATGTGTCTGTGCATCTCTGCAGGTCCTGGGGATGCTTGTGCAACCATCAGGGCTTCAGGTATCAGTACTGCTTCCCAAAAAGCCACTTCTTAGTGGCAGGGAGAGGACAGATAATCTTGTATGCTCAGTGAGGATCTCTTTGGATACTTTATCTGAGCACACAATCCTCCCCTTTTCTGGGAGCTCTGAGAGACAGCTCTGTGATAAATTACCCCAATTTCATCATTGCTCCATCTCTTCCTCAGGTTTCCTGCAGGAGGGTGTTATGATCTTTTTCTGAGAGCATCTCACACCATGGCTGAGAATCAGGTACGCTTCTTTAGGCCCTGCCCAAAAGGAGTGTTTGGCACCATTGCTCATAAATGGAGGTGTGCTGCATCCCCAGTCCAGCTGATTGCTTATTCCTGCTGATTAGCTCATTGCTTCCTATAGCCAACAACATCACACTCATTGAATTCATGCTGTGATTTCTGTGTCACCTGGGGAAAAGGGGCTGGGTGTAGGTATGGGGGGGGAAGTCTGTGTCTGCCAGACTGAAAGGGACAAATGCTACTGCAATGAAGCACTCAAATCATCATGCAATTCATTCTGCTGTTCATATTGAACCAAGAACAACATCCTGGGGAGGAAGGGAGCAGAATTTCCCTCTGACTAATGCTGCTGGATTGTGCAGGGCTGTGGGGGAACTGCCAGCCAGAGAAACCATCAGGAGGGGAAAGGAAATGGAAAAGGAATCTAATTATCCATCTGCAAAGACAGATGCTAGTCCCGACACAGGGCCCAGCCCTGGGCAGACTGATGTGGGCAGTGATTTTGCACAGGCTGTTTTTATGGCGGGGCTGGGAAATGGGCTCCTGGGGGTCCCCTCTGGGACAGCAGATGGTCCAGCACTCAGCACAGCGAGCCGGGGGAGGCTGCAAGGCACGCAGCTGCTTTCACCGGGAACACTGGCCCGAGCTGGGCTCCGAGGGACGGCACCCTGCAGCCAGGTACGGCTGTGTTGTGTGGAGATGGAGGTGGAGCGCAGGCAGAGCTGTGCTGGTGCAATGGGGGGAGGGCGAGTGCATGGCTCTCTCTCAGCAGGCTCATCTGCTGGGGCTGCAAGCCCAGGGGTGAGGGAGGGAAGGAAGGTGAAGATCCCTGTGTGCCTCTGCCATCTCAACGTGCACAAGGACTCTGCTTCATGTTACTGAGCGTGCAGGGGCAGCTGACAGCAGGGAGGGAGGGTGTGTGGCTGGAGCCTGGGCATGAGTCCTTGATGGGAGAGCTGCAGGAGACCCCCTAGGAAGGAGAAGGTGCCTCTACCTCCTTGTTCTGCAGAGCTTTTTGGGGTTATTGCTTACACAGTCTGAGGCCAGCTTTTCTCTCCTTGGGTGCCTCCCAGAACTGAAGGTTGCTTTAGAGAGCTGCCTTTTCCCCCTTAATTAATGGAATTTAAAATTATTTGGTGAGCTGAGTGGACTTATTCTCCTCTTTTGTGGGCATCAGCTACTCCTAAAGTTATGTTAATTGTAGGTGGAAGATAGAGGTTGGAAGTTCTCCCAAGACAGTTGGCTTTCCTTCTCCCAATACGGTTTTCAGGAGCCTGCTGGGAGGACAGTGGGGTTAAGAAAGATCTCCTTGCAGATCTGGCAGTATTCATGCGATGGGTGAACTGGGAATGAATCAGGAGAATTTCTGCTTGAGTGGAGCATCTTCGTTGTGCACTGCCTCGCTCTCCATGGTCTGTGCTCAGTGTGCTGTTTGCAGGTGTGGTGCCTCAGCCTGGACCGTCTTCCCCTGTGATGCCCTTGGATTAGCTCCTGCTGGACCAGGTGTGGGTGTCTCACAATGCTCAGAGGCCGTGATGTCCTCTCCGGTTCAGGATTCAGCCTCTTTGGTAGACAGGCCTGATCCTGCATCCCTTACTCACGTGAGCAGTCGTCTCTATTTCAAAGGGACTACTCGGTGAGTAAGGATCGCAGGATTGGGACCACTACCTAACTTAACCTGCACCTTCTGTAGCATCCTGTCCCCACCATTTTCCTATTCATGTATGTTAACATGCATCAAGAACTTCCAAAACTGATGTTCTTGTCATTTGGATGGAGAACCTGAGAGCTGGAAGAAGCAGTGCCTTTCCATTTCACAGGATAAATCACCATTATTTTCCATCCTCTTCCACCAAACTGCTCTTAGTCCAGCCAGCTTCTGTGCCCCAGAGCAATGTGTACCTGTTTGTCTCCCAAACATTGTTGTTCCTGGCTTCCTAGGGCTGGCAGGGCTCTTCTCTGCCTCTCCCTGGTTTTCCCAGCTGGAGCTTTGAGATGAGAAGCCGGGCATCTCTTTAAGCCTGATTTGTGCTGCAGAGCTGGAGGATGAATCAGAGGGAGAGCTGAGCAGCAGTAGTGCCGAGACTGCCGCAGACCTTCCTGCACCGCCTGGCTTCTCCTTCTGTCTTAACAGGCTAAATTTGGAAACCTCTGTCGTGTGTTAAGGAATGTGGTCGCAATCGGAGGAAGCAGCGAGGGCGGCAGGTTTGACCTGCACGGTGATTTCCGTGTGGCCCTGGCCGGGGAAGCCGCCGGGGCGCTCCCCGCTCGGGCACGGCCCTGGCGCGGGCCGGCTTCTCCCTCGCGCGGAACGCGCCGGTACCGCACCGCGGCTGCTCCCGCGGAGAGCAGCGGGCAGCGACCGAGGGGCTGCTGGAAGAGATCCAGCCAGCTCCACGTCTGCCCGGTTTGTTATATCGTGCAGATTATCCTAAATGAGGATCTGGGTGTGAGAAGCTCTGTGAACACGCTCCAGAGCAAGTCACGAGTTTAAACAAGCAGGAGGCAAATTACGGTCGTCGCTCCTTTTTAAGCGCTGGAAGTGGAGGCATGGCATGAGTCACACAGTGCTTCTTGGGAAGCACGAGGCACTTCAAGTGGAAGTGGGGAGCATAAATACATTTGAAATGGAATTTGATAGATTTCTGGAGGGATTATGTGATAAAGCAGCAGTGATCCTTGAGCAGAAATTGAAGTTTGACCTGTGGGATAGGTAAAAGAAAAGATGAGATCTGGCTGCTGTGCAGATTATGCTTGTGGCACTGAACATACAGGGGATTAATCCTGTGCTTTGGGATTCTGCATTTCTCATCTGGTATCTTACTTTTTCCTAAGCATCACAGGATGAAGCCTGGCTAAAGCGTCAGGGCTCTAATGCTCCCAGAAGCCACTTACGTGAAGCCTTGCTTGCAAGTTTGAGTTTAAATTATTCATCAGAGTTTAGATCAGCAAGTCTTGTTCCCTTAGATCAGGTCAGCAGGAGCCTCAGGGTGAGTGTGCAGCTCTGCTGGTGGTGGAGCAGCAGAGCTCAGACCTTGCGATACTCATGGGATTCATCTGTCTGAAGTCAGCACTGACATTCCTTATAGAGGGAGAGGAGGCAGTATGAGAGGAAGGTGGTAACTGAGCCCTGAAGGTTCCCAGCTATGCATCTGCATGGAGGATATCTGCTGTTCCTCAGCCTCCATTGCCCTGGTCCAAGCTGGAAATGGGTTTGCTGCCTGCTGCTGCTCCTGTTCACTTTGAGCAAACAGCTCCTCTGGAACTGCCCTTCCCTTCGTCCTAAAAAACAGCCAGGAAGAAAATTTCCCTTCTGTGGGGAATTCTGAAAATAGCTTAGTTTGCTTCAGAGGAAGAAGCATAAATGCTGTTATTACGTGACTGTGCTGACCTTGCCAAGCCACGGATATGCCGTTCCACCACTCCTCTATGCAGGCCAGGCTGGCTGGGTGCATCCCTGGTGGGACCCTGTTGCCTGGGTCTGTGCTGCTCAAGAGCATCTGTCTGGATCAGGCTGAAGATTTTTCCTTCCATGACATGTTCCTGGTTGCTCACCAAGGCTGGAGCCTGAGCACTGCAGTTCCTAGGCCACAGCATCTCTGCCAGAAAACAGCTCCCCTGCAGGTGGGGGACTTCTCTGCTGTCACAGTTTGACAAAGAAGAGCTGGTCCGTGAGGTGGGAAGGACTTGGTGCACCCCAAGCTGCTCTTGCTGGTTGTTTGGCAGGTTGGAGCTGGGCAGACAATCAGAAATCTGGATCCTGCAGCCAGTTTGACCTCCGAGCTGCTGCTGCAAGTGCTTGCCTAGAGAAGAGCTTAGAGATGCCAGTGGAAGAAAACCCTTTGGATTTGCTCTAGATCTTGGAAGTGCCAAGATCTTCCCTGCTGAGCTCTGCTGCACACTGCTGTGTTGTTTTTCTTCTTTTAAGGATAGTGTACATTGGATTTCTTGTTGGAGGAGCAGGCCAGGATTTACACTGGGCATTTCTAGGGGCTGTGTGGAAAGAGGAATGTGGTCAGAAAGGACAGGGGCAAAATAAGATTGATTTGGCTGTCTTTGGGAAGCTTGGACACAGATCAGCCTGAGCCAATAGCTCTGGGTGAGTGATGTGGCACATCTGAGGGACACAAACGAGTCTATCATTTATGGTTTGGTGACTCTGAGGATGCCAGATGAGCATCTCTGGGAGGGACAGGAGAGGCTGAGTCTGGGACCAGTTGACCATCCTTCAGTATTTTGGAAGCCATAGAATTGGTCACACAGCCTTAAGATGATTTCTGTTGCCAAGGCCAACTCTTCTGCTTCTTTTCCTAATCTGCTCTCTTGAGTTGTCAGGCATGGCCTTCTGACTGGAATTCCTCCCTGGCTGCCAGTCCTGAGAGCATGTGTGATGTGTGAGAGCTCAAGGCACTCAGGAGACAGTAGTTCCTTGTTCCTCTCTGCACTGTCAGCACAGCTCCTGGGGCCATGAACAACACTGTGGTTTTGTCGCAACCAAATCATTGTTGACTTCGTCTGTGATCCCAGCCCAAAAGAATGTTCTGATTTGGTGCAGTGGGCTCGTGGGGGCACAGCATGTCTCCATGTGCCTTTGGAAGATGCTTGTGGTTGGTGGCCATGTGGCCCGTGGCCCTCAGACAAGGGTTTTTCAAGCCATGCGAATTCATGAGGGCTGGAGAGGATTTGCTCCCAGCTATTGTGGTTTATGGTGTGGAAGGACTGGTGAAACCTCCTGTTGTCTCAAGAAGGTTTGGATGCACCTTGGGTGTGCCACAAGCCATTGCTCTTGCTGCCCAGTGCAGGCAGCGTGGTGCTGCTGCTGCTCCTCAGTCGTGTGCAAGTTGCAGACCCTGGTGGGAGAGTCCCCCAGTCCTGGAAAGCAAGGATTAGGTGAATCTAGGGGGAAGAAGAGGTGTCATGAGCATGGCCTGGCCTACCACTGAGCTGGGAGACCAATGTAGGACTGTCAGCTCCCTGGGGAATGGAGCAGTGCTGCAGTGAGGGCAGAGCCTCCAACAGGGATGTGTTCTGAGCAGTAGCAATTCCAGGGCTTCTGTTTGACTGCTACACACAGAAACAACTGGGAACAAAACTCACTGTGTGTAATTAAGGATGCTGCTGGTGGGGCAGGGTGGTTTGGAGAAGGGTTTCATACATGTGGTATGACAGCTGTTGTATGACAGGAGTTTTCTTGTTCTGGGAGTGTTTCCCAGTTCTCCTGCACTGATTTTTATCAGCCTTTAGGACTTTGTGTCTGCAGTTTCTGACATCACCTTCCGTCAGCTTGGAGGATGGCAGCGTAGATAAAACATTGTGTTTTTTCTTGTCTTCTTTTCTTTGCACACTCACAGCTGCTCCCAGACTTCAGGCCACTGGACCTTATATGACTCAGTACCTTATAAGAGAACCTGGTGTCAGCCAGACTTGGGGTACATGATGGAGGCCCTGGGTTGTGGCCCAAGGTGACCAGGGCAGGCCCTGCTGGTCTGGCACTCTGTGGATCCACTGCTGGAGCCCTGCAGATCCCAGAGAAGCAGCAGGAGCTCTGGCTGGGAGCAAGGCAGGAGCATGGCTGCAGCCTGTGTCCTTCCCATTGGTGAGCAGAAAGCTGCTCAGAAACCTGTGGGGCAAGGGACAGGTTCCTCCAGCATCACCAGTGCTGTCATCTCCTGTCACTTCATTATGCATGCTGTGGTATTAAGCCCCCAGTTTCCAGAATGGTGTGACTATATGAAATTAACAGCTTTGTCTGTTTTATATAAATTCCTGTTCCATTTCCATGGCTGCACAGAAAAGTTGGAAGGCATATTTTATAGATAGGTTCAGAACCCAGACTTGAGATTTGAATGACTTTCTTGGTGTGCTAGGCTGTTGTTGGGTTGGGCTCATCTGCTTAATGAACACACAGATACTTCCTTATTCTGAAACGTCTGCAGAGCTTGAATGGTTGCTGTAAGATCCAGAATGCATCTGCTGCTATTCCAATTGGATTCAGAGATGAGGCTGCAATAGAGCCTGGACTAGACAACAGATCAGCCTGCACCACGTGAGAACAGATCCACATCAACCAGGACTGGGATCTGGGGGTTATATTTGAACCTTGCTTTTTGGGGGCTTTGTGGACCCTTGAGACCTTCACCCACACAGCCAGTTTGCTGAGAGCAGGTTTCCTCCAGCAAACCTTTGTCTCGGCTGTGTCAGGCAGGATACATAAGAAATCCTCCAGCTGAATAGGCCCATCTGTCACGCGGAGTCAGACTGATGGCAGGGACAGCATCCGGTACGTGCACAGCCTCTCCGCGGGACACTGGCGGGGCAGACACATCGCCTCTGGCCTGCGGCCGCGGTGGCCTTTGTCCTGTCCTCGCTGGCAGGCTCCTCCCGCGGCACAGGCGGAGGCAGGAAATCCCGGGCAGCTGCCTGGGAGCCTCCTCGCCTTTCCTCGCCTCTCCTCGGCTCTCCTCCTCGCCTCGCCTCGCCTCGGCACCGAGGCGAGCCGAGCCAGCCCTGCGTGTGTGTGCACGCGTAGGCGGGGGGGCTGCCGCATGGATTTAGCGAAGGCTGGGAGGGAACACATGGGTTGGGGTTTTTCCCTTGGCCCGCGGTGGCTGTCTGTCCGTCCGTCCTGCCAGCCGCGGTTATGGATTCGATCATTATTCAGGAGCGGTTAGTGGAGCGGCTGCTGTCTCCCCGGACGCAGGCACAGCGAAGCCACCCAGGCAAGCTGAAGGTACAGGGATGTATTTATAGCACTGCGCGAGCCGGGGAGCAGCGGGGACAGGAGGGGGGAGGATGGTGCCCGAGAAGACGCGCGCAGCACAAGATGAGACCTCTGAGGAGCAGAGGAGCGGAAAGACGCCGGTAAGGGAGGGACGGCGGGCACAGAGAGGAGGGGAGCAGCCCCCGCGGGCGCGGGGCCGAGGGGCGCGGGGGGAGCTGCGAGATGCGCGGCGGTTTTGTGCGGTTATTCGGTGCAGTGATTCCCTGTCTGAATGGCGTGTGCGTGCTGGGGGGGCTCAGGGCAGGAGTCAGCGCTATGTGTGCCCACACGCAGTCCGATTTGTGTTAATTAACAGTGAGCTAATGCTGTGCTTTGCTGGCCGGGTTCCTTCTCTTCAGCAAATGCTGGTGGGCGAGCGGTTTTGCCGATACTCCCGTGCTCAGCCCCAGGCCCGAGGAGCAGATGTCCGTGGCAGATGCCTCGGGGGCTGTTTGTGTTATGAATTTATTCAGCTTTCTGCAATGAAAGGAAGCAAAGGGTCTGCCTGTCCTCCAGGGCTGGGCTGGGCTGGTTCGTGCGGACGCGGATGTGGCGGCCGTGCCTGGCCGGAGGGGAAAGGGAGGAAGGGAGCTGAATGGCTTGTGCTGAAGGCTGTGACACCGACAGGGCCCCTTCCCCCCGAAGAAGCAGAGGCGTCAGGGTCCTAGCACAACTCCATCATTTCTGGGGTTTGCTCCAGACCTTGGTAGGGATTATTCTTCAAATTTGCTGTGGTCCCATGATGTTTAATTTTAGCCCTTTTGAATATACACAATAAGGCCCATTTTATCCCCAGGCTGAATGGTGAAGTCACGTGAGATCTGGGTTGGTTTTAACAGCACATCCACCAGGGATGAGAGGAGGGAATTGGGAAGGACAGGAGTGATGGAGGCTGTACTCAGCCTTGGAGATACAGACAGCCCTGTGAACACGTCAGTACCAGGACAGCTTTTCCTCTGTGCAGCAGATCCTGAATGTTTCTACGCCCCGCACAGGAACAGGGCTTGAAGCCACCCAGAGCTTTGTTGCTTGGCTTGAACTCCCAGGGAGAACACTGGCTGCCAGGGGAGCCCTGGCCACCTCAGGCGGGTATTAGAGGATGTGACATGTTGCTGTAATGTCTGGTGAACCAGCAGGCGTGTGCCGAGGGAGAGTCTGGGTGTGTTTTGCTTGGCCCGGGGTGCTCTGGTTTGTGACAGGGTCTCAAAGATTGGCCACAGCTCTTGGTGGCCTCTGCGGTGGTGTGTGGGTCACGTTCCCAGGCACGTGGTAGTGGGATGCCAGCGGGAACAAAGGCAGCAGCATGGGGCAGGCGGTGGGAGAGGGGCTCCTTGTGCCAGAGTGCTGCTGGCTCAGCTGGCTGAGGCCCTTTCCCGACAGCTGGAGCTGGCAAGGGAAGCACAGTGCGGGAACCAGCTGTCCTGGCTTTTGTCAGCTTGATGGGACCTGGCTTGTGAGGGTCAAGAGCACAGGGAGGGGGCTGTGATGCTTTTAGGAACTCCCCAAGCCTTTTATCTAATTACTGGATTTTAGCTTTTCACAACCCAGAAGGTCCCATCTCTGTCAGGAGCCCTCCCAGGCCTCTCCATCCCACTATCTGCTCTGCAGATAGTACTGGGACGTGGTAAGTGGTGTAGAGCTTTAAGCAAGGCACACACCAGGCTTGGGAGGCTACTTGGGCTCCTTAAGTGCCATGGTGGTGTTGCCATGCTGGCAGAGGTAGTGGTACCTGCCTGTCATAGTGTCAAAATATGGGTGGGATAGGAGCACACAGTGAGTGTCTCAAAGCAAAGGTGAAGAACCAGGAGTTAAGGCTGGCGCAGAGACCATGCTGCTGTTCCTGAGAGAGCGCTGTTATAAGAAGGGGATCCCTCCTCACACCTCCCCTTGCATCTCTTGCCTTCACCCTTGACAGGGCTCTGCAGTGTGGACATGGCTGGGGACAGATTTTCCCTTCACAGGTCTGGCTGCCTCCCATAGCGAGAGAAGCTCTTCTGTTGGTATTGCACTCAGCACTGACCTTCCTTTCTGTGAGGGAAATGACAGCATGAGTCATGGGTAAAGGGCAGTGTCCTGCACCAGCTGGGATTTGCTCATTTTGAATATTGTGATTCCACAGAGCTATGGGGAGGCAACCAGAGGTACAGCAAATCCACGCTCTCTTGGTTGGGCTGAACAGAAATGAGAGATCAGGTTCAGCCAGTTACACCTGGCACATGTAAGTGGAGTTGCACCAGAGTACAGTCCCCAGTGTCTCCATTGTCAGCCCTTAGTCATCTAGGTTAAAAACCAAACAAAACAAGAGAAACACACCCCAAGCCTCAGCTATGGTTTCATTAACACATTACTAGTACTATTTCACGTGTCAAGTCACTAGAGAGAGCGGTGATCGTTGTCTTTCCAAAGTCTGGTAAAGATCAGGGCAGGAGAAGCACAAAAGGGAAGTTTGTTGTATATTTGTGGTGCTTGCTGGGAAACTCTGGACCTTTTACTGTGAGGGTGTTGGCTGTTACGTGCCCACTTTGGCTGTGCTCATGGATGTGTTTTACCAGGAAGTGAAGCAGCTGGGAGACAGCTCTGGTACTGAGAGACAGAGGCTGGAAGCTGTCTTTTCTTCCTTTTTGTGACCTTGCCATTATCACGTTTCTCACTCTGCTTTGCACACCTCATTTGCCCTTTATGGAGCCCTTTGGGTGGCAGTTTGTGGTGTCCCCCAGGCAGGCATTGCTTTGCTGCGTGCAGCTCATCAGAGCTGCCGTCACTCATCACCCGGGGGTCTCGCTGCTGCTCGCTGCTCTGCTGCTCTGCACGTCACTGCCTTTTAGATCAGTCATTACAGCTGCCAGTGGAGTACTTTGGGCACTCTCCACATTTCTCTAATTTCATTTTCTCTGTCCATTCCTGCCTTTCTGGACTGTGGGGTGGTGAAACAACATTGCTTCAGCTATGGGAGGTGAGGGAGATCAGAACCCACCGTACCTCAGGGCTAAAATGACCAAGTTTCAGACCCAAACAAAATCTCAATTGCTGAAAGGTAGTGACAGTGCTAAAGGATAGTCCTTGGGCCACTATGGCCGTCAGCCACATCTGTTCCATCTGAGTGGGCAGCTTCAGAGCAGCCATAAATTGGGAGGAGGAGACTCTCTGTCTTCCCTGCTCAGTGTCCCCAGTGGAACTTTGCAGTCTGTCTGAGGATGCCCAGGGATTCTCACACAGGTGGACATGCAGCTGTAGAGAGCTGCTTGGGAGTGACGTTGCCCACCTGCAGGGTGGAAATAGGTGCAAGTCAGCTTTTCCCTAAGCTTGGCACCCTTGATCATACTTTGTGTTTCTTTGGGTGTGTGGCCCAGGAATGGAGATAGTTAAACTTACAAACAGAGATGTTCCCTGCTGTGCCTGGAGAAGGGTGAGGACAATCACGTGCTTGAAAGCATCCATGGAATAGGAACTAGGGCCAATTTTGAGGAACTCCTGGTTTCGTGGATGTATCTGTGGTGTGAATCCCAGTGGTATGATTATATTCAGTGATGTTGAAAGCAGAGCCTATCATGTCTCTAGCTTAGGCATTTGTGAATGGCTTCGTGTGCTTGTTCAGAGCTTGTGGGGTGCCTGTGGATTTTGTGCTGTGAGAGAGCACTCAGGGACACAGCGCTGTGTCTGGGAGGTGGTTGGGTGGTAGGTAACACTCCAGTAACACTAAACGTAATACCCTCACCAAAATCATCTTAGTTCTATTATCAATATTTCCCCATCCTTCCACTTCCCATGCTCCTTGAACTTTGGTCTCTTCAGAAATAACGCAAGAGATTACTCAGGATTTCCTCTTATTCAGCCAGGAGTGGCTGTGACACAGCAAGAAATAATCCCCTCTCAGATCAAGCAGAAGCTGAGCCACTGTACCTTCCTCCAGACATGTTTCAGGACAGTGCAAGCCCCAGGATGCTAATTACAGAGCTCTCCATCGTGTCGCACATGTGCCTCTGCAGGGAGGGATGTAGAAATGACCTGGGGAGAGGTGGCATTTGGTGGCCCTGCTGTGAAGGGAGCCTGTGACTGTGCAGAACAAACAGAGTTAGGAAGGTTGTCTGTCAGTAGCAGCCCTGGATGTGCACTCTGGTGGGAATGGTGGGATGTGCCTTTTCCCTTGTGCTCTCTGTGCTGGGAAGCTGCTGGGAGAGCAGCCAAGCAGGGCAGTGGCTGGAACATGTCCCTTTGTGCCCACCTGCGGGAAGGGCCAAGTCCCTGAGCCCAGAGGAGGTGTGTGCCTTGCCCTGCACTGCTGCCAGGGCAGGGACTGGCCTCTCCTCCAGCCCTTGGCTCTGCCCCAGGGGCTTTTTGAGTCCAACTCCCTGTCACTGTGTGAGGCTCGAGCAGAAGGGGTGGCACACCCTGACCTGCTGCCATCCCCCTCTGCCCCACAGGACCATGAGAAGCAGTACGTGGGCTTTGCCACTCTGCCAAACCAGGTCCACCGGAAATCCGTGAAGAAGGGTTTCGACTTCACCCTGATGGTTGCAGGTGAGACTGCCCGTGGATGGAGGTGGCTGAGCCACATGGTGGGTAGGTGGAGGGAACCAGCTCTCCTCACTTCCCTTGGGTGCTCCCCTAGCACCTGGGTCCTCTCCTCTCTCTCTTCTGGTCCTTGTCTCGGGCCTTGCTTTGCTCCTCAGCCTGTAGCAGTTCCCCCAGGCGGAACAGGCCCCTCCTGACCCCTCATAACCCACTTGATCAAGCTTTTCCTCCAGCAATGACTACTCTGGGTGGTGAAGGCAGGGCCAAACAGGGGCTGAGGGAAAGGAAGGACAGGGAGAATGGGGGAGCTGGGAGATCGCATTTGTACAAGGACTGAGACATCTTGCAGCAAAAGGCTTTCCACTGCTGGAAAAATGTAGTGCCAATAAACAGCTTCTGACAGCTCGTCTCTCTCACTTCCTCTGGCTCAGGATTCAAAGCCTTGTTCAGAGTTTCATTTGTAAGTCAATTAGTGGGTCATGTTGCTTGCTTTTTCCTCCTCCCCTTTGCGCTCTGTCAATTAGGAGAGTCGGGTCTGGGCAAATCCACGCTGGTGAATAGCCTGTTCCTGACAGACCTCTACAAAGACAGAAAGCTCCTCAATGCAGAGGGTAAGTTGGGGGCAAAGCGGGGTGAATGGAACTGTCCTAAGAACTGGTACTTTGGTTCCTTGCTTCAGCAGCAGCTACAAGCTTGGCTGGATCCCAGCCCTCCTGTTTGTGGCTCTGCTCTCCTTTTGTCTTGAAAGGCACTAGTATAGAGCAAAAAGGGTTTGGCTGTAGGGCTCTTCTGTCCTTTGAATGGAGGATGAGGCTGCAGAGCAGCACTAGCCCTTTGGGATGAGATATTGAGATTTGTCTTTTGTTCTTGGATGCTGGAGTGTGTTAGGGATTCCCCTTCCCCAGTGACTGGACAAAATGTTCAGAACAGCTGGGCTACAGGCACTTCAGAGGTTTGTGTATCTTCTTGGAGTCTGCCTGCCTGCTGCTGGCCTCCTGAAGTATAACCCCCTTGAGGCTCCTTAGAGCATGATCTGGGGTTTTTGAAATCTGTGTTACTCCCTGTGTTCAGTGGTAAGGGGGAGCTGGCTTGTCATGGGTGCAGTGGGGATCCCTGGCATCACTGCCTGGCTTTAACTCACATATTCCTGTCAAAAGAGAGGATCAACCAGACAGTGGAGATCATCAAGCACACAGTGGACATTGAAGAGAAGGGTGTCAAGCTGAAGCTGACCATAGTGGACACACCAGGCTTTGGAGATGCTGTTAACAACACTGAGTGGTGAGCAGGGCACTGTTGCCTTCCTTTTTGTCCTTGATCTCTAAGTCATTAGGAGACAGGAGACACTACTGATGATTTTGTTTTGACTGAATTGCCCTTCCAGCTGGAAGCCCATCACTGACTACATTGACCAGCAGTTTGAGCAATATTTCCGTGATGAGAGTGGCCTGAACCGGAAGAACATCCAGGACAACCGAGTGCATTGCTGCCTCTACTTCATCTCTCCCTTTGGGCACGGGTGAGAGCCCACACTCCAGGCCTGGGGGAGGCTCAGTCCAGAGGGAAGACTCTTGTGCCCCAGGATTGCCCTGTAGCAGCTTGTACATTGCCAGGGCTCTTGGCACAGGAGAGGAGCTGTCTGGATGCTCTCCCTCTGCTAAGCATCACAGCACTCCCTTCCCCTCACTGGCAGGACAGACTGCCTGTGAGCAGGCAGAGCAGATCTCCCTCAGACCTTACAGCCTGGTTTGAAAATCAGGAGAAATAATGCCATGCAGACTTGTATGTTCCTCTCTAGCTAAGCTGGACTGATGTGTAGGAAAGGGAGTTTTAAGCTGCCTTCAGTCCCTGCCCCTTGCTGGCTCATGTGTCAGCCTAGTCTGGAGCAGCTGAAGGGGCCATGTTGGCTGCCTGTGGTACAGAACAGCTGGAGGGAGACCCCAGACAGTGGCCTGGGCAGTATTTGGCCTGCAAGGGAGCAAATACCCAGCCTGTGTCTGTATGAGATGCTCAGCAGCTAAAATTGGAGATGGCTTTCCTGAAGGTCCAGCCCTAGCTGAGGGCTGTCCCAGCGCTGCTGCAGCCTCTTGTGACAGTGCTGTCCTTTTCCCTTTGTGCTGAGTGGGTGAGAGGCTGGAGGGGGAGCTGCCCAGTGTATCTTTGCTAAGAGTATCCCTCATCCCTGCTGCAGACTGAGGCCTGTGGATGTTGAGTTCATGAAGGCTCTGCATGAGAAGGTCAACATTGTGCCCCTGATTGCCAAAGCTGACTGCCTGATCCCCTCTGAGATCCGGAAGCTAAAAGAGAGGGTGAGATGCTCTTTCTTTTCAGAGTTATACTTGATGCAGTGGCTGGGATGAGCTGAGGAGGGAGGGGAGATAGATATGTATGTATTTATGTGTCTGTACAGCATGTTTGTGTGTGTGTATATATACACGTACACAGTATCTGCACATACAGCTGCAGCTGCGCTTTGCTGTGAGAAGGGGAGTCAGCAGAGAGGCTAACTATAGAAGAAACATCAAATCCTTTTGCCATCTGTAGGCTATAGCAAACCATGGCAGCACAAACAGAATAAACCCAGCATTTCTGTATTGTTCAGTTTTACATCCTTTTGTTTTTCTTGCGTGGACACAGATCCGGGAAGAGATTGACAAATTTGGCATTAAAGTGTACCAGTTTCCTGAGTGTGACTCTGATGAAGATGAGGAGTTCAAGCAGCAAGACAGAGAGCTGAAGGTAAGGAATCTGCTCAACAGGGTCTGCAAAGTCAAGCTCATGGCTATGTGGGTCAGTCCAGAAGGAGCCAGAGCTGCCCTGCTTGTGCTGAAGGCCTGCGCTGCTGCTACCCTGGGAACAGCCTTGGCTCATGTGGTAGATGGCCTGGAGAAGGTGCTGATGTCCTTGCTGGTGCCATGAAGTCAAGTGTGGCATGAACACATGGCCCTTCTGCTCTCCCTCCAGGCAGTGTCAGTCTTTCCTCCATCTGCCCCAGCCTGTGTGTTTAAAATGAAAGTTGGGCTGTACAGCAGTTCTAAGCACCTGTTTCTGGGTGATGCCATCAGCAAGGAGGAAAGATTTGTGAGTGATTAGGCACCACTGTGACATGTTATTGGCATTGGGGGACACAACATGATCATACAGGCATATCTGGAGGCCCCAGCAGCCCAGTTCTGTCTGCCTCCCAAGCCTGTGTGTGCATTCAGTACGGCCTTTGTTTCTCTTGTCGGGGGGGGGGCAATGGGCTTGGACTCCTTTCTGAGAAGAGAGGAGCACAGCCTGTACATTCCTGCTCTTGGCCTTCATCATGCTACTTGCTTGGTGTCCCAGCCTCTTTGCTCTGGCTTTCTTGTAGATCTTCCCCTTAATGAAGGGATGCAGGCACCTGCAGAGACAGCTTCCATCAGGCCAGCTGAGGTCAGGCTGGGAGCTAGGCTGCCTGTAGATCCCAGTACCTTAGGCTTTTCTCTACGGCTGGGTTGTGGTGCCCTGCTCTGTGGCACGTGTGGATGTCCCTGTGCCTTTCCTACCAGCACCTTCCTCCTGCTGTTCTGCTGTGCCTGAGCTTGGCCCCTGGAGAAGGGATCCGTGGGCAGCCTGGGCTGGGCTGGGCTCAGCAGTGCCTCTCTTTCCAGGAGAGCGCTCCCTTCGCCGTCATTGGCAGCAACACCGTGGTGGAGGCGAAGGGCCAGCGGGTCCGTGGACGGCTCTACCCCTGGGGCATTGTGGAAGGTAAGCATGGAGCCTGGGAGCACTGGGAGGAGGGGCAGGCAGGGACAGGGCAAGGACAGACAGGCATTTCCAACAGGGATGGCAGGGGAGAGCTGGGACTGTGTGCCACCTTTGGCACACAGCAGGGGACAAGGTGGGATAGAGACAGAGGCACCGGGACTGGCTCAGGAGGTCTGTTACTGGGAGTCTGTCAATAACCCTCCCATTGCAGACTGAGGAAGAGAGGCTCCAGTGTGAATGGAAGAATGCCTGAGCTTTAATGTGTGCTAGGACATGACTTCTTATTAAGTGGGAGAGGCTGGGCATTGCCCATTTATTTTCTGGGGAGAAGCTGTTGCCCTCAGCCAAACAGTCATAAACCCTCGTGCACTCCCTCCTCTGCTTCTGCTCCTGTAAGTGCTGGAATTGCTGGGCTGGAGGCTGTGCTGATGCACAGTGTTTGTCTCCAACTTTCTTCCTTTGTAAAGGGAAAAATTTCATAAAGCCCTTAGGCAGAATAACCCTGGAATGGCTTTTGCTGCTGTTGCTGATTTGCCCTTGCTGGTTTGTTGCTTTAAGACCTTGCAGCTTTAGATCCCAAAAGCTTGTTTGCACTCATGGGCTGGTGCTGGCTGCTTGGGCTGCCCAGATGTTGGCTGTGCTCCCTCAATGACTCAAGAGGGGGCTGTGCGTGTCAGGATGCTGGCATTTGGCAGTAAGATCAACTTTGTGAAGCCCTGTGCCTGATACAGCTGCTTTTCCCCAGCCCTGCAGAGGCAAATGGAGATCATCACAGCAGTACAGTGCTTCCCACAGCGCTGTCTGGAGCCAGGCTCCCCATGGCACCAGCAGCTCTTTCAGCTCTCCATTGCCTGCCCTTGGCTTTGCCCCTCACGGGCTAATTTTGTCTACAGGGGCCTTTTGATAAGTCCTAAATTCTGATGAGATCAGCCATTTACCTCCAGCACCAGCTGTGCTCACTGTGGTTGTAACAGTGACGTCCCATGTACGTGGGGTCCTCTCTCAGGGCTCTGCTGTTTGTGCTTAATTAATCCTCTTACACAGAAAAAGTCCTGGGAACACAGTGCCTTTCAGCAGCCTGGCCTCAGTGTTGAGATGTATAGAGCACCATTGAGACCTGTGCCAGGGCAGTGGCTGGGGAGGATGAGGAAGGAGCCCTGGGACGGGGTTTTAGTCCAGTCTGGGTGTCCAGGAGCTGAGAAGGGGCTCCCTGGAGAGGCCAGGTGAGGTGTGATATCCAAGCACTCTCCTGTTGTTGCTTCCACAGTGGAGAACCAGGCACACTGTGACTTTGTGAAACTGCGGAACATGCTGATCCGGACACACATGCACGACCTGAAGGACGTCACTTGCGACGTCCACTACGAGAACTATCGAGCTCAGTGCATCCAGCAAATGACCAGGTGGGTCCCCACCTCTGGTGGGAGGGGTCTGTCACTCTCTGTGGAGCTGGAGTTCCTCTCTCAGCAGCTCTTTGGTCTGGAGGCTGTGGATCTGCCGGGGACTTGTTGGGCTGCAGCCTCAGGAATGGCACTGGGAACTAAAATTGCAAATCCAAGCGTGTTTCCCACAGCCTGAATACAGGGTGGGCATGCTTCTGAGAGTCCACATTCCTGTCTGAGGATTCCCCATGCAGATATAGAGAAATAGGCCTGGGAATTCTTTTCAAGAGGTGTTTCTAGCAGTGGATTAAATACACCTAGCCTAATAAGACAGGATAAACCATCTCTCTGGTGATAGCTGTGTGCATTGCTGAAGAGGAATGCATTCTGTGGCCCGCAGTTAGGTCTAAATAACAACATGACCCTTGGGATGCTGCTGTTTCTCAGACAACAGGGCCCAGGCAATTAGTAAGACAATGCATCTCCAATAGATTTCTTGCATTGTCTTCCCTTTGTATTTGATGCTCTGTGGTTTTAGTCAGAATGATCAGAAAACAGAAGAGAGAACATTCACAGGCTTCTCATTTGAGATCTTTATTTTTCCTTCTCCCTTCCATGACTGATATACTGGTGAAAAAAATTGGGTCTAAGTAGGTCTTGGCTCCTCTGTTGTGAGCCATTCCCTTCACTTCCTGCCAGCCCTGGCTGGGTAGCTCTGTGCTGCCACGTTGCAGAGCAGAATGGCTGTGCTTCAGCAAGGTCCTGCATGTGTGCCGACGTGCAGGTTGGCACATTCTCCTGACACACAGTGTATCCCAGTGCTTTTGCATAGCAGACAAGCCTGTTTTTTTCAGCAGCAAGTCTATGGAGTCCCAAAATAACTATGTTAAATGCTAGAGCTGGGTGAGCAGTGTCACAGCTGCTATTTAGGTAGGCTGTGTGTCTATTAAAAGAAGAGCACAGTGAAAAAGTGGTTGCTGCGCTTAGAGAAAGCTTCAGTTTGGTCCTGTTTCTCACGCCATGATTATTCCTTGCCAGTGAACAAGTTTCAGAAAACCAGCACAGGGCCATTTCGTTTTGGTAGGAGAGCCTAAGCTCCAGGGCTGGAATTGTCTCAATAATGAGCCAATGGTGACTCCAAGTGGTGAACACCTGCAAGTGGCATCTTGAAGTTCCAATTTCAGCCCAGATTTCTTTGGCTACTACCATTTCCTCTTCATGTATTGAGAGCTCCTGTCTTTTGAAAGAAAATCACCTCCTTCCTGTGTCCCCTACCTGCAGTCATGGGCACCCCAGCCCTCAGAGCAATGCTGCTGTGCTGTGCCTGTCTCATGCCTTGCACCTCCTGAACAGGAGGTCTCATTCTCCATCCAAGTGCATGCCACAGCTCTGGACTGGGTTGCCCCACGGCCCCTCCACCTGTCTGGGTGTGTGATGCTGCAGTGCTGGTGGCTCTGCCATGGGGAGTGACAGTCATTGTGTGGTGACACTAAAGACAGTCATCCTGAACCATGACTGACGGCTCTTTCCCCCTCTCCATCTCTCTAGCAAGCTGACTCAGGACAACAGGATAGAAAGTCCCATTCCTATCCTGCCTCTCCCAACTCCAGACACTGAGACAGAGAAGCTGATCAAGATGAAGGATGAGGAGGTAAGTACCATTTCTGCCTGTGCCTTGTGGGTGTTGGAGCTGGAATCCCAGGAGTTTCTCCAGGGTTGCCCCATAGAGGTGGTCCTGAGGCTTCCCACTCCTGTGTCCCACCATTGTGGGCTCCTAGAGTGGAGGACAGGGTGTGAAAGCTGTGGCTTCCTCTGTCAGGGAAACAGCTCCATTCCACCCCAGACACAGGTGCATCTGTGTTCAGGCAGGAGTTAATACTCCCTGAGGGATCCCCTTGGCAGCTCAAAGGGGCTGCCCCAGCGTGGATCCGCTGGTCCCTTTCTGACTCTCTCTCCTGTGTCTCCTGCAGTTACGGCGGATGCAAGAGATGCTGCAGAAGATGCAGCAGCAGATGCAGGATCAGTGAGAGGCAGGTACCCGGAGGGCAGAGGGAATTCCCCAGTGACCATCTGAGACCTGGCAAGAGCTGTGAACATTTAGAAGTGGTTTCCTGTTGTATAGAGACTTGTGGGCAAGAGCTGCACCCGCACCCTCTAATTTATTAGCAGCAGTGCTGGCTTTTCGACCAGCTGGATTGTGGAGGAGGCTGTTCACTTAACAGTTTACTGATGTGTATTTCTTTTTTAATAATTTTTCTTTAATTTCTTTGTTTTTCCTCTTTTTTTTTTTTTTTTTTTTTTTTTAAGAAACTAGCCTGGGAGGTCTCTAAGGCATCCTAAAAAAAAAGAAAAGAAAAAGATCCCTCTTTCCTATGTACTAATCTCTTGTTTGGGAATGCTCTGGTATTTAAAGTCCTGGTTTCTCTGGTGTACAAACTTAAAGAGTATCTGTGTCAATGCACGTAAGTGTTTACTCCCAACGGAGGTGCTGTGCCCCTGTCCTTGTTCCCCTTGTCTGGGGCCAGCACGAGCATTGTAAAGGCAGCCATACCCTCCTGTGAGTCTGACCTGTGCTGCTTGGCCTTCTCAGCCTGGGGACAGTGCTGGCCCAGAGAACTGGGGCTGGGGGTTTCTCTGTGCACTGACCTGCTCAGGAGTCCTGATGATTGCCTGGTATCCTGTCCAGGTTTTTATGGTTTTTTTGTTTAGTTGATTGGTTTTGTTCTTGCTATCAAGAAAACTACAGGATGTTTGCACTGAGCAGCAAGAGACTGAGTGCCTCGAGGTTGGTTAGAAGAAAACTGCTCTCAGTTACATCTTTCTGGCAGAGAGGTTGAGTTGCTGACTATTGCCAGTAAGGAGTTGATGGGAGTGAGCACCTTCCCTGCCATGGTTTCCTCCCACAGCAGGCTGGAGGTGTTGGTAGAGGAACCCCAAGGCCCTGAAGTAGCTGAGTGAGGGTATTTCATGGTTTAGCTCTGGTCATCAGCTGCAGTGTGTCTTCAGTGTCTGCTCTGAAAAGCACTGTGGCATGCAGAGTGCTTGGCCAAGACTGCTTTGGAGAGGGTAGAAACCCTAGGGCTGAAATCCAACCCCAAATGCAGACCTGTCTCCTACCCCCAGGCTTTGCAGTCCCATGAGCACATTGCTGGCTCTGAGCTTCACCTGGGGGAAGGGGCAGTTTCTGTAGGCCTGTACCCAAGATCTGCAGGCTGCCTGTGTGGGCAGGTGTTGGGTCAGCCTGGCAGGTGCAGGACTGTCACTGCATGGGGCTGAGCACTGCCCAGCAGGCTTGGCTCTTGCTCCCCTGCCCTTCCCCCAGGCACTCAGCCCTTCTCCCCCTCCTTATTCCTCGGCTCTTCCTGTCCTAGTGCTGGGAAGGCTGGTAGGTCTGCTGGGCAAAGATAAAAGCACTCTTTGGGCAGCAACTCCTGTCCTGTTCTTGCTTCCTGCAGTATTTTTAACTTGAGTCCAGCCAGAGCAGAGCCCTGGAGTGTGATGTGCCTGACAGGGCAGGGCTTGTCAGCAACACTGCCATGCTCACAGGAGTCAGGGCTGTTGGAGGGAGAGAACTTGGCTCTTCCCTCTGACTCCAGGGAGTGCAGCCATGGGCTGGGCCCTTCTGCTCCTTGGATGATTCCTCTGTCCCCTTTCCCCTTTTGTATCTACTCCTCCATCTCTGGCTCTCCCCAGTAGTTCTCCCTGGGTAGGAACACAGTGTTGGCCAGGAATAGCCAGGCCCTGGATTCTGTTAGTAGGCACTGCATTTGTCTGATTCCTCCAAGGGGCTTTAGAGTCCCAGTCAGGGTTTGTCCAGGTGGTGAGTAGGTTGGCTGGTTCCAGTTATTCACTGTACAGAGCCTCTGCTTAGCCAGAGCATGGGCTGTAGGGGCAGGGGAGAGACCCTGGCACCATGGGGGAGGACAAAGTGAGGATGGAAGCCCTTTGACAGAACTGTGCAAGCTGGGCAAGAGCGGTGTTCAACAATGTTCAGGTTTTTTTCATGCCTCCCCTATTTTGGGCTCATAAGTGGCAGTGCCTAGGAGAGCAGAAGGATTCAGCTTGATTTCAGTAGTATGAAGGACCAAGGCACCTGAGAGGAAGTACAACCTTTCTTTGCATGATATGCTATGGAGTAGCCTGAAACAGGAGCTTCCTCCAGGTTTTCCAAAGAGATGGATAGCTGAGTTCTCAGCTTTATCTGTGCTAGCATAACAGGAAACATCTTGAAGTACCTGTCCCCTCTTTTCTCACACTAATCTTGGTGAGGAGGATGTTCTGTTGCAAATGAGCCCTGTCCACCTGGAGATGTTCCTCCTTCAGATAGGTTAATTTCTAGAAGATAAAGGAGACCTTTTCCCTTTAGCATGGACATAGAGCAGCTGACGCTGCTCATGCTGGGCTGTGCACAGAGGTGCTGTGTGAGAGCACAGGGTACACTGGTCACAGGCAGGCAGGGTTGCTGAGGTGGATCTGCCCATACCTCCACGTGGGGAAGTCTCCATCAGCTCAGTGCACGTGGCTCCTACATCAAGTCAAGAGTCACAGGAGTGAGGCACCAGAGATGGCTTCTACAGAGGGGTGGTGATACCACTGAAATTATGGCTCTGTGTAGGAGGTTTCCTGCCCTGAGTGCCAAAGTCTGGGGACTGCTTGGAAAGGGATTAGAGACTGATTTTGGGGGACATCAGGGGTTCAGATTCTGGCCTGGGAGGTGGCATCTGTTTATTTAAGGAGCGTGTTGTACTGTGGCATCAATTCTCACAGTAAGTGGAGAGGACTCCTGAACACATGGAGCTTGGCCATGTGGCTCTGGCAGTGAGAAGTGTGGATAGGAAAGTAATTTAATACCTCCCCTCACACAACCCTCCATAGCCTCACATGCGATCCCTGCACCCCCCAGCACATTCCCATGCCTCTGCCAAGCTTTGCCCTGCTGAGTGAGTGGCTGCAGGGATGGTGTCCCACCCCACAGCTATCCCAGGCTGCAGCTGGGGCTGTCGGTACATCTTGGCCCCTGTGCCTGACAGGATGGATCCATGGCATGAACTCCTTGTGTGCCACTGCTGTGCTGGTCCTGCCTGTGCAGTCCTTGCTGCCTCCTTGCATGCCTCCCCTCAGAGGAGGGGTCCCACTCCTCGTGCTCTGCAATGGCATTCCCTGCTCCTCCTCACAAACTCTGCTGTGCTTTAATGCTGGCTTGCTCCTGCCATGCACCTTCCTCACCCCCTGCTCCATTCCTAGGCTCTTTGTTTCCTGTCCATCTGTTGGGTTGTTATAATTATATTTTTTTGTAAATTTCTGTTTGAACATTTTGTCATTGTGAACAAAGAAAACGAAACCTTTTAAAACATATCCATTTTATTAAATGATTATTGTTATTATTATTAATGTTTACTACCTGAATTGATCAGTGAAATAAATACATTCAAAAATCCAACCTCTTTCTGTTTAATTTTCAGCCCCCTTGAGCAGCACTGGTGATACATTATGGGCAGGAGAGAGCAAAACTCACCCTGTTTATCCTTTTATCTAATTCAGTCAGAGCAGGCTTCAGGCAGGCTTCCTGCATGGGATTTCTGGCCTGTTTATTCTGGAAGCTAGCAAGATGATCTTGAAGGTTCTTTATTCAAGCTTCCCCTAGGAGTGGTGTCTAAATCATCAGTGGTCAGCTGGGCAAGATTCAGTCCCAGGAAATCCAGTTCGTAAGTAGCCAGGAGAGCATTGCCAAGTCTGTGCTGCATGCAGAGCCACAATGGGTCTGGCTCTAGATCAGCTCCATGCTACACCTGGCCTGAACACCTGCCTGTGATAAACATAGCACTAAACACATAAGATGAGGTGAGTTTGCTGAACAAACTTACCCTGTGATAGTTGAGCTGCTCCCAAGTGGAAAGCAAGCCCTGCAGGAAAAGCTGGGTTAGTTTGTTAGCCTAAGATCTCTTTCCCACTCTGCCTGGCCACCACAGTGAGCCAGCTGGAATGATCTGCTCCAATTTTGTAGAAATTTAAAGTTTAATTGTTTTCTTTAGAGCATAAAAATTTTCCTTTGGTTATGGCCACATTCTGCCATTGTTTGCACCCTCAGTTCTCTTAACATGAGCACATTCAGGGCATTCATCATTTCTGTTCTCTAGGATGTCCACAGTACAAGGTAACAGAGTTGAGTTCAATGGGGCAACAGTTTGACAACTTAATTCTGGTGGCCTTAGGCTAAGTAGTGTAGTGTATGCCTGGTCAGACTGATGGCAGAGAAATGTCTGTGAAGATGTGATGGCCATGAGAAGACACGATTCTGCCTGAATGTAGTTTTGTCCCTTGGACCTACCTGTTCAGTTATTTGTGTGATGCAGCTTCTGAATAAAGCATGTGATCAGTCTTCCTCAGTAACTGCACTTGTCAAGAGCTGCGGGCTCACTTGGCTGCCTGAAGAGCAGTTCCTCAGAGCACTGTCTTCCCCAGTCTGTTTGCCTTCCTGTGAATCCAACTAGCTTTATTTTGATGTAGACAGTGAAATACCAAGAGTTATATTTTACCCCTATAATGATCATGAGAGGATGCAAGTGTCTGCAGAATCTTTCTCTGAAAAGATGGATGGACTGGAAGACCATTTCTATCAGCAGATCTTTCAGTAATAAGTGGGAGTAGATTTGTGTCACTGTTTCAAGGGAAACCTGAGGGTCAGCACCCAGAAAGTGCTAGGTGACACCACTCTGCCAAGTTTTCCTGATGAGATGGGAAACCAAAAGTCACAGTGCTCAGGGAGTTTGGTACAAACCAGTAACATCACCTTCTAGTCTGAAGTCCATTTTGAATTACTGTCATTGAGACTTCGTGACATTTCTGTTGGCTGAGCCTGTGGGCCCAGAATCACAGTTATCAGTACTGGCAGCATCCCTCCCAGCTAACGTGTTCTTGTGAGCAGTGTCAGCTCCCATTTCTTGGAAGGCTTGCTCAATGAAGCCTCAGCTTCCGGTGGCACGCAGCAGCCTTGCAGGAAGGCCTCATGTGGGAGGTGTCCCTGGGATGAGCCTGACCCTTATCTTGCCAGCCAGCTGCGAGGGGACTATCTGGGAACACAGCCATGCACACACTCTTGCACTGGCTGGACTGCCTTGAGACCTTTCTCTTGTGTTGTAAAGCCAGCAAGGAAGCAAGGATCAAACTCCTCTGGTAAGTCAACAGTGCTACCTTCTACTCTTTTTTTAATTTTTAATTGATTGACAATTACAATTTGTCAAGGAAAACACTGCCTTGTTGCAGGTATGTGTAGTTGTTCTCCTGGAGAAGTTAGAGCAGTTTGTGTTCAGCAGTGGCACACGACTAACATAAAAAAGGCTCATTGACCTGTATCTCCCAGCACAGGTGATTATTCACCTGCTGGAGCAGTGTCTAGCATGAAAAACTCCACTGGCCTTCATCCTCAGTGGTCAGCACCCTCTCTTGCAGCCAAAGACTGTTTATCATTTCAAGACTGGAAAGACTATTTTTCACTTGTGGTAACAGTAAATTTATTTCTGAATCTCCTCTTGCAGTTTGCATGACCAAAGCTTTGCTTACAGATGTAAACCAGAGCTATGAGAAGGCATGAGAGATTTCATATTATAGTTTTTGATTCCTTGACAGAAGTTTTCTTGGCTACCCTGGCTCTCTTTTAACTCTGTTCTTTTCAGAGCTCTCACGTCTCCAGTGAAGGACATCAAATTTACCCAACTTTAGAAACTCATCCTCAGAACAAAACAACAAAAGACCTTGGCTGTGGTGTCGGTCCTAGAGTGTGTGGTGTCTACTTGTCTGCTCTCGACCTCATCCAGTCTCACCAGGGAAGTGTTTGCAGGTGAAAATGAACAGTGGACTTCTCTTGTCCCTCCTTGGCTTCCTCCCACTCGTGACACCCATATGCCCTGTGCCATGCAGGTGCACCACCAACATTACTGACTGCTCCTCGAAAAACCTGACTGTAGAAAACCTGCCCAGTGCTTTCCGTCCTTCGGCTGAAATCATCCACCTCGGTTCCAACAGGCTCACCTCTATTCCCAATGGGCTCTTTGACAACCTGAGGAGCCTCCAGGTAGTATACCTGCAGGGCAACCCTTGGGAATGCAGCTGTGACATCCTCTACTTGCGCTCGTGGCTCCAGTGGCAGCAGAACCGGAGCCTGTACAGGGATGTGAGATGCAGCTCCCCAGAGCACCTGCAGGGCCGGATCATCGCCTACCTGACAGAAGATGAGATCATCTCCACATGCCAGCACTGGTACTGCAGCCTGGCCCTCCTCTCTCAGCTCTCTCTCTTCATCCTCCTTTTCCTCCAGGGTATCTTGGTTATCTTCATCATTGTCTACCTGCAGAAATTTCGGAGAATGACCGCTGAAGCCCGGAGCACCACCCGAGAACTAGACCAGCAGGCAGACCCTTGGGTATCTTCTTCAATAAACCCCAACAACAACGATTAACATCACAAGACAGAATACTCCCTCCCTTTGGGGGATGCTGTGCCAAGGTCCTGTAGTTTGTGATACCCAGAGGGGACAATTCAGTACAGCATCTAGTCCTGACTGCAGTCCAAAGCAGGACTTGAACTGATCAGACACTTGCTGTGTTCCTAAAGAATCAATCTTGTGTTTTTTTCAATGCTTTAAATTCTTTGGCATGGTCTTGACTGTTTTTCTGAGCTGGAAGTGGTTCTGGTTTGGCAGACTAAGGAAATCATAAACGACGGTGACCAGAACTGACTCAAACAGCTCATAAGCTCATAGGGGCTCCAGTGCTCAATTACCCCTCTCCTACAGGATTCCAGGCAACTTCCCAGGATGCTTCTGCTTGTGCTGCGTCAGGTGAGGACAGAGGTGGGCAGTGAACTGTTCAAGTATTGAGCTAGGACAATGGAGAAATAGTTTCCTTCTGCTACCACAGACTGCATTAAGAGCTTTGGACTAGTGATTTAATCTTCTTCTGCCTTGATTTCCCAAGTAAAAGGGAAAGGAAATACCCTCTTGCTTGATGCATCTTTTCCAATGTTCTTCTAGGGGAGGGAGGGAATGTCTAGAAGCCCACTCATTTTACCTTACCTGCATTCCTTTTAATCTACTTTAGTTTTAATACTGACTTCAAGTGAGTGAGACTGGGGCCCTGAATCTTTATGAGAAATTCGTCCTGAAGACAAGAGTTGTTTGACTGTGCCTGTATGGCACCTGGCACGATAGATCTGGTCTTTAGAGACTCAAACTGCAAACCCCACTGATGTGCCTACTGCTGTTTATGGTGTCCCATAATTATTTTTGAAACTAAGCAAAATTGAAATAAAATAATGATGCATGATGATGTAAACGGCTTATTTTTCTATTCTGCACTGGGTATCTTGCATGCTGTTGTCCTCCTTGGAGTTCCTCACACTCAGACTTTGTGCCAAGCAAAACAAATCCCGAGGGCAGGTGGAGAAATAGTAAAGCGCACTGCAGGGTTAAACTCCAGCAGCTGCTGGCTTCCACCATGGGCCAGGAGAAACAGGGAGTTTCTTCTAAAGCCACCGAGTGGCTGCTTACTGTTTTGTGGAATGGAGAGGGTGTTTGGTGGGGCCAGCAGGGCTGTGAGGTGACCAGCAGGTGAACGACCTGGGCCCTTCAGCCCCCAAACCCAAGTCATGGGGCATCCATTCCCCACTCAGCTCACGCACAAATGGAGCTCGGCCACGAGCAGAGCCCTTTGCCCGGGGCTGTGGGCAGTGGTGGTGACAGGGCAGAGGTGGCAGGGGATGGGGCAGGCTGGGGCAGTGACTGAACAGGTGGGGGCAGTGGTGGCATACGGGACAGGTGGGGACAGTCGTGGCACACGGGGCAGGTGGGGACAGTGGTGGCACACGGGGCAGGTGGGGCAGTGACGGGACCCGGGGCAGTGACCGAGCACCGCCAGGTGGCGCTGACCCCCGGCCGCCGAGCGCCCCCTAGCGGCCCGATGGGCGCTGCGCGAGGCCGCTGAGGGAGCCCGCTGAGGGGAAGGAGCTGAAGGAGCCGCTCAGGGCACTCCGGAGGGGAAGAGCTGAGGGGAAGAATGGAGTCCTGGGGCTTTCTCTGCCTCAGGCTGCTTCACCTCGGCTCAGCTCAGCCCAGGGGGCTGCGCTAGCCCCAAACGCACCAGGTGTTGCAGTGAAAAGCCCCAGGTGCGGCGGTGCGGATGGAGCTGAGGGAGGAGGATGGGGCTGAGGCGGGAAGATGGAGCTGAGGGAGGAAGATGGAGCTGAGGGAGGAAGATGGAGCTGAGGGAGGAGGATGGAGCTGAGGCGGGAAGATGGAGCTGAGGGAGGAAGATGGAGCTGAGGGAGGAGGATGGAGCTGAGGCGGGAAGATGGAGCTGAGGGAGGAGGATGGAGCTGAGGCAGGAAGATGAAGCTGAGGCGGGAAGATGGAGGCGTCTGGGTCCCCTCACGGACAGTGCATGGGTGGGGTCGATGGCTGAGAAGGACGTTCCCCATGCTGTGTGTGCTGGGACCAGCCTGACTGAGGTGAGTGACAGGGAGCTCTGCCTTGGGCGTCTCCTGCCATTTTCTTGCTGTGCCCCGTGTCCCTCCAGCACTAACCCCTGTGGGATTGGCCTGACTGGATGTGGCAGTAAGGAATGGGGGTCCAGCCCCATGCTGGGGATTGCACCGTGCTGGACTTACCCAATGCACCTCCTGCACCAGTATCCCCTGCAATATCACCATGACCGTGACCTCCAAGGAGGGACATAGGTACACCGAGGAGCCTCCTCTGTGGAGAGGTCCAAATTAGTGCTTCATGAGGCCCCAAATGCTCTCAAATCTCTTTTTCAAGTACTCTTGTATTTTCTAAATTATTTTTCACCCCAGAAGAACTAGCTGTCCACAGGAATAATAAGCCCATTTTCTGACTTGTTCCTCCCCATTGTCCCTTCTCCAGAATCAAGATACAGGTGTGTAAGGAACTAGCACAAGCCACTATTGTCCCCTCACTCCTTTCTTCCCATTCCTATTGGTCAATTATACTGGTTTTTTAGTATTTTAAGCCTATTGTTGAATTCCTTTTCTTTTACTAATACATGCAAGAGATGTAAAAGACCCTTTGCTTGCCCAAGACTGCGGAGTGTGCTGGTGTGACAGAATGAATCCCCTTATTTGCCTGCAGACTTTTAGCTGAATTTACCTGGGTTAGAGGATATTGCTGGTGCATGTGGGCAGTACTGACAGGCACAGGTTCAGTTGCTGGGAGAGGCTGGACTGGGAGCAGGCACGGTCCCAGCCCTGTGACTGCTTAGTCTGTTAACACTGCCGTGGGGTGCTGGAAAACCTTCAGGGCTCAGTATGTCCAGAGAGACAGAACAACTGCTGACTTTGGTCTTGCTTCCCTGAGCAGGCAGGAGGGCTCCTGGCTCTGCATCATTAAGTCTTGGCACATGAAAGTTAAAAAGCCTTTTTGGCATTATTTGCACCTGTGAAAAATGTGACCAGCCATGGCACTGTGATAATGAATTGCACTAAGTGCAGAGTGATTTGTGTGCCATGGCAGCATGTCTAATCCATAAATCTAGAGCCTGCATATCTGGCCTTCTCCTGGCTCAGGAATCTGCATGTCACAGATGCTTTCTTGCTCCACTCTCCAGTGCAGGATCTGCTGGGATGTCACTGAAGGGAGAACTGGCTTTCGTTCTGAAGGGAGACACTGTCCAAGAATGCACAGATGCTTCAAAGGGGAAGTAGCGGTGAAATATGGCAAAGATAAACACAAGCTATTAAGCCGCTTTGCAAATAATTTTCTAGTATCAAGGCCAATCCAAAGCCATGGCATGCAGGGTTGGCCTGCCAGGCCTGCTGGACAGGCTACTGCATTGCCAAAGGTTCAGATGCTTCCGAGCAGCTCCTCTATCTGACAGTTACCAGGTTAAAGAAGCCTGGGAGACCAGGTCAAGGTGTTTGCAGCCTCCATGATGCAGAGCTCCAAACCTGAGGTGTCTAAAAAGCAGGTCAGCACTTCCTAAGCGAAGGACTAAATCGTTGGTAGATGACATTGCAGAAATTGGCACACTGCTTTTTTCCTCTTCCAAAAGCCTTATTGCTCAGTTATCTTCATGGTGACTTCTGCATGTTTTGCAGAGAAAAAGGAGGCTTGAAAGCAAAGCAAGCTGATTTTGGAGCCTAGAGAATTTTAACCCATAATCCCATGGAGAACACATTTTTCAGTCCCTGTACCATATGGTGAGAGTGGTTCTGTTTTGCTTCAAGATTGCTGCAGGCCCTTGTTTACAGATTACCTGGTCCATGCAACCCTTTGGGAGCCTGCCCTGTTCTTTTACTTACACTTACATAGGTTCTGCACCCTCAGGCATGCAATGAAAATATCACATCTGTGTACACAGGCAGCAACTCATTATCACCCACAGGGCTTGGTCACTGGGACAGGCCAGTTCCATGCAGCACTTGGAGATCAGGCAGTGCTTGGACACAGTATGGAGGAAAGTGCTGGAGAGGCATGGCACATCCCTCTCATGTAGTCAGAGCTGTTCACTGTGCCTGCCCAAGTGAGACATTTCAGTGGATGCCTTGGTGGCAGCCTGATCTGGGATGTGTTGCATTGTTTACAAGTTGTAAGAGACATTTTTTATAGTCATGAATATGAGGCTACCTGGCCTTCTCTAAACCCCTCATTTCCCTTCAGGATTGAAGCATGAAGGGCATCCCAGAGAGAGTGACAAGGAAAGCAGTGTTGATTCCACATCTGTCCTAGTTTAGGGCAAATGTTAGGAGGAGACCTCCGAGGGGGTCTCCTCTAGACAAACCAATTTCAGCCACCCCTCCCCCAAACCGGTTCGGGAAAAGATTTCCTTAGAGAAAAAGTGGAAAAAACTATTTATTTAATAAGCAGAATATTCACAAGTATGGAAACAAAAATTGAATGATAAAAAACAATGAAACCTCTCCTTTCTCCGAAGAGATGGTGGATCCAGAGAGTCCCTCTGTGGGTGCGGCTGTGTCAGCCTCAGTCCCTCCAGAGGCTGGGGCCGATGGCCAGGCCTGGCTGCAGAGTCGGGGGGCCCCCGGGGGATTGTCCTGATGTCTTGGACCATAGAGATGCTGACCAGTCCCAGAAGAAAGAAACCAGTAAAAGAAATAAAGTCTCTCTCTCTCTCTCTGCAAAAGCTGAGAGATCTCTGAGAGCACGCGCTGCGAACTCCAAGAGCACACAGAGAGCTTATCTCTATTTTTCCTGTCTCCGCTTCGAGCGCAGTCTCTGAAGGAATTTCCGGGGGAGTAAGGTGTAACTCCTGTAGACAAACTGTGTGCGTTTTCTCTCCCCCCTTCACCCTCTTCACTCTCTCTCTCTCTGGGCCTAACTTAAAGCTACAGAACTTAATACCCGGCATAAGCAGGACAGACGATTGGGGATACAAGCATCATACAGTCAACCCAGGACAACATCATAGGACATCTTATCTGTCCTAGAGTACATGGGAAAACAAATATTTTAGAAATATTTAGAAGTGGTTTTTACGTTTTTTATGTGTATATTTGCATATGAAAACAGAGGCTCCCTCAGGTTCATAGGCCTGATTTTGGAGGGCTTTAATGGAGAGCACAGTTTAATTTAACAGGTTTCTGGAAAAGATTAGTTATCTTGGGGAAGTGCCTTGAAAGCAGCGGGTTGCAGGGTTTTATTCTGAAGGTAGTGTGTGTGTACATACTCTATGTCTAGGTAAAGTTACACGCTCTCTGGAAGGACAGGATAGAGCGCTACTGGAGGGCATAAAAGATTTAAGTGGGTTTAGTCCAAAAAAACCTCCTCAAATTACCCTCTTAAATCTATGAGTAATTTTTTTTCTATTTCTTTATATATCTCATGGTCTGCTTCTGCTCTGAAATGTTTGTGACTATTGAGAACAGAATATGCTGGGAGGTATTTCTTTGTATTTCCACAGGGGAAGATTAACCTGATAGTTATGCAAGCAAAATGCCAGGAATGCCCTCTGTGGATACCAAATGGTTCAGGCTATGTAGCTGATCTGCCGTCCTCGTCTGTCACAGCTGATGATCACTTCTAACCTGCCCTGTCACAGCTGTTTGGTGCCACATCAGTGCCATTCCTTTTGCACGGGAGCAGCTGTGCTCACTGAAGGAAAGTGTCTCCAGAGCCACTGCAGTACTGATGTGTCACTGGGGCTCGCTCGGGAGAGGGCAGCAAATCGCTTTTAGTCTCCTGTTTGCTTTGACTTGTAAAATACACACGAGATTAGAGCCTGGGAGAGGATGAAGGTAGGTGTGCTGTGTGCCTGCTCGGGGGCTGACAGTGATGTTCCAGACTTAGTAGCCCAAGCAGCAGACATTGCTTCTCGAACCAGTAACTACTAGGTAAACATTTCCTTTTATTGTTGCTGTTTCAAAGCATCAGACTGAAACAGAGGAGAGGAGGTGGTCATTATGATGCTGTGGCTGTGATGGAAATAGGGTTGGTTCTCTGTGGGTGTTTAGTTTGATGAGCTTTGGAAGGTGGTAGAAAAAACCCTTGCCATCGTCACTGAGTGGTGAGAGCAGTGGGTTTCCACTGACGTGCCTGTTTGAGATGGGAAGGTGCCTGGAGGATGGGTGGAAGGTAAGTGCTCTCAGAGTACCCCAGGGCTATGCAGGACAGAGGGCTCAAAATTATTTGGGTTGGCTCTGTGCATCTGTGGGACAGCATGCAGAGGCTGAGCAGGCAGCTGTGTAAGCACCCATGGAATTTAAATGCCCCTGCACTGGGAGGAGCTGTGGGAAGCTGGAATCTGGATCAAAAGACTGCAAAACACCAACAACTCCTATTAGGACTCCTAGTCCTTCACTTGGTTGTCTCTCATAGGGTATGATAAGGGATGTGCCTGTGTATGGGGAGCTTTTTCACCAGGAGCTTTTACCTCCAGCATTGTCAAGCTCACCAGAGGATTATGTGGGTGCCCACACTTGCTCTGCATCTCCATTACCTGATCTTTCAACACAGTGTTAGCAAGCTGGTTTTTTTCCCAGGATGAGACTTTAATTCCCTCCCATTGATCATGGCCAAAGAAGAGAGCTCAAATGGAGATTTTATTCCAGAAACAATGGCCCCCTTATGTGCTGTGTCGTGATCTCTGTGAATGAACCTGCTGGTGAAATGAAGGCTTTTCCCCGGGCTGTTTTGTACCTCTCACAGGTGAATCTTCGTATTAGGTCAGCTGCCTTGATTCCTGCAGAGAGAGAAGGGAAATAAAACATGAAATCTTTGTTCTGTGGGTACAAGACAAAATGACAGTCAGTGGGACTTGGGCTTCATATTTAATTTCCATAAATCCCCATGTGCTGCAGGGAATATGTCCACATTAAAACCTACAAAGAGGAGGACAATTTCCCTGCAGTTGTATGTGTTTTTCTCCCTTAAAACACCTGTCTCCCTTCTGCCTGGGCTGGCTGCTCACTTCCAACTTGTTGCCCTTGCCTCATCCTTAGCTCTGCTCTTCCACACCCCTCTCACTGCTGTTGACATTTCTCAAGTTGAACATAAAATACAGCTTGCTGCTTTCCCATGTTTGGATCTCTGATGGCTGAGCTGCACCAAAACCACAAAACTTATTAATTTGATCATCCAGTGCAGGAAGCTTTGAAAGCAAGACCTTGGTGCTCTTGATTACTTCCTCTCCTGTCGTCCCCTCTTGCCACTATCCATCAAGAACGGCATTTTAATGATACCTTTGCTTCTTTTCCTTTTTTCCTGAGACTTCAAAGAGTCCAAGAAGCAGCATTGTCATTTTTGTGCTGCCTAAATGAAGGGAAACTCTCTCCAAGTGCTGCGTTTGAATTTCAGGGTGCAAATTCCCATGCAGTTTCCTACTGCACATCAGGTAGTATTTTATATTCTGTCCATTGCTGAATTTGGCCTGAGCAAAAAAAAAAAAAAAAAAAAAAGACTGTATTGGCTTCTGTTTCTGTGTTGAGAGGAATAAAGAGATATGCTTGCATCAGGTAAAGATGGAGAAAGAGCATTGGATTGCCTGTAATTTGAAAATTTAGAGAGATATATCATGAGATGTATTTTCCTGTGTGTATATCTGAAAGGAAGATCCTCAGTAAGTGCAGAACTCTGTGGTGGTGTTCACGCTCTGAAGAAGTTACCTGTAGGTAGGTTGCTCTGTGTTGCAATAATCCAGTGCCCTACTCTGTGTTCCAGATGTGCGGGAAAAAATAATTTGGAGGTGCAGCTGCTGAAACCTGTGAAACCTGAAGGCAGTGGAGTGAAATCCTAGCCCTGCTCTGTTGTGCCATTGATTTCAGTAAAGCCAGGGTTCACGGAAGGAGCCTTTGGAGCGGGTGCTGAGCCATGCACACAAACTGCCAAGGGGAATCTCTTTAAAAAGATCCAATGCAGGGAGGCCCAGCTGTGGGGCAAGAGCACTGGATTATACATGTCTTGGTAGTGTAACATTAGTTATGTACAGTAAGGCAAGTATTTCTAAAACCACAGAAAGCATATGAGTCCTGTCAAAATGAAAGAAAATTGGGATGAAGGTTGGGCACTGTATTCCCTAAACTTGTTCCAGTGATTAATTAGCTGTGGAAAAATTAGCATGTAATTTGAATCCCTGTTTGTATGTGAGTTTCCAGCATTCCTACCTTGCCTTGCCTTTATCTGTAGATGTCTGTAGGGCCCCATGTACTAGGCACTCTGTGTTCCCAGGGATGGGAAATTGTGAAATCCATGCAGGATGGGAAATTATCTCGGATGTTTCCCATCTTAGAGGGAAAAAAAATCTATCTTGGAAGAGATTCAGCTGAAACCCAGAGCATACAACTGGTGCATTCATCTTCATGCTCACTCGCCTGCCTACTATCAACACACTTGCTTTTCTAAGTGAAAAATAACTCTAATCCAAAAATTGGAGCTTCAATATCTGTGAACTGGAAAACAGACATCTAAACAAGTCCACTGATTTATATATTTTTTAATCTGTGTCTTAAAAATAAATGCATATACCAACTGTTCCTTGGTCGTGCCAAGCTGAGGGTTTCATATTAAAAAAATAGTTTATGGAATGGTTTCCACCAGCTTTGTATCTTGCACAGCCAGGAAGCTCTGTCTCTTGAAGTGTCTTTCATTGCAAGTGGTGAGAGAGTGAACAGGAAGAGGAGGATGGGGTAAATGGTCTTTGGTAGTACAACCACCAGTGACCTCACGGCGTGCTGCTGAGGGGAGATGGCTTATGCCATGGGGCACTGTCTTCTCTAGAGCAATCCTCCAGAATCCTTGGGCCACGAGTGGATTCCCCCATGATCCTCATATGGAATGAAATGGGCTGCTCTCCACCTGGCAGTTTCTCTTTGCCTTCCCTGAGCCAGGAAGGTCTGACCTGAGCTCTACAAAGATGAAGAGGTCCCTGGCAGGTGTATGAAAGCATTCCCTGCTGGCTGTTCGCTTGCTGCTGTTCGCTGCCTGGAAAAGATTTCCTTGCTCAGCCAAGGAAGAACCTCACTGCAGAGTTGAGAGCAAACAGCCCTCAGGATGAAGTCTGTGCACACCACCAGGAAAAGACCAGGAGTGAGCAGAATAAAGGAGTAGACCTGATGGGTAGTTTCCCAGCAACAGTATCTTGACCTGGGCCGATTACTGAGTATTTACAAATGCTGAATCAGTTATTGCCTACTGAGCTGGCCTAGTTGTCTCCTCAGCAATTCCCACAGATGGAGAATGAGTGGCAAGAATAACAGAGGAGGATCTGGTTACAGGCTCAGAGAGGAGTGCCAGGATTCCCTTGCCTGTCTTGGCACTCGCTTTCTCCTCTCCTCTTGCCCTAGCCCTACCTTTCTGGCTAATGCAGCCCTATTTCAGAGTACAAGAAAGGAAGGGTTTTCTATTGGAGTCACTGTACCCAAGTCAGTCATAAGTTGTACATAAAATAAAACACAAAATGTGTTTGAGCTGCTGTACTTGCAATGGAGAGGAAAGCAGCAGAACTTGTGGACTGCCATGAATACTTCATTGCAAAGCAGCTTTCACAGGACATTTGTGAGCAGAAGGAAAAAGCTGAAGTCTATTTTATTGAGTAGACTTATCAAGAAACTTAATCTAGAAAGTTAATCTCAAAAGTATGCTAAGTTTGAACATCTGCAAGTGCTTTGAAATTTGTGAGTGAAAAATGCTGGTCAGAAGGAGAGGATATGTCTGGTTCAAAGCAGGGGCAAAAGAATACCTCCTGCCTACAGCTGGGCTATGCAGTAACTTCTGAAAAACTATTTCTTTGCTTTTGAAATACATTTGACTGCGCTAAGTGGCATGGTGTTCTCAAAATGTTTTCCTTGGCTTGTCTAATACCTCCTGGCCTATGTTCCTTCTCTTTTTCTTCCCTATTCTTTGCAAACAATTTCATTTGAACCTTACTTTTCTTTGTTTAGGTTTAGTATTTCCCTCAAATATTTAAGGCTGTGATACTCATCTTGAGTAGCAAGCCAAGGAATCACAGAAATTTTGTGTTAATTTCTCACCCTCCTTTTGCTACACAGCAGCTTCCTCAGGCAAATAGATAAGCTCCCAACTTGCTCCTTATTCTAGCCTAACACAGCATAAGGATTTAGTCTCTTATCTTTTGCATGGTGGGACACTTTAAAATAGCACCAGGCACTGTTCATCCTTTTCCCTACCTTGTGATGAGCCTGCTGTTTTAGGAAGTGTGAGGAATAATTAGTAAAATAATAACAGCTAGATCCTTCTCATCAATGGATCTTGGAGGGCTTTGCCAAGCTGGATACCAGTTGTTACACCTATTGCGAAGATGGAGAAACTGAAGCAGGGGAAGAGAGCCTGCTGTCCCAGAACACATCAGCAGCAAAGCTGGGACTGAACACCCCCGCATTTCACACCACCCTCTTTGGAAGTGGGAGGGAAGGATGTGCAGCCCAAGGTGTATTTTTTGCACGTAGCTCTTTCTTGCTTCCTTCTCAATAACTGGCACACTGGAGAAGAGGGACCATGTTCTCCCGTTCTTCATGGTTAAGCTAATTGCCAAGCTCCCTCTAGGTTTCAATAAGTCAGAAGATGGAAGAGTTGGTGTTACAGGTTGACACCAAGATCTGGGGGGCAGTGTCTGTCTCCAGACCTTGGGTTTACATAGGCAGCTGCTGCCACCTCACAGAAGTTTTGTAAAACACTGTCAGGAGTCTTCTCAAAATACTCAGATCCTAGGTGCTAGAGGAATAACAGGGAACAAGGACGTTTTTTCATGTGTGGTGCAGCTGGGAGCTGCTACACTGGGAAGAGATCTCTCTGACTTTGCTCTTGTTGACTATGAAATGTATCCTGCAGTCTGGCAATGTGCAAAACTAGCAATGGGAACAGAGGTCTCCTGTCTTGAACACACTTCACTCAAGCGTGCACATAGATATGGGACAGTGTCCTCTTTCAGTGTGCAAGGGAAGCCAAATCCTGCTTTCATCAGGTCTGCATGGCCTTGGAGTAACTTAATTTCTTTGTTATGCCGCAGTGATGCACTTGGCTTCCCTACTTGTGAACCCCAACACCCACTGTGGAATGTGTCTCTAAGCCCCACCAAGCCCTCAGCCATTTTTCCTGGAGGCTGAGGTACAAAGCCACTTGCGATGCCCAGAGACGGGAGGGCAGAGTGCACGCCTGCCTCATATGATAATGTGTCTCCACCTACGCCTGGCACGGCTGTGTTTTTCTAGCTCTTTTGTGGTTTTGTTGTTCTCCCCTTGCACCCACAAGACCTGCACTGGCTATAGTAATTGGCTAAATCTTTCTTGTGTTTCTCCCGCAGGAGTCAGGCACAAGACCAGCCAAGCTTTTTATATGTGTCTGCAGATGGACCTTTGCCCCTATGGTTTGCCTGGCCCTCTCTTCACCCGTGGCCAGGCACTCCAGTGCATGAAGTGGACGTTTTCCAGCCCTGAGCTGCCAGAGTTAATTAACCCTCTGCTAAAGCCAGGCCAGTCTTTCTGGGAAACTGGATCCATTGGGCTGTGCATTCCACAAGCCTCTCTTTGCCCAGCGTCTGGTGTATCTGTACAGGAAAAATCTTTTTCTTCTTCTATATACTTGTGTTTTGGGATTGGAGGGGGCAGAAGCCTGAGGAAGAGAGAAGGGATCAAGTTCCCTAAATTTCTTTGCTGTCATCAGCTGCCAGGAACTCGCCATGGGAGAAAACCAACCCAAAGCTGCTGGAGATGCCTTGGTTTTTCCTGGGCAGAGAATGCACGCATACCGTTTTCCCCATCCCCTCTTCCTTGTGGCAAAGTTGTCTTTGTATAAGGCTGCTATAGTTTCCCATGAACTGCTTGACAGGACTAGTTGTAATGTTGCTGTCCACCTTAGTCCTTGCCCTCCATCTTCCAGGAGACTTGCCCCACTTTCAGAGGAAAGCACTTCCTCTGGGAGCTGTTTCATTTATGTAGTTCTACTGGTTGAGTCCCTACAGAATAAAGTTCTTAAAGCTGTCACCCTTTGGGGTCATGGGGCCCAATTCCCTTCTGTGCCTTGAGGTTTCAGAGGTCCTTGAGGTACCATCCTCCAACAGGAGGCAGAAGTCAAGGATGGACTGGACTCTCACTGAGACATGCAGAGCTTCAGTGGCTGTGTTCTTGGGGCAAACTGTAGAGTTGAGGGTTGAATTCTTCCCTGGCTGATCTCTGTCTTAAAACAAAGTACCCCTTCTGCACTATGCCCAGTGCATCTTTGTGTTTTCAGGCTCGTACCACCTGTGTTGTGTCCCTGTGCTTCGTCTCGTGATGAGTTAGCGCTGGTGCCAGAGGGAACAAACACGGGGTTGTTCAGGCTCCCAACACACACATGCCTGACTCCCATCCGTGTTGTGCTGTTAAGGTCATTTATCTCCTCCCCAAAAGGCCCTGCAGAACGCTGGCCAGACCTGTTCCCGTTAACTGTGCCTGTCTTTCCTTGTAAGAAAAAGGAGTGTAATTGTGCAGTCTTCCAAAAATAATAATTAAAAAGTATAAGCTTGCATTAAAGCACGTTATGCTCTGGAGAAAGAAAGATAGGAACCTTTTTGACTGGTGCTGAGGGCAGGATGCAGAGAGTTGTTTGCTTAATGTGAAAAAAGCCAGAATTTACCTGTATAGTCCAGTCCTGTTTGGATAGAGGCTGCAAATCCCCCCTTCTCCACCTAGTTCTGTGAGTAAGTTGCAGTAAATCAGGACAAGCTGAGAGGTTTTTTTGGTTGGGTGGTTGGTTTGTTGGGGTTTTTTTTTTGAAAGAGCCTTGATTGTCCAGCTATTTTTCTCCCTTGGTGCTGCTTCACGCCACTTCTGACTTTGATTAATAGGTCTCTGAATAAAATGTTAATCTAACTAGGGGTCCTTGGCCCAGCCCCCCTGCCCTCCATGCCTTGCTCCAGAAATATCAGAGAAAACACACAGAGGTTTTGTCTCCCTGCAGAGCACTTGTAGCTTTTGATTAATGGGTGGAAGGGCCCAGCTCCAGGTTTGTGGCATCTCTCCTGACTGCAGAAAAATAAGCAAAAAGTCACCAAACATGACACAGAGAAGGCAAGTCCCAGGAGCTGCACGAGGAGAAAGAAAGGAGAGAGAGCAGCTTATAATTTGAGATGTACCCCGCTTTAAGCCTTGGTACTTGTGAGTCCAAGTTCAGACTCTCATCTCCATTTTAATCTTTCTTTACAATGAGCTCTGACCACATTGCTGAATTCAGCAGTTTCCAAGCTCTGGGATATCTTAACTTCTAATATGTGCATCATGAACTACTCTACACGTTGCCGTGGGCTGACACTTCACATGCATGTGTTAAGAGTGGCTAAGATGACTTAATAAAAAAATGAGACCTTACACTTCAAACAGGACACATGTTTCCCCTCTTCCCCTTCAAACTCTTGCCCATTCTCTGAACCAGACTTCTTTTGGAGCTTCTGAAATGATCAGAAACATATGTTTCATTCTTGTCTTCTGGCCAGCACTGAACTCGGAAAGACTCTTCTTGTATCACTTTCAGGTGGGAGCCAGACCTGCTGGAAATCTGCTTGTTCCCTCAAGGTGTACCAACTGGTGGAACTACAGATATACCAAAGTACTCGTGCAAGGGCTTGTCTACATGGGGCAATTAGGCTTGAGTGGGTCGGGAAGTCAAACTGAGCTAATTTGTTAGTCTGAAATAAGAGTAATCATTGAAGGGGCTCATCAAAAAACCTATTCCTCAGCCCTAAGCAATGGTGTGGGATATACATAAAGTGTGAAGGACATGTGAATACCACCTTACAGCAGCCTTCCCTTGCAACCCCTTTGTGGAGCCATTAGGGCTCTCCAACGTCCCTCTATTTTATGATGGGGTAACTGGAGCAAACTTGTATCACTTAGTTGCCAGCCGTAGAGCTGGAAGATGAGCTTCAGGCAAGTGGGGATTCCTGTATGGGTACTCAGAGACTGTAGGGAAAGCTTCACACCAGTCAGAAAAGAGGAAAAAAAATCCCTGAATATTTTGAGCCAGGATTTTTTGGTCAGAAAATATGAAGGGCCTTAATTTATGCAGTTGCAATACTCCCTTGTGCCAAGGAAAAGTGCTGCATCCTCAGCTACTGGAGAAATACTTCAGTTAAGAAAAAAACCTGATATCAAGAGTTTTATGCTTTCTTCACCTGGAAGGGATCTGTGAAGCAGTGTGGCCTTTCCTGGCACTGGTGCGAAGTAGCGACAATCACTGTATGGTCTTTCTTGTCCTGGCATCTCCCTGGAGGCCTCCTCAGTCCTTGACGTGCCTGTCATCCAACTCACTCGACAACTGACATGCCTGGGGGATGCAGCCGCCCCTGCTGACAACAGCTTTGTTTCCCAAGTGATGGATGGCTTTGTGGCCCAAGCCCTGCCATTGTCCCCTGCCTGTGGCCTTACTTCAGTGATTCTTATCTTGGCCCTGGGCATCCACTCCCTGCAGGGAAGGTGAGCAGTTGCCAGTGCTGCACCTTCTCCCTAGGTGCCTCTCCAGGACCGGGCGGGGGGAAGGATAACGGGCATCCCTTCCAGACTGAGTGAAGCCAAACTCTTGTTTACCTGGGCCTGTGAGGCATTCGGCTCTTATCATCAGGGGAAGGCAGATCCGAGGGATTGTGTTCCTTAGTCAAACACTGCCGTATAGGCAGTGTGGAAGCACTCGTGTAATTGCCATTCTCTGCTCTCCTATCTTGTAAATCACCAATCCATCACAGCCCAGGTCCTTGTATTGTTCTATAATTAACTGGACAAACTACAGGAGCATTGTCATAGTTCCCCATTTATAGAGGAGGGACAAAGACTTGAAGGAAGATTTCAGTCCCCTTCAGCTTTTTCTTCCTCTCTTGAACTCTTTTTTTCTGTATCTTCTGATCCATCTCATGACTCTAAGGATGTCTCACCTGCTTCTCTGAATGAGCACTTCTTTTGCAAACCAACAATAACACAGAAAGAGTGGCTACAAAAGGATAGACCTAAGGATTTTAACCCTTCTCATTCCACTGTGGGTGTGTGCACATGTGCTCACTCACTCCCTAATGCAAAAGAGCAGCTCTGTTTTGAACAGGCTTTGGACCCTCTGCTAATGAAAACAGGCTACAGTTTCCTCATCCATTTCTTAACGATAATATGCAGAGGATTTAGCTCCAAGCAAACAGTGTCCTTATGAGTTAGACACTCCCTGGGGCTGGATTATGAGCTACAAGGGAGATGGAGGATTTCCAAAGGGTGTGGTAGTGCAAAGATTTGGGGAGTTACTGTTACTTTGCTGTTTTTGACCCAGGAAGGTGGATAATGTTTTTCAAGGTTCCATATGGCTCTTAAGGCTATGAAAATGTTTGATGCAGGCTCTGGAGCATGGAGGGAACTGGCAGGGATTTGGAGTAATAAAGCTGGTTTCTTTTCTGTAGACCAGATGAGTGAGACTGCTGTGCTGCTGGATAGCATGGAGAGTTGGTTGAAAGGCAGAACTTTCCCTAAATTGAGTCATCTTACTTTAAACGACTGTTCCCAACAGCCTTTGAAGGGCTTATCCTGCTCTATTGCCCAGTGAGGGTATACAAGGCCTTGGGTGGATCAGGAGAACCAGGCCAAAGCTCTGTTCTTCTTGCTTTATCTTCTTACCCCCTCATGCCTACAGGGATTTCACTACTTCAAAGCAGGGTGTTTCTCTCACTTTGGCTTACAGCACCTGGCATGCTGTGGCCCTGTGTTCAGCTGGAAGCTGTAGACACTAGAGCACTACAAATAACAGTGGTTTATAAATCATCTGTTCTCTTCCTTTGCAAATTATTAGAAAAGGTTACAGTTCTCATGGCTGCTGCTTTGACAGCAGAATTTAGTCCTTTGTGTTGACAGTGTCACGCAGCCAATTTTACTGACCTCCTGGGCATCCCTTGGAGCAGATTTTGGCTCTGGTCTGAAGATCTACTTTTCTTCCTTATTTGAGGTGTCAGGTAGGTCTGCTGGATAAAATGCATGCTTTTATGTTCTGGTAGGCCAGGCCTTTTAATAAAACCCAACAACATTGCTTATTTAACCTCCCTCTCTAAAATATTTTCCAGCTCTTGTGAACTGTAAATTAGAACTGTCCACCCCATGGAAATTCTGAATAAGCGACCTGAGGCTGACCTCCAAGGCATGGGGCACTTCCTAGCACTGCCTGCATCCCAGTGACCAGGTCACCTCTATTAATGTATGAGCACATTGGATTCCCTCTTGTGAGGCCAGTGAAGTACAGGGTGTCTAAGCTCTGCTTGGAAAAAGGCTTTGCCACTTCAGTACATTTGAATGGAAGGGGGAAGATCTGTTCATGTTTATTTTACAGCCCCTTTTATTGACTTGATTTATAGCCTGAGGCTGTGAGTTAATTGAGGTCCAGTCCAGGAGAGGGCACCTGGGAAGGGGAGGTGCTGCAGTGCCACCAAAGGGAAAACATGCAGGAAAGTGCTCTTATAAAGAACAGTTTATTGCAGGTTCTGGCTCTTGCTCTGTGACAAGCCAAGCTTTTGCCACCAGAACTGGTAGCTCTAACTCAGGGAACACTCTTAGCTCACCATGGGTGGCAAGGACAGGGGGACAGAGGTTAGCCAAGAGAAGGTGCATTTCTTTGGTGTGCCCTTCGTTAAAGCATCCTTCTGCCTGTCTCTTATGGGTGAAACCTAGTCACCTGTATAAGTGCAACTGTCATCGCCTTCTCTAATGGAGACCTGAGAGGACTGTTCCCACAGCCTGAAAGCAGGTACCTTTCAGTGCATACCTCCTGGGCCTGCAGAGCAGATGCCAAGGACAGTGCTCTTTGGCACCTGAAGTGTGGGATGCAGTGAATGATGCACACTTACATGGACTGAGGCAGGTGAGGAAGTAGGGCTCTTACTGAGGTCAGCTGGCTTCAAACAGGTCAGGGAAAAGGCTCCTTCAGCCCAGTGACACCCTAACAAACAAAGTGGATATAATATTGCTGTGGGTTGCCAAGGGCAAAATCTGTTGTAAGCTGGATGGTGGCAGATCAATCTGGAAGGGCTGATTCACCCTTTTCTGTGTGCCATACAGTATTGTGGCTTTGGGGTTTTGCACAATTCTAGTGCAGGTGTTCTGAGCCTGCTCTAGCTGCTCCTGGGCTGTTGGGTACAGGGACAGGCTGGGGCTGAAGGGTTGCCAGCAAGTGCTTGTTCTTCAGAGTTGGTGGGGCATGAAACCCCTGTGTTGTCCCTCCTGAAGCTGTGCTAAGAGAGCAATGTTTCTGTCCTGTAAAAAGCCCTGATAGGCCAGATGCACAGTTACAGCAACTCCTCTTGCTTGGCTGACTCTGCCACAAGAGGCTGGTACACTTTAGCAAAGAGCTCTTGTTCCTCTCCTCAGCCTCTTCATCAGCCTTGGGAGGGAAGCAGTTCTGCCAGTCACAGCAGCAGTCCCCAGGCAGCTCCTTCCTCCCAACCTGCAGTCAAACCCACAGACAGCTGGGCAGGTGCGACAAGGCAGCCATGGCGTCCCTGCAGACCTGAACCTCCCAAATTCTCAGCCTGCTGGTTGGCCTTTGGGAGCTCTTTGTCAGGGTTCTTCTGTTCCTAATTCATCACCAGCTGACATGAGCAGGAAATAAAAAGACTAATTTACCCTCCATTTCTCCTGTGCAATGAGCCCTTTTCTTTAAGCCATCAGTCCCTTTATCTTTTGCCATCAGAGTGGCTGCAGTACAGCTTGTTTTCAGCTGTCTCTGGACCTCCTTGAAACTTCAGGGCACTTGTTTAGCCCCACTCAGATAATCCCCTCTTTCACTCAGAACAAACAAAGTGCTCCTGGGCCACACCGCACTTCCCCTGCCCCATTGTGGTGCAGGACTGCAGGGGCTGATGCACTTTAGTATGTGCTGAGGGGGATGTTCACTGAACACAACCTGCAGTTGCTGGTGATTTTTTTACATACCTTCTCTGGTTGGAGAGCTGAGGTTCAGAATGACACTTGCAATGATCTCATGCACGTGAATTCACAGTGACCATGTCGTCCCTTTGCAGATGTGAACCTGCGTGGAGTACCCGGTCAGACTGGGGAGAGGGTAGGACCTTCCGACGCCAAAATATGGTCTGTGCGTTGTGTTTGAGGCCTTTCCACGCAGACGCGCGGACGCCTGGGATCTTTCTCCCCTCGTCATCCCATCAGGCTCTTCCTCCTCCCGCTGGTCGGCAGAGGGCACCAGTAACCCGGACACGGTCCTTGGGATGCGCTTGCTCTGCGGCTTCCACCGGCCAGCGGGCGAGGAAAAGGGACGTCCTGCTCTGGGGCAGATTTCTCCGACATTTGGATAGAAATGTCCCCAGCCGGAACATCCACCTGGTTGCTCATTCCAGCCAGCCATACTGGGGGAATGGGTCAAGGGGCTGCTCTACAAAAGGGTTCTCTGTGTCCTATTACCTGCCCACGGGGCTCGTACACACAGACAGGACTGTACCCCACTCATCTCTGCTGCGGTGGCTGAAACAATTGTTGGCAGGGCCAGTGGCTGGATCGGATCCTTCTACCTTTCCTTTGCTTCGTGTTACAGGTGATCTTGGAGGCGTTTCACAGGGAACACATCTCTGGATCAGGATGCAGCATTCCCCAGTGGGAATTTCTATTCGATCAAGAGACAAGCTATTTATGAGTTAGTACTGGCTCTGTGAGCACTCCCTATTAGCCTGCACTTGGCTTTTTCTAACTCCATCCCAAATCTGACCAAAACACAGCTCTGTTTGCTGCTCTTTTCTACTGACACAGACATCAAAAAACACATGTAGTGTTGCAAGGGCAGCTTTGAAGCCAGATGTGCTACAGTGGCTGGCACTAAAGGTGTTTCTTATAGACTTCTTGCCCTGGTTTTGAAGGCATGGGGTATCTAAAAAGACATTCCTTTTTCTTTATTTTTGTTAGATCTCAAATTCTTATTTCCTTCATGGCCTGCTGAACTCCTTGTAGTATGGCCTTTTTAATGTAGGATCTGGCTCCATGTTGCACATAATTAAGTTGCTTCTCCAAAGACAACCCTATTTCCCTTTTACCTGGTCCCTCCTTTGCACTAGATTTAAGCCATGTGTAATTGCAGGAGAGTTGATAGAAAGCGAAGAAGAAATATGTTTTCTTTTTTTTTTTTTTTTCCTGGAAATACTTTTCCCAGCAGATGAACAGTGGAGAGTGAAGCCAGATTTCCTTTTCATTTCAGATTTCTCAGCAGCAGTGTGTAGACAAACCTGCCAGCCCTCAGTGTGCAACCCATAAGAAGCAGTCCTGCCTTTGGAGTCCCAACCAGTTCTGACTGTCAGGTTTCAATTGTTTATAGAATCTCCCTACCAGAGGCATGTGTTGCAGTACACCAGCTGCAGTGAAACTACTGATAATACTGCACATCTTCTGATTTATTGTCAGAATTAACTCCTAATCTGTTTCATGTATATAAGTCTGGAAGAATAGCACTGATTTTAGCAGACTTATTCCAGGTTCACATGCTGTAACTGAGGTTGGAGTTAGGCTGACTGATGTCTCAGCTTTTGTTCCTTCATGGTTTTCTGTCCCATTTTAATTCCCCCTGTTGTCTGCCTAGCTGTAGTTGACCAAGGATGAGCAATGAGTCCTGCAGGAAAGTCTTATATGTCTGTTTAAATCACATCACTTAAATCCTAAACCAAGAATATCAGGTGCTTGATTTCTTTTTCATACATTTCTATGTACTGTGGCATTTTATTAACTTGAACTAGAAAAGCAACAGAAGCTGGAAGGCTGCAGTAGTGACATATTTTGGGGTTTCTTTTTTCATGTGGAAATGTGGGAAAGGATCTGTATTAGAGGCTATTTTTTTCCAGTCTTCTGGAATGTTCTTCCTCAAACAGTATAAGCATAATGTTACTGACTTTGAGTTATGTTGCCTGTCTAAAACAAGGAAGATTTGGTTCATTGCTGGAAATGGTAGATGATTTTGTAACTATTTAATCGCTATTGATACTGGCACGCTGTTTTGTTTATCTAAGTAAGGAATCTTTGTGCCAGCCAGTACTGAAGTATTTGTCTTAAATTTGTTGATTATATATAAATTCTAGGCAAGCTCTAGATGTGTGTTTCCAGAATTGAATTCAAGATGCTTTATAAACTCCAGAAGACAACAGTGCTTCTGGAAATATATAAAGCCAGTGGGTTGGGAGTCGTGAGCTTTGTAATGTGGTCTGTGTAGATCTGATGGAAATGATCAAACCCTGTTTGCAGATGGAGGGATGGGGAACCGAGAACCAATTACAGGGGATTTAGGTTAAGATAAGTTTCTCTGGCCATGATTTAATGTCATGTTAAGTTCCTCAGAACAGCTTCATTTGATCAGTAGAGGAGGTCTTAGATGTTCTTATCTCCAGTACATCACCAGCAAAGACTCTCTACATATCTCTTCAACTCTTAGCCTGATGCTTTTGTTTCTGGTGTCGATTGTCCCAGAATAGTGTAGTTCTTCATTACTGCCCTGATTTCTCTCATCTCCACACCATTGTTACTGACTAATCACCTATACTGTGGGAAGTGAAAAAATAACCTTGCATGCTTTGGACTTGACTGGTGAAGAGCTTGTGAGCTCAGAGCTGATGTTTAGTGTTGGCACCTGCTGTTCATCCACATCTGGCTATTGCTAAAACTCTGACACAGGAGAATGGTTTCAGTCTTCGGGGCTCCAGTCAATGTTTACATTGTACTGTTCGTTCTTCATGGAAAATCTTGGTGCAGGAAAATACTTCCAGGAAACTGTATTATTTCTAGTGCAACCTGAAAAGAAACACAAATAAATCACCTTTGAAAAGATGAAATGAAAATGCTCTTTTGATGTTCTTATGCCATCGTATTTGCACAAATGGCTGTGCCAGGGGTTGGATTTGTTAACCAAGAATGAGAGCAAGAGCTAAGATATTACATGTTCAGCAGAAACAAGAAACCAAATAGGATGAATTCTCATCTTCCTTGCATTTGTTAGTGTTGCATAGGAGTAATCCCAGTTTTTGTCTGTAGTCCATTCTTAGAGTGATTATTGCAAAATAGGAGTCAAAACCATGTAAAGATTATGCTTTTTCTCCTGACTCCATGGCTCCCTGGAGCTGTCATCTGCCATGTATTACAGACCTTGGGTTTCAGAGAGGTTTTGAATAAAATGCTGTGAACCCTGTGGCTTTTGGGAGAAACATCTCCGGTGGCCTGGGGTTGATGGGTTTGGGAGTAGTTTAATGTCCAAGACAATTCCATGTTCAGCTTAGCCCAGTTTAAAATAAGCCATGTTTTTTTAAATTGGTGCTGCTGATAAAAGAGAAGGCAGGGAATACAGAATTCTGGTACAAAAAGAAACCCTGCAATGAAGGCACTGCCCCAGAGGGACTTTGGGGAGAGAAACCAGGAGAGGGAAGGGGCCCACACAGCTAATTGAAAGCGCATCTTCCCGTCAGTCATGGTGCTTGCCCATCAATCATTCTGGCACCAACAGGATCTGACATCAGTAGGGAATTAAATAAACTCCTCTCTCTTTAGGGATCTGCTGATGGAAACCCGTAGGGGGGAAGTGAGCAGAGAAGAGCAGGAAGCGTGTTCGTGGGGGAGAAACAGTCTCAGCAGTCCCCTGGGATGGTGCAAGTCTATGTCCTTCCTCTTTCTCACACCAGCTTGTACAGCTGAAGGGATTTTTCAATGAGTCCCCAAAAAGGTGAATTTAAAGCTGGTAACAGGCCAAGCTCACCTCAGTTTAAATAAACAAACTGCAATAACAGTATCCTACGGTGAGTGCCCTGAAAGCTGAGTGATGCACTGTGCAGCTGAAAAGTAGTTTTCACTCTTGGGTGAACTTCGTGTTATTGGACTGCAGTAACTGAGGTGAATCTTGACCAAAGTGTCAGAGCAAAACACTGGGAAGGGAAAGTGGGTTAGAGCAGAGGGTTAGAAAATGTGCCCCTGTTTCCTATCCTGCTGTGAAACTGTCTCCATGGTGAATTAAGATGTGATGTGAATTAGGATGTGATGTGGATTAGGATATTACAGATTGGACCTGCCTGAAATCAGGGGTACAGTGCAGATAAAGGGACTGGTATCTCCTTTGGCAGGGCTGTCAGCAGTCCCTCGGGGGTCAGTGGCAGAATGTGTGCACCATGCTTCTGAGGAGAGCCCTAGAACAGCTGGAAACCATTCGGTCACTGACAAGTCCCCTGATGGACCTCTACTGACACGGAGCGGCTTTGGTTTCAGGAAAGCCAAAGGGAACCTGTCACTAATTAGACACACAGCTAATTAACGAGAAGCAAACAAAGAGCAGCAGCTTGTGTTTTGGGAAAGCTCAGCTTTAGTAGCCAAGGACGTCTGCTCCTCCCTTTCAAACCATTTCAAAAACAAACAAAGCGGGGAGACTTGCATTTCAAAGCAGTGCAAACACTACCAACCTCAGAAAGCCTTCCAGAAAGGATGCCCAAGTGTGGGATTTAGCAGTGAAAGGAAAAAGGGCTCTCCAGGTGTAATGAGACCTTCCCTGTTCCTAGATCAGGGCTCTCTGAATCCCCAGTGTGCATCTCTTACCTATTAGCTTTTAATTTTTCTTTCTTCAAATAAACACTTCTGTTACAATTTTGTGTGGATGCATGGGAAAGAAAGGCAGGTGTGGAAACAAGAGCTGCCATTTTGTGCTTTGTTACTTTCCAGATCTTACAAAGGTGTGTGGTATTTCAGTTTAAAAACTTTTTTTGTGCATTTTTTTTATTGATGTTGTATACTGCTTTATTACTGCGGGGTTGGCTAGAGGCATAGGTCAGTAACAAACTAAGCAAAAATTACCTAGACTGTGTAAACAGATGCTCAGGAGAGTATGAGGTTCTGTTTGAGTGCTAAAATCTTTAGTAAGAGAAGTGTGTTTTCGGGACAGGAGGAATCCAAAACTGTAATCTCAGTTATGAGTCCTGCAATGACCCTGAGAAATCTTGCTTAGAGCCTGATCCTCCAAAGAGCCTTGTCAGGGTCCCAAGTCCTGCTCAGAGCAATCGTTTCGCACTAACTCCAAACACAGCAGTGCTAGCAGGACCCATTAACTGAATGTAGCTAAGTGCTTTGAACACGAAACATGGTAAGAATGCCAAGTTATGTGATATTTGGTGTATTTCCTAGAGCCATGCATGTAATTAATGGAGAATCTCAGCCTTTGACAGCTAAGGCAGTTTCTAATCCTCCTTGTCATAGGAAAAAAGTAATAGCTGGAAAACAAGACTCAAGGCTCAGATATAGGAGGCAAATTTAAAAGAAACAACAACCCAACAAATTATGACATCTTAATATTAATGTCATGGGTTTGGAGACAAAACCATCAAATGTATGACACTATGTAACTATGCTTTAAATATTTATTAAAAGAAATGCATTAATAATCTTTTTGTGCATTCAATGTAGAAATTATTAAGTCCTTATCGTCACTGTCTGATGTGGAAATTCAGCACAGCATCTGTCATAAGATTAGCCTATCAACCTAACTTTGTCTGTTTTCTTCCTTCATCTTGGAGGGAGGACTGTGTTCCTGGTTAGGGAAAAGGCTGGGATTTGCAGGCTTAGTCCCAGTGCTGTCAATGGCTTCCTGGATGAGCATCATGTGGTCCTGCTGGGATCACAGTCCCCAGCCCCATAGGGAGCAGACATCAACTCTACCAGATTGCAGAGTGCAGGATACCTCCCTGTTTCCATGGGACGTTGCAGTGTTTAACTCCTGAGAGTTTTTAAAGCACTGCAGCCTCCTTGACAAGAAGGAGTTACCAGAGCACCTGGGGTTACACTGCAGTAGTAGACCACCACATGCGCTTACATGAGGATTTTTTTTCAGCAGTCATCTGTTTTTCCTGCTTTATGGCCCGATTTGAAATTGTCTTATACTCTGCTATCAGCATGGATGTTTATTGCTGTCAAAGGACCCGTTCAAGTAATCAGCAAAGCCACAGCAGGATTCCTTCTTATATCATTTTGGCTCAGGTCTCAAATATGTACCAGTAATTAAAAAAAAAAAATAGGGAGAGAGAGAAAAAAGAAGGCAATGGCTTCAGGTTACAACAAGTAAGGAGCATATCAACTTTTCCAGACACAGATTGGTTTTGCTATGCCTCTCCCCATGAATATCCTTAGCTTCTATGAAAAGTTACTGGAGGCAGATACATAAAGCACTTCAGAAAGAAAACATGGGGTGGCACTTCAGTTTCTCTGTCTGGGATGTTACTTTGCTGTTTTATTATTGAGACTGCAAAAGCCCAGCAAGGAACAAAGCAGGATAAGAAGATAATAAGAATTTTCTATCCAGCCAGCACACACTGGCTGAGGGCTGTTTCAGATGGCATCAAGTTTCTTTAGCCTACTCAGTGCTTGAAAATGTGCCCTTGATTTCAGCCCACAGGAACGTGGGCTTGTGCTGCTTTATTGTCTAATGGATCTTTCACTTGATCTCCTCATACAAACACGTTGAGCATGTGCTTGGGTCACTTAGAGAAAACTGAACCCCACTCATGTTCTTAGAGTGTAATCCCTTAATATTGATTACTGTGTTGCACAGGGGCAACAGGTAACAAAATCCATGTGGATTCAGACTGACAGCTGATCGTCCCACACACGCACAGTTCAGCTGGTGAGCACTTTGCAGTGTCGGGGCTGCTTTCCCTAATTGCTTCCCACTGGTGTATGAAACACATAAATATCTTGGAACAGAAATACCAGATTGCAGCAGTTGTTCATGTGAAGGGAACAGATGCAATGGAGGATTTTACTATGGAGTGTGTTCCTCTCTAGATTTATCTTGTAGGCAGCTCGTGCTTATCTTTTGCCAGCTCACGTTAGACCGGAGTAGAGTAACCTTGAAGGCAGTGTGTGAGAAAAGTATTTTGTTAAATAAAAGCAAGGAACTAATTATAAAATGTATGGGAGGGAGACCTAAGTGTTTGTGAGAACAGCTTTCCAATGACCAGAACAACTCTGATTGGATTTTACGTATGGTTAGGGCCATGTCTTCCATTTCTTGACATTTGTGGGGTTTTTGGCTCAGTGGAAGCCTCATTCTTCTCTGTGGCTTTTTGGGACTATACAGTGCTAATTGAAATGAAAGTGATTCATAGGGGATACATTATAAATTTGGGTCTGAAGGGAGATAGGAATCTCAGGAACTGTTGTAGCCTGAGGCTGATTTCTAAATATAAAGTATCCTGAGATGATCTGTCATGTTTGAATGTCTCCTTGGTTCAGTTTAATGGGAACTCAAATGCTGGTGGTGTGAAACAGAGGAAAATGGGCTAATGGGAACCTTTACAAACACTTGAGTCAAGATGAGTGACTGGTTAAAGGTATCGTCTAGTGCTTGGTGATTGCTGGGCTATAAAGGGGCATCCTATGAGGGCAAGGAGCAGAGATGCCAACTGGCTTTCTACTCAGCTTCCAAATATAGCAAGTGCAGATTTTGCACCCGGATGGGGAGAACTGCACATACAATACTGCTCATCAATAACCATACACTAGAGTATAAAGGTGCAGTCCAGGATACTTATGGGAAATGTGTCCATTAAGTTCACTCTATCAAGTTACTCCCAACAACAACCAAAAATGGAGGTAAGCTTAAGTTCATCTTACTTGAAACATTTATTAATTCTCTACTATTTGGTAATAAGAGTGTTTCTGTAAAGTGTCCCACATACACCCCTTAAATAGGCCTGTGATTTCTAAAAGCTGCGTTCCCAGCAAAATCAGTGATTTTGGCACTCCCGTTTCCCAGCTAGACAGCCTGACACTGGATTTTTTTGGACAACATTTTTATTTGGGGTTGTTTTGGCATGAATTTCAAACCTGAATGCATCAGTATACCCAGGCTATCTTGAGGATCTGATCTAAGAGGCATCTTCACACTTACCCTAAAAGGTTGGAGACGGTATGTGCTGTTAGCTCATTTAAGACCTACAGGTTTGTAATAGACTTGCACTTATAGGTCACTAACGATCCCTTACTAGCTAGTGAATACATGACCTTGGCAGTAATGTCAAATGCTGCTGAGAATCATTGTAGCCATTGGATAGTCATGTCTTGCACTTTGAAGTTGTGGTTTCCATTGGGATAAGGTAGCTTCAGAGGCCACATTATTTGAACGTGACTAAGAGAAGAAATCAAAATCTGACATGCGGAAGGGGCTTGTACATATGGCATTTTAAACTGAGGCTGCAAGCAGATGATATGTTGTTGCTTAGGGTATGACAGATTGGTTATTAATGATTACTTCATTATTAGCTTTATCTAGTTCTCACTCTGTTGTATTATACTCAGTGTGTAATACCTGCATCTTCTCCAAGATTTAATCTTCCTCCCTATTCTCACTCCCCTCCAATTTGGAGAGACGTTAATTGAGACAAAGTCTCTTAATTTATTATCACAGAGTCATAGAATGGTTTAGGTTGGACTGGGCCTGAAAGACCATCTGGTTCTAATCCCCCTGCCATGGGCAGGGACACCTTTCACTAGACCAGGTTTCTCCAAGCCCCATCCCACCTAACTTTGAACACTTCCAGGGATGGGACAGCCACAGCTTCTTGGGCAGCCTGTGCCAGTGCTTCATCATGCTCTTGGGGAATAATTTCTTTCTAATATCTAATCTATACATGCCCTCTCTCATTTTAGAGCCATTCCCTCCTGTCCTATCACTGCATGCTCTTGTAGAAAATCCCCCTCCAGAGAGACTAGAGCTGTTAAAAAACCCATTTGTCAACCCAAGATGCATAAGGAGGGGAGAGTTAAAGTACCAGCCAGCTGGCCCTCAGCTGCACCCAACAGAAAAGAAGGCACCAGATTTCACCAATTAATTCTTAAATCAGTCCCCCATCTTTTAGCTGACCAATTGCTATTAGAAACAAGCATTTACATAGCAGGGAATCCTCCATTTTCTTGGGACAAAAAACTTAATAGATTTTATTAATTGAGAGAATTTTTTCCACTTTTTATTATGTCCTGAGCCAAGCAGACACAGGAGATTATTTCTTTTTATTTTCTCCTGTTTGAGACATATTCAAGATCAATGTACACTGGCAGTGTTGCAAATGGAGGCTTTTTGTAGCTCCACATATCCCTCTTCTCCCTACTTTTTTCAAGCTCCACCACATTTGATCAGATCAGGAGATTCAGTGTCTAACTGACCTGGTTTACATGAGAGCAGCCCAATCTCTGGACATTTGCAAACTCCTTTCTGAAGCTGCAGCCATATTTAAAGACTGCACTTTCACAGTTTGGCTCTCCTGTTCCCAAATATTGTTTTTCATACATATGCTAATAGCCATAGTTGGGGCCACGGATTACAGGAATTTAAACTGACACCTTATAAAATGTTAGAAGAATCCAGTGGGACATTTGAGCATGAGTGAATTTGAGCCAGCTGGAAACAGAATACAGGAGGTGGATTTTCTCCTGGAGGGGTGCTAATAATTCCTGGTAAAGATCAAAATGAAGGACAGTTGGGTTGGTTTTGGATATCACATGGCTTTGCATAAAGAGAATTTCACTTCAGTCACAGCTTATTATCAGGAAGTTTTTTGCTTTCTAGTGGAGATCCACTCTCCTGTTCTGTTTGCCACCTGAAGGAGTATATTTGCAGGTGTATGCTTTCCTAGGGCATAGCACCCCAACATGGAGAGAATTGTGTGGGGCACCCAGAGACATCATTTTCTTAGTCCCACAGGGAAAGCAAAGCTCTGGAGGGGATCCCAGGCATGGTTGGCAGCACAGCACGAGTGATCATCTGCCCCCAGGAGTCTAACACAGCCTCCACTCTGTGGAGTGCTCTGTGGAGCACTCCAGTTGTGCTCCACTCTGCCTTTGTGACACATCAGCTTGTCTGTGTGGCAGCAGGACAGATGGACATGAGGGTTAGAAGAACCCTGGACTGGTTGTTCCCTGCTCCACTCCAGTTTTCCTTCTGAGCTCAGGGTCACAGACCTCAGAGAAGGTGAGCAAGCCACCAGCATTTTCTTTTCTCACTCTTTCAAAATAATGGAATTGATTGGATTGGAAAGCACCTACATTTCATCCTGTGATCTGAATCTTTAAGTGTTTCCTTCCTAGCTCTAATGCTATTCTTTTATGCTCATCAGCACTGCTTTGCCCTAGTGCTGCTTGGTTTGCTGCCCATGCCCTGAGACCAGGGTGCACCAGCAAGATGCTCACTCAAAGCCTGACAGCTAAAAATCTTCATTCACTGGTACAGCCAGGTCAGCAGTGTCCTTGGGCATTTGCTTAGCTTTTGTGTTATACTCAGAGGACCTTAATCATATGCTGAAACACTTTTCTGAATTGATGCTGAAGGATGGTGGAAATGGTTACGCCACACCCCCAGTGCATTAGACAAATGGTTTTACTAGATGAAGAGGGATGGAAGGTCTGTGAAGTTTGTTATAACTTTTAATCAGTAGCAGAATGGTGAAAGGAAGAACACTTGACTAATTTTTACATTAGAATTGATTGGATTCCTTATAACAGAACAATAGCTGAGTTTGCTGCTGTATCTGATGTTTACCAAGCAATCTCTATGGCAGCAAATACAGCAGAACTGCTGTCAGGTGTGAGCATGCACACAGCCTGGGTAAGGAAATCTCAGGTATGCAGGATTTGTTACGCAAATATTCACCGTGAACAATGACAAGGGGGATTGGAATGCTGAGGATTCCTCTGCTTTTCTTAAAAAGTTGTAGAAACCCTTCTCTTACAGGGAGGAAAAATACCAAGTACTTCAGTGTCTACTGCTGCCCACAGTGCTTTAAACAGGAAAAACACCTCCAGTTGTAGCTCATTTATCTTCATGGCATAGGTTGTGCCTTTTTTGATGAAATAAGTAACCCAGGGGTACTTGTGAATAAAGCAAGGAAGAGACTTTCTTTATCCTCACATGGGGTGCAAAGACAAGGAAGCCATTCCTCAGTGACTTCATTGCTTTGGGTTCAATAAGTTTTCTTCCTTATTACCCCTATCCTTTGTGCACATTGTACCTGTCTATAGGATTAGATGAACCCCCTTCTCTTGGCATGCAGGGTGCCTCCAGGAGCCTGCAAACTAGCGAGGCTTTGTGTTTTCTCTGTAGGCTTTGAGTACATGATGCAAAGGGAGTCAGTTCACTGTGCTGCTTTGTCTTTTCCTGCAGTGAGTCCACTCTGTGTCAGGGATGCCTCAGAATGGTAATACCTGCAGGGTCTTTTGTTTGATACACTGAAATTAATTTTCTTCCTCCTCCCGCTACTGGCTGGCTCTGAGTTACGGTGGCAGGCACTGCCAAAGAGACCCACAGCAAGTCCTTGTACCCTTTGCTATTCCATAGAGCCCCTGTATATTGCTCAACAGCCATTATGGTCTTCTCTACAGCAAAAGAGCAATTTAAAAAAGAACTTGCTGTATCTTACATTTTTCTCTCTGAAGTCTGATGAATTTCCGGCTACCGCCTAGTGTTTCCTTCCAAAATATTTGGACATGGGATGCTAGGGATGTGTTTCTTCTCTCCAGTATCTTCTGTGTGGCAGATAACTGCTCTAAAGAGGTTCACAGAAGAAGTAAATCTTATTTCTTATACTTCAGCCAGTTTTCTTTGAAGAATTTAAAGCTGCAGCCAGACATCATGCAAAGTAGCTCCTCATTTTGATCAGTTCACCTGAGTTTTATTTACATGCAGGTTTATTCAGATGACTTGTTAGGTCAGTTAATGTAAGGCAAATGCCAAACACTTGGGTATTCATTGTGATGTCCTGGTTATTTCTAAACCTGCAAAATACCAGATGATCCTTTGGATTGTATCAGCACGTAGAAGCTCCAGAATCTCACTGTCCTGCAGCTAAACAAACATATCACAACCTACCTGTCAAATACAGCTCATGCTTCATCAGTGTCAGTATTTACAGAAATCATCTGTGTACTATACTGAGAACTTTTGCTTGATGTTGTCCCTTTCTAAAATTAAAGGCAGAGTGGTCACTTGTATTTACTAGAAAAGGATCTTGTTTTAAACATGAGTTTTTTTAAGTTGCCAATATCTGTATGCACATTTTGAGGGAGTGTGATGATTTTGCAATAAAGAGTATTTCCATTTTTCTTGCAGAAGGCTTTTTGCCAATTTTTTAAACCCTGAAGAGAAAATTTTTTGCAGGGGCTTGGTGAGAAAATGTTCTTTATTGTTTCAACATGTCTTGGGACAAATAGAAACTGGTCCTGAGGCAAGACAGTGTTCAGAATTAAAATAATTCTCTTAAATATATTATTCCAAGATACTGTTGATATTGATGTGTTTCCCAAAGTGTGCATGGTACAGTTGTCTGTGTCCCCTTCATTTAAAATGATACTGCCTTATTCACTTGATTTGAAATGAGAATAGATGAATTTTACCTTAATTTTACTCCCTTCAGACACTAACTTGGAGGTGGTTTATCCTATATGCTTGGTACTTATTCTGCTGACTATGGTCCATACACCAATAACTATTATTTATGGAGTGAGATGCATTAGTGCTAAGTGACTCAGCATGGTGGGTGTTTGGTTTTACCAGCATGTGACAAGAGACAGATCTTGCTCTCTGTAGCTTCTATGACAGCGATGGGCATCTTTGAAAAATGTTGGTATTGTCTCCTCCTGGTCCCCCCCGTGGTGTCACATCACTGCATGCTTTTTCTTGCTGAAGGAGAACCCCTACATCTGGGTTGGGACACAGTCTCACAAAGACTGTGGCTTGGCCATAATATCAAAGGAAACATGAAAAGCAGAGCTGAGGCATAGCCTGGAGCTTGTGCCTTTAAGGTGCTGTTTCAGACAGTTCGGTAGCTGAGGTGCAGGACAGGAGCCTGAGAGATGAGCAACTTGCCAAGAGGTCAGGCAGAAAGTGATCACAGGGCTCCCCAGTTGGTTCAGAGTGCCCTGCTCTCCGTGCTACTCATCCTCCTGGGACACAGCACTTGTGGAACAGAAAAGCACCGCGTTCCAGTTTATCCCTGCCTTCTGTGTGTGTGCAGCCAGGATTCCTCAAAAGCACAAAGAACTGAGGAACCCAGGGCTCTGCCAGTGTATGGGAGAGAAAAACGCAGATACCTGGAATGGGAGAAGAGGTGTCTGTCTGGAGGAGCAAACAGAGAGGCTGGGAAGTTTCCAGGAGGCAGTTCCAGGCTTGCTAATGTATTCTCCAGGGTGCCAATAGCTCTGCAGAAGCCTATGGTTGCAGCAGGAGCTGCTAACAGATATAGCTCATGGCTCTATTCACCTGCGACACACAAATGTGGTACGAGGAGCTGCTTGTAAATTGGATTACAGGTTTGAGAAGATTTTTTTGTTGTGTATTGCCAAGTCCTGGCTGTTCACTCTTATCACCTACAGCGGGGAAACTGCCCTGTGGGGACATTGCAAGTCAACTACAAGGGTCCCCACCACCATGAAGAGCCAAAGCCCAAGGAAAATGAAGGTGACAATCTGACAGCATGAAGTGGTGAGGAGCAGACTGTTAGCTGCATGAGTTTGGTAGCCTGTCCAGAGGGACTCAGCTCTCTGGATGGCCTTTTGCAGATTTATGGAGGTAGATAAGCATCAGTGAAGATGAATAATGATGCCACACAAGGTGAAGGAAAGCAGCTTCCAGGAATATGAGGTGTAAGAAGAACACTGAAAATAATGTCAGAAATAGTGTCTATTCCAGCCCTGTAGGTATCTGGCAATAAAAATGTATTGATTACCTGACATTCTTGCTAACAGACACTAACAAAGAGAGCCTGTACTAGGCTGATTTTTTTACTGAATCATGGCTTGTGCATTGGAAACTACTGAAAAGAAATTCCAAAAGCCTTGTATTCAAATGGGCCCTGCTTCCATTTGTGTAACTGAATCTCTCACTAGCGAACAGGAGGCTGCTTCCCCTCTTCTGCCACTCATAAACTGCAATCTACTCCCTTCTTGGCAAATCTCTGGCTCTGCTCTTCATATTCTTCTGCATCTCTCTTTTGTAGCCTTTGGGGGTTAGATGCACCTTGCCTCCAAAAATTGTTTGTTAAAGGAGTGTCCTTTCCTGGCCCTTCCTGTGTTTCACCTCTTAGTGCTCACTTGCACTCAGGGATAATAATTCAGAATGACCTAAAGTGTGGTTGAACCATGCAACAGAATGGAGAGCAAACAGCTTAGGCAGAGAAAGCTGGAGTGAGCACATCCCTTCAGGGGGCTGATGGAGCAGCTGTTAGATCTGTGCCGTCACAGTGGGTGAGACTGCCCGAGTGCTGCAGTCTTTTCCTATCTGTACCCAGGAGCTTCAACAGAGTGAACTTTTGGTTCATGACTTTTTATCAAAGCATGTGTGTATCTCAGAAAAACCAACATGGTTCCCTGTCCAAGTTCTGAACTTCGCAGCCAAATTCTGTAGCGTTTCTTCAAATTAAATCCCCACTGAAGTAAATTTTTATTCCATGAAGTGGTGGAGAAATAGTTCACTCTGATTCATGGACGCAGAAGTCCTTAATCCTGGCTGCTCAGCTGCTATTAATATCAGTCTTTCAGTTGCATTCACTAAAGGTTTTTACTTTAATTCCTCTGAGGGATCTGTCTCTCAGATGCCTGAAGTATAAACCCGATCCCTGTATAAGGTGGGCTTCTGCTGTTTTGTAGGTTTGACGAAAAAAGCAGTTCTTTATGGGGTGATAAATTAAAGCTTCCTTCTTCCAGGTGTAGATGAATTGGATGGGTAGAGAAAAGTGGCTTTTTAATGCAGAGGCGTGTGTTAGCTTAAACAAACAAACAAGAAAAAGAACAACTAAATCTGGGCATGAATTATAGCCTGCTTCAGATTTCAGTGTGTCACGTTTTGAATTGAGCTGGAGTACCTATGGCTTTTTAAAATTGCATTTGAACAAAAGTAAATACAAAGAGAAAGAAACCAGGACAGCAAAAGCCTGCAGGAAATTCCTCTACTGTAAACAAAGTCACCTTATGATTGATGTGAATGTACAGCCCCTTGTAAACATGTCTGTTTACTTGCAGGAAACCAGAAGGAACCCACATTGGGCGCTGTTGATTTTATCTAGCTTTGCTTAAATGCTTTTGGCTTCCAGTAGTCACTCTAGAGGGAGCACAGGAATGATGGCTGCTCCCTGGAAAACTCGAGTCTACTGTACTTTAAAATCTGTGCCAAATGCTGCAGATGGGCAGAGCTTCACAGGAAAGATTGATATTAACTTTTTTGGCTGTCCTGAACCTCAGCAGTGAAAGCTTACTAATAGTGGATGTGAAGCATTCTTTCTTTGTGAAGGAGCTCTGGTTTTCAGTGCACCTAGTGAGCAAACTTCTATACCTCTAAAAAGGTAATAATAACCCTGATTTTACACCATGGGGTTTCTGTAGGCTCCCACTGAAAATTCATAGTTCTAACAAAGATTGTCTGTGCTGCTGAGGTTGATGAGATCTGTGTTAATGAAAAATGCTGGAATTGTTTGTGGGACATGTTGTTTTTCTTTAAGATTTAGTCATACCTGAGAGTGAAATCCTGGCCATGGCAGTCCATGGGAAGCTGGTCATAGCCTTCAGGGGGCTGCAAGTCACAGCGAGCAAATCTGGATTTTTTTTCTAATAGATATATCAGAGAAATGATGGGGGTTATCAATTGTCTCCTTCTCACACCATTATGAAACTTTTGTAAGGGACCTTCATGAAAGGTTGTTTTTTTAAAACAAAGAATATATTTACACAGTATCAGCTGGCTCATTCTTACCCAAACACACAGTGAATCCTTCAGAGAGCTCTAGGGGATCGGTGCTATCATTATCACGTATTTATAATTAAGTCTGTTCCTTAGCATAGTTTCTACTAATTTCCTCAGTACAAAGCCTACATACTCAAATTCCAGGATAATCCATAATTATGTGTTTTAGTGAGCAGACATTTATGATGCCTAAAAATTTAGTTCAACATCTTGATTAAATATGACATTTACTCACTCTTTGTGAAGACAATCAGTCTCCCCCTACAATTATTTTCTATTTTTGCACTTTTTGAAAGTCTATGAGCATGTTATAATCAGGGTCATCATCTTGATGAGACAGTTGAGAGAGCAGTCCTAATGGCTCCAATGTAGAAGTAATAATGTTTCTGGGCTGAGTTTAGAGAAGAACAAAATTGGCTTTGAAATTTCAGCTTTATAAGGAAAGTCCAAAGTCTGAATATTGCCTCTGAGACACCTACCAGGCCAAAGAGTGACAACAGCCATTTCTGGCTCCCTTCAGGGTAATGCCAATGCCAAGAGTGAAATCTTTGCACTGCTGACGTCAGTGATGCCAGTAAAAATAATGAGCTAAAAGTAAAAGGGGAATTTGGGCTAAATACAGGGAAAATTATGCATGCCACAATTAATGTAAACAGACAGACATATTAGCTGAACAAATAGTTGTCTAGAGTCTGGTACAGATTTCTGTACTACGAAGGGAACTGAAGATCTGTAGGTTCAGGCCGTGTGGTTTGTGTGCTGGGGCAGACCCTGAGCAGCAGCACTGGTGCAGTGGTAGTGCTGTTCCAGGGGCAGGATGCTCTCCTGCTCAGAACTGGGCTATTTTCTCACTAGTGGCACTGCTGATCAGCCTTTTACCTCTTGAATCATGTGCTCTTTTGGTTTGCTAAGGTGGAGAGGACAGAACAAGAAGAGAATTTATGCCAGACTGAGAACAAACATTGCCTCATGTGGGTGGTTTTATACCTCGGAGGCCAATACTTCAACTTTCTGACTTGTTTAGCCCCTTCTTTATTTCTTATGGGAAAACAACCCAGAAGGGTGTAAATCATGATGCAAGTTTCTCCACCCCATGTTAAAGTGAGAAACTGGAGCAAAAGGGGCTGGCCCCATGCATGCAAAGACAGAGACAGCAGAATTAATTTCTTCCTAATAAATTTGACACAGAGACTGGGAGCGTGTTTATAAAACCCTATTGGAGAGTAGAGGAGGGTTTGTGTCTTTGTTTTTTTAAAGTGCAAAATCAGGGCTGGTTTATTGGACCCATGGGGTTGGACAGTGTGTAGAAGGCCACCCATCTGGAAACCAGCTGATCACTGCTGAAACTTTCTTCCCAGGCTCTGTCCCTTCCCTGACAGGGTGCTAGGGTTTTATGAGAGGCTGACAGCAAGCCTTTTACAGACCATAACTCCTTGTCTCAACAAAAATTGCTATAAATTAGCTGGAAAAAGGACCTGAGGGGATTGGCCCAATCTGGATCAGGGTGCCAAGTACAAAGTCAGCAATTTTAACAGAATAATCTGAGTTTTCAAATCAATTGTGTTTGGAAACGACCTTTATGAGAAATGGGCAAGTGGAAGGCAGGAGACAGGGAGCAAGAGGAGGTTATTTCTAAATGTTGAAAGTGTAGACCAAGTCTCTTCTCCCCAAAGACTTTTCAGGGTTTATAAAGGAAATCAGCTAGTCTTTCATTCCCTGGGAATTCTTATTTCCTTCAAGCTGAAGGCAGCTTCTATATAAAACTTGGACTTGTGCTCTCAACCCGGGTATTTAAAATTTTATAATCATTCAGAAACTAAGCTTGCATGTGACCTTCACAGTGGATCCCATTTTCACAATAACCTAAACCTAATGCATCCTGGAACATTCCATTTTCGTCTGAATGATGTGGCAAAAAAACCCCTTCTTATCCAAATAACCAATCTGATACTAGGCTTGTATCCCAGAGTGATTCCACAGTAAACAGATTGGTTTAGGATGGAAAGAGATGGTCTTGAATTATACATTGAACACAACTGAACAGTGGGTCTGGTCCTGTCAGCTCTTCATTAGGTGTGTAATCAGTGGGGTGATGCTAATTCAGAGAAAGAAACTGAGAAAGCTTTTCGAAAGAAGGAAGTTAAGTACAAGCTAAAACTTTAATAAGTACTAAAAAGCTTTGTTCAGGAAGTTCTTTGATGCACTGTAGACAAGTAGTTACCTTATTAAATCCCCAAGCAGTGTTTCTAGGTAAGTAGACTGAATACTTTCTGATGAAAGCCATTTATGCCGAAGTTTGTTTTGGAGCTTTTGGAAATATCAGTGAAATAGGAGAAAAAGATGTCATTAAAAAGGATCAGAGAGCAATTTGTTTGAGCTGATCATAAGAATTGTCAGAGCAAACTTTTGTGGTGTACTCTCACATCTTATGGCAAACAAATTGTCTGTTCTGTTGCACACAAGTCTCATGATCTTGATTTTTGCTTTCCACAGTGGCTGAGTGATTGAGCCAAGCAGTTGAGGAAAAGGATGGAAACCCCTTGGACTTCTTGTCTTGGAGGGAGGAGGATATCTCTGAGCAAATCAGGAAATACTAATTGTAAGCAGGGATGACTGCAAGAAGCACTTGTAAGGGACAAAGTTGCCTGGATCATCTTGCCTGGATGTTCCCTGCAGTTACTGGCCATGTCCTGTTTGGAAGGGAGAGCAGGTCAGCGAAATGCTGTAAGCAAGAAAGCCCTTTCAGATCCCTGTCTACCAGAAGACAGCACCAGGTAGGCTGGAGAGAGCTTTGAATGGGGACACTGCTGGCATGAGACTTTGAAGATGCTGTGAACTGTGAGGTTTTCTCAGTCATTTCACATTGTCTTTGTCTGAACTCAGCGTGGTTTATGGAGTGGTGGGGTCAGGTTGTAGAGACAAGTGGCATTTGGCATTTGGCTGTGCTGGTGCTGAGTTTTGGCACGGTGAATTTCAGTAGTAACTGGGACAGTGGTGAGTGTTGGTTTAAGATGCCTTTTTTCCCAGTCTCTTCACAGTAATGTCCCTTCTGCCTTAAGCTGAAATGTGTTTCACTTGTGGTTTTAAATGCTGCTTGAACTGCAATAATTATGGCAACATTTAAAATCCAGTCTGGTTTACATTTAAATGTGACAAGGATGCATTTGTTGAGGCACAAGCCTTTGAGCTTGTCTCCAGTTGGTTATCCTTTAAAACTTCTTAGGTCTATAAGGTGATACTTGTGTTAGTTAATTGACTGCTGCTTGAACAGCAAGTGTGAATGTCTTTGTGGCAAAAGTCAGCAACCCAAAACTTGGAAGGCCAGCTGGAAAGTTGTAGTGCCAGCCTGCCTGCTATCTAAGAAATTCACCTGTTTGGTTGTGTCTGTATAACTGCTGGGCACAAAGCTTGTGTTGGGCTCTTTTTAAGAATTGTAAAATTGGCATGAGCACTGTTAGATATGAGGCCCAGTGTTATGTTAACCACTCTGTTAAATGGCTGATAGATAGGTGTATTTGTTCATGACAGAAAAAACTGCTTCTTTAAAATAAAGGAAAGTTAAAAAAAAGGGGGGGGGGGGCAGGATTTTTAAGTGCTTATGGAGCGGGACCAAAGGGACCCTTGGCATGGTTTTTCCACTTGTGCTATAAATCTGGTCATTGAATGATCCTGATTTTAAAACAACGTTCTATAAAATCACTCAGGGAGTAGGCTGAAGCAGTGAAAGGCAAAGATATCTCCACTGCCAAAGACAGCGTGTCTGGAGTTTATTGCCGTGGTGATTCTTTTTTTGGCTACAGATTTGTCACAATTTTTACTTTATTTCAGATAGTAGTGTCTTAGGCAGTCACAGGATTTTAAGCTGCCATAGTAAGAAACTGGCATTAAATGTCTGCACCACAAAAAATAACATTGGGCTTGTATTTGTGCCTAATTTTGCTATTTTTTTGTTGGTTGGTTTTTTTTTGGTGTGTTTTTTTTTTGGTTGGGTTTGAGATTTGGTGTGTGGGGTTTTTTGGTTTTTTTTTTTAGGTTTTTTGGGGTTTTTTTGTTAGAAATATTTGAATCACTTTTGCACTGCAAAGATGAACCCACCGTATGTTGGGTTCTGTCCTAGGATAGAGTTGTAGGGGAAGTCTTTATAGGACACATTAATTTGGCAGTGTATGCCCTTCAGAAACTCTGGCTTGCAGTGTAAATGTCACATAATGTGTATTAGGTATGGGGAGCTGGGCTGTGGTCCTGCTCCTTCCTTCAGGCATAGCAGGAGGTAAAAGCCCTGGTGACTGTGACGACTGAGACACACATGTGGGACAGCTCAGTTTTCTCTTTGAGACAGCTCGGGTCTACCTAGCTCAGCCTTCTGTTTTGAAAGATCCATCTGCATCAATGCTTAACAACACCTGGGACCTTCAACATGAACAGAGCAATAAATTCTGGCTCCCTTATTTCCATGAGAAATAGTGATTCTATAAATCTTTTAATGCATGCAAGTCTTTTTGGGGATCACCCTGTGGAAACAGGCTCCTGTGCACTTTGTGCTTATCAGTTCATGATACACTATTGTTCTGTATGTGTTGACATCATTTGTGTAGCTGTTGAGAGAAGCAGGAAGGGAGCTGAAATGCCAAGTGAATTTTAAAGTCGTTATCATCATGTGGAAGAGGGACAGTTGTCACATGAAAAGTGACAGAATTGACAGGACAGGATCTTGTGGCTTAGTACTTCTGAAACACCAAGTAAACAGCAAGCAAATATTTACAGAGGCAAGGAGAAAAGGGGTGTCACATTTGCTGTCTTCATGAATCCAGGCTCCCAATGGATGCTGCTGATTCTCTTAAAAAATCTTTTCTGCATTGTTTGTATAGAAACATGCTGTTCCTTCTGCAGTCTCTGTGGTTTTGTGGATGGTTGTTTTAATATTTACGTGTTAAAAACCACAATTACTGGTCCTTATGTAGTGGAAAGTTGGGTCTGAACTGTGAAGTGTGAATACATGTGTGAGCATTTCCAGGATCTGGGATTCTGTAATTAGGAGGTTTTGGTCTGGGCCTATCTCTAACCGTAGCTGAGCAAAAACCTCCCCAATGTAAACTTCCTTTTACAATAGAATTCAAAAACCCCAAATCACCTAAATCATAATAAACCTCTCCGTGTGATCTTATGAGTTGTCATTAGGAGGTGATTCTCTCTTGTATGAATTTTAAGCTCTGCCAGAAAAACAAGTATTCTCTCTGATAGTATTTCCTATATCCTGAAGGGTGGAGCCTCTCCTTTTGCTGGATGTTACATCCCATCTTTCCTCAAAGAACCAGTCCTGATACGAAGAGGATAATGCTGGTCTGGCAGTGAGCTACATCAGCTGAGGGAGTGAGTCCTTCCTATAGTGAATCTGTGATGCTGCTGTACTGGAATGTGTAGAAGGAGCCAAGAAACAGTTATGGGAGAGTAAAATTGCAGTGTTTGTTCTGGAGACAGGCAGGAAGGAAAAAACACATACAAAGTGATCTGTGTATGTATGTATATGACATAGCAGAATAGCAGAATACTCTTTAGGCACATGACACATTTGATTACATTAAAAATCCTTTTGTTCCTTTTTCTTCTCTTGCTTTTTATGTTGGGTAGTATTCTTGCTCTAGGGATGAAGGATGGAGATGGGATGTTAGATCTTCAAGCCTTCAGACCTCAGAAACCTGGTCAGCTGCTTTTTCATTTGTTTCTAGGACAGCAGAATTAAAAAAAAAAATTGTTCTGTGTGAGGTATAGGATTGTCTTTGGGATAGGGAGCTCCTATGATCTGACTGAGCCAGGCACTCTGAGAAAGAGATGAAGACTAGAACTGTGTAGGAGACAAATGGGAAGGAAAGTGATACTGCCACCTTGACTTTTTGTTCTCTGAGGTCCTCTTGCCTTGATTGTAAGGGATAAGTTATGCATTTCATTGGGAGATCTTCATCCTCTCCCCTTCAGGGCTCATGCAGAACAGAGAAATACCTGGTCCCATCCCAGTGTTCTTTGGGCCTCCCTGAGAGCTACTTTTTACTAGTTTTGAAATCCCCTGCTGATGCAGGAGCAGCAGAGATAGGAGCTTTGTTGTCTAATGCTCTCCCAGCTCTGTGTCCTTCTGGGGCTCTGCCTGTCAGCACAGAGATGTGGCTAATTTGCTTGTTTCCACCCTCACAGGAAGAACTGCTTGTACTGATGATGATTTGCAAATGTGGTGTTTTGTGGTTGCATTATTGCTTCAGCCTGTAATTTCTCATACACACAGGGTGTTTAATAGCATCCTTGGGTTAACTCCATGATGACAAATTTGCTGAGACTGCACAGACTGCTCATATCCTCTGGTAAGAAGCTGAGTGGTAAGGATTGATTTTAGACCTTGGTGCAGGGTTAGGGTTAGGGTTGTGTTGGCCCTTGCTTTACCATGGAGTCAGTGTGTGAGACCAGGCATCCTTCAAGGGAAGGCAGTGGAAGAGTCTGTCCAGGCCAAGCAGAGGCCTTCATAGACATCTCCAGAGCGGGCTGGCACCCGGGACCTGCCTTGTGAAGCGAGTGGCTGGGATTCCCTCTGCCAGCGCAGGCAGAGAGGAACACAGCCAGGCTCACCCTCTCTGCCTTTGCCCTTACAGTCCATGGTGGCAACGTGCAATGCAGGGGCTGCTTCTGTCTGCGGAGTTTTCTGAGCAGCCGAGAGCAGCCCAGCCAGAGTCCTTCCTCTCCCGCTGGCAGATTGATAAGGAGGGATTTTCTTCCTCCACGACTAAGTGCTGCTCTGATTTACTGCAGCTCTTCCTCAAGCACTTCCGGAGGTCAGAGGGCTGCAGACATTAGCCCATAATGGAAGACCTGAGGTCATGTGTAACCAATGCTGATGGACCTGGGTGCTGTGCAGTGTGGCTGGGAGTAAATAAAGCTGTCCCCTGGCTTGCTTTGTAAAACCTCTCACTAATGTGACACAGAGGGGAGGATGGAAGAATAATGGATGGTTCTCATCAGAAGAAATATAGTGCCCAGTGGCTTGTGAAGTGAGCATGTTTATCTGTTATTCTTGTGGGATGCTACCCTGCGGTGCAGCTGTGCTCCCTGAGCAGGCTCTGGGGGCCATGTAGGCTGAGGGCTGCACTGCTCCTGCCCAGGCAGCCTTTCCTCAGCCCACCTTGCTCCAGCCTTGTTATTTACCATTTGTAATGGAAACTTAGAACATTTCTAATGAAATAACTACATTTTAGTTCCAAGAGCACTGTAAAAATCCTGTACTGCAGTAACACTAATCTGTATTTGACAACCTGGGATCATTCATTATCAGTACAAATTAAGCCAAGTTAGGTTGACTGTGATAAAATTCCTGATGGTCCTTGCTCCAGTAACATTTGGAAGCCGCCCAGCTGCAATGACTGCTGATAGAAGGAATTAAAATTGTGGGTTTCCTGTGAGCAGAAGTTCTTTTGGTGGTAACTGAAGGACTGAGCACCATGTGCAAGGAAGTGGACCCAGACAGCATGCACTACTGTATGTGCAAATGAAGGGGCTAATCCTAAAGGCAACAAGATTTTCTGCATTTCAGTGCAGTAAATCCCACTAAAATCCATGTCAGGGCTCTTGGAGGTTGGCTCTGAGGCTCGGCAGCTGCACACTGCTATCCCTGAGTGGCTGAGCAGCTGTGGACTAGGCTGTAGCCGGATTGTGAGAGAAGGCCTGAGAACCAGCCACCCTTGTGCTGTGTGAACAGAATGGGGAAAGTGCCTGGGACAGGGGAGAGAAGAGCTCAAATGGTGATGGAGGTACCGTACATTAAAGATACTGGTTATGACTGCAGTGCTGAATGCCTGTGCCTGGTGGTGCACCGTCTCTGTGTCAATGCCATCTAGGAGATCTGGGAAATCCCATCTTTAGTGCTGTGTTCACTATTGGTTGACCCATAATCAGAAGAGGTAGATTGATACTGGAGCACGTACAGAGAAGACCTCCTAAAACGATCAGGAAATTGTACTGTTTGTGGATTTTATATACAAAATCTGGCTTATTTTGTCTAGCAGAATAAATAACAGAGGGCTGTGGCTGTGCTCTGCCAGTACACTGGGAGTAAATTCAAGGGAAGCAGGTGATTCATTAACACTGAGAGGTGGTGTTCTGTATTTTAGTGAAAGCCTTAAGGACACATAAGTGAGTTGCAGACAGACCCTTGGATGGGGTTTTTTACCCTCTTGGACGCTTTTGTAAAAATCTGGCACATCCACTGGTTCTTCCCAGTTATACACATACCCACACCCAATCTGCAGAAAATTTACAAAATTGAGTTAGGCAGGATGCCTTTCCCTGGGCGTGGAGCCTGTGTTGTGTGTGTAGTTGAGATAGTGGGCCAAAAATCCCATGAAATATATTGGGCTTTATTGGACAGGATTTTTACATCTGAAAAAGAGTGCTCAAAAGATGGGAAGCAGTCTTTTTGAATCTTACTTGAAAACAATAACCATGCTTAGCACCTCCATTCATCCAGTAATCCCCCAACAGGACTTGTCATCAAGCGGTACTCAGACCTGCTCCTGTCTGCTGCAGCTTCATTACTGGACATTAGGTCTATTTATACTGCTTTGAATGCTCCAGGCATTCAAGTCCCGAGGAGAAAGACAAGCTCAATAGTCCGCACAGCGTTTGTTTGCCTGGTGTTATCACCATCAGCAAAGGAAGCAATTTTCACAAGCAGCAGGAGCAGGGAGCCCCTCCCGGCGTGGCCGCGGATCTTGTGGTGGCTGCACCTCCAGTGCCTGTGTACTGCTCGCACCTGAGGCCTGCCCTGGCAGCACGGAGGTGATGACAATAGGTCTGTAAGCTAAACAAAACAACGGAATAAAAAGTGCTGAAAGCCAGCGGCAGGTGAACTGCTAAGAATAAACCCACATGCCCATCACCCCACCTTCAAGACAGGCTGAGCTGTGGCTGGGCAAAGCTTATCAGTTAGGTTAACACACGGTCCTTTCCCCCCTCCCGCCCCAACACCTCCCTTCCCAACTTTCAACAGTTGTTTGATTACTTGTGTGGTACAGCTACAGAGAGAAATTATTGGCTGCCCCCACTTCCTCCTTCACACAAAACAGAGGAAGGGGCTCCGCTGGGGCTTTGTACAATAGCCAGGTGCTGTTGGGTGGTTGGTCACTGCGCTCTTCAGGAAGGTAAATATTGGGCTAGAAGCAATTACAGGTGTGTTCAGAGGAGCAGCACATGGTCTGCAGCTTTCACACCCTCGCGGGAACCCCAGCATGTATTTGCATGTCTCCCACCGAACCAGCTCTTGTTGGTGTGTCTTCAGCAGTAATTGGCTGAAGTAAACATTAGGCTCTGTCAGTTGGAGAGATGGTGCACACATGAAGGTGCACTTTGCAGGGGCTGAAGTGGTGTTTATCTTTTGCTCCAGCCTCATTAATGGCAGCTGTGTTAGGAAGAAAGCAGACAATCCAGCTGAGTTGACCTGTGTTCCAAGACCACTGGTGTCACCAGGACCGTGTGCACTCCAGCAGTCTCTGGAGCATATTCCTCTCGTGCTACATGCTGCCAAGTGCTTGCTTTACTTCAGTTAGATTTTCAAGGAAGATGAATGGAATGAGAGGAACTCTCTAAGTTTTCCCTGTGGCAGTATGCTTCCTAAAACACCTCTCATCTAAAAGGCCAATGACACCTGGCTGCAGAGGCACTGGGTTTTGGGAGAAGGCCTTCCTGAGGTGGAAGCAGTGATTTTTAGAGATAGATGACAACAATTGTCAGGATTTGTGTGTCATTCGGTCTGTGTTCATGGGTGATGGCAGAGTCTGTACTAGCTCTTACCATGTTTCACTGCTGTGGAAAGAAATCCCTGCTCCATGGTGAGGTGTTGTGCAGAACTTGGCTAGCAAGTGTTAATATTATGGTATCAGCCCCGGCCTGTGTCATCTATATGAGGCTGCAGCAGACAAACCCAGCACAGAGACCTGACAGGGTAAACAGGGAGGCCAGATAAAGTACTGCAAAGGGAGCAGAGGCACAAAGAAATGGAGTAACAGGGTCAAGGTCACACAGCAGGTCAGAGTTGGGCCAGGTCCCGTGGGTCCCAGGCTGATTCACTGCCCAGTGCAGCCGGCAGCCTCACACACTCCCTTCTGCAGCACAGACAGACATGCTCTGGGAAACTGTTTGCTGTTTTAACAGCTGCAAGATTTGCACAGGATAGATTCAGGTTATGTGATGTGTTCTTCCAGCTTCTTAGTAGGAAAATCCAGGCAGCACAATGGAAACTTAGGAGCTTTTTGGAATAGCTTAGCCATGGTGTTAAATCAGGTTTGTACTTGTGCAGCACTGTTCATGCAGTCCAGAGTTTCATGAATCAAAAAAAAAGCAGGGCCATTTCATTGCAGCTTCTGTAGCAGCAGGGAGAGGAGAGTAAATCTGGGATACACAGAGCTTCTGGGAATCCAAATGGTTCTTGGGGATAGCAAGGCAGAGAAACCTTTTAATATTTTGTCCCTGCCAGATATCTGGGTGGTATTGCCCAGTGATGAAGGGAACAGAAAGGGACCCATTTATCATCTCTTCTATTTTTTCTTTTTATTTACTTTCCTTTTAAAAACACATTAAAAAAATTAATTCAGTGCTGGGGAAAGGTGACAGATTAACAGCCCCAGAGATTTCAGCCCTCTGTTTATCCTCTGAGCAGAGAGCTCTGAGCATTCCCAGTACTGCTCCAGCACTGTGCCCCAGCCCTGACCTTAGGGAGCAGCTCCCGAGAGAGCAGCTACCCCATCCCTCCATCCCCTCTGGCCTCCTGGAGCCACATCCCCTCACATGGAGCAAGAGGTGCTGCTGGCAGTGTGACTCTGTGCCAGGGACTCCTGCAAGTGAGGAGATAAATGATGATCCACACCTAGACTGCTCAGCAACAGGTTGTGTTTGTGCAGGACAACTCTGCACGGGTGTTGCTCCAAGTCCTCCACACTTTGACATCTCAGTCCACTTTCCAATCTGCAGTCTTCTTCCTCTGAGGAGGGAAAGAAAGCTAATCCTGTGAGGGAACAATAAAAAAGGCCTTTGGGATGCCCAGGTATCTGTGGATGGTGCTTTTCATCTCACTGAAGTGTGGCTAAAGTGTGGTTTTGACAGTTCGGGCATTTGCAGCTCTTATCAGCTTCTGGAGAATTTTTGGATGCACTGTACTCACATGATTTTATTTAGGGAATAAACATGCTACACAAATCCTAGCACTAGGTTGCCAACTTTGAAAAGGTGAAATTCATTCCCCATCCCTCCAGCCTTTCTCACTGTCATACTTGGTTAGATTTTGTTTGATAATTCTCACTATGGGTCATTTCAATTTCCCAACATAAAGGCCTTGTGCAGTTACCTTTTCATCAGCTCTGGTGTTTGGAATAACCCTTTGCAAACTAGGTATTTCCCTCTGCCATAAAACTGGAGTGTTTGGGAAACGAGAGCATCCTTCACAAACCACTCACCATGGGTCAGGATGGGGGTGGCACTGAGGGGGGTAAAGCTTCCCAGTGCACACAAGCAATACCTCCTTGCAATTAGTAATGCTGCCACTGCTCCCTCCCCTCACTCAAGAAGTGACATTCCAAGACATGCATTTGGTGTTTGAACTACCCTATCTCCTGGACCCAAGGGACAGGGGCTGGGACAGCTCTGTGGGAGGCCCTGGTGTTGAATCCATTTGGCTGGTGTGCCCAAGGGGCCTTCCATCATCACCTGCCTCCGTCCGAGTGAAGGCGTCCGGGGCACCAGGTGGTACTCAGGAATTTTATCCCGTGTGAGTTACTCTGGGAAGAGACTCCTCCCTTGCTTTGCTGCCTGTGGTATCAGACGATTGACCCCATTCCCCCTTTTTGCTGAAGGGGCAGAAATTTGATAATGGCCTTAATTATGTCTGAACATTAAACAAATGCTCTGGATCATCACTGCTGTATCCACTTGTCCATAATTACCAGGACTGGACATGGTGGCTTCAAAGGCCACCCAGTTATCATTTATGTTTACTATAAACACAGCAGCTGTTTTGAGTTACGAGGGTGGTCATTTTCCTGGAATTTGATGAGCCAGACCTTGAAATCCTCACCTGACACCAGCTCTCTCCCTTCTCTCCTTTCCTTCATGAAGAAAATTCAGTATGGGAGTGCTCTATGCCACCTAAAGAGGGAGGAATGGGTGGCCTGTTCCTCATATAATTTTGGGTTTTGCAGTTTTTCCAAGCTCCCTCTGAATTCCAGTGAACTGCTCTGTGTTTGTGGAGCTGTTCCATGTTTGATCATCTGGCAAGCCGCCAACTACTAAGAAAAAATTGGGATTGGATAAACTTAACTAAAGTGTTAAAAACTTCTGCTTTTTTGATTCACTTTGCAAAATAGGTGAAAATCCACTTTGCAATCGTGCGAATTGATGAGTCTTATGATGTATGAGCTCATAAACCACACACTGCACTGTGCACAGGGGAGCTCTGGGTTTCAGAGTGTGGCTGGTGTTGCTTGGACTGTGCTTCCTTAAGAGGGGACATGCACTATAGCTTTACCTGTGCCACTAGGAATGAGACTGTCCTGTCTTAACTCAATGCACAGGACATTCAAGAAAATGTTCTGTCTGTTGCTAGCATGGTCTGAGGCAAACAACAAACCCTGCTCCAAGGTCAGGAAGAGCAGAAAGCTCAGACAATTATAAAGCTTTGGAGCTTTTGAGAGTTCAGAACAGGCTGATGTTGCCCATGGCTTTGGTGTAATATCTACAAAATTACAAATTGGTAACTCATGATGGCAGCAGCAGAGTGTAATTTATGAACTGCCTCTTACAGCCTTTCGTGTCGGTGCAATGGAACTTAGTTGCTCATAGTTCAGCCAGAAGACATGGGACTTTTCCAAGTTTTTCTCTTAGCTGAAAGTCTTCCATCTGGCACAGTTTAAGAAATGCCATCAGAGTGGGTTTTTAAACTAGTTTGTTGCTGTGTAATCCTTCCTGATTTTTGTTATTACTGATTTTTTACCAGAGGAAACTCAAATTCGGTGGTTACAGAATGGACTGTAAACACAGATGGACTGAAAGGGAATGAAAGGACAGCAGCATATTTTGTTGCTGTGATAGCACCACTTCATGACAATTGAATTATAATTAAATTTCACACCACTACTGGGGAATAAAGCTGTGCCCATGCACCCATTCTAGAGGCCAAACACAGACTCCTCCTTCAGGAAGAGAGGCACGAGGGAGCCACTGCTGTGCAAGCTTTATGCTTTCTGTGAGTGGAAACAGTGCATTCAGCCTCCCCTCACCTTCCCTGGTTTGTGTGCAGTTTCTGGGAGCAGTTCACAGAAAGGCAAACCACAGGGGGCTGCAGATGTGCAGCTGGTTGGCACCTGCAACCTGACTACAGGTAATGTGGATCTGACTCAGTTATTCATCGCTGGGAAAAGATGCTTCATCTTATCTGTAAAGGAAAGAGCAAATTGGCTGGGTTTTGCAGCAGGTAACACATATCAGGATGATGTATTTATAAGGGGAGGAAAGAACAACACAGCCAGTGCCTGTTTATTTATTTTTTCATTAATTACAAAGGCTAAATAGACTAAACACTCTTTCACTCCAGGAAGAAAAGCAGTGCCGGTACATGGAATTGAGAAATTCTGTGAGGTTCAGACCATTACATTGTTCTCCTCCCAGTCAATAACTAAGATAAATCACAGCCTCAAACAACAATGTTCACAGAAAAGCTCTGGAGACACAGCTACAAAGCCAGCCTTGTGAGAGAAAGCTCTTCTCTAAAACTTACTAAAAGCTACGATAGCTGATGTTGTCATGCTATGGCAAGTGTATGTGTTCTGTGATGTGTGGCATGTAGATTAGTAGCAGTTTGTGTGTTGTCAGTATTTGCAAGTGAATGTGTTTCATGTAAATTGAGAAAGATGTGTTACACATCTGGAACATTGCCTCAGGTCTCCTGCAACTTCCAAGGCTTTTTGGCTGTGCACTGGAGCCAGGGGCAGTTAATACTTTCATGTGCTCAAAGTGAGGATTTCAGTGAAGTCCCCAGAGGAATAGAGAGGGATGAACGATACAGTGCTCTCCTGCACAGCTACAAGTTCAAGGAGAATAAGGAATAGGGAGCTGAAAGGATTGATTTGTAAGATAAAATGTCAAAAAGGCAAAATAAAAAAGTGTCTAGCAATACTGTACTGCAAAATGAACTTCAAGTAGGAGATAAACATCAGAGAATAGGTTGCATAGCCTTGGCAACATGACAAAATGGGTGCCCAAATATTTTATATTTTTCATTTTCAGCCTTTGCAAAAGCCAAGAGCCAGGTCAGACACGTGAAATGTTTCACTTGTTCTCAGGACCTGGCCCACATCCTCTTTAGCCCTCAGACCTCCAGCCCTGTCAAATTGCGAAGGATCAGCTGGAGCAGGTGTCAGAGGAGATGTATCAGTGCAGAGTTTTGCTGGGGTTTCTCAGAGCAAGTGGCAGGATCTCTTTTATCATGCTGAGCCTTCTCCTGTCAGCAAAGCAGACGGATGAAATTTCCTTCTCTGGAGACCCCCTCTCTGTTGCTGTGTAGCCAAAGGATTTTGTAGGCTCCTTTACTGTCTTAATTCTCATCAGATTTGCATCATTATTCAGGCCTAGAAAAAAAAAAAATCATAAGGCTGACTTTCAAATAAAAATCTCTCCACAAAGCCCATATGAAGAACCTCTGATTTTGACATGTTTGGAAATATTTTGGGATATTTTGCTTCTGAGCATTTGGAAAGTACAGACTGAGCTGTTTTATACTAAATTTTACAAATGCTAAACATCTGTCTCTGCTGACATTACTTCAGGTATTCATTCTGAGTCATTTAGTGTAGAGTGTGTTTGAACTCATAAAGAGCAAAAGTGCTTTCTGTATTTCAGTAAATGTGCTTAAAATGCAGTAATGATGCTGTGGGTCCAGATTTGGAATGCTCCAGGGAAAACCTGGAAACAGAATTTCATTTCAGCCCTCCATAAAAAGCAGTCTACTGGGCACTTTTGAACTGTTTGTTCAAGTTTGATTTTTTGAGTGCTTTAATTTTGGGACATTTCGGCCTGGATTGTCTTTATTTCCTGCCCTTTGAGATAGCTGAAAGATTGCTCAAGTGTCAAAATGCATTGAACGTGAGAATTAAACCCTGGCTCATAACCTTTAGTCTTTCTCTCGGGTGGTTTGTAGTTTCAGAATTAACGTGGCAACAAGGTCCACACAGGGGAGGAATAATGAATTACAAACAAAATCTGGGACTCAGCTCTGGAGGGTGAATGAAGAAGACACAAAAGGTGCAGCAATGGTAGTTCTCAGGTGCTGCTGTTTCCTTGGGATGGTTTTCTGTGGTTCTTGTCATCATAAAGCAAAGTGAAGGATTTTGCTTATAGTTCTTTATAGACATAGTTAAACACTAAAAAAAGGCAAGAAAAAGACCCCTAAATCAGAAAGCAGAGCATCCTTGGTGCCCTGTGGTGATTAGCCAGCAGGACCTCTCTGTTTCAGGGCTATAAAAATGATGATGAGAGCAGGACTGAACTAGTGCCCTGCCATACCTTGTTTGGGATGCTGATTTGCACACTTGTGTTGCAGTCATTGCTGAAATAAAACACATCAGCTACTTGACAGGACATTAGGCCAGGATGAAGAGAGTCTTGGAATGAGCAGCTCCCCTTGCAGGCTGGCCAGGCCTGGCATCACAGAGGTATGTGCCCTCAGCTGCTTGTTGCTGCCCTCAGTTAGAGGGCTCCAGCACCACCAACTCATAGTGTTTGTCTTGCTTGCAGAGCCATTGCAGAGCAGGAATCCCACAGCTAAAGTATTGTATCCATGATTTACCCAGGATGCAGCCATTCTGTAGCCTTTGGTTCAGGAAGGCTCAATGGCTCCCACAAGAAGAAGCAGAACTAGGAGGAAGGCTGGGAGCTCAAGTTGACAGCTCCTACCAGAGGCAAGAATTGGCTTGTGTTCATTTGATTTATTGTTTTCTCTTCCATAAATATCAGTTAGGAAATTCTTGCACTGATTTAAAACAAACAAACTTTCCCTACTGAGTGGGAAATTCAGAATAGCTGAATCCCTATCCTGAGCTGTTGTTCCAGGAAAAGGAATTGGTATTTGTTATGTGGAGGTGTTTATTAAACACTTCTGATATTGAAAAGGAAAATGTCAGCAGTTCTTATCTGTAAAAAAGAGATGTTGCACTATGGAGTTGTCAACCATCACATAAAGGAACAGTCCCACAGCCCAGCTACAAACACATTTACAACCAAATGCCAAGCACAGTCCCTTGAAATGCCAGGGTTAATAATATATGGATTTCATTTACCTTTTTTCATTACAGCTTTTAAAAAACCCTCTTAGGTTACAATAGAGACAATAAGGTTTGAGGGAAGAAAGCAGTTAAAAAGAATAAAAGAAAAGGTTTAACAGAGCCACAGGATTGAGGTATGTTTAGTGGGCTGTATGAGACCTGTCCAGCTGGAATCAGCATCAGCAGTCACCCTGACGGGTGCTATTCCCGTGATGTCTCTATTCAGATGGGATTAGACGCCTGTCTGGCTGCTGGCTGAAAAATCATTATTTTTAGTGCCGTGTCCCTCTAGTCGGTTTTCGTTCCCCTCCTGACAACGTGCAGTTGGGATACATTTTATCTTCCCCCTCCCCTTGTACCAGGTTTTGAACAAATAGAATTCTCTCTGGTTGTTAAGCAGTTCTCCCTGGTCCTTTTTTCTCGTTTCCTACCAGAGGGTGATGGATTTGGTAATTTCTAAGGACCTTCCCAGCTGTTTTGGACATGAAGACAAAAACAAGCTTGGAGAGATTCATCGATATTATGGAAGATTAGCCTGGGAGTTTAAGGATTTCTTTGAAAAAGAAATTTTTTTTCCAATTTGACTCTTTCCTGGTGTGCATGACTAAAACACCCATGATATGGGATCAGTGCAAAGACGGAGGGATCTAACCCTCAGCTGCTGTAAACCAGTGTTGCCCAGTAAAGTTCAGTACAAGCTCCCCATGTTTACACCTGCTGGCAAACCACCCGTGACAGAGGCAGTGTGTCTGTCTGGGGCCAGGGAACACACACAGCGTGGCATTCCCTTGCTGGTTTCTCATCCAGAGCCAACAATAAAGAAGGTGGCAATCTCTTCTCTTTTAGCCAGGGGTCCAAGTGTGGCAGCTAATTGGTGGCATTTGGTTTTCCTCTGTCCTCCCCCTCCTCTGCTCCTCACGGAGCCAGGCAAGCTCTCCCAGCAGCACTCGGTCTATGGTTGGAGGGCATAGCTGTCATTCCATTAGGCTTGGCTAGGCCTGCGTTAAAGCGTGTCATACAAATTGAGGGGATCCAGCATATTGACAGACAGATATTTAGCATGTAATTGCACTGAAAGTGCAGCACAAAAGCTCTGGGAGGTGGGAGAGTGGAGGATTTGGATTGCATGAGATCTAGTTGGAGTGAGGTTTGGACTTTTTTTCCAAAGTGCATTTGAGCTCTTAACAGGTGTGATGGTAAGGCACAAATACATCATCCCACAGCCATTGGGGCACTGTGTTAGTCCTCCTCCAGCCTGCTTTGTCCCCTTGAAGAAATTCTGTTTGAGGCAGTATCTGTTACAGACCAAGCAAAACCATCCCATGGACTGGTCCACAGCTCCCACCCACTCATACTCAGATCCATTTCTCAGAGGAAGCTGAGCTGCACATCTCTGGCCCTACCCCTGCCTGACACAGCCTCCTGCCCCTCAGCCATGCAGCAATGAATCCCAAACAGCTCATGCACTACAGCTTTCTTATCATAAAGATAGAATATAAATTATCATGTATTTGGCAGAATGAAAAAGGATAATTTTCATTTGTGGGCTTTAGCATTGGTCATTAAGGACCAATTCTAGTTCTGCTGAAACTCTTGTTTCCAAATGCAATCAGGCTGTTTGTTACTTGATCCTCCTGATGCCAGTCTGCACCCATCTGCCCTACCAGGGCTTTTAGGAGCCAAGGCTTTTAGTAAAGGCATTGGGTCTTAGAGTTCAAAATTCATCAGTGACTTTTACAAAGACATCTCATGCTTCTAAGTCGTTATTTTTAAAAGCTTGGCACTGAGTGGCTGTCAGCTGGTGGCATATCTGGGACATGGGCCCCAGGTCTGGTGGCCCAGGTGCTTCCCTCACCTGCACCTGCCATTCCCCACGGACTGAGCACCAGTGTCTGCAGACTCTATGACTTATCTCAGCCATAACTACTGAAGTAAAAATCACATACTGACTTCAGAAAAAGCATCTGAACTGGAACATGCCCAAAAAATCCCTCAAGCACTCAGTGGCCTGTGGTGGGAGAGCTGTTCAAACATATTTCTTCACCATGGTCATATGATGTGACTGAAAAGGGAAGGAATCACTGGCTTTTAAGTCTATGTGGTAGGGCAGGTTGCAGATTAAACTGCTTATGTCAACTATTGGGGAAATAGATGTAAACCAGTCACTGGTCCTGTGCTGGAGTCAGGACCAGCAGTGAGAAAATGCAATAGTGCTTTTGGGCTGCTTCTTTGTACCACACCTCTGTTTATATGCTTTGCTGAACTGTACCAAACCACCCCTAAGCTGGAGGTTGTTAATGCTAAACTTATAAGAGGAAGCTGTTAAAACAGGCTACTGAGATTTGATTCTGAGTTTATTCTGAGCTTTACTGATGTTTAGATTTTTTTAATCTGTAGTTTTGAACCTAGCTAGAAAGCAGCAGCAGAGGGGTGCAATAGAGTGGGAAAACTAGTTCGGAGATTTCAGGGACAGTGACCAGGCCATGGAAATCTTAATTGAAGTTATTAATTTACACAAAGAGGTCCTCTCTTAACTCCTACCAGCAGCTGAGCAAAAACAGCATTCCTCAGTGGTCAGAGCCCAGACTGGGTCTGGAGGTGTGCATTAGGTGCTGTACACACATGTAAGAGGGAATGTTCCTGTCACTGCTCAGCCTATGTGGATGATATAATATTTTAAGGAGCTGGGTGGAATGTAGCAACAAGCAGCGTGATTGATCATTGATGATAAGCTCTTGTCATGTTCACTTGATTTAGATTGTTTTAAGTGTATCATTTACCGATGTACCATTTAGTGTCTCTGTGAGAGAGAGAGGGGAGATCCCACAATCAAGGGGGTTTTTTGTAAAAAATGGCGCTGTTTAGTGCATTCATTTTTCAATGCTCAAACTGAGAAAGTTTAAAGGAGTCTAAATTCTACTTGTGCCATGCTATCCAAAATAGGAAGACATGCTTGAGGACCTGGATCCAGAGATCTCTTCCTTGTTAAAGCATAACTTTTCTAGAAATTGTGGAAGAACTGTGAGTGGGCAGTGCAGATAGCACTTGTCCAAATGGCCACATCCTGGGGATGTAAGCAATGATGGGGGCATACTTCGGGCCCATCTTATGCCAGGTGAGTTTGCAGCAGTTCCATTGACTGGGATGTCAGAACTCCGTTTATTCCAGTTTAACTGAGGTCAGAGGGGCACTGGAGGATTTCTGTGGTGCTTCAAGATCATCCAGAAGGAACAGTGCCAAGCTTTTATAACCTGGACATTACTAGTCCAGGGCTGTTGCTCTGCTGCTCACAGCCACACCTTCTGTGTGCTTCCTCTTTGTACAGCCCAGGCCCAGGTTGCTGTCAGGGAACATGATAAAGGAATAGAGCTGCAAGTGGGATCACGTTTCCCTTCGCTCCTTGTGTGTATGTGTGTGTGTCTTTGTTTGTTCTGTGCTGTAGCTTAGGGGGGCTCGTAAATCTTGGAGACGACTGTGGATTTTTTTTTTCTCCCGTTCGTATGACTGATTGTGCGAATTTATGTGTGGTATTTCTCTCCCCCAACCTCACTCTGTAAAAACGAGACAGGAGGCCAGTAAATTTGCAGTGGGAGCTGTGCAGGGTTGTGGGTCCTTCACCCCCTCCTCTTTGCAGCCTGAGGGCTGGCTGTTCCTTAAAAGATAATGATTTTGGTGTTTCTGCTGGGGGTGGGATGCTGTTTGCAGCGTTCTGGTTTGCTGAATGAGCATGCTTTGACCCTCAGCTTCAGCACCAGCTGGTGTTAAAGAAAAAGGTGCTTTCAGGTGAAAGTTACACTCTCCCAGCTTAGTATCCACTGTGGGGAAGGTGAAAATCTTGAGGTGTGGGTTAGAACAAGATATCCCAAAGAACACCCTCCACTCGGTGCTGAGACATGTCTAAGAACATGGTCTATTATCTCTCTATTATCTCTTGCAGTGACTGATCTTCAGTGTTTCAGAAGTCTGTTGTGTTACAGGAGGAAGCTGGGGGTTTAAAAACTCTTCTAGAATCATAAAACTATTTGTGTGTTTACTTCTAATTCCTGAAATATTCCTGAAAGGGGCTCTGCCTCTGTCCATTTTCCTGAGGTGGAAGAATGCCCTGCACCCAAGCAGTGTTTCTTGCCTTTCCTCTGACTGACTTCAGCTCTATTAATCCCACACAGCTCAAGCTGTGACTGGGAAATCCAGCTTCAAGTCTGAATGCCACCTTGAATTTGAACTCCAGTAGGAGTATTTCCCTTGAAGAATAAGTTGTTGTTTATAAAGCATTTCCAGGTTTATTCCAGATTTATTCCAGCAGTAATTGCTTTAGCATCAGCAGCAAAAATGAAATTTTGGCTCCTTAGTAGAGTTAAGAGGCAAAATAATCATTTAAGGTTTAATCTCCACCTGAAACCATAGCCATGTCACATGGCCCAGCTTAATCAGTTTAAAATGTCCGAAACCAATCTGGTTTTAGCTAAGCTTATTAAATGCACTCAGTGAAGTACCTCTGTATCCCTGGGTGAGACCACATCTCATGCACTTGGGAGTTAGAGCTGTGCTGATAATCTGAGCCAGTTCCAGCCTGTGCAGAAGCACAACCAGACTTCTGTGCTGCTGTCCAAAGCTCCAGGTGGACTGTCAGGGCTGGGCTCCATGGGGGACAGTGAGGAGCTGGGTACACTGGGTGGAGCAGGGGAGCAAGTGAGTGCCTGTGAAGGCTGGGCTGGGACACTAGTACCTGTCAGGATTTATAAGGAGGTCAAATAGCACTGAGATGGCTTGTTCATTTTAGTTTGGTCTTTCTGATTTGGAAATAACAAGGGTTCAGAGCCAAAATCTAAGACTTCTATCCTGCAGGTTGGTGCCTTGTTCCTTCCATTAGGAAACGCATCAAAACTGATTAATCAAAAATGAAGTTTTATATTAAAACCCCAGTGTGAACTGAAGTGTGGACAGGAGCCTCTCACAGCTGTGTCTGTGTGAGCCCAGTGTGCTGTGTCTGTGAAGTCCATAAGTCAGATTCTTGCCCTGGTTCTGCCCTGGATCTGTTATCAGACTGTGGTCTGTCTCTTAACCCTCTGGATGAGATTTTACAAGGCACTTAATGGCCAGCTGCAACTAAATATCCAGGGAGAAGTGACTCCCCAGGACACCTTGGAGCTCCAAGGCCCTAGCTGCTGCCTTGGAAGCGAGCAGGTAACAGTGCTCTCCAGCCAGGCTAGACTGAGTGAACACATCTGAGCTCTGCTATCCTTCCAGAGCATGAGGCTCACCTACTCTGAGCAGTATTTGGTTGCTAGAAGGACCATGCAGACACTCATAAATCTTCGGTGTAACTCTGAAGCAGCTTTGTTGACAAATTGGCACCCACCTCTCCCCCCACCTCGCAACATGACTCTCACACTCAGGGCTGCTAAGAGCTATTTCAGGCCCCGTAACAAATGAAATATTCATCTCCCCTTTGCCCTGGCAATTGCCTCCACATCACCCTTTTCCCTTCCTGCTGAGCTGAGTTCTTTAGCACAAAACCCCTAAGCCAGCAGTGGCAGCTGCAAAGGACAGGAGCAGGGTGACTGTCGCTCTCCAACCCCTCAGTGCCACTGAGCCCTGGCCAGGCACTCGTCCTCTCCACATTGCCCTGCGACTTCACAGCCCACCCACTGCTGCTTCAGCCTGGCTGAGAACTTGGCTCCAGCTTCCTCTCTCCTTGTCATCCTTCCCCATCAACAAACCATTCCTTTTGTATGGCACGTGATCCAGAAGCCTTGACTGTTCTTTGTGTCTCTTCCCATCCACATTTACCAAGCCTTGGGGCACCCAGGGCCTATCCTGTGACTTAGGTAAAGGGGGCCTAAAGAGCTGTGGTGTGTGTTTAGCAGATGTACAGGGAAAGAAAAGATTATATGTGGTCATTGTGCTCCATGCCATTGCAAAACACCAACTGCTGTATAGCATGCAGAATAAAGACAGCAGAGACTTTCTTTGAAGCCTTTGCTTTGACTATATTTTTTTTCCTTCTACAGTGCCAAAATGCTCTTAGACACACATCTGCCTTAAAAACAACAATCTCCTCTTCCATTAACTCAGTTAAAGCTTTTCTGCAAGCTTTTCATTTTGAAAAGACAAGGAAAACCAGAAAAAGAGAATGAGCCCAGGACAATCAGACATGTGGTTCTTGTGACAAAAAAAGTAAATTGAATTTTAGTCAAGAAATGTGAGAGATTTAGAACAATACAGTTAGTACTTAGTGGAATAGCTGCCTGACAAGCAGGTAAAACCAAGGTAATCCTCCATCAGTATGTAAAGCAGACACAGAACAAGAGCAAAGAAAATAGAGAGCAGGCTCTTTGCTTGACAATTTAAATCCTCAGGGTACAATAGCTCTATAGAGCAGCATCAAGCACACAGCAATAGCCATGAGTAAGTGTATAATGACTTTTATTGTGGGACATGGGCATAACCTATCTAACACCAGTCAGTGCCACTGTGGATGCGGCCATAAAACAGACTTCTCTTGCCAGAGCAGCCGTGCACATGTTGTTGCCATGTGGCATCAGCTAAAGCTCAGCAGACCTGGGGCAAATAAAGCTTTGCGGAGAGGAGCAGAGGCAGGCAGCTTTGCAACAATGTAGGAATGTTAAGACATTCACCATTTCTTCCTTTCTTATGGAAGCAAGTGATGCACCGCTACATGTGCTGGTGCAAAACTCCTCTGAAGTTCTGTTTTCCGAAGCTACCTGGGAGGGACCTGCTGTTCTTGCAAGAAGCTGTGTCAGATGAGACAGCAATATTACTGCAGCCCCATGAAAAAAATATTAACCCCGTAAAACCAAAGAGTATTAAAGCATTTCAATCTCAAAGAATTGATGATAGAGCCAGCACAAATTTATTTGGCAAAATATGTTTGTTTTTGCAGAAGAAATGCTGCATGTCTGCAATGCTTCTGAAGGGCAGGTTCTCAGAAGGGGAACCCCAAGCTCACTCACAGAATGACACACAATTTTCTCAGGTAGGACAATTTTCTGCACTTGCCAGTCATTTTAAGCCTCACATATGGGTGGCTGCCTTTGTCTTCCAAGTGTCTGCTGGTGCAATGAGATTTACCTGTAGTGTTATGACAGACAAGTGATTAACATGAGAAAGACAAGCCAGATCTGATGTTGAGCTTCCTGGATATCTCCCTTGAATACCCTCACAGATGTTTCCTCAGCCTGGTTGCTCAGAGAAAAACATTTGTGATGGAGCTTGACTCTTCCTGTGGTGCTACAACCCTCTTGCCAAAGGACCGAGACGGCCATGAGGGTCACGGTAACACAAACACGGACAGGGCATTGATTGGCTGCTGCCTCCACTCTGTGGCATGTTTGCAACAGAAAAAAGAGCTTGGATTTGTGTCTCATGGAAAGGATGTGCTTTGGTACTGTTCCTCCTTCGATGGAGTTCCCATTCCTGAAGGCCTTGCAGTATCTCATCGGGCAGTAGTTCTCAGCTCAGGCCCAAAAGAAAACTCAAGATGGCAACAAACCTATGAGCAAAGGCACTCTTTGTCCTCAGCCCTGCAGAGAAATGTTACTGGAAATACTTTTATCCTAGGAATGAAGTATAATTTGCAAGTCAGAAAATCAGGTACAAAGCAAAAGGTAAGTCTCATGATCTCTCATCCCTCCCCAGCACTCACTGCCTGTTGCAGCATTGTGTGAACCCTGCAGAGCCCCAGCTGTAGTGGCACCTGTGCAGCTCGGAGCCCGCAGTCCCTGTGCAGCCCACGGCCCTCCCTGGGACCTGTGGGATGCAGTGATGGAGCTGCCATTTACCATTGAAAACAAACAGCAGGCTGTGGGAATAGAAGCAGCTTCCTTTTCCCTGCAGTCCTGTCAGGCCATTTTGGTGCCGGCCCGCAGTGCGAGGAAGCCCGGAGCAGCCCAGGGCTCCCAGGCACGGCGCTGGCAGCCGGGGAGGAGCAGGAAGTTGGGCAGGGGCAAGGTCACCTCTTGACCTCCCATTCGGCAAAGAATGCAACTTGCTGTCAGGCACTAGGGAAGGCTTTTTTTCTTTTTGCAGTTAAAGATCCCTGAGGTTTCTGATGGGAAGGAGCTTACAGCATGATTTTTATTTTATTTTCTCAAGTGTTTTTTAAAAGAGGAGATGCCAATGATATGGTGTAATCACCAGAGAGCTTTGGAGAATAGCTGTTCACTCAATGGGTATACAAGGGCAAAATGCTGGGGTTAGTATTTCATTATTGGAAACATCAGGGTTCATAACTGATCTTGGCATAACATGACCATAATCTTCTGAAATAAAATGTTGTAACAAAGAGGGAAATGTAATATCTCAAAAAATAAAATCTGTGCTTCATTTTTTTCCTAAAATGATGTGATTCCATTGCCATGTGGGTTTTGTAGCCATGTAAGTGAGGGCAAAGTCAGGTCCCAGTGGGACCTTGATTCAGCTGCTGTGGTTTGTTTGTGCCATCTTGTCTCTTGTCCTTAGAGTTGTGAAACCTGGAGCCAGTTTTACTGCCATTGTAGGATGAAAACAGAGCTGTGTGCTTTGGAAACTTTGCTTTTCCTTAGTGAATCCACTGCCAGTCTTGGCTAGTGAGAAGCTTTGTGGAGAAGTCATTCTTCTTCAGTGTCCCTCTATACCCCATTTCTTCATCTTTGCTGTCAAGAAGCTGTGATGTAGGCAAAAGGATCTATTTCTATCTCATTTTTCATCCAAAAAACCCTCCCTCTGGGTCAGTATCTGATAATGTGTCACAGCCACAGAACAGCATGGTCAGACTTGTCCCTCCAAGCACTTTGGAAATGTCATCCCATCTGAAAGTCATTCTTTGCAGAAATATCCATGGCCAAGAGGCAAACAACCTGATTTGAATGGAAACCTGCTGAAGAGTAAAGAGAAAGACAGAGCGAGAGTCACAGCTTGGAAAGTATCTTACTAATATTTAGCAGGCAGCTCCCTGAAAAGAAAGCTATCTGACTGTTTTAGGTATGGTCTCTTTTCCTGTGAGAAAGTAAAAATCTAAATATGAGGGTTCTTAAGTATATTAGTCCTTATGCTGGTGTAAACCTAATGCATATTGAAGAGGTTCATGGATTACCTGTGGATTAAATTCAGTGTAACTCTGAACAAGATTTGGCTCTGGTCTAATGTAACTAGAGAGACTTTCAGGGCAGAAGAGGTCTGCTTTGTAACTGCAGACCGAAGATCTTCAGCACAGGCAAGATATCCAGCAATATCTATGGACAGGTCACAGCTCCCCTGCTCTACTGCAGAAAGATCTCCTCTTCTATATTTTAAGTGTGAGTGTTGGAGAAGCCCCCTCAGTTCCAGTTGTGAATGCCACTCACATTTAGAAGTGAAACCTTATTTCTCATATTAATTGAACTACTTAGGACTTAAATAACCTGAATTTCAGGATACCTTCTCCTGCAAGAATGAAAAGATAATCCAACTTTCTGCCAGTGTTTTCTGGATTTTTTTTCCAGTGCTGGTATTATAGTTTCTTCCATGCTATTGAAAAAGAATAGTGAAAAGGTTATTGAACTAAAAGCACAAGAATACATCTGTCCAGAATACTTCGAAAACCTCCCCAAATCCCTCCCTCTTAAAAATTCTTTTCATATTCTGCCTTTGAAGTGGTTTCAGGCTATTTAATGCATCCTGCACAGATTTTTGCTAGTATTTTCTCTCACAATATCATTAAGAACTCAGTGTAATGTCTCACAGAATAGAGATGCTGGTAAGGGGTACATTGCTGGAGCAGTTTGTTCCTCTGCTGTGTCTGCTGTGTGACAGAAAGTGTTGTGTGACATCTGCTAAGGGGTGTGAGTCTCCCTTTACCTGGCTCTGCCTGACACCAGTGCTCACATCATTCCTAGCTCAGCTGCAGAAGGGGCATGCCAGCAATTCTGATTTATTTATGTTTGCTACCTCCAGAAAAGAGGAGAGGTTCCACGTTAAACACTGAGCTAGCCTAAAGTCAGAATATATTTAAATTGCATCAAAAAGTGTTCAGTTGCCTGATTGCAAAGTTGGAAGCAAGTTAGTTACAAAGAAAAGCTTAATAATAAAATCAGTTCTTAAAGCATACCTGAACCCTAGCCAAGGCACAGTGAGCTGTTGTGTAGCTACCACAGGTGAAGAGCCCACATCAGCTGAGCTCCACCTCCTTGCTAGGTTCTGCACTCTAGAGCAGACCAAGGCTTTGGACTCTATTTTCTCACACCAAAGAAACTTTGTTCATGTTTGTTTGTCAGTCAGATGTAACTTAGCTCACCCTAAGCTTGCTTTTGGTATCTAGGACATTAATTTTAGATTCTGCCCAGACAGCATGATGAAATAGGAGCCATCTCACAAGGTTTTCCACTTCAGTTTTATAAAAGCTTTAAAGTAGATAGGAGCAGCTGCAGTCATCTCTTTGGTAAAGTTTTGGCAGAAGGCTGAGGCATGGTTTTCTGGGATGACCAGGGTTGGTAGGAGACCTGCTGGTTGTAAGGATGTCTGTAATGCTGTGGGGGTTGTGCTGTGCAACTTAAAGATAATTTAGAACACTTAGACACAAATCTTCAAACTCATGTAGGGATGCACATCTCCACTCAGCTGGTACATGAACATTCACATCGGCTCTGAAGCAACATCTTGTACAAAGCACAGCAGCTCCCACAAGAAATATGACACCTTCACGTCTGGTGAGAGTTGTGGGTCTTTTAAGAGGTGGGATGGGGGGAAGAGGTCTGATATTCACAGTAGGCATTTACTGTTTGCACTGCTAACTGCAGGGGAGAGCTCAGGGTCCCAGGCAGGAAGAGACACCTGCATCTTCCTCTTTGATGACTAAGCCCTGTCTGTTGCCTCTTCATTTCATGAGTCCTTGCCTAGGCTGTAAATGCACTGGGGCTTTACAGCTCGTGGAAATGTCTGGGGACCCGTTCAAGGTCCCAGTGTTGCTGTGGCATGTCTCCTCTGGCTTCTCACATGTCCAGGCTCTGTTCTGTCTTCTGCCTGCAGCAGCCATTACTATATTTTTGTGCTAATTTTTAATATAATAAATGCCAAATTGCTTTTAATACAGATAGCTCTGAAATCAAACAGCATCACAGTGCCCTGCACCTTGCTCTGGGCAGTCACTAAGAACAGGACAATCCTTATCCCCCGGGAGGGAGGCCTTGAGGATCTGCCCCAGCTTTATACAGAAAACAGAGATAGCTGAGTCAGGTACTCTGTTCCTCATGAAAAGAGAGAGCTCCTTTAGATGCAATCTCCTGAAGTCCTCAGTTACCCTTTGAATGTCTCAATTTCCCTCTCTGGACTAGTAAGAATGACGGGAATGGTTGGGCTGGGTGGATCGGTAGCTTTGATCCTCAGCTGGAGATTAGGAAGCGCTGTCCCTCTGCCGGGCTGGGTGAGACACACAGGTAGGCACAGCCCTGAACTTTGGGAAAGTTCATACCTGAACTTTGCATCCATAACCAACCTGTCCTGTCCAGACAGGAGAGAGTTTGGTCAGTGCCTGTAGGGCTTGGGTGGGGGTAGGGGTGAGGAGCTCTTGAATAAAATGATGATGATTAATTATTATTTCATAATGAGGGATTATCACAGGCTTTACAGCTAAATAACCCAGTACTTAGCATTTCTGTGCTGTGGCACCGTGCACGTTCAAAGCGTTGTACAAACAGCAACTAAATTACTAAAATGAAGAGATTATTTAATAGCCTGTGTCTTTGCATTTCTCAGGGAAGGGTGGGGAGTGTTTAGAAATTTGCCCTCGACATTACCATGCAGTCACATTCCAAGATTGTGGCTCATGTTGCCAGGCCTGTGATGTGCTTGTTTGGCATTTACATTTGGGAGACTGTACTTATGAAAATAAAATTAATAGGCTTCCTTATTGTACCTAATAGGTACAAGTGCTTCACAGTCTTCCCCCTAACACCCTGCTGTAGAGGGCTGAGTGGAGAACTCACAGGATGAGCTCTTTGGCCCAAGTGACATAAGATGTCAGCCTGGTTATAAGATCTCTGACCCTCTAAACGTATTTTTACCTGGCACACTCAATCTTTCAGAAACACCCCCATGCTGCCAAGTGGTTTATCTCCAGTGGTAACATTTATCAGTTTATCTCCAGTGATAACATTTGGATCCCAGTTCAGTGTCCCACTACCTATGCTCCACAACTTGCAGGGTGTTCATTTGTACAGACTACATCTTTCATTATTCACTCTATGCATGATCAGCCATCCTCCATGGGTGCTTTCAGAGGGCTTGGTTTTCTCCTCAGTACTTAAACTTAGTGAACACTGATTATAACTAAGGTTTTAGTGTCTGCCAGAGGGACCAGACTGTGATAGCTGCAGACTGGATGAGTAGGAGAAGATACTGTGGGGTTGGGAAAGTTGTTGCATGTAAACCAGCTTGGATTCAGATGTGATGTGGTTGCATTAGTCTGATAAATCTCAGGCTTTACTAGCTTGTATACAGTGCTTAGCTCACCCCAGCAACATATCATGGCATCGGAGGTGCTGGTCTGTTCTGAAACTCAGCTTACAGTTTGTGTCTCTGTGCTCTTGGGTGTCTGTACCACGCTCCATGTCACAGGGCAAACTCACCAGGGGATCCCAGCCATAGCTTAGATCTGTTCTGTTCCCCTCTGTAAATGTCCAGTGCCTTGAATGATCTTTTGTTAAGTGGATTGCTATACATGAATGACCTGTGTGGGGAGTGAGGTTCGTCTTTGCACAGCTCCTGTGGTAGCTACTCACCCAGTGGTGTGTCTGGCTGGGCTTGCACCTTCACACATTACATCACTTTGCAGCCAGGTTTTTGTTTGACGCTTACATAGCTAATGTATTGACACATAAGTTCAGGTATTAAGATAAAAGCATTGCCATAATTTCCTACTTAATCCTAATAGTAAGAACTCATTAAAAAAATTATTTCAATACCCCTTCTCAGTGGATTTGGTTAGGAATTACATGTGGGTTTTTATTATTTAGTTTTTACACAGCAAAGGGTGCAGTTAAGTTCCAGGAATGCTGAAATCCAGCAAATGGTATTTTTTCCTGTGGGCAAATGCATTTACAAACTAATTTTAAAATACTTCTGAACTTTGCTGATAAGTAATAGTATTAATTGCTCTCTAATGAGCCTAATTGCTGTTGTAAGAGCACACAGAGGCACAAGTCCTGATGCCTGCTGGAGTGGGAATAAGCTGACAGGTGCTGACACAAAGGCTGGATAGCTGTCTGAGCTCCTGTGAGGTGTTAGAAAAAGTCCCATAGACGTTTATTTTGGTGGGGCTTCATACATTAATTCCATCTGCTCTTGGGCTTTTTGAAGGATTTGGCTCTGTTCGAGTTCCAAGGCTGCTGGGGAAGGAAAGGTGAGGTTACACCTTAGCTCTGGGTGCTGATTGCCACAGCTCCAGATTGTTTCAGGAACTGGAACTTCTAGTGCTTTGCCAATCTGGGAAAAACAGTGAAGTGTTGCTTTTCCGTCTCTTTTCTAGACTGAACCATGCTGATTCCCTCAATGTTTCTTTAGTGAATGTTTCCTTCTAAGCCTCTCCACTCTGTCCTTTTGGTCCATGTCACACTGAAGCCCAGCATCCAAAAACTGGGCAGCACTTGGCCAGCAGGGAGGAAAGTTGGTCTCACTGGCCCTTCCCATTTTCACACAGTCCAACCCTCTCTGCAGGAGTGGGAAAGTCCTATCTCAGCCCCACTTGCATTCTTCAATCCCAGCATGGCTGGAGAACACCTCTGAGCTGGCTGCTGTTCCTGCATGGCTGGATCTTGCCTGTGTTCAGTGGTCCCAGGGGGAAATGCCCCTGAGCCTGATCCAGACCTGCTGTGCCAGTGAAAGCCACACATCTGGGTGAGATCAGGCAGCTGCCTCCACCCAGCCATACTGTGAATTGGGACAAATCCCTTGTGCCTCAGTTTGCCCATCTACAGAGCATGTGTACCTGTCAGTGCCTCTGAGAGCCTTAGGAAAAAAAATGACTTAGTAACTACTCATTATTTATTAAATGCAAGTCAGGAGTAGCACAGGGACCGTGGAAGATTTATGTAGCCATAGGAAAAAACAAGGCATCTTGTTTCCAGGACATCCATTTATAATTCTAAGAGAAAATTTTAAACCTTTTTGTAAATAGAGTATAGAATTCTCTTGTAGACGAGGTGAGCTTCAGTTTTGGAGTTGGAGGTTGCTGGTGTATCAGTATCTTTAAGAAAATCTGGCTCTTGCTCTTGTGTAGACTTGATAATCTATGAAAAGTAAGAGGAAAATATGAGGAACATAAATGTGGTCCTGTGGCTGGTGATAATTATTATTTTGTTTTGATTTATCGTTCACAGGAATTTTTTTATGAGAGCCTCACAGGCATAATTCTTTCTCGTGCATAGTTTATTTTTTGCCAAAACGACAAGAGGACAGGATATTTCGCAGAATATGTATGATGGGTGGGTGGAAAACAGAGGGGATTTGGACTTGTGCCAAACATCGGGAAGGCGAAAGAATGAGAAGAACCCAGCTTATTGCAATACTGTGTTGCTCTTTATCTTGGAAAGGGGTATTTGCCTGAAGTGGCACTCCTAAGTCATCATGGGATTTTATTACAGGTATCTGTCTGAACTCCAGCTCAGCCCCAGCTTCAGAGGGCTCTTCAGCTATTTGCATAATTGCAAAACCCTCAGTGATCAAAACATATGCAGCAGGCCAAAAAATCAAGAGTTTGAAAATATAATCTTCCTTTTAGCATCTGAGCCTTTAGGATATGTTTGTTTTGCATTTTTAGGTGTTTCCCAGTAACCATCAAGAGCAGCTAAGTGCTCTGCTGTTCAGGGTCTTCAATCCAGCAGCTGAGCCTTGGGATTGAAATGAGCAAATAATGTAATAGCTGCCAAAAAGTCACCAAGGTTGTTACCCAGCAGTGGGGCATGACAGAAAGTTGCCAGATGTTATACAATAAGCACAGACATGACTTGGTGATTTTCAGAGGGGCAGTGCCAAGTGTTTTGGAAGGGCTGTTTCTTATTTTGGATATTAAAGTGGAAGATTTAACTTTTGGGAGTGCTTTTGAAAATATTCCACTCGCATTTTAGCAGAGTGCCAGCTGTCAAGAACAGAAACTTGTGAATAAGTTGTTTCAATGCCAGGTGAAGACTCAGCTTTCCAACCATATCATTGTGGCTACAACTTCTCACCTTGAAAATGTCTTAATCCCATGTACAAGGTGCACAGGCATTTATAGGATTTATGTATGCAAGAGAATTGTGAGGCCTGCCCTTACTTGCAAAATAAGATGAAAAAACTGATGTTCAGCTCATCTGCTCCCTGATCCCACAGTGACCTCAAATCACTGGAAAATGGACATGTTTGTTAGAATTACTGATCCATCCTTTCTCTTAATGTGCAGTTTGTGAGTAAGTTTAGGGGAAAATCAAGTAGATTAGAACAAAGCAAGCAAACAAAGCACTGAGTGATTTTATTCTTCTATATTTTATTTTTCTGGGGTTTTTTTTATCCTTTTGTTTTTGGTATAATGAATTTTTGCACTTTATTTTTTTTGGGGGGGGACTACTTGATGTAGTCCTGAAAACGAAGCTGAAAGAGAGCAAATAAAGCATCTTTGTTATTCTGTGAAGTTTTACCAGCAATTAATAGTAAAATCCTGTCATTGGGATGCCAGCAAACCCTTTCCAGAGTTTCCATCTCAAAGCCTGAAAGTGATGCATTTAGGGAGGCTTCATGGAGAGCGTGCAGTGCCCAGGAACGTGAAGGTGTTCAGCATCCTCCAGACTGAGCCCTGGGGCCAGCTTTCAGAGGTCTCCAGTGCTGAGCACCTGTGGGTACTGGACTGAAAATGTGGCTGTTCAAGGGGTGCTAATAAAATGCTCTGTAGGAAATTAATTACATTTTGAGGCTTAGTTTCTGTAGAATTTCCTCTATTGCTGCCTTTGGAGACCAAGCCCAGAGTCTTCACGGCTCTTGTACACCTGACCTCAAAGGGAGTTTTTGCCATCACAAGAATAGTTGTGGAGTGGGAATTGTGTTCTGGAATGATCTTAAGTTTCCCCTCAGGCTTTGAAAAGGGATCAGGATGGAACAGTAAGTTGGGACTGATGCTAGGACTTGCTCTATAGCCCATATTTGGGGTTAGCTCCACACTTTTAAAAATTGAGGTGGGGAAGAGCAGGGGACAAGGAACATTACAAACAATTTTTCAATCTAAACAGTATGAAATATTTAAGCAGCTCATCTCATTTGACTTTCCAAATGAAGTCTGAGAGGTGACTTGGCTATAGTAGATGAGCAATTTTTCAGAAGGAAAATACCAAGAACTAAACACTGTTTAATCTGAGTGGAAAGGCAGAACTAAAAATTGGCTGAAAGGTGAAGCCAAATAATTATAAAATTAGGGACTTCCCCTCTCCCGCCCTTTTCACAGTGAGAATAATTAATCATTAAAACAAGGTTATGTGTACGTTTTTGTGTTTCTGGGCTCTTCAAATCAAGAGGAGGTGCTTTTGTGGAAGACAAGTGGTGAGTGGCTAAACACATAGTATTGAACACAGTGTAGAAATACCATGGTGAAATGCTGGGATAGGCAAGGGTTCTTATAGGAGTCATTGATTCTTTCAGTTGATCCTCTCTGACTTGTTGCCATCTTCTGAAACATCTCCGTGCTCCACAGCTGTATTTCACAGTGAATGGATTTAAGATGGAAAGAAATGCTGCTCAGCACCACATGAGAGCTTGGAGCACTGAAATGAAAGTGGGCATGACTCTGCCTCACAGGGATGGGAAGGCACTTGCACAGCTGTACCGCCTCAGAAATTCCTGGTGATTCTGCAGAGGTCAGTCCTTCACTCAAAAATGTGTTTCTGATTAGATTCTGCCCCCTTGCAGATAACAGTGCAGTCAGTGACAAATCTAGGGGCAGAGAGGCTTTTGGAGCAGCTACCATGCATTTGCCTTCCACTGGGCTGACACAGCTCATCTGGTTTAACTTCTGCATGGCAGCTGGGCGCCAATCAAGCCTGTTGTGGCTTTCCTTGGAGACTGCAGTTTTCCTCAAAAACAGCATGGCTGCTCCACCAGTTAAATGATCTGCTCTTCTCTCAGTGATACGACAATTACTTATAATGACTGATGTCTAGGTCAGGCAAAGAGGAGAACTCTTTTCCAAACAGCAATGCTTTTCCTCTGCAGCCAAATCACGCACTGCATTGAGCATTACAAAAAGAAAGGGCTTTATCTCAGAGCTCTCCATCTGATATTTTATAAACCATGCCTGAGCCCTCTTAAATGGGGCAGAAAAGCTTGGCAAAGATACTTATGAAAGGCAGCTGGGCCCAATGAGTCTTTTACCTACTTTTCTGGGAAAAAAGTCTTGTCTTGGACAGCTGTGGATGGAGGAATTGATGATCCTGCAATTAAGACCCTGGTTGAAGAACTGCGTGACCTGGATTCTATAGGTCAGATCTTCTGTCTGGCCCAGGGCCGACTACTGTGATTTGTTATGCCCCTGTTTTCCCGTTGAAAAATGGGAATGGCAGGATTAATTTGTCTGGCAGGGGTACAGGGGGATAGGTGATGCAGAGTGCTGGGTTATGAAGTAGAAAAACTGAAGAATTCTCAGAAAAGCAGACCTACAGCCTCTTCTCCAGAAGGCTTTTGAGAGTCCAAAATCCAGCTGACACTGTGAAGCAGCTCCATGGCAAGGGAGGCTGGAAGGCCCCAGGCAGGGATCTCTGCAGAGCCCTGACAGCGAGCCCACTTGTTCTTGGCTGGCACACCAGGGGACAATACCAAGCTGAGGGGCAGGCACAGGTGCCAGGTCTGTACCTCAGCCACTGGCCTTACGGTCAGTAGATCTAGGACAGGCTCAGAGCCCGAGGGAGTCTCCATGACTTGTGGCTGTGGGACAGTTTGGCAAGCAGATGGCTGCCAAGATCCAGAGCTGCACTCCTTCGCTGCCTGCATTTCAAAATGTTTTGGTTTTGCACTCAGTCCAAGACGTAATCTCCAAATCCTCCACGGAGGAGAATTAGCATTCCTGCATCGCTCTTCTAGATCTTGATCAGCTCTCAGATATATCATTTCCACTTTATACCACTCGTTCTTTTTTATTTTTTCATTCACAACCAATTTTATCTGAAGCTTAACATCAGAAAGTTGCCAGTTTTGTTCTAATTACAGGTGACTCCGAGCCAAAACCTCAGATATTATCATGTGTGAGCGGGTGGGAAAGGCAGCAGGGAGAGCAGCACACAGGTTCCTGGCCTCAGCACCTCAGCCTGGGCAGGCATGGGGCCAGGAGGCAGGGGCTGGGGCCTAACCCTTGCTCTCTGCTGCCCTAAATACAGTGCTGCAGAGCCAAGCTCTCCACTTGGTTTTGGGCTATGGTATGTTCACTGTATTTTTATGGCTGTTTCTTGTGCCACAGAAACAAAGTTCTTTGAATGTAAGCCCTTAGATAACCCAGGATCAGGTGCAGAGAGAAATTAAAGGCAGGGTAGTATGGAAGAGACTGGGGAGGAAGAGAGGCAGGAAGAGTGAAGTGGGAGCTGCAGGTCACGTGGAATCAGGCCACACAAACTTTCCATATCGATCAGCCTGAATTCCCTGTGGCTATTCTCTGCCCCTTCCCAGCTGTCTCATTTCCTGGTGGATTTTAGTCGACTTGTAAAATATTTTTTTATTTGTTACATTTCTCTGCTTGAAGATCTTTCCCTGTCTCTGACTGGGGATGCTGACAGAGCTCTCTGAGCCATCAGTTCCTCAGTCTTTCCCTGCAAGGTGACAAAAGTTTGTTGAAAGCATCAGGGTGGTTGATGCTGTTTTACTTTTAGCCTTCATCATGAAAAAAAAAAAGAGCATGGAGAAGTGCATGAAGCGTGTCTGCAGTGGTGACTAATGACTATTAGGCCCTTATTGCTGTCAGGTGAACTAGTAGCCGAGCCTCAGACATGTGGTCATTGTCAAGAGGAATTTTTGACTCCCCTCTTAGGAGCACCTCCTCCTCCACTCCCAAGCCATTAATTACTTCCACCATCCTTCCAAACTGCCAAGGAGTGAGGAGCAGCAGAGCTGGAGATGAAAGGAAGCAGCGGCTGCCCCGGTTTCCAGGTCTTTCAAATAACCAGTCTGTAATAACTTCCACAGCCAAGGGAAATGGGCGAGCTGTGGGAGGAAGGTCAGCGCTGAGGGGAGGAAGGCTCTCGCGTAGCAATGATGTAGTGGCTCCTAATGGAAGAAACCTGTGGAATTAATCAAGCGCTGTGCCTCATTTGTTAATGACAGCACGCCTAAAACATGCACCAGCCTTTCTTGTTGGTGGGCAGCTGAGATGCTGGAAGCTCAGGCTGTCAGCATGGGGATTGGGGTCTCAGGACAATGGCCAAACTCTGTAGCAGTGGATGCTGAGAGGGATGGGGCGCTGGGATGGGGCACGGCTGTCCGTGAGCCTCATCTCTCCAAGCCGACTGCGAGGGAGCTCTGAGCAAGGCTGGTGCTGACCTCCCATGCTTGGCTTCCAGGCTGTCATGCGTGAAGTTGGTCACGCTCAGTTTCCCCCAGATTAGCACGGAGTATTGAGATGACATTGTTCTGGCTTGCTCGCTGCGGAAAGCAGCAGCTCTGTGGAACCAGTTAAGGCAGTTTGGGCCCAGCTTCCATATCCTCACCCCCCACACACACTCCAAAGTTTGGCCTTGATTTCATGGGCCAGAGATGAGCAAGAATCAAAGTAGAATAATTACTGCTAGTGCATGGGGCAAGTCCCCAGCCCCTCACCCCCAAGCTGCCTCCACAGGCTGAGCATGCAGACTCAGCAAGTGAGGGTGTGCTAGGAGAGAGGTTCTCCTCACATCCTGGGGAGGATTGCAAGCAGGCGGAACCCAGCACATCTTCTTGATTTATGGGAGAAAGGGCTAACATGGTTTGGGGAGTATTTTACATTTGCACCCCCTAACACTGTCTCTGCTTTGCACATGGATGTGCACTTCCTGGGGGTAACAGAGTCACCCAGAGCTCATGAAAGTTCCTGTATGTTGGTGTCCCTGTAGCAAACCAGCCCAGGGAATGTGTCTGGGCTACTTGCACCCTCACACCCTGTCCCATTGCCCCCAGGTGTGCTCTCACCTCTGGCAGTGAATAACTGCCCAAAGTGTTGCTGAGGTTCCTGGGGGACTGCTCTGCTGCTGATGAAGGTGGGTGGAGAAACAGAGAGGGGTCTCTGCATCCTGACCTGCTGGTCCTGCTGCGCTGTGCTCTGTGCTCCTCAGACAGAGATGAAGCTTTGGCCCTCCATGTGTCTGATGTAGTTAATGTATTAGGCCTATGTGACTCCACAGAGAATTGCAGATATGAATGGTTAGCACGTAATGAGTCTTCTCAGATATTATAGTCTTCCTATGCATGTAAAAAATAACGTACAGTCTTGTTATAGGAAACATATGTGTCCTTTCTCCAGAGGCTGGGCAGATTTCTGTTTGAAGAAATGACAGTCTGACCAAAATGCCAAGCCCCACATAGTATCACATTACACCCAGGAGAAGGGCTGAGTTTTCTGAACCTAAGGCTCTATTTAAGCTCCAATTCCCTTCAAAGGAGCACAGCTGCACACTGCCTGATGGGGAAGTGTCTTCAAAATATCTGTGAGGTCACTGTCTGATCTTGGATTAGTCATTTACTGCCCCATCCATACCTCAACTTCTCTGCTGGTAAAATCACAATAATACCTACTGACCTTTCAGAGGATTCTCAAGATCAGTTGCAGAAGATGTTACAGGGCAAAACCACAATGTAAAGAAATGTAAAAGGATAGATTTTCTGTGCTTGTCATTAGTCCTGATTCCTCTCTAGGTAACTGTGTTAATTAGTGTACTGGATTATGAGCTTGAAAAGTCACATGGCTGGAAATTATTCCTCTGAAAGACCAGTACATATGGGGAATCTTTCAGAAGCTGTAATCAGAAGCACCTTAAAACCCACTTATTTGTGAGGTACAGGTGTCACAGTGTAAGGATATCACACTTCAAAAGCTGAAAGTGAGATGCAGTGGCTTGGATTCATATTTCCCAGGCACAAGAAATATTGACAAATATCCTGTCCAAGGAGGAGGGGAGGTGCTGAGCTCTGAGCTTCATGAAAACTTGGCCTTTAAAAGCCAGCCAAATGCCTTGCAGCGGTTCCTGTCACTGCAGTAATGATGGGCAGGACTGTCCAGTCCTCAGAGCTGTGGGCCATGTGCCAGTGATGGGGCATCTTCAATCACACACCACCCCAAAGCAGCAGCTCATGGGCTCACAGCCTGGGCATTTGCAGGTGCACCAGCACCCCTCCAGACTCATCCCTGAGCTGCTGCTGCAGCATGAATTGGACAACCCAGAGGAAGGGCTTCATCAGCTCAGAAAAGAGTCTTTAGAAAGAGACAAAGGTACTATGTACCTTTTTATACAACGATCTCAAGTTATGCTTATGCTTTAGGCATGTAACATGGAAATGTGAAAAACCACAGATTCACCCTTGTGCACAACATGCTCTGATGGATGAACCTGACACCCCAGGATTCTTTCATAATTGGCTGGTGTGTGTATGTGCATCTCAGAGTGAGCCCTAATGCTTTTTTCTTTTTCAGCTCAGTGATAAATTAAAGTCTTTAGTCCCATTAAAGTATTAAATTTTAGCTAAGTCCTTAATTAAGCCCTCCTTGCTTTAATTAAGGCATTAAGGTTTAATTAAAAGTTAACACATTGACAAAATCTTCTTTCTCTTCTGCCTTAACTCCACTGGAACAGGTTGTGGCCCCAGATGTGATCTGATGCTGTAAAATCAGGAGACCTTGCTGATGCTTTCCCCCACGCATGTGAGCCAGCTGAAGTGCAGGCCAGCACTTGCCAGCAGAGCCCTGAGACCAACTGGTGCATCCGGTGTAGCTTTTACAGGAGGGGTGAGGTGCACTCAGTGTCTCCTCCCAGCTCCTCTCCCCTGGTCTGGGAGGCAGAGCCCTGCTGAGCCCCCACTCGGGGCAGCATTCCCCAAAGCACTGCAGGGAAAAGCTATACTTGCAGCTTTGGCTTTTCAGCTGGCCCTGGGCAACTTTGTGCAGCTCCCAAGGACGTGTGTGTGACAGTCACCCTTGGAGGAAAATCCCACCCTCATTGTAAAATTAAAATAAAATCAGAAGAATTTTTAGGAGGAAAAAAATGAATTCTAGAAAATGGCAAGTAGGTGTGAAAATATGGCTTGTAATATGTTCTCTACCTGTGAACTACAAGGAGTTACAAGAGCAGAGATTAGCAGCCAGGACATGGCTGGCTGAGTTCCAGGCTGTCCAGCAAGAAGTCCAGTGGGAGAATATGCTGAAGAACTTGTCTGAACTATTGTGCTTTTCTGGACTTGCTGGTACCTTGCTGAAATCATGTATGGATTTTTGACACTTCAGTGTCCACTGCCTTGATTGTTTCTAGGAAAGGTGAAGCACTTGGGCATGGAAGGCAAAAGCACTGTAAACTATGTAGTCTTTTAGTAATATTTCACTTAAAACTTCCATCAAAACCTGCATACTCTGACTTGTCAAAACCAGCTCATCCCAGCTGTCGTTGCAAAAGCCCCTTTCCTTGAAGCAGAATAGAATTGGCAAGGAGAAAACTGCATTTTTAATAGGTTGCATTTCTCCAGCACTTCTCTTCCAAGGACCTCCAAGATCTCTGCTATGATAATGACACCCTTGCAGGTCATACATTACTACTTCATTTTCAAGTTGAGGAAACCACAGCTCCCAAGTAGAGCAAGCTTCCAACAGTGCCTCAGCATCAGAAGTGTAGGCTGCCAGTTTCTCATGTTTACAGGAACACTCTGCTCTGCTGCAGACATTCACACACAGTGAGGAGGCTCTGTCTCCGGCCACATAATGGGGGATCACCTCAGCCCTTTTGGGAAAAAAATGGCAGGTCCCAGGAGTTTTGGCTGGATGCATACTGATGAAGTACAAATCTGTGTGGCCTGTTCTCCACAGGAGAATTCCTCAGCTATGATGCAGCGTCCTACATCATCTCTTTTTGTCAGAATTAAGAAGGAAAACTACTTTTACACCGTATCTGTGCAGAACAGAAGGCTGTCCCAGGGTCATCTGTGTTCTGCTGTCCTACAGCACTGACAGATTCTTGAAAACCAACTACAGCATCTGCTTTGGCCAGCAGGCTTGAGCATCTTCCTGCACTTGGCCTTCAGCCCAGCTTGCTGTGCTTTGGGTGCTCTTGCGGGTGATGCATGCACTCGCTCACCCACGGCACTACACAGGGTAACAGCTTTGGCCTTTTGACCTGTTCTCAAGAGCTGGTCCAGCACTGCTTGCCTTTGGCTAGAGGTTCTCGGGTCAGTGTGGCTGGACGGGGAGGGGGACGCTAGCACGCTGTGTAGTCACAGGGCTCGCCGCGAGGTGTCTCCGTGCGCTGCGCTACGGCCGCCGCGGGCAACCGGGCACCGACGGAGGGGACAGCTCTGGAGCGGGGACAGGGCTGGAGTGGGGACAGCGCTGGAGCGGGGACAGCGCTGGAGCGCGGCTGTGCCGTGGACAGCTGGGCTCTACCTGCAGCTCCGCTGCTTGAATACGCACAGGCACCTCGTGTGGAACAGGCAGAAATGTTTCCTGTAGAGGAAGGTTGGTAGAACAGGAGTTAAACAGAGCCCCCATCACTTTAATACCGGGTCTCTCAGTAATGGGAAGGAGTTACTTTATTTCCTAAATAACTAGAATTCATACCAAAATATATTTAAATGCTGGAAGCACTCCTGAGAGCTCAGTGATGGACAGGAAATGAGAAAACAAGTAGCTAACAGTATTCGGAGGCAGAAATTAAAATGTGCAGCCTGTCAGTTGGTGACCTGTGATAACGAGCCCAATAACTTGTGTTGAGCTTGTATCCACCTCTGTGCATCTGTGTTGGAAAACAGGCCTGAAAAAAATCCTGTTCCTTGCAGGCTGCCTTTGACTCATAAAGAGAGTAGTGGCTAGAGTCCCAGTGAGAGGGTCTTTCACAGGTCTTAGCTCTCTGGAGAGAGGAGAGGGGCTGTGTGAGTGAGCAGGCTGGCAGCACGGTTCTGGGCAGCCACGGGGAGGCCTGGGGAGATGATGAGATGCAAAGTGCTGCTGTGCTGGACTGCACTTGCAGGCACCAAGGTAGAAGGCAACACAATACAGAGACTGGTGAATTCAGCCCAGATACCCTTGGGTGACTGTTCATGGAAAAAAGCTTAATGTTCAGACACTCTACCTGAGCTTGAGGTAGAAAGATGCTTAGAAACTCTGATATCCTCACACAGCAGCAGGACTCTTGCACATCAACTTTGTCAGTGGTGGTAACTGCTGGAAACTGATCTCTGCCACAAACCTGGGAGTTTAATGTGTCACATCTGAAATGCTATTTCTTGTGTTTTGTCATAGCTCAAGCAGAGTTTTCCCCAGGACCCCTAGCAACCCTCCAGCAGTGTCCCAGGTTGGAGCAAGGGACCACACACTCTGCAAGCACCTGCTTGTCATCCTGAGGTGTCTGGGCACTCAAAACAACCGAGAAGAAACCTGCACTTCTCTGCTCCCTCTTTGCACAGGATACATGTGATGATAGGAAGTGGGAAACTTGCCAGGGTATGAAAACCTCTCATCCTTAAGGAAATAAGTCCCTGCAGGGAGCCATTCCTGAAGAGTGGGCAAGACAGCTTGGGAATCGAGTCCAGGAATGTGGGATGCCTGCTTGCCAAGGAAGCGCCTCGGCTGCCTGCTCAAAAGGGAGGAATTACTGGAATGTTTGGGGGATCCAAGCTATGTCATTGTGAGATAGGAACCAACAGGATTAAGAATAAACCCTAGATGCAGAAAGGTTCCAAACTACCCCTGTTCCTTCAGTGATCATGGGAACTTGGCAGGCTCTGGAGGAGAAGAGCCAAGATTCACAAGAGATCTGGGGCGGTTCAGTACGTCGGGCACTCAGCAGCAAGGCTGTTTTAAAGGCCTGAGTTGTGTGATGCATGGCACTCATTAAATCATGCATTTTTATAGTGTCTGATGTCAGCCCCTGTGCCCTGGCTCACCGGAGCAGCTCTCCCAGGTAGAGGGGCTGTCATGCCTGGGCCGAGGCGCTGCATGATGGACAGCACAGAGGCCAGAGAGCCTGGTTTTGATGGTTTAGTTACATTGAAAAGGCTTTTGCCAGCATGTTTATGTAGCTTGAATATTTTTTCACTTCCAAAACCAGTTCCTTGGAGCTAGTGCAATGTCCCATGGTAGGAAAAGCTTGGGACACCATATCACAGCAGCTTTTAGGAAACATTTCCAGCCCCACAGCCAAAAGAAAGACACAGTGTCTATGTTAATATCCCTCCTGCCTGACACAGGTTCAGCACTATCTGTTCAGCAATTCCTGGCCTTGAGACTGGCACAAGAATCAGAAAAGAATCAGAGATATATATGATTCCCCAAAATACTCAGAATCCTAGTATTGACTTTAAAAAAAGGGTTTCCAAGCCCTCCTGCTCCAAATCCTATATGCAGCTTTCAGAGAATAGGGAAAAAGATCTATCCCCCAGTTGTCTGCTGAGAGTATGTGGGGAGGCTGTTGGGCTGTGACAAGTGAATTTCCATGGGTTCTTTCTTGATTCCAGTTATCCAGAACTTCAAGTCCTGCAAGGTCCACCCTGCAGCTGGACACTGAACCTGAGATCGACTCAGCTTTGCAGCCTTGTCCTACCAGCCCCTATGACCACCAGGAAGATATGATGTAAAGGCACATTGGCAGCATCATGCCACTTTTGGGGAGATCTGACTCCCGAAGATTCCCATGAGCTCTGCAACCCTATTTGGCTGCCTGGGAGAGGCACAAACATGCATGGCTGCAAATGTCTATGGAGGAAAGCAATCACAGGAAATTAAGTTTCAGTGGCCAACTTTGTACTATAAATTCTTTGCTACAAGGTCTGTAATTGCCTCGGTTCCATAACACACCTAACTTCTCCACTACTTGACGTCATCCCAGAGCACTTTACAAAGAGACAGCGAAATTCCCAGACCTAAAGCAAACAGAGAAATAAAGTGACTCATTAATGTTTCATCAGTGATTCTCTGGCAGGTGATGTGGGATGTGAATTCACATTCACAAATACATAATTTTATTACTTATATTAATTCTGTGAGTTACCATAACTCTACTTAGTGATTCGATGCACTGATGGCTGTAAAGATATAACCAAAATTATTTATTTTCTTGAGCTTTTCAAAGAAGATTGTCTAACAAAGCTAAAGTCTAGGCAGAAGGATGTGACCTCTGTTTAGGAAAGGTTCACCCAAAGACTAAAATTCTTCAAGTCATGGCCATCTTGAAGCTTGTAGGGAAAGGATAAGAGAATGGAGTTTGAAAGAAAAAAAAGTTCCTGTTTGTTAGTTTTATTAGGAAGGCATTTTAATGATAATTTTCTCCTCTGTTCTTTCACAGAGTGATAAGAATCTCTTTTCTTCTTGTTTCTTGGAGGGCACTGGAAGGCATCATGGGTCAGCTAGACTGCCCTTTATCCTCTCCCATCCATCATGGTTCTGTCTGGTGATGGGTTCAAGGTGTTGCAGGTTTGAGATCCTAAGCAGTTCCTAATGCCTCCTCCACACTCTGAAGCCTGCCTTGTTTTTTCAGTAATCCAACCTTTCCCCTTCACCCACGAGAGAGTTTAAGGCATCTGCTACCACAGATTTCTGAAGAGAATGGGGAAACTGATAAAGAGTTTTCGTTGTGCTTTGATTTCCAGAGGAAAATCTTATCCTAGTAGTAGTGACACACTGATACATTTTTCTTAAAGGGTAAAAAGGAAGCATGAAAAATTTCAAGAGAATAACTTATAGCTGCCTTCAGTGCTGTTATACTGTTACAAAGGACCAAAAGGGCACAGTCATTAATGTGCCCAAAGATTTTATTTTTCAGGATCATAGATGAGACACAGAAATTAAATTCTACCTTGTGCAGCCCAATGTTAATGACTTGTGAATTGTGATGTCTTGATATAAACCAGGACTGCCTATATATTTAGCTCAAGGTATTTAGCTCAGTCTAAAGGGACTGAGAAGCAACTGAGAATGACATTGTCAGCATGTTAGCACTGAGTTTGTGAAGCAAACCCCACAGCTTTCAAATCTGCATCAAGACAATTTTTTACTTCACAACCAGACATTGCTGTAAGAGCACACGCAATCTGATGTAGTACAAGGTGAGGGAGAGCTACAGGGGCACCTGGGAACCTGAAGGAGAGAATATCATCCCTAATTTGTTCAATGTTAAGCATCACACCCTTGCCATTATTTAACTTTACCTGATCTTTAGTGGGATAATTGGTGTTTAACATCTGTATTATACATCCTTCTTGAGGATGGTGTTGACAGTGCAGCCTCAACACAGCCTGAATGGCAAATACTCCGTGGGGTGCCCTGCCCAAGATAGAAATCTCTGATCTTTCCTCCAGCCAGACTTGCCTGTTTCCTCTCTGACTGAGGTGTAACTTCTGAGTGAGTTGTGAAACTATGGGGTTGCTGTCGTAAATGTGATCAGACAGAAACATGTAGATGTTAACCAGGGAGGGCTTGCCAAATACATCCTTATGCCACTGCCTTGAACTTAATGACATTCAGATTAGAAACCCAAGTACTCCAGACTGCAGGTGATTGTTTTGGGACCAAGCACACTACATCTGGATCAATGTCGTCCCAGCTCTCAGTGGATATCTGTGAAAGAATGGTTGAAGATTTTAAATTAAAACCTTCATAGGGACGGTTAAAACATAGGGATGTCAGAACTCCTCCCTGTTCCTTGAAACAATCCCTGGACACCAGGCTGATGACTGTCAGATCTGACAGGGTCTGAGCCATGCGCTTGGAAAGGCTCCATAAATCTTGCTCGCACCTTTGGAGCACTCCTGGTCTCAGGCTGCAAAGGGAGCTTTCTGCAGGATCCCTTTGTACAGAGTGTGCAGACAATGACATTTTTGTCTTGGTTTTCATTTCATATTATTGCACCAGTTGTCCTGGATAAGATCATAAACTTGTCCTCACTGGTAATGTGCTTTCACAATGTCTGGAGGAGGCGGGAGGAGGTTAAAATTAATGCACCTCCTAGCGTGAAATTATTCATGGCTCAACACTTGTAATTACCAGGGCCAGTTTTAGGAAGCCCATAGTTATGAGGAATTTGATATTTTAAGACTTAAAACAAATGTTTTACAAGCTTTATCCTTTGCCCACTGCAGAACACATTATAGTCTGGTAAAATCGCAATGTATGTGTACCATCCCCAGCCATTCCCATCAGCTGATCACACCTGTCAGTCATTCATCACCAACCATTGCCTGTTAGATAATAAAATTCAGTTGGGGTGGGGGGAGGTCAGCCCAGCCATTGTGCTAATTCCCCACCAGAGCAGGGCTCCTGCAGGCAGGCCCAAGGCATCCTGTGCAAAGTTCAAAGCTTTTGGAAAAAGTAATCAGATCAGACCAATTAGGGCCTGTCTGCCTACACTGACAACTGTGTCAGGAGCTCTGTCCACTCCATCCCCTCCTGGGCATGCCCTGACTGCATTGCTGCCCTGGCTCCAGGCTCCTCTCACCATCCCAGGCTTGTTCTGACATAACTCCATAGCAATTCCTCCTCATTCCCATTAAAGCAGGAGCAGAATTTGGCCCCCAGTGCCATTTTATAGCAAAGATACTGGCTGTAGGCTGAATGGGGAGTAGGGCTTAATTCAATATTTAATCCATGTTCTTAAATCGCGTATCATGTTGCTACCTTTTAATTCCCTTTGTTACTCCATGATTTGTTATGTGTTCTGGGGGACTCCCACACAACTCCTAAGTGCTTCTGCAGCTGAGTCAAAGCGATTCAGCTTTCACTGGAGACCAAAATACCACGGACTCACAGGGATTGTGTGGGTGTGTTTTCACACCAAGACCCTCAGCTTCTTTGCCCCATAGAGAAGGCAGCTGGCCTGGCAGGCCCCTGAGTACCCACTACTGCTAGGTTCTTCTTCCACCAAGGAGTGCCGCTCTGCTTCCCTATCCTACCATTTTGTTCAGTGAAAAGAGATCTGTAGTTCGGTTTGTATTAAGAAATTTTGATGTTGCATCACTATCAGGTAAACAAATTCTTTTGACTGTTAAAGGACTTGCATTGTACTTCAGATGTCTTCTTCGGATGTCACTTAACAGTCTACTTACACTTTCAAACCAGGAAAGGTATGATTGTTTCAGACCTGTCTGTAAATGTTAGTAAGTCAATTTTGACCTATGTGTTCCAGGTTACCTGGATTTCTGTCTTTGTCCAAAAAAGGCCCCCAAATTGCTTGGTGTTACAGACTTATTTTGATGCCAGGTTGTGATTTGGGCTGTGAAAACGGAAAAAGGTCAGGGTTGTTGTTCCTATTTGTGCGTCTTGGGATCTTTGAGGGGATCCAGCAAGTTAGAATAGAGGATTGCTCAGACTGTAAGATTATCACCACAAAGAAAATCCAGTTGTATTTTGTATTTTCCACTTACACATGCAAAGTAAGCTGTTACTAAATGACAAATAGGGCAGTTGATGGTTAGTCATTGTTAGTGTTCAAGGGGCCCTCCAAAACATTCTCTGACAACTTCCTCTCATCTGGTCATACCCATTCATATTATACCATATTTATAGGTATAAAATGAATGACTTTAAGCAGTTATTCATAAATGAGCCCTTTATATGAAACACAGACAAAACAATCTAGTATTAGACAAACCAAGCCAGTATTTACGGAGAAGCCACATCCACTGACAAAGTCAAGCTTTTGAGGACTGCATGGTTTTTCTGGAATGAAAAAGGAAGCAGATTGGATTATGAAATGCCTGGTTGGGCACTGCAGCCAGGGCAACAGAATAGCCCAGCTCTGCTCTTGGGCAGGGCCTGACCCTTTCTTGATTTATAAATGAGAAACTCAGTTGACATAGAAAAAAAAATCTTGTTCTGTGTTTTCCAGTTAATGTTAAGTTTGCCACAAGTGTAGAACTCACACGTGCTCTTAAACGTATCTGGATATCACAGAAAAAAACCATTGCAGCAGATACTGATGAAGATTCAGAAAACACAACAATGTACCAAGCTTTGATCCCCTAAGGAGCACAATCACACAGCCTCTCGCCAGGTTCCAAGGCCAGAGGCCCATTGCCTGAGCAGCGTATACCAGGCTTTATAACACTACAGAAAGGAAGGAATAGAAATTATTTAAGACAACATGCCCTACTCCACTGAAGTGCTCTTAGGGCAGCCAAACAGCCTCATTCAGAGATTTATGTTATTCTAGGAAGGACAACTCTTGGAAACAATGCATATGAGAACCACACGGGCAGACAAACCTTGTCCCATCCAGACAGTCTGAATTAATGCCTGGCCAAGTGTTTGGATTTTAAAATGCCTGTCCCAGTTTCAGGCTACCAGATGCCAACTCCCATCTTTCCAGAAGCAGGACTTGACCCTTTGTAGGAGGACCTGTCAAGATCTCTGCTTTAATCATCATAAATGGCCAAAAGAAAAATCAATCTATCATACTGAGAAAAAACTTTTGAGATCACCCCTCAAGGAGGATTGCAAGTAATCCCTGTGCAAAGGCCCTGTAAAGTGATCTCTTTCAAAATCATATGTATGAAATTAGTTACAATCTGCATGGTAACGACCCAAATTTTCAGCTTGACTGTGCAGGACACAATAAGGAGCATACAGATGGTTCTGTGGAGGGGGGTTCCACATACCATTTCATTTGGCCATGTTGAGATCTTCACTGCATCTCAAAGGCTGTCCCATGAAAATGTGCGCCATAAATCAGGGTGACTGTGTTTTTCTGGTAGAGCCTGACCCTGTGCCCTTTGAAACTTGTGACTAATCTCTCCCTAATTTTAGAGGTATAGGATCAGCACTTCATAATTTAGGGCCTAATTTTTGTCTGCATGAAGGTGCTTTTACATTCTCAAAGTTGTGAACCTAAATGTCAAAAAAAATGAGCCTACAGCAGGAACTGTTCAAGGAGCTTGCCTTTACAAGCCAGTCATTAGAGAGCTCTTTGATGATCACTGATTCTTTCAATTTTATTAAATTTACTAAAAGCAAACCTTAACATAACATTCAGGATACTGCAGAGGGACAAAGTGATGGGGGATCCCATGGAAATGCACAGCTAAATCATGAAATTGCTCTTTCCCAAGTACACAAAAGGACTGTATTATCCATGATAAATAAATGCTCATCAGACAAAGAGTGGAGTTTTGGATGAAGTGCAAATCATCCCATTTACTGTCACTGTCAAAAACCTATCCCCTAGAGCAGCATCTCAGTTGTAAGAGAGGCAACAGAAGATAAAGGACTGTAAAAGAATTGCAATTGAAGCAATCTGAAACTGGGATAAAGTGGATCTAAAAGAGGCAAAACAGAGCAGCCAAATTTAGGACTTCAGAGGGAAAATCCACTTACTTGAGGAGGAAAAAAGACAACCTGTTAAGAAAAGGGCAAGTGAAAAGAACCTGTCCAGGAAAAATAAAATGCTATCAATTTTGTATATAATATTATCAGAAAATTATAATAACAGTGAGGGAGACTTCATAAAGGAGCTGATAACATAAGTGGTCTATCTTCTCTGCTATCTTACTAGAGCACCAGTGTTATGTTTTTGCAAATAACCTTATCTCTTGTGGCCCAACGTCTCTGATAAGAGGCAAAGCAAATGCTGTGTTTTCTCCGGTTATGTTTGTAGTTGGCAAGCAGCTTGCAAAGCTTGTTCCCTTTTCTTCCATAGTCCTCAGAAGTGGGCATCTCCCCAGGTGGAATGGGGAGAGGGAAATGGCCAGCTCAGGATGGTCACAGGATTAGGTCTAGGGACACCTGGGGGCCTGTGCTGGTTCTGTCCCAGACTTGCTGGGAGACTTCAGCCAAGTCTGTCCATCTCCTTGCTCCTGTATTTCCCTTTAGTCCACAGCACAGACAATTTCTTCAGTACCCGACAGCAGGACTGGAGTCTTGCAAATAATACATGAGAGGAACGGTTGGATATCAGAGGAGAACTTGTCCCACCAATTTGAGAGCCATGGGATAGTCAGGCAAGGCTACTGCAGTCCTGTCTACCATGCTCTGTTCAGCAACTGGAAAGAGGGCCCAGGAGTCCTGCTCCCGAGTTCCTCACTCTTGCATCACTGAAAATATGTTGTGTACAATTGTTAATTAAAACTTTGCTAGTAGACACTTGAAGTAATGAAAACCAATACACACCTGCCAGGTCTAAAGACATTTTCTTCAGCGAAACTATTAGATCAACATACACTAAAACCTGGCCTGTAAATGTTTTGGCCCCAGGGCTTTTCTCATAGTACATTAAAAAAAATGTCAACCCAACTTAATCCTCCTTCTAACAGTTGGTAGATATGGTTTATCTGATCAAAACAACAGGACAAAGGGATTTTACTGACTTTATTTTCATTATCATTAAAGTAAATGTTTTTGCATCACTGAAAAAAAAGCTATTGGAGGGTTATCATGTGCTGTGGCATAGAAATTGTCCCATGCAAATCTTGATTCAATATTATTATACACTACTGTAAACAGCGTGGTGTTGATTCAGAGAGAGATCAGGGGAAGGTATATTTCAGTTAGTCAGTTCATTTGTTTCCAGTTCCTGCTGGGGCAGTTGAATTCCAGCTGCTGACTCTGCTGGTTACACTCCCCTGTCCCTAAGCCTGCAGGTTCTAAGGTCAAGCAGCACTTGTTCCATGGCTGTTCTCTCCTGTTCCTTGGTTTGTAATTCCACCTCCTCCCCCAGGAAAATACAGGTAATGAGACGATGAAACTTATGTACCTTATTTGTAGTGGACTGTTTATTGAGTTGGTCCTGAGCATAAATTTAAATAGGTACATTCAGCCCTGTGCAGGAAAGAAAATATTGCAGGTATATGAAGTAAACCGCACAAATAAACCTGTCCTCAAGAGCTGTATTAGGCAAGGAAAGCCATGCACAGCACAGACCTTGCTGAACAGTTACCCTCATTAGGATAAAAGTATGTTACTGATGAATGAGAGGCAAAATCCCAATCATTCCCAAAATAGGAAGGCAAGGCTATGGGCAGCTCTCTCAGGAGAAGCCTGTTCAAACCAGCCTTGTATTTCATTCCACCTTGAAGTAGTTGCCCAGTGCCTTGGCTTTGCTGGTGGCACAGCTACAGCAGGGATTTAGATGTTAATCCTCACTTCCCATTAGCACTGGCCAGTGCTGAACACACCTTCCAAGACCTGACACATGCCTGTGCCATACGTCCCAGGGCAAGACCCTAGCTGCTTTCCCAGCAAATACAGCACAGCTAGGTGAAGCACAAAAAATGTTTGCATAAATCTCTGCAAAGCACAGGCACAGAGGGGAGAAATGGCCCCAGACCTCCTGTTCAGAGCACTGCTTCTTGGCCCCATAAAAAGGGATCATTAACTAAAATCCCCTGGCCTCCCAGGCTTATCTCTCTCTATAGGGCTGTATTTAGGACTAGAAATGGGATCTGGCAATTTTTAAAGATTCAGATTCCTTAATCATTCATGGTGGGAGAATGTCACTGAATGGGGATCCACACATAAGCCCCCAAGATGGGAAAATACAGGGAGCTTTCGGTTGCTAAGGAATAAATGAGGTTAAACAGAGCACATATCCTTTCCTCATGCAGTGCCTGTCTGGTGGGAATGAGAAGCCCTGAGTTTGGTATGCAGTGGTTTGGTGTCTCTGGAAACATCTGGATGGCAAGACAGGACTGTGACTTTGAATATTGTTCTGCATGTTTCTGGCTGCAAAGCCCTATTTCCTCCCATCCTCTCACCATGAAAATACCTCTCCCCATGACACAATGGGGGAATCCACCTTCCAGTGGGTCAAGAGATTTATTTCACAGCAGCTGTGGCAGGGGTGTAGGTAGAACATACATGTGCCATTACAGGGCAACAGAGCCCAAAGAACAGCTGCTCTGTACACACCTGCCGTGGGGACATGAGAGGGCAGTGATTTATCTGCCAGCATCAGTGGAAAAAAGCATGTACCAACCAGGCACAGTCAGCCTCTCTTATTTTCCAGTTCTTCTATGAAAGCTGTTTCCTTCTCCCAGTCTGTTCCTTGCTGTTAGCCCACTGCAGTTGGGTTGTGCAGGATGGGAAGCGATGGTCAGTTCTCCATGAAAGTGGACAAGATGTTTAAATCGACAAGAGGTGTTCAGATCCCCTGCTGTGGAAGGCAGCCTCCATCCCATCTGATTTGGATACCAAAAACAAGCAATGCTGCAGCAGGAACTTGGCCTCTTTTGAACCCAAATGGGCAGATCAGACTTTTGCTTTAAAATACTTAGACACAGAGAAGCAAGCAAAAAATGATGGTGGGGAAACAGGACAAGCAATACTCCAACACAGCCATTGCATGGGGACTTCCCTTCGCTTTTCTCTCATAGGTTTGTCTTTCTTTTTGCTCTCTGTGTAATGTCCAGCTGTCTGAGTGCAATGAGCTGACAGAGTGTGTGAGCCTCGGTTGGGTGTCCGTTGGCTCAGCAGCCACAGCTGCACACGGGGGAGCAGCGACGCATCCTGGGATGGCTGAGCTGAGTGCAAGGGGTAGCACCAGCTGCAGCTCTCCAACTGTGGGAAAGATGTGGGGAGGCTGGGGCTACTCAGGGGTGTGGCAGTGGACTCCCAGCTATGTGTATTTAGTCTTCTTGAGAGCTTTCATATCCCCCTATGCACAGTTAAATGGGGTTTAGACGTTCTTTGATACAGCATTAGTTGATATCAAGCTGCTGAGGGAATTCGAGCTTTGCCAGGCTGAGGAAGAGGCAGGGTGAAGTGAATGTGGAATCCAAATGCAGGGTGAAATGAAAGGCAGTTTCTGGGAAAAGCTTGATGTTATGGCAAATAATGTCTCTCACAAACTGGGATTTACTCTTCAACGGAGAAATGCGTTTGCATTGTTGCATGTATCTCTCTGAATACAGAACACTCTGTACACAGACTGATGATAAAGAAATCATCAAAAGTCAGCACAACCTAGTACACATAGGGGCCTTAAAGAGTTGAAGGAGTCAGATGGGAAAATGGAAAATAAGTTTTATTACAGATCAAATTAAATGAGCTAGAACTAAGCTTTCCAGGGATAGCAGGAACTGGCCTCCTCTCTTACCAGGCATGGGTGCACCTGAGAACAGGAGGAATAAACAAATTGGCACATACCTGTAGATGGATAGCAACATCAGATATAAAATACACCATCAATGCTCAAAATATATGAAATAAAAAAATCAAATCATAATAGTCTCTTAGAGATTGCAGATGGGTTACATCAGGAGCCCTGCCATTTAAAGTGCTACAAAAAGTAATGAGAGGGGAGCAAAAAGGCTCATTAAAAACCTGATTCTGTTTCTACATGCTTTAAATGTCTGTTCTTATTGGCAAAAGTGGAATAATAGCATTTTCAAATGTTTATGAGAATGGGATTTATATCAAGAGCAAAGGGATTTTTCCATGTGCCAACCACTTATAGAATCTTGAAAACAACCGGAACTGAGGAGATCCTAATATTTCAGATGAGTTTTCATGTCAATGGTCCATTTGCCTTAGTGAGGCTACATTTATATGAATATGTGGGATTATTTTGTAACCTAGGAATACAGTGTGTATGCAAAAGTTACAGTTGGAGGTTTTTATTCCCACCTTCCTGCTGCTGCAGTTCAGCTGATAAATGCGCAGGCAGCTGATGAAGAAGAACAGGGCTGGCTGCTCACAACATGTTCCAGAGTATGAACAAAAGACTGAAGGCTGATGTTGCAGTGTTGACTTCAGTGACTTCAAGGCTTTAGGTTTATGTGTAACCATTGGTGCACATGTAATTGTGCATGTGGATGAGGATCCACATCCTCTGATAAAGTGTATTTTGTGATTATGATTTTCAGATTGGGATCTTCCCCAGGATGCAGGAAAGGTAGCTAGGAAAATGTGATGGCAAACTCCCTGGCTTCAGTTCACTGTGCTATGAGGCGTACAGTCCCACATAGGGAACTGGGGGTGCTGCCAAGCAAAAATGTGTGAAAAGCACTGAGTGGGATTGATAGGAATAAATACACAGCATCAGCTGCCTCAACTGGAACTTGCCCCTTGTGGGGTAGCATGTGGTCAGCAGCATCAGTAACAGCAATTTAAGAATAGATACAGGGAAGCAAATGATCCACTGTAAACTCCAGTGGGAGGCAGAGTTATGCTGGGTTTAAGCTGGTCTTTCACCAGGGAGGAAGGAACCATGGTGAGTGACCCAATTGGCAGTGCTCATCTAGAGTTAGAACAAGCTAGTGAATGTCATTGCTAAGAAAAGTTATAAGTAGCACAAAAGCCGGTTAATCTTCACAAAATGTTTACTATTTAACTGTATGTAAGTTTAAAATTAGCTACCTGCCAATTGGGAGCTGGAGATGCTTCGATATGCTTAGTAAAGAGAAGTTTAGATGGGAGGGTGCAGAAACTCTCCCATCCGTTCTTGAACACAGGCTGAACTTCAGAACTCCACCCAGAGATGGCTCTTTCATGAGCACAAGCTCCAAAGAGGCCGGCTCCTGAGTTATTTCATGGGAAGCACTTTGGATGCTGAGTCAGCATTGCCACTTCTGGTGGCTTTGAGTTTTCCATAGATGGTTCCTGTGGGCTGTACAGGACCTGTTTATCTGCTGCAGCCCAGCCCAGCATGGCAGGATTGCACACAACATGAAAAATAAACAGGGGATTCTGGCAGCATTATGTCACTCAGGCCAGCCCAAATGCTATAGGGTTGCTGCCAAGTTAGGTCACTTAAGCAAATACTCTGAATGGGTTTAAGAGACAGCTAGACATTTTTATGAGGAGAAAGGAGATTTGCAGATGCAAAGACAAAGCAAGGAGGTGCGTTCAAGATAAACTTAAAGGGCCAGGCTCATTGGACCAAGTGGCCATTTCCTGCCTTGAAATTCTTTGCTTCCCCACATCTATTTACAGAGGAGAGCATGTGATGGTCCAGTGCACAGCCACTGCTTTGGGAGACGCCTGTGGCAGAGCACAGAGGGATCATTATAAAAAAAAACCCACTTTTCATGGAGGAGATGACTGAAAATGGTCAGTAGGAAGTCCAGACTGCATCAACGTTGACATTAGATTTGACTATCTCATGAGTAATTTAAAAATTCCTCACTTTCTGCCCTACAGCAAATAAGGACGAGATGGTGGGTAGGAACAGGTCACCAAACCAGTGAGCCCCTGGAGGAATCATTCCTCCTGGGATGTTCGCAGCTGGCACTAGAGACAGCATTTCCTGGCATGGTGGAGAAAGAAATTACAGCATTACCTGCCTGGGACTATGTATCTCCATCAGGGCCAGCATGGAGCATCAGGTAATGGTATTTTTTTTATTTGATGGAGGATTCTTAACTTTATGAAATGAAATATGCAATCAACCATCTTCCAAAGACCTTCTCTATGAAATTTGGTAGAAAACTAAGTCACAGCAGGAAGGTCATTGTTGCTATATGTATTTGATAAAAGGAAGGAAAAATTACCTGCAGAACTCAATTTCTTGGGACAGGTTCTGGATCTCCACTGCATTTTGCCTTGCTCATCTCACTAGAACTCTGAAGTAGAAGACTGTCAGGTGTGTTAGGTCAGAGAGATTGTCGAGACACAGGCGCCGAGTCTCCCTTGTGTGCTGAGTAGCATCTCTCACTGCTACAGAAGTGCAGTGCAGGTGTTTGGATGTTAAGTAGAAAGGATTTTGTGTGTTATTACCATTAAAATAGGATTATACTGTAAAGCTGGGATGTGACTGCAGTCATCTTTCTCTTTTCCATAAAGAGAAAGGCACTTAAAAGAAGGGAAAAGCTTCATCTAGTCACAGTGGATATAAACTTTATGTACTGTAACTAGCTATTTAACCTCTGCAACCTCATCTATCTGGAGACCAGTTCACATAATACCTATGAAATGAAGGCCTCAGGCAAATGGTTTGTTGAGTGTCTGTGCAGACTCTCAGATGTACACAAAACATCATTAGGCATGCAGAGTCACAGAAAACAGAAATGGATTTTTAGAAAAAGGGACAGACCTGCCAAGCCCCCATCCTGGGACCTCTAGTAAGCATCATTTTCTTTTGTAAGAATAGTGACCTTATTACACTTACCCACAAGTGATCCATAATGGCTGAGTCCAGAAGAGTTTGATTGGAGGGTAAAGGCAGACATTTAAATTTTCATCATTTTTTATTCTTCCATATATTCTTACTTGGGCTTTTCTAACCATCACAAATCCTCCTTTATAGATCCGATGAAGCCGAGGCACTCATTAGCTGAAATCCAAAGAGGATTTTTGATCATGGAGACTGGGTTTTGTTCCTTGCAGAAGAAAAGCGATCTGCATCTCTTGTTCACATTTCAGTAATGAGGACTGAAAGAATATCCCCTCTTTCACCTGTCTTGGCAAGCCACGTGTGTGCTTATGGTGCTGGTTTCACAGAGTAACAATGAGAAAGTTACTGGTATTGAGAAAGATGTCAAAAGGGGTGTCTGCTGCAAACTGGGATGAAGTTTAGTGGTAATGTGTGACTGCTTCTACTGCCAGGCTGGGTGCAGAGGCACCCTTACAGAAGGAACTGCAGCATCAGAGCCTTTTTGCTGCTGCTTGAACCCACATAGTCTCTATGGGAAGCTGTAGCCTGATGTGCTTGTGAGAATTGCATCCCTCAGTAGTCCCTGTTGTTTGTGCTCTCATTAGAGGAGTGAGCCTGGGAGTGAGAGTTGCTGGCCTGGTCAGCCTGGCTGCCCTGTGGGCTGCAGACGGGCATTTGGTCAGAAAGGTGTCTTCATCTCTCCCACACAAACTGCCAGGGACATGCCAGCAGTCTGGCAGGACTTTTGGCACATGCTGGCAGTGTGCTCATCTCTGCTCTTTGCTTTCCTTCAGGCTGATTTTTACTAAAGGATCTGTATTGAGCCCAGATTTACCCTACAGACGCTGAGTAAGCTGGAATGCAGGAGGGAGATTCCTTCCAATCATCAGCAAGCCTCTCTCAGGGAATAACATTTAATGGGCTGCCATTGTTGGTCGCCACTTGCCCCATCAGTGATAGGGAGCCACCAGCAGCAGCTTTGCAGCAGTGAGAACATCAGCACTGTCCACAGAGGAGCATGGCAGGAGCCCCAGTCAGCTGAGCATGACAAGCATTTAAATCAGATCCCTTTACAAAGGGGAAGAAGTAAAAAAATCTACTGTGAAACCTTAGTCATAGCTTCAGCTGCTAGCGACTTTAATGGCAAAAGTGCCATTAAAAAGTTCATTATAGGAGCCTTTTACTCCGTTGTCTAATTCCATAAGAGACTGGGAACAGATTGATCCCACAGTAGCACTTCAACTAGCAGCAAAGCAATAAAAAGGGGGAAAGGAAGAAGAAAATATCCCATGAACTAAACAGCAGCCATTCTGCTGCTGGCTTTCAGCACAGACAGGTGCTTATGGGGTTTTCGTATCCTCTTTATGGGAGCACTGCAGTAATGCTCTTCTCGGGATGTGCAGAGCCCTCAGCAAAAGGAAGACCTGCCTGTACCTGTAGAGAGGAAAATAATTCCTACTCCTCAGTGACAAGCCAAAATTCTTCAGAAGTATGTGCTAGGAATTAAAGGCCCAGCCCTATTAAGAGCAATAAATTTGTACCAGGGATGTTCTTGGCCCAACAGAGAGAGTAAATTGACACTTTCTGGTGCTGCAGACTGCTGCCAAAGAGGGGGAAGAAGTAACCCAGGTATCAGTAAAATTATCTCTAGGGGGGTTTTCTGTAGCCTGGCTTTTGGAATGAAAGCCAAATTGTAGCCTTGTGCAAGCCCCTCCAAAGTTTCTTGAAGCTATAATACCATGCTTCATTTACTACAAGCTGATCAGAAGTGTTTGTGTTTCTTGATCCCAGCTCTCTCAAAAAGGAAAAGACAGAAGGAGGGAGCAAAGAGCTGGAAGAGGGGAGCAAGGGGCTGGCAAGCAGCACAGGGGAGTGAGCAACAGCATCCTTCTTTTGAGCAGGGAGTGGGGAAGAGACACTCCTCCAGTCTGTGCCTTCTCCAAACAAGCAGCATTTGGATTTCTTTTTCCAGAGGGCTGAAGACCAGGCCCAAGCTCTGGCCCCAAGAGCTTTGCGGCTCCAGGGCACTGCAAAGAAGCCTTTGGCTCTGCAATGGAGATGGCTGGACGGGGTAGAGAGAGGCTCTGAGTCTGGAGCAGCTCCCTCTCTCTGCCCCAGGTTGTGTCCAACACTGCCAGCCCCCAGCCCAAGGGGACGTGCAGGGGGCTCAGAGCCAGGTGCACCCCAAGGAGAAGAGAGGCTCTCACCCTGCTGAGGCAGCTGGGTGTGCTCCCTCCTTGGGGAGGGCTCACCCAAAAATGCTGCTAAAGGGCGAGGCAAGGGAGGGGCTTCAGTTGTGGGAAACAAGCTGCAGCTGCTCTTTGGACTGTGTCAGCCAGAGCTGGATAAGTGATGCCTGCCTGGTGATCCCAAATCCTGACAGTGAGGTTGGTTTTTTTAGCATCTCCCTTCAGGGTACCACAGAGTTGATGGCTTTGATCTTGCTCCCATTTTTCTCTTTGGGGCCAGGTGTAGTGTCAACTTCTCCAAGCCACCATCAGTGTGTTCCTTTGCTCAGAGCTGAGAGCATTACGAACCTTTTCCATGCATGGAAAATAATTTCATGGCCCATGAAGAAACAATTTCAATGAGATAGAAGTGCTCTGTGAAAATCCTATGGAGAGGAGCCAGCAGTTCCTGAGGGATAGAGGTGCCTTTTCTATATCTCTGTCTGCCCATGTGCTTGCTTTTAAAATTATTCCTGAATTGTTGGAACCACTTTTTGTGTCTGGGGTCAGTTCCACATTGTGTATCTGCCATTTGTCAAATCACAGTGCTTTCCCCTTTCCCCTTACACCTCTTTTCTCACCAACATGCACCCAACGTGTAACCCACACTGGGGTTTATGGCAGATCAGCACCATCCATCCCCCTCTGAAGGCTGTGCCGGACACTGGAGGGGCTCCCAGCTCTGGTGTGCTGTGCAGAGATTTTCACTCCTCTTCCAGGGTGGACAAGACACATCCTAACCTCCCTGCTCCACAAGAGGATCCTGTGCAGCCAAGAGATCACATCTCATATTGCAGGCTGAGACCAGGCTTCCCTGGGAGGCTCTTTGTTAAAATGGTCCCTTTCCTTAGCCACAAATAACTTGATGCATGAAGAGAGGGAGAGAGGTGACGTGACCATATCCAACAGCCTCCATTCACCAGTGCACATTGGGGCCTTAACCTTCACTGCTTTGTGTGACTTCCTTCTCCTTTCTTGTTTGTTTCACTGGTGTGACTTTACCTTGGGTCTGAACAAATATCACAGAGAAATCTCTTGTAAACAGGGGAACATGACATTTTTACAAGATGCATGCTTAGCTATTTGCTTTGGAGTCTGTAGACAATCCAGACACGTTGAACAAATGGTGTGTTTGCCCCTGGAGGGAGCCATGCTCTGTAGAGCCTGGCCAGGGTGTGCAGCATCGGCCCAGACCCTTCAGGTTTTCAGTAAGGGCAGTGCAGAGGGGATCACCCTGAGTTCTAGAAGCCACACAGGTCTGTGTCTGTGTGCAGGTCCCCTGCTGCAGTGTTTCCACCCAGTCGGATTCCTCATTCTGGTTGCAGACCCCCTGCGCTGATGAGCCTCTGGTGCCACACAGCACTGTATGGGCTTCTTGTTACTTGATCAGGGTAGGAAGGTAATTCAAGTAGAAAATATGCCTGGCAACCTGGAGCCCTATTTCCTTTCCCTGCCCAGTCAATGGGTGACATGTTACTGCTGTCACAGTGCTTCCTTCTTGGGAGTTCTGTGGGGCTGTAGTGAAAAATTTTGTTTGTTGGATGTGGTTGCTCAAAGTGTTTTAGAAGTTCAGATGTTTTCCTGCCAGCGCCAGGCTTGCACCTCCTCTGGGAACACATTTACAAGAGGGGCCATTTCTACCAGATGTAGCTTTTCAAGACACAGGTCCTGGCTTCCCCGAGTCTCACTCATCCTGCCTTTGCTCCATCATGTGATTTAATGGTCACATAGTATTTAAGAGGCTTCAAAGATACTTTCGTAGTGTGAATAATGATAGAGGGATTAGTGAGGAGCAGCAAATAACACACTAAACCAGGACTGCTGAACCAACAAGCTGCTGTGTGACCTTGGGCATCTTTCCACCACTCTCTACCCTGGCTGCCTCCATTACTCATCATGGATCTTCTTTGTTTAAAAGTGAACCAGTTCCTATTAGGAAGCTATATATTCCTAGTGTAGTGACATACAAACTTTCAGTGGGGTCTCAAAATTTTATCAAGGTAATTTTTCAGTGTTATTGATGCTATTTGTTAGGCTTGTATGTAAACCATCCACAGCAGCACTGGTTGTTTCTGGAGTGCTTATAGGACAAATAAACACCGTCTGCTCCACTGCAGGGCCTGCCAGCCCAGCCCCTACCAGCCCAGCCCCTACAGTGCCTTCAGAGACCAAGGACCTTCAGCATGGCTTGCCGGAGAAGAAACCATTCCTTTGTCACCAATGTCATAACTCAGCACAGTTGATTTATTGCTTCCTGAGTCCCTCTCTCCAGTTCCAGAGTTATCGTGGGCCAGTTGTGGTGTGCGCTCTCTGGCTGGGTGACTTAAACCAGGACCAGTTCCTGTCATCTGCGTCAAAAGGAAGGAGATCAGGTTTTATTGGAAACAGCATGTGGGCATTCTGAGCAAAAGCAGTGTTGTGAATGCCTTTGCCACTGCTGGCAGGGGGGATGAGCTGTGCAGCCGTGCTGGGCACCCTGTCACGGGCTCTGCAGAGCCAGGCCAGGCCAGGGCACAGACTGGGCTTACAGGGTGCTCAGCATCCTGAGTGAGTGGAGAGGGAGACACAGCCAAACACAGAATAGATCAAACATTCCACCTTTTAGTGGAAAAGAGACTTTTTTGCATGTAGCTGGAAATCCCCAGAGACACCATATTTTTTTAACCTTTCCCTTAAAAAGTATCTGCTCCTCTCCCATCACTAAAAAAAAATTATTTTGATTTTTTTAAAAAGCTAAACCAGAAAAGTATTTTTTCTTGAGGAGTAAATCAAATTCCCAACAACTTCTAAACCAAATACTTTATCCAAGTGTGGAATACATAATACATACCTGTGAACAGCATCAGTGTCTTTTTTTGTGCATGGGTAACATTCAGTGCAAATGCAAGTACAAAAGCTCACTTCTAGCAGAAGAGCTGACAGCTTCAATACTTATTGATCTCAGCCTCACTAGGGTTTGTCTCTATATTTATTTCTTTTCTCAGAGCAGATGGGCTTTCCCAATTGAGTGTGGAATGTGTATTTATTGGTCCCACTGCCCTGGGGACTTTCATTTTGGCAAGGAAAGCAAAGACGACGCCAGTAGACAAGAGAGGGTCTGAAAACACTCCTGGTAGGTTTGAAGGGATGAGCAGCATAGTTAGCAAAGTTAAATGGTTTTATATGACATGGTTGTCTGCGATTGCAGAGGGCTAGACTCGACACGCAGACGATCTTTCCAGCTCTGGTTGCCAACTTGGGCATGTCATTCGAGTTCGGCTCGAATGCAGCCTAGAGAGCCCCTCTCCACATTAGTGTCTACCACCAACCTGCTTGGGCAAGTCATTTCCTTGCTCAGAGATGCTTGCAGAGGAAGTTATATTGGCTTCAATTGTACTTTCTTTTTATAAGCCTGTGTGAGCTGCCATGTTGACAGCTCTGTTTCAGCCTGTTTCAGAGTGACCTGTCTCCCAAGGACATCCACACAAGGGGTTGAGCCACTTGGACCTCAAGTGTAAAATGGTATTTTGGGTGAAAGTGGTGATGGTGGAGACAAACTCTTCAAAGGCAAATCTTCTCCTGCTAGATGCCATCTGCTGAGCTTAGCAATTGTGTATGGGGAAACTCCCAGTGAGGCTTTGCCAGGCTTAGGCTTTCTCTTAACAACTATTTTTAGGGTTGATACTATAAATCCCAGTCTCTCCCTTTTGCTGCTGCTTCTTATCTCCTTAAATCATGCATAGTAGCAGCTGTTTGGCTCTACCTCTGACTTTTCCCTCCAAAGGGAAGGGAAACTATTTTGAAATGTAATCCTTTTCCTCTTTTTTTGGCTGGGAAAGACCTGACCTGCAAAATGTAGGCCACTGAGTAACACCACCTTATCAGTACCTTCAAACCCCAGCCCTGCTGTGGGGTCAGAGGAAGGATAGTGCATTGGGCTGCTCCTGGTGGGTCCTACAGAGCACACTTGGTGCAGAGCTCATCTGGACAGGTGCTCAGGCTGCCGGCCCTGAGCATGCTGTGCCAGGAGCAATGGCAGGAGGCAGCTACCCACCAGCTCCTCATATTTGCTGGAGGCAAGCAGGCTCCTTAGCTGAGATGTGCTGTCCCAACAATTTGCAGACTGACTAGATGGCTGCACCCCAAGGGTGCTCTATGCTCCCCAGCTTTGTTTTCCTCCCCTCTGCCCCGGGCCCTTTCAAGTGGCCCAGGAGCAGCACAGGCTCTTAGCATTGGGACTCTCACGCTGGGGAAGTCTGGGTTTGGTTGTTGAGGTTTGGAGGAGTTGTGGGGTTTTGAGCGTTCACAACACGCGTCAGAGCTTGGCCTGCTGCGTCAAGCCCACTGTGTCACTCCGGATGTAGGGGTGGGTGCTCAGGTGTTGGGCCACTGTGGCTTATTCCTTTTGGTGTCAAACTGTTTATGATTCATGTGTTGCCATAACATCACTTCCCATTAAAAACATGGGATAGTGATCCAGCACCTGGCAAAGGGCCCGGCTCCTGTCTCCCCTTCACCAGCGACCTGAATGCCGATAGTGCAGGTTGCCACCAGCCCCTTCCTCACAGTCTGGGGTCCTTACTCAGGGCTAGTGGCTGGTTAAGGGTGGCTCACATGGCTGAAAGTGCCTGGTGAAGTAGGAGCAGAGACCAGGCCTGGGTGGCTCTCACGGTTTGTTTGGGAAGGAGGTGTGTGTGCTCGTGTGAACGCATGTGCAGGTTGGCCTAGGGCTGGCCAGGGTATGCTGTGGGTGAGAGTGGAGGTGCATTTCTGCAGCCTCCTCTGCTACTGTTTGTTCAGCCAACACAGTTGCTTTCATTCAAGAGCTAAATCACAAGGGGATAATTTGCAAATAGCAACTGTATGTTAAATACTAATTTGTATGTACATGTTTGGGTTGCTTTCCAAAGTCCATTTATCATCTCAGGTCCCCTGCATCTGCTGCCACGAGGCTTTCTGCCAACTCAGCAGAATGGGAACTCCGGCTAACCCTGCTCGCACTTGTCTTGCTCCCAGCACCTCCGGATGAGAACTAAATATTGCTGGGTCTGCCATGAGATGAGCCATCCCAGTGCTTGCAGTGTGTATGGGTTTCTATCCAACAGAAAATGCTAAACATGTAAAGTTTATCTGGGCTTGCCGGAGTCTGTACCCATCTCGTTTTGTCACTGCTCTAAACTTGGAAAAACAGTAGAAGTGATGAATTTCTCAGGACCTCTAAACTTGGTACAGATTCTAGATGTATAGAGAAAGGTGATGTGAGACCCTCAGTTTGTACATCAGCCTGTGGATTTGCAGTTCTGTTTCTTTCTGCTGGAGCTCTCACCAAAAAGCATAACTCCATGTGGTGCCCAACATAAGCCCAGAGCCAGCTGCTTGCCCACAGATCTTAGGGGGTAAGTAATATCTGGGCCAATATCTAATCTGGGCAGGTCTAAAACTAACCATGAGAAACAACAGCCCTACTATAAAACAGATGGAGGCAAATTTTCTATTATTTCCTAAAAACCATTTAGAATCAAATGAAAACAGTCTCTGCTGCCTGTGAGTGTGCACATGGTGTAATTGCCAGCACCACCAGTTGCACAAAGCAGATCAATACAGCTGAGCCCAGAGCCCGTTTTCTGGGGAGACTGGCATTGTATGTGAGCTGGAATTTCCTGTAAACCAAGTGCCTCTGCAATAGAAAGAAATGTCCAGGAAACAGCTGCACACATGCAAAGCACTTTTACTACTTGCCTGATGTTTTCCTCAGCATCACTTTTTCATTAATTTTTTTTAAATGCTTAAATCCTGTGCAAACAACCTTTTTCTCACCAGCTTCCTGAATGACAGTAGCCAAGAGAAACAGCTTCATTTGGGGTGATCCATTTAAGCCACACACCGTATTGTCTGGGAATATGGGGACCAGGGATTATTCAGTGGAGGTTGAAAAATGTTAATATTTTATCAGCCACAGAGTAAACAGATAAAGCGGAAACCACTTTATATTTTTCTGAAATGTTAATAATGGGCTGATAATCTCCAAAGCCTACATACTTCCTGTGATTCAAAAGGGACTGCATGTACTCAACATTCATGGTGTGGAGCTGGCACAAGATACACACCCTCTTCAAGAAAGGATACTGTTGGTCTGGATGGGAACGTGGCAAAGCAACCAAAAACTGCCTTCTGCAGTTTCTTCATGAAAGTCAGAAAGCCACAGGGAAAAGCAGACAAGGGGACCTGCAGCCATTCATACCTGCCTGGAGCCTGACCCACACATCACCTTAGACCTGGGACCCAGCAGCGCTGGTTTTAAACCTAGAAAGACCTATAAGTTGCTTGGCACCTGTCTAAAGATTATCTTTAATTATTTTTAAGTGTTGAATTGTGGAAGGACGTAAAGGTTTGGACCAACCCTGAGTTATTAGAATGAGATTCACAATGAGGCCCATGTAAAGGGCATCCCAGCACACATCTGCTGCAGGGCAGTTTTGTGTCTTCCTCTTTGACACTAGACCGCTCCAGGACCTGGCATCAAAGGCCCTGTGCACTGCAGGGCTGGAGCCAACAGCTGGGGGTCTCTTCCTCGCTAGGCCCAAACAGGGACACCAGTCCTTGCCCACGTGAGAAGGCAGAAAATGTACAAATACCATTGTATGAATCTGGAGAGCACTGGCATGGGGAGGACAAAACTGCAGGTCAACTTTTGCTTTGTACTTAGTGACACTTGGTCTGCAATTCCAATGTTCTAGCTCCTGAGAGGTCAAATTAGACTTTTCCCAACTATCAGTGATTATTAGTTAATGTAGCTTTTAGATATATCTCCTAAAGAGGTGTATGTTGGTGCTTATATGCTACAGGCTGGTCTGAGTGCAGGAATGGGAGATGTGACTCTCCATACCAAGAACTATTTCCATTTTAGGTTATATCAAGCCTCTGCAAACCTATTCAGCTCTTATATCAGATTGACTGTATTGAAATCAAAATAAATTTCCTGTATTTGGTATAGATATATCATTTCTCTGGCTTTGTATGTGGGAGCCCTGATGCTTTTCTGGCAGAAGTTGAAAGTTTCTACCATTTACAGACCTGTGCAAAAACTGACAGGTATAAAATTCCCTGCTGGTGCCAACTTAATGCCATTTTTCTTTTGCAGTCAAGGATCTAAACACACACACAAGTTTTCTATAACTATTGCCAAAGCCTGGGGGGTGTTCCAGTCTCCCCTTTCTCCAGGGTTTCACTGAGACTTGCCATTTTTTCACAACAGGCAATGTCAGACTGAAAGACTGGAGCCTGAGCAGAACAAACCCTGCAGCCCTAACTGGCAGCACCCAGTGACCTCCCTTTCAGGTTAGACTTTTCCTCAGGTTTCTGCATGCACATCCCTGTGTCTTTATTCAGGATGTTCCCGTTGCCAAGTGCAACATATAATAACTACTTTTCACTGTATTGATGGCACTTCCTCCAAATCACAACCAGATATCCTTCTTCCACTTCCAACAACAGAAACAAAGAAGGCTTCCCTGAATCTGTGGATATATATGAAGAAAATAACATTCGCTGGAGATCACAGTCACCACATTTTCCTTTTTTTGTTTTCAATTGAATGTAACTGAAATGTATAACTCAAGGACTTTTCCCTTGTCCTTTCTTGTAATTAAAATCCAGTATTTTCCCATGTCATTTTGGTTTTACTACACAGCAGATACATATTATCAGCAACAATTTAAATGAAGTTTTTAAAATGCTGGGCAATTTGTTATATTACTTGGTGAAACTTTATTTGTAATTGGCGTTTCGTAAGTCTTACCAACAAAAGTCTTTTGAGTATTATCTTTTTATTGTTGCTGCTTTTTCAATGCAAGTTGCACATGAACAGGAAGGACAGGAGCCCCAGAGCTCCATTGACTCTTGGCTGCTGTTAGATGGATGGCTGAATGCTCTCTCTGGTCCTTCTCACCCACCTTCAGCTCCAACCCAGCCTGCCCAATGCCCCAGGATCAGGAAAAGGACTGTGCCACGAGGAGCTCAGGGTACCCCCATAAGGTTTGGTGAGAAGAGGAGGTGGCTGAAAACACAACAGCTCTGTTGCATCATTGGCCCCAGGCAGCGATTCCAGGGACTGTGCACGCACAGAGGATGCCTGATGGGATTCCCAGACGTTCTGGCTCCCACTCTTGCCCACAGTTTCAAGTAAACAGTTTGATACACTTCCCTTTTCAATTCCTGTTTCCCTTTGCAGGCACATGGGCAACACGAACTCACATTCCTGAGACAAGAGGGCAAAACCAGCCAAATTGGTTGTGCCTTAAAACACTGTTTTCTATGCTTTCCTTCCTTTCTTTCCCCCTTTCCCTTTGCATGTGTGTTGCTGTTTCCACAGCAGTGACTAAATATTGACATGCAACATTCACCAAACAAGAAAAACGAGCACATGAATAAATATGAACTGAAACTGCAGGCTTTCCAGTGGCAAGGCTCACTGGCCTCCTCCGAACCATGGGAGCAAGAAAATGCCTACAATCCACCACCTCTGCCTGGGGCAGTGGGGCTTTCCAGGCTGCCAATCCACAAAATTCAAAGGTGGCTACTGGCAGCACTGCATGTGCTATCAATGTGAATTTGAGGCTGGAAATGCTGCTCCTATAAACTGGTCATCAGGGAAAGGCCTCTTCCCATTTACTCCAAAGTGTCCATGTGAATAGTGTGAATTTACAGTATTTGCAACAGTCTCCATGCCTCCTCCACTTGCCTGCATTCCCCAGCAGGTCTTTTCACTGAGTTACTTTTTGGATATAAATCTTAGCTGAGATGCAACATCTGGTTTTCAGCAAGATCTTGATTTTTTCCCCATTCTACAGCTGGACTGGAGGTTGAGGGGGTTAAATGCTTGCTCAGGTTTACAATATCGGGCAGGGGCTTAGATGGGATTAGAGCCCAAGATGCTTACAGTTTATGCCTTGCCTTTGCTAACCATTTCTCAGCCAATGGTTTCACTGGGTGCAAGAAGAACTTGTTCATGCCATCAGGGTGTGTAATTCCGGAGCTGCACCCACCAGCAAATGATTTGTCTAGAAAGAAATGTTAACCAATCTCCAGTTGAATTTCAGCTTTGTGTTACCCTTGGCATAGGATTTGTTAGAGTTTTGGATCATTGGGATGAGAACAGCTCAGAGACCAGGAGATCCATTTCATGAAAGATGTCAGGTTTTAAAATTTGGTTTCACTCCAAGCAAAAATGAACACAGAAGAAGTTGCAGCTTTCCTCAAAGTCTCTTTTAGGTTTCTCCTCAATGAATTAAATGGGTTACGTTCTACAAGCCCTTTGTTATCTGGCATAGTTTCCAAACCTTGTCTCAATTAGACATAAATTTTTGAGTGTATCCCATATTTTTCCACATCCTTTTGAAGGATAGATCCAAGGCAGGACAGAATATTCTAGAAGTGGTCTCACTAATTCCTCAGGCAAAGATAACATAATTTACATCTCCCCTGACAGTCTGTTCTTTTGGAGTTCTAATGCTCTTAGCCATGGTTTTGTCCTGATTGTTTTGTGCTCCCCAGTTGCCTTCTAATGTTTTTAGAACTTCACATCTTGGAAACTGGACCTCCAGTCTTCACATTGGCTGTTTGGTTTTTCATTTGGTCCAGTTCAAGTGCATATTGATGAAGCAAGCCATAGCTTCATTCTTGGTACAGCAGCACATTCCCTTGTTGAGCCACTTCCAAGTGCTATCCCTACTTAAATCTGCATTTCATTCAAGATCCTTAAGAAAGAAAGTGGATGGTATTTGGTCAAGGGTAGGATGCTATCAGAAACAGCCCCATTTCATCACAGTTTCTCACTTACAACTATTTTGTGTTCTGTCAGTTCCATAATTGTATTCAACTTAAGAAATGCTACACTGCTTTGTAGAGTGCTCAATTTATTGGTGTCATGCAAATAAACCTTATGTCTTATAGGAAACTCTCTATATTATATCAGAAGCATTTTTATTAATGAAGCTTATAATTTCATTTAAAAAATTAGTTTGGCTAAACCAAATTTCCATACAACTATGCTGACTGGAGCAAAATATGCTGCCTTTAAATTCTTCAAAGCTTGTATCCAGTATCAGTCTTTTCACAACTGAACCCAGAATCAACATCCGATTAACTGAGTTAATACCAGCTGGGATTTTCCATCTATCCCTGTTCAAATGTGGGCACTTTTTGCAATTCTCTTCAGTCTTGTGGGATTTCCCTCATGTTCTAAAATGTCCTTAAATCTAACAGTAGCAGGTCATACAGCTCCACTTCCACTCAATTTAAAACAGCTTACTGCTGCCTATTGAAAGTTTTCACTGGTTTGTGATGCACCAGAGAGGATGCCATTATCACTGGAAGATAGAAATATGCTTTCTTTCTTTCAAAAATCAGAACAGCAATAGGTATTTATAAGTGCTTCCTGTCTCAGGGACTTGTCCTTGGCTATAATGGTGTTCATTAATTCTGGATGTATTTCTTAGTTTTCCATTGTTATTCTCACTTGAAAGGCAGTTCTTAGTTTCCCTTTCACCCAGGTAAGAGTGGTTATATTAATAGTCCCTGTTAACCTCACTCTTAAGCACCATTATACTGGAGGGGCTTGGTTTCCATTGCAGTTTGTCCTTGAATAGGTTTGATTAAGCATATGTTTAAGTACTTAATTAAAATCTGAATGATCTCATAACTCCGAAGTGGGACAAGTGATGAATTTTCACAGCAGAACAAGTCCTTTCTGCAGAGCTTCATATTCTGCACATCATGATGTTGTATTACCTGTTCTCCCCTGGACTGCATGCTTCAATTACCTTTACTGAAATAGATCTTACTTTTATAAATTAAGTACTTCATATATGCCACTTTGTACTCGTCATTTCAGGTACAGATGCTTGTGCATAAACAATTTGTCTCACTGCCAGATTTGTGGGTTTAGACAAGTATGGGTAGGTGTGAGTAGAATCTGTCTGACTCACAGAAACATGTATTTCCATCCAATAACCAACATGGAAGCTCAGTATTCAAAATTTGCTTCTGTTGAGTGCAGAGAGTGGTTTTCTGTAACAGGAAGTTTTAGGTTTGCCAAGCCAAGAGAGCTGTCTGAAGCTTATCTCATCTGTCTGATCATATTTTTCACTGAAAAAAGGTGTGATTCTCCTTTTTCAGCTCATGTTATGGCATAGATATCTGCAGAGACTCTGAGTGATGCCCATCAGATTTAATGGATAGAAGTATGGCTTCCTACGTGTTGAACACTGCTACAGGTGGTGCCTGTTGGAAACTTACCCAGGCTTTGCAGAAGTGGGTAAACCCTTTTTTCTTAATCTGCTCCTAAGCAGAGCCTTTGCCTCTTGCTGATGTCACACAGACAAATCTGTGACTGTGGATTATTTGCAGATGATGGTGTGTGATTTACCACCTTAGGCCCACATTGGTGTTTTGCTCTCCTTGGCCACTGGCATTGTTTCAAAAGGGAGGATATCCAGGATTGTTTGCTAATACAAGTCATCGATAACCATGTGTGTAAAGTTCATGAATTTCCTGACACTTGCCAGTGTTTTCACGTTAAGCCAGGGGCTGTCCAAATTCTTGTAAGTAATAAATCACATGCCTCACCCTCCACACAACAGCAGAGCCAAGTTTATTGAATAAAATATTCACACGGTGCCTATTCATCTCCATGTTGTTCAGACCCATTCAGGTGAGCACAGGCATCCACTCAGGAGCTGACTGCTGTTTGCTGGTTCAGGTGAGGCAGGCTGGCATTCCTGCTTGTCATTCCCTCTGATACCCAAGTGGCAATAGTTTCCCTGATGCCTTTGAAAGTGGGTTTTGCACAGTGCAGAAAGTAGCCAACAACCAGCCCAAAGCTGCTTTCTGTATGTGATGAAGGTGGAATTAGTTCATTTCTCTGCTTGCAGAGATGCTGTCACCAGTGTTCATCTCGGGCTCTAGGTCCTCTGGTCCTTTTTGCTGTAGTCAAAGCAAACTGCCTGCTGCATCCCATAAAGCAGGCTGTCACAATAAAGATTTAACAAGAATATTATTGTCATTGGCTAGAAAGAAAGATGCTGTCTAAATGATTGTTTTCCTTGAGTATTTTAACAGAAGTTTTAGTTCAGCATGAAGAGCAGCTTCGCCTTCTTTTATAAGAATTGGCAGGAAGAGGTAATATTTTAGCTGACGCGTAATCTATCTTGACTCTATTGCTTTTTTATTGTTTGTCAGAAAGGCCCTGGGGGTAAACATTATTTCTTTGTCTGTTTTGTCTCTGGCTTTGTGCCATGGACACATTTCTCACACCATGCATGTTTCTGCATACCGGTGGGGAATAGACTGGGTGAGGACAAATTACCAGCTCTGCACACAGGCCTCCCAGGTGCCATTTTCGCATCTGTGTAGAGGTCATGGGAGTCAGAGTGTAAGAGGGAACAGGCTGCAGGGAGCTTCCCAAGCTCCCCTGGAAGTTGTCAGCTGGCGATTTCAGTTCAGCACCTCACACCTTGCTCCCAGCAGTTGTGGCTGAAGAGCTGCAAAGCGCTCAGCCAGCACTAGGGAGGCCAGACAGACAGACAGATGCTCTTGCTGTGTGTGTAGATGAGCCCAGGCAATGACTTAACAATGATTTGCAGCTTCAGGTGAAACAAATTCTCTCACTTGATCTCCTGCAGCATTTGATAAAGAAAGAGCTGACATACATTTTCAGCAAAGCTCTTGAGCTTTACAGTTTTGAGAGCTCATTTCCCTGGGTGCCGGCTCTGGAGTCAGTGTTCCTGAGATGCCAAACACACAGTGGTTGCTTAGTGCGTTTGTTATCATCCACACCTAATAAAAACTTACAATTTTATGCCTTCCTCTGTTGCACCATCTCTCTCTCACCTCCTCTGTGAGTTGTTGAGATGTTAAGTCTGTGCTTTTCTGGCCTCTTTGTTCCTTGGGGCTTACATGAGCAAACCTCTCTCTTAAACTGAATGCGAACATCCCCAAGGCAAAAGAAGGTTTCCCATTCATCTGTGGGATGGTGTTTTGGATGGTTTTGTCTCCCATCACCTAGAGAACAGCAGCCCAGACAGCTGCCCCTTCCCTCTCTACTGTATTAGAAAGGCTTTATCTCTCGTCTGGCACCTTTCTGTCTTTCCTCTCACAGAAGGGCTGGAGGTCTCCTGGATATACCAAACTTTCCAACTTTGCTCTCGAAGTTCACCTTGGCTGACAGAATGGAGGGATCTTAGAGCACTGGTTCTGCTCAGCAGCCCCAGCTGAGTCCAGCTGGGTGGACAGGTGAGAGAAGGATGCTCTCTATCCCTGCTGTCCTTCCTCTGAGATGAGCAAGATCTGTATGTCCAAACTGCTGAAAGAGTATTTCCTAAGAAAACCAGAGGAGTAAAAACCCCATCTGTCTGTGGGATTGGTATTTCTTCACCAAAAAACCTGGTTCAAAACTGGCTACTGACTGTGGATTACTAGAAGCACTGGACACCTAACCTGAGATACTCTGTCAGCAGCTACTATGAAATATGTTGGTCCTAAGGGTTAGTGTTAGTTGGCTTGCTCGGATGTAGAATTAAATTGCTTTTTCACTTCACATATCTTCTCAAATCCCACTACTTAAGATTGTAGAGGGGCAAAGGGTAGACAAGAACACCAAGCACCTTTGGCAATGACTCAATCCTTTTTTTCAGCTGAAGAGTTGGTGGATCCTGTGGGTGGCATATAAGCTGAACCTTCTCTCCAAACACAAGGACAGAGGTCTCTGGGATATGTTCCATAAAACATCATCACCTAAAAACTGCATAAATTCACAAGCGTCTCAGTCAAGTAAGACATTCCCAGCATCCTTCTGAGTATGTATTTAGTACCAAGAAGTGTCAGGGAATAAAAAATTGTTCTGTTATTATGAAGCTCACACCCCAGCCATGAATATTCTTCGTTATTTCTATTCACTGAGATTTTTTTCAAACAAAGTCATTTAGGGAAGTCCCTCTCTTCACAATAGAGACGGCAACTGGCATTTTATTAGAATGAAGCTGGAGAAACAGGCAAGTCTACCATGCAGAATATAAACACTCATCCTTCAGACCTGTGTTCAGTTCCTGGCAGTGCAAGAGACTTCCTGGGTGAGTCACAAACTAACCCTGCCCTGTCCTTGTGTGTGTGTGTGTGTGGTGGCTCTTGAGTCCAACATGTCTCTGAGGAGTGGAGCTTACAGAGCTTACATCTTTGTAACATCTGCTTGGATCCATCTATAATCTGCTTAGAGGTCTCTGTCTCATGGGTACCCTGTGCTTTACTACACCTGGTGGTAGTAAGGCAGCCTCAGAGCCGTCCCACTTCCCAAGCTGGCAGTGCTCTGTTGAACACAAGATTACTCATTCCCCATTGAAAGCAAGCAGTGATGAGAGTGAGCAGGAAATGGGCCTTTAGATCCGGGGGTTTCCTTACATTTCTACATCCACTAAGCCTGCTTCCCTCACATCTGGCACATTGGGGCCTTATAATCCTTAAATCAGCTATAATAGCAGGAATGGAAAGTAAATTGCAATTACAAAGGAGAATATGCTCAGAGGTTCTCCTTTTGTGGGTGTAAAAGCAAGGAGGGTGAAGCGGGAACTGACTTTAATGTATTTACTCTTTCAGGGATGGGTGCGAGTACTGGCTGTTGTTTTTGTTGAAAGCTCTGGGGGCAAAGGGGTTTTTGTCAATGTTTTACAAGTCTCTGGATGACGGTTTGAAATTGCAGCAAGAAATGTGATTCCTGGCTTAGCAGACAGGTTCTGCAAGTCAAGCTTTCTGTTTATTTTAATATTTCAGGGATCCTTCAATGTGTGTCACATGGACAAAAAGAAAGGGGGAACTCCTCCTCCGGCATGAACACAGCCACAGAATTGTCTTAAAGGTGCCGAGTTCCTGTGAGCCACATGCCAACATACACTGTCCACTCCCCAGTCAGACCATCCCAGCAGGGAATTCCTGCTGAGCCAGCTCAGATCCATGGGTACACCTGGCTGTGGATTTGTACAGATACCAAACACCATGAGTATGCTCTAGCTAGATGATAACCTAAAACTAAAAGACATTCAGCTGATGGGTTCTAATCATTTTCCAAGGGAAGTGAGAGAAAGAAACCCATTGTCCAAGATATTAAAAACTCTGCTGGCATCAGTGGCACACAGGATTGTGAAGAAGGGTTCTGTATTGGGGGCTTGGGGTACACAAGGAATCTTCTCCATCTCTAATGCAGGTGTTTTCCTAAATCAACTACATAAAGTCTCCAGAGGCAACTGTAAGAATGTAAAAGTTTATAACTTCTAGTTCTATCTGTTGTGCTTCTGCACGTTTCTAATTAACTCACAATTGCTGCGTGAGGAGCGTGGAGAGTTTTCTCCAGTGACTGAAGCTGAGAGTGGAGGAGTGTGTTATCCCAGGACATGGTACATATCTGTGGTCAGCCCATCTCTGCAGTTGATGTTCTCACATGCAGGTTTTCCAGACAACACTCATGAAGGCTCCAACCAGAAGGGCACTACATGATCAGCTGCATAAACTAAACTGGCCAAGGTTTTCCTTCTAGATCCTTAAATTGTTTTAGCAGCTAGGAAGGTTTTTGCTAGGGATTCCACCATTTTGGTTATGATTTCTCCATATTTATAGTTAAGGGATTAAAATAATCAACAGATGAGCTGCTTCTGCAATTCCTTTAAAATGGTTTTCAGAATGATAAATGCCAGCTGGGCATTTAAGAGTGTATTTCTTCCAGAAGTGGGAGAGTCTATTTTCTGAGGAACTAGTCGATTTTTGTGAAGAAAGTTCTCCTCAGATCTACATTAAAGTAGCTTCTTGACTTTATGCAGTTTCCTGGAGAGCTGTGTCTGTTTTGCATCTCTTCCTTCTACCTCATGCTATCCATTACACTTTATGCTTCATCACTGAATTTTGAGCATATTCCTGCTGAAGTGTAGCTGTCTGCTGGGATAGATTATACACTCTTCAAAAAAAAGGAAAGGATGTGATGGCAAACTGTGTGGCATAGCTGATGCCACATGAAGAATAAAGGAGAGACATAAAAGTAATGTAATCATTCTCAGAGAAAAAAAGCAAAAAATGAAGCACAGACCTCTTAGACAGAAAAGATGAGACAGTGAAATTATAATCTAGTCTCCTTCACCTCGACAAGTGCCCTTGCTCGGACCATCTCATTGCATCCCTCTGGAGGAGGTTTTACTCTTGGGCTCTAAGCAATAGAAGGTGCTACAGTGACTCTAAAGGGAAGGAAGGTAGATCTGAGTCAAAGGAAGCACATGCATTGTCCCCGTCCCCCAACCAATCCCATTCCTCTATGGCAGTGAGTGATTGAACACTCCGTGATAAGGACAAAGGGGAGTTGCAGTGTTTTGAATAGCGAGCGGAAATGCCTTTCGCCCTGATTAATCTGATTGAGTTCCCAGTTTCGAAGGGAACTGGAGGGCAGACCTGGGAATTCTAGTTTAACTAGGGAGAAAGGAATCCTTGTTCCCAACAGGTAATTAATTTAATTTTACAGGAATGTTGATATTTTGCACCTATAAGTACCCTTTCATAGGCCATAAAAAACTTTCCCAGTGCACAGATGGTTTGCTCTTAGAAAAACAAGTAAAAGTGTGATCCATTCAGTGAAAATAAGGCTTCCTGTTGGGGGGAGTTGTAGGACAGTAGAACAGAAATCTGTTAAACACAAAATCCATATTTACTGCAAAGCAGTAGGATAACAGAACTCTTTGTCCAGTAATCTCTTTTTCATTGTGTGTCACACTTCCATATGTGAACACCCTTCCTAGAGGGAGCCCAGGTTTGGGGGCAGTTTTGACATTAATTCTTTAGATGTGTCAGTGTTTCTTGCCTGGCTTTCACAGGCAATTTGGTTGGATTGACACACAATGAACAGAAGGGGTTCAGCCCTAATTTTTGAACATAGACATCTCTGTGTGGGCCCTGGGTTCCCCATAACTGAGGAATGTGTGGCTCATCTAAAGCCTGGTGCAAACAGTGAGAGACGGTCCTTTGCTGACTATGTCTCCTTGCTGATTCGTGAAGGGAAAAAGAGAAGTTAACAGAAATTACTGCTGCAAGCTCCCCTCCATAGGTAAAATGGTAGAGTGGCAGCCAGGAAATCACTGGGAGAGCTGGAACAAAGCAGTCACCCCATGCCCAGACCGTTAAGACCAAGACACAAGTCCTGAGAGAGCCTTGAGATATTTTCTAGCTTAAACCATGGTCTTGCTCAGTCATAAATGAACTTAAAACTTGAGAAAAGTCCCAGTAGACACAGCAGCTTGTGAAAGTAAAAATATGAGCTTCTGCTATGGGAAGGACATATTTGGGGTATGGCTGTGGTGTTCAGAGCATTGGTGTGTGAGCAGACAAAGACAGAGCTGGTAGGACAAACACCTGACAGAGCTGGGTGGAAAAAGGACAAATGAGATGTTCCTCTCTCACACCAACTTGGCAACAATTCAAATTCCCAGCATGATTTCAACCCAGGCGCCTGCCAGAGTTGCATGAGCCTCCAGCAACAGACGTTCTGCAGCATCCCCTCTCCTCTGTGTGGATCCAAACCCAATCTCCAACCCATGGCCATGGGGTCTCTGGCTCTGGAAATTTAAATGTCTTTACAAGGCAAGAACCAAATCCTCAAACAGTCCATGTCACCTCAGGACATGGACACTCAGCCAACAAAAACCCAGGCACCTGCAGATAGGTCACAAATCAGGGAATGTTTTTAGGAGAAAAGTAGGGCCCAGTCAGGAAACAGGAGTGTTTTTAAACACTGGAGCAAATGCCAAGTAACTATTCAAACATCTCTTCAGTCCCTTCTACCTGCTGAAAGGGGCACCCTGTCCCCCTCATTTTCTGCACCAGAAAAATATCCAGCAGTGCCAAGTCAGTAGCTAGGAAATTGCAAGAATAATTCCCAAACCAGTTACCAAATGACGTACATGAGACCTTTTAAGGACATGAGAGGTTAGTTCTTTCCATTGGCAAAAGGAAGAAGAACATGGTAAGAAAAAATCTTTTTCATTGTGGAAATTTGATCATAGGAATAATTTCTGAAAGATACGCTGGAGATCAGACTTCCATAGGATAATAAATGGTCATTATTATCAAGAACACAAACATTTTTGTCTATGAAAAGGGTAGTAATTGAGTTAGGGCAGAGGCCAGTAGACAGGATATACTATGTATGGGTTGATGCTAGAAACACTGGTGCCTCAAAGTTAACTGCTAGTTGCCAGTATTAGTAAAGACATCTTCCTTTCTATATGAGCTATTTTATTTTTTAGACCCAGAAAAGGAATCTTGCTTCTCCCTTGATGGGACATCCTAGCCTGCATCAGAAATAAAATTAGAAAGTAAAAACCTTCAGTTAGAAAGTCCATAGTCTAATTCATCCTGTCTAAATAAGTGCTGGCTTTGTAAGTATATTCAGATTCTGAGTCTTTTTCTTGCTAATGCATTGGGCATTAGTAACCTAAATGTGAATTATTTCTGTGTTTGTAAGTTAAAAGGGAAAAGTCCAAATGCACTGAGGAGTCTAGAGCTTAAGACCATTCTCTCTTCCCTCAAAGCTGTATATCTTGTCTCACTTTGCTTCTCTGAGCAAGTAAAATCAGAAGACAAAAGCAAAACAGAATGAGAGAATAATAGAAAAATCATGGTGAAGACTCCTCAAAAAAGCATGACAACCAAGTCACTGGGCTCTTATCTGCAGCTATTTGGAAAACATGGAAACATCAGAGTGATGGGAACAAGCCAGAAAACTGCATTCATGTGGAATAAGGGAAGAGAAAGATCTGACAGCTCCCTGAAACAAGGGGCAGCTTAGCCAGGTGCTGTCCATCTCTTTCCCACAAAATCCTCTCAAGTTGATATGGAAAGTGTGAGACCCAACAAATCATTTGCAATCTTCAAGTAAAAGAGTTTTGCACATCAGCTTGTAGAAGAGGCTGCCAAAAATGACACTCTGGCTCTGGGATTTACATACATATCAAGTAATTTATAACACACTCCTGCACAGGTTAATAGTCTGTGTGTGAGTGAATGGGTGCCAGGAGAGCAGGTACCACATCTGGTTCTCATGCCAAGGTTCTTTTGATAGCACTAGAAAGAATGAAAGATATTTTAAGCAAAACTTGAGTATCCAAATAAGATCAAGAGAGGATATTTAAGGTCATGAGAGAGTGTGAGCCCACCTATGATATCAGATCAAGCTCAGGGGCTTTGCAGCCTGCCTGAGTGAGATAAGCCCAAATAAGTCTCCAGTCTGTGTGAGAGCCTGATCAGTCTCTGCATCCTTTGAGGGCCAGGAGTACACAAAACCAGTACAGACACTTTGTGCTCCAGCTGCCCTGGCTTTGCCAATCCAGGGGCTCTGAGCTGCGGGACTGAGACACAGGCTGTCTAGACTGCACGTGCAGGATCACAGACTCTGATCCGGGAGTTGGATGACAACATTTCATAGAGGCAATATTGTATTTTCTCTGTTGCTCAATGGCAGCAGCTCTGTGTCCAGAGGACCCTTGTGGGGACAGCTGAATTCCTACAGGAAAGCTGCTGAGCTGCTCCGGGGGATTTCCCGCGCTGTGTGGGAGCTCAGCAGGCTGCCCAGAGCCCGGAATCCTGAACCACAGCCCGTCCGTCAGCACGTCGCCCCATGTGTGATTACAATGGTTTTCACCACCCTCACCCCTCTCCATCATGTGTTTATAATCACCACTATTATTCTAGAGTCAGAGAGCAGGAGCATCCTATGCAAATCAGGATGCCAGGGTCAGCTAATGAATTGGTTACACCCTTTCCTTCCAAGGAAACCCAAGCCCTTGGAGTGATACTGACAGTGCACCATAGGAAGTGCAAATGCACTGGAACCATAGAGAGCTGAGTCACTGTTTTTTTCATAGCTTTGTTCTAAGCAGCTGAGTTTTAGATGTAAGAGCATCCTGGGTTGCAGTGAAAGAGTTTCAGGAAGTTTTCCTTGGCCTCACACTTCTGCCCCACGAGTCTAACTCAGGAGATACAGGTTGGTCTCCTGCTGCTGCACACACTGACAGCACACCCACTGTGTCACCTCACTTTGCCTCAGCTTCCCCCGTCTATGAACTTCAGTCATAGTAAAAACCCCTTCCATAAAGATAGGCAGGCCCTAAAAGCAGTGTAGCAAAGTCACCCCAAGGATAGCACAGGAGTGTTTGTGGCCCTGCTGCTGGTGCAGATAGAGGACCTGTTGACTTACCAGGAAAGGTAGAAGACACTGTTCAGGACACATTAAACACACGTTCCAGTTAATTTATGTGACCTGGCACACCAAAAACTAATAAAACCAGTTTATACTTTCACTTGCACATGATTAATGGCAAAGCTCTTCATCATGTATCACAGACCATGCCTAGCTGGGACAAAAATATACAGATTATGGGAGAAATTAGGAGTTAACAAAACAGCTGTTAACTGAGCTAGAAATACTCTGCCACAGTCCCATTGTAAATCAGAAAGTCACCCTGTGACAGGTCTCCCAGGCTGTTTGTTGGGCAGTTCAGAGCAGGAAAAGCAGCCAAGAGTAAGAGGGTTCCTCCTCGGTGTCAGGCTGGTGCCTGCTTAGTGCCAGATGCTGGTCGGACCCATGGTGTCCGTGGTATCCATGGTATCCATGATATCCATATTGCTGTCCTCAAAGAGCTTGTGACCACAGCAGGGAAGGACAGTGGGACTAAGCAGGTAAATGTCTTCCCTGTATTCACCGTCTCTCCTCTGGTTAGCAGTCCAGTGTGTAACTCTCAGAAGGCAATTCACTGGCAGTACTATTTAATGTATTTCCAAGGATGGAAAGCTTTCTTTGGAAAGGGAGCTTCCCCTCTCAGCATAGGCAGGATGCAGAGTGCAAAAGTTAAATTAAAATTGTTGCCATAAAGGTCACTCCAGACAGATGCAGGTTTCCAAGAGGGAAGGGGTCAGTGACCTGGAGTCACTCTGGATCAAAACAGCCAGAGCTGTGTGAACTCATTCTCACAGCGCTTGTCCCGGCTGACGCATGGTGCCCATCTCGCTGTGGACATTCAGCACAGGCAGCTTCATAAAAGCCTGCCTTCCTGCCCCTTCCCAAAAGGTTTATTTCCTGACCTAGGCAACATCACTGGGCCAGCAAGAAAAAACATCAGCAAACAGACACATCCTTTGCCTGATTCTCAGAGGGACAGAGGCAGACCTTGCCCAGCAGGATGTGGGGAGCCAGGGCACTGTGATTGGTCACTTACTGCCAGCAGAAACAAAACAAAAAAGATGCTTCACAATGATGAAAAATAAAATAGAGAGTAATGAGGGTATTTATGTCATTTCCTGATAGGCCATCATAGAGCATGATAACAGGATGGGGTCCACTGTCAGTTCCTGGATGGTTCAGGCTATTTCCCATAACCCCAGTGACTAAATAGTGCCGTGAGGGGAGCCTGAAGCTGTGGTGCATCCTGCTTCCCCATGCAGACACCTGGTTTGCAGGAAGTGAGGAACCATCCCAGGGGGGTCAGATGTGCCCTGGGAACCACAAGCCTTTCACTGGCTTTAAAAGAGTAAAAACATCCACTTTTGGGAGTATTTGCCCTTCAAAATGGCCTGGAGACCCTGGTTCCCACCCACTGCTCTTGCTAGTCAGGGCCTTGGCATGATGCAGGAGACAGCACTGAGTCCAACCACAGCTCTACCAAAGCCTGTCCCTTGCCTCCAGCAGTGACTTGGTGCTGGTGCACCATCCATCCTTAGACAAACCTGTCGATTTGCTCAACTGAGATCCCACAGTTTCCTTCCCCAGGTGCCTATTACAAGCCCTTCCCCTGTTCCTGAAGGCCTTAGCCTGCTTAGAGAGCAGTTGCTAAGCAGTCGTGGGACCTGGTCACTGCCCAAGACATGCCAGGTCTCAGCAGAGGAATTTTTAAAAACACAATTTCAGTTCAAGGTAGCAGACATTGGTAGCATTTTTGCAGGGACTTTATAGTGTCCAAAATTGGAAGTTTTTTTAAGGCACATAAAATGATGTTTTGAAAGTTCTGAAGTTATAATCTGTTGCTTTAACCATATGATAATGCCTTCCTTTGGTTTTGGCATGGAAGTTGTTCTGTGGTATTAACTGAAGGGGCATTAGGTGCTATTTCAGTCAAACAAAAATGATCTGCTTCAGAAATGAGTACGTAACTCTTTTGCTTCCAAATTACATAGTTCAATATATTCATAAAAGTTCACAGCCTCTCACCACTAACAGAGGCCCTTTTTTAGCAGCTTTGATACATTAACAACTGCAGAGACAGTAGTAAAAGAGTCAGAGAGTTGGTTTTTAAAGCTGGATTTTTTATTCTCCTAGATGCTGTTGTCCTGAGGGGCAGGTACTAGAGGACTAATGAGGTGCTGCTAGTTATGCCATTAGTATTATTCAGCACTGTAAGGCTGATTTCTTTATGAATTAGCACTTACATCTGTATGGCACAAGGAAATGCTGGCTGCAGACCAAACTTTCCCACTTGTGGAGGAGTGACAGAAAGGGCCTTGGGCTGGGCTGCACTGGGGACCCATCACTTTGCCTGCCTTCTGCTCTGAGGCCATTTCTTTCTGAGCCTGTTTAAAACAGATGGGCACGTCCTTCCAGCAGTCCAGAAGGATGTGGAAGGATGTGATGTGCACTTCTTCCCAGAAGTGTAGCAAACACAACATGATTGTCCCAGATGGGAATTATGACTCTTGCTGGTGATGATGAAGGGAGAGATGAGTCCTTCCTCCCTAGCTTGTCTTCTGCTTATGGCACAGACAAAAACAGCTGGACCAAAGCAACCTGGTTCTTGGTCAAAAGTAGCAAAGAAATTTGAAAACTGTTTTTGAGAAGAGAACAGATAAAGAATGAAAGTTTATTTTTCCCTCAAAATGAAGTCAGATTATCAGATACAGATTTTTTTCCCTTCCATATGCTGTGGACCAGCCACTGTACAGAGAAGATGCTTCATTAGCCTGGCCCCTACCAGCAGCCCTGAGCTTGGCTCTGTTGGCGGCTCTGGCCCTGCAAAAGGATTTCCATCCCTTTGAGAGACAGACATTTTTTGCCTCATATATGATGTAAAATCAGTTTCATAATACAAGTAAAATCTATCATAATCTCTTCATGCTTGGTGCTTATTTCAGAGCCCGCTGCAGCTGTCACAGCCTAATACTCTCTGCTTAGGGTCTGTGTGTGCACAGCTGGCTCCAGCCTGAGCACCTGCCCTCAGCCCTCAGAAGCGAGCTGGGATCCCCCTGTTGGGTCTGGGCTCTGGTACTCGACTGCGGGTTTTCTTTTGAAACCCCCCATGAAAAACGTGCTGAGGGGAGGGTGCCCTTTTCGGGGGCAGCCTGGTTGGATTATTTGGGCTTAGAGAGCAAAGTGTCAGGTTTGTGTTTAATGAATATCTCCATCAATCATCCTGGCTGCCCATGGAATAATTACCTTGCAGAGCCACAGTGGCAGGTAAAGCCCTTGGCTCAGGACACAGAGCAGGCTCTATTAGAAGCCCTGCTGTTATAGTCACAGTTATTATAATTTGCCTTCAATTACATTCATGCTTGGTGCTTTGCTATAGATGGCTGTTCATTCCTTTATGGGGCTGTTTCAGCAGGTACCTTATACTCCTGTGATGTTGCAGGCCAGGGATGCTCACCCCAACCTTTGAGGCATACAAATCAAATTTGCCAGAGGTGTAAGTTGTCTCCCCAGATGCTGCCATATTTGGTGAAGTGCCAGCCAAAAGCACTTCATTTGTATCCTGACTCAGCTGCACTGACTTGGAGTCTTTTGTACTCACATATTCACACAAGGCTATGACTAGCTCAGAGAGACTCCCAAAAGCTGCCAGGGAGATGGTCTAGGCTAATTTTGTAAAGCTGGTGGTTAAACTATACCAATCTCCTTCCCTCTGTGAGCTCCAGTGCCTGCAGTCATCTCAGCAATGAATCTGGTGCCTTTCACCTCTGCCCTTGCTGGCCTTTATCCCTGAACATCAGTAGGATGAAATGCCCAAGCTATGGGCTTTAAAGGACTTTACAAGTTCAATTTACAAGCTCCATAAAATTACAAATTCTCCCTCCCCACTGGAGAAGTACCTTGTAAAACATGTCCTGTATTGTTTCAGTTTGACGGGTCAGGCTGCAAAAGCAAGGCAGCATCAAGTGGAGAGAGTGCATCTGGTACCGAGCAGAGTCTCTGGCTGGGAGACGAGAAAACAAGAGCTGGACATGGTCAACAGCAAGTAAAAATAATTCCCTGCCTCTGCCTTGTGCTGTGGGAAAGCTCAAAGGCTCATCTCAGCCTCTACTTCTCCTCTCTTATTGAGCAATTATTTGCAATGTACATTTTGTTCAGTTTGCTTCAGGGAGTGACATCCGGAAGCATCTCTGCGCATGCTGATGTCCTAACCTAGCCCCAGCATCCAGGGCTGTACCTGGGACCATGTGCTTGCTCCTTAGCTAAGCATCTGGTATTCAAAAAAACTGCAGTGACCCTCCACAGCAAAATGCCTGGCACTAACCTGACACCAGGGCAGTAATCCACAAAGCCTCTTGCCCCATCTCAGGTAGCTTCTGCTGCTGGTTTTATGCCAGAGGTCTGCAGAGGTCATGCACTCCATCTTTCTGTTTCAGTTCAGGCTGCCTTGAATAGCATCAGAAAATGAGCAGAAGCCTCAGCAGCCACACAAAAAAAGCACTATCATATCCTACACACATCTACACCTGGAATTATTTGGTGTCAGACTGAGCACAGACTGAGCACAATGAGTCATAACTCACCTTTCACTGGAGCTGGAAAAAATACTCTGGAATTGTTGCCAGTGTCGGCACCATCACTGATGTTTTTAATGCCAAGGGAAAGTGTTAGTTGAAGAAAGCAAATAAGGTCCTCCCAACATCAGCTGAAAGACTGCCAGTAAAGGATAGAAAGAAAAATTCTGGGTTCTGCTGATGGCCTGTGCCAATCCATCCCATCCAGAAAAACACTCAAGGACCTGTCAGGATGACTGGGGTGTGCCAGCACACAGTGCCAGTCAGTCAGGGCTGGCAGGGATAAGCACGGAAGCATTATGCCACCTGCAACAACGGCAGAAGTCAGACAGCTGAGGCATCTCCAGAGAGAAAAGCTTGAGGGAGCAAACCCAGCCCCTGGAAAAAGCTGTGGTTCGATTTATTCAAATGCACTCTGAGCAATGTAGGAATGGGAGCCTGTCACTGGGCAGTTCTAAAGACGTCTCTTAAAATACACTTGTTCCCAGAGATGACGACAGGTAACACAATCTGAGAAGAAAAAGAGAGAGAAAAAGCTTTGCCAACACAGATGGCCAGCAGATGCCCTCCATCCCTGTTGTGCCCAGTGCTGTAGCCCTGTGGCTCTTCCTGAGGGTGACAAGCTCAGCTGTCCTAAATCTGAGGTCTTGCATCAGGGCTACTGAGACTCGCAGAGTCCCCTTTTACACCAGCTGAAGTCTCCAGGGATCACCGTGGCAACAGCTTCCTGCAACAGGGCTGAGCTCTCACAGGGGCCAGTCCGTTTCAGCCTGTAGAGGAAAGCGAAAACCTTTCAGAAACCCAGATATCCTATATGCAGTAATGACAAGATTTTATCTTCCCCCATTATGGTGCAGGGCATTTATGGGCATTTTTTGCAAGTTTTCTCTTTTCAATACAAAACTCAGCTGGTTCAGAGCAGGGACTCCTGGTGGAAAGGAGACCAGGGAAGGATTTAGGGTCTGTATCTTTTTTCCAAGGCTGGGTACTGTGAAGGGCTAGGGAGTGTGGGAGGGGGTGTCAGGGCTTAGGTCCAAGCCCAGCTTTGTGCCACCCCACAGCCACCTTTGAGTTTTGCAGAGGAACACCAGGTTTTCCAAAGTGCTCAACACTCAGCCTCCTCAGCACACGCTTGCCCTGCAGCTTTTTGGCTCCAACAGCTCCTATTGGCCTCTGCCCCCTTCCTTCCCCAGAAAACCTCCTTCTGCTGGATTCTAGCTGACCACAGGCTCTGAGATGCATTTCATCCCAAGCAGAGGCAGCATGCACCTCCAGCAGGCAGGCACCTTCAGGGCTGCATCCCACAGGGCTGCATCCCACAGTCCTGCTCCAGCCTGGTTGTGTGTGGGCAGGCATGAGTGGTTCCCTGATGGCTACTGGCCTTTTCAGCTGACTTGTTAAATCAGCCATGGCACTGCCAATGTAGCTGTAACAGTTTTTAGATGTTCAAGAGAACGAAGTTGATACATGATTCCCCTACTCACCCTTCTTGTAACTTTGGATGCAAAGTGTTTACAAACAGCTGTTGTAACATCCCTGAGGTGCAAAGGAAAATACTCAGCTACAGAGAAAAAGATCTTAGCATGGACTATGTCCAGGAATTTCATGAACAGAGCCAGGAGCTTATTCAGATGTTTCCCTTCTAGGCTCTGGGTTAGCCGAGTCTGTGGAGATGAGAGGGTTTATCATTTGTAACAGCTGTGACTGGACTGGGCCTGCAGGATGGCCCAGCATGGAGGGCTGCCCTGAGTGGGGTGACCAGGTACCCAGCCTGCTGCTGCCCTCCTCCCACTGTACAGCACACTCACTCCTCAGGCTGCCACACTATAAGGGTGTTATTCCTGTTGTATTTAAAATGTAAACCCTCTTGTTTTCTTGTCCCTTTATTTGATAAATTTTCCCCGTTCCTTGCCTCACTGCCTTCCCTTTCCATCAGCAGTATTGGCACGTGGAGCTGGTTTCTCTCCCTGGAGAAAACTGTTGCTCACCCACACAACAGGGGGGAAAAATAGCTTGTGAAAAAAAGGCAATCAGATCACTCAACCTGAAGTTAATTTCTTTTAGAATCCCCCCATTCTGGAAGCAGTTTCCTGCTCTTCTAATTGGTATTTCTGAAGGGGAGAAAAGGAGATCCCTGTTCCAGGGGTATTAAGCCCTTTAAAGATGCTTTAGCTAACAAAGCAAAGATTAGAGAACATGGATCAGATGTTTTTCCTATCAAAGCCTTTTCTTTCTTTACTTTTTTTTCCCCTACTGTGGATGTTTTGAGTCTCCTCTGGGCCGGGCTTCATTAAGGCTGTTAACTTCGTAGTGCTGATGTCTCTTTGCCCAGCTCACAGTTTGGGTGGCCTGAACTAAAATCTCCCAAAGGGCTTATTACAGGTGGTAGGCAGACAGGGCTGGAGCCTGGGCCACACCACATATTCCTGAGAGAAATGTGTTTCCCTGACCAAAAAAGCACAATATTATATTCTTAAAACATTCCAGCCCCGTCTGGGTGTTCTCTGCATGCATTCCTGTACGTGGGATTATTATTGTAGAGAATTTATAAAGTCATTCATTTCTCTGGAAGTGTATGACATGGGTTTTGGTTGAATGGGCCCAGTGCAAACTTAGAGCCATGTGGTGCTATAAAAACACAACAGTAAATAAATCAGCAGGGAGAATTTACACTTCAGCCTTCTGATTGTTTTTACATTCAGAGGCTCAGACTCAGAGCCAGAGTGTAAAATAAATACCTGTAGCAGTGAAAATGCAGCGTCACACTGGCCTGCTAGCAATCACATCAGCATAGCCAAGATACATGCAGAGCAAGGGTGTTTACAGTGAGCTTGTGGTGACCTTTTTTTTCTTTGGCTGCTTCCTATTTTTCTTGGTGATACCTCAGATCTTTATTATGGTATTGTCGGTCCTAGTGCTCCTGTGAGTGAAGGTTGCGTCAGGCCTTCAAGGGTTCCAGTGCTTGATTTTTTTTTACTGGCATTATTTTTATCACTGCTCTTTAGAGAAAAAAAAAGAAATAACTCCAGGCTGAAACGTGCCAGCTCCTGGGTGTTACCAGGATGAAACCATGCTTTTCAACTATGGAAAACAGGAATGAAAGGAGCTGGGAGATGGACATCCGAGTTCTGTGCTTTCATGGTCCTGCCATTGCATCGGGGCTCAGGGGGGAAGAGCTGAGTCCTAGAAAGAGCCAAGTCCTGAAAAGAAGCCACGTGAGTTGAGGCCTCTCTCAAACATGCCTTTGATGGGAGCCAAAAGGGGATCTCCTCACCACACTGACAAGGTGACCCTGCAATTTAGCGCTCCTCAGTTGGAGGAATTCCTACTGCACTTGTCCCTGCATAATGTGAGAATGTCACTCAGCTGCAATTTCACCCATGAGAAGACAAAGGGTGGAATCATCTTTGATGACATCAAATTGTGTTCAGAAAACCAAAGCTGCTCTGAGATGGGTGAAACTTTCCTATCCTGAAGCAGACCTTTTCCAGGTGCAAAATTGGATCACAATCCTGTGAGTCTGTAAAACAGCCCCTGCATTAACCTTCTTCCTGGGAGCCCCTCTGCTTACCCCAGGTTGCCCCGGTTGAGTTCTCCTCTGCTGACCATTGCACAAAAGCAGATTTTTGCTTTACTGCCAGAAAAGCACTGGGGTTATTTACCACCTCAGAGCCGGGGCCTTTGCCAGTTGTGATGGACCGTTTCTCATCAGCAATCAGCATCGATCTTGCGACCGATGTCTCCTCCAGGACCGATCTGTAAGAACGCCTGATTTTACCTGTCAGGCTGAAATCGCTTCTTCCCACACAAAACAGATGTGAGGGATATGTGCCAGTGTGGAGGTGACTCTAGGTGACTTGTGGCAGAATCTGTGCTTTTGTAACCCTCTGGCAGCCTCTGTCCCACAGCAAGGGGCTCTGGGGCCCCCTGGGGAACAGTAGTAGTGGCTCTGCTGAGCTTTCTTTCTCCAAGAGCCCACTGTGCTTTATGCACACTAGACAAAACACTGCTGCTGGCAAAGTATCTGAGAGCATAAGGGAATGTGGAATTTGTCTCAGTTAAAGGAATATATTACTGGCATTTGCATTTTCCATGTTTTTTAGTAAATCAAATCTCTGGTCTAATAAAAGGATGAGAATTCAGATAAGTGGCTCCATGCTCCTGGTAAAAAGAGCTGGTTACACATGTGCACCCCTTTACTGCAATGCAAGGCTGAATGGGTAACCTGTTCAGGCAGGTTAAGACCTTGACAACTCTCCTTTGATGGCCGAGATCAAGTCTGCAATTCAAAAGCACACACGAAATCATAAACCCAAACTGTGTCTGCAAAAGAGCTCGTCCCCACCATCATGCTGACATTGTGGCTTTTAGTCTTTCTGAAGGTATAAAAACTCTGAAAACTGGAAGCACATCAATCTCAATGAATGCATTATACAAGCCAGATTCCTGTTATCTTTAATAAGGGATTATTTTTGTTAGCCAGGCAGTAGAGTTATCGGATAGAAAAATGGAAGTATTTTCCTCTGGTGGGTCCCAGAACGCCACCCTCCAGGAACAACTCCCCCCTCTCCCAAGCCCCATCCCCAAAATCATCCTCCGCTGTGCATACACTTTTCATGGGTGAGGAAGATTTTGTTGAGTTTTTGGGTAATGGATCCTCTATGCTCACTTGCTCTCTGTTTGGATTGTGAAGGAGCCTTTCTAGCAAAGCAGTATTCAGTGGTGGTCTCCAGGAAAAGGCATTTCTTGCATTAAAAACAATAAAAGGCCCAATGTTTTACAGACAGATGTCCATCAACAGCTGGCTCTGGAGTGGGAAGAGAACACCGGATCTTCTCCATCGTCACAGTGCTGGGGCTCTGCATATCCACTTGTTTATTTAACAAGCTACATTATTAAACTGGACCTTGGGTTGTGAGTGGAAGCTCAACCCCCTGAAAAGCCACACAGACGCTTTGATCGATTATAAAGACCTACTTGAGAGACTGTGCACTTCACCAGTGCTGCAGGGAAGGAAAAGGGCCAAGTCTGTATTTCACCAGCTTTTCCTAAGCTGGGCCATTGGCTCAGCTTGTCTTTGGCTTACATGTCTTCGGTCTTAGTCTCATTTGCAGACTTAGCCAGGTCAGAATCACTTCGTGGGGGCAGCGTGCTCTGAATAGCGTGGGCACCCAGACCAGTGTCACTGTCCCAAATCAAACGCTGCAGGCATTGCTCCAGTCAACAACAGCCTCTTACCCAGCCTCACAAATCCCACTCACACTTGGTTTTCAGTCTTCCTCTATCCCTCCACGCTCCCACCAGCCAGGCACTGGTTCAAGCTACACCAAACCCCAGAAAGGCTCTTGGGGCTCTCAGTGTGCAGGCGAGCCCTTGGCAGCAGTGGCTCCTGCCACCGGCTACCTGGGCTTGGACAGCCATGTGCCGCGGATACGTCAGTCCTCTACACACAGCAGCTGCCCCCTAACTTTGTCACAGCAGCTGTTTCCCAGGACATGGCAACAGTTCCAGCTAGGAAGGGAACATTTTATCCAGCTGAGGCTGGCCAGCAGTTTAAATGGGGAAATGTAATTACCCACACTTCAGTTTGGCCTTCAAATGGAATCTGATGTCTCAGTGGTGAGAACCCACCGTGCCTGATGGAGGCAGTTGAAACATTTGAGATGAAGAGTCACATGTCCGAAGATGCCCTGATAATTCCAGGCAGAAGAAGCTAAACCGAGACTTTCAGAAATACACTGAAAATCTGTCATTGTCCCACATTGTACCTAATCTCCCATCATCTGCAGGGAGGGTCTTGTGGGGAAAGCACTGTGGGGGCTATGGTGAAACCTGTCCTGGGACAGTTTCACCCCACATAAAACCAGCATGAGACTCCTTATTTGGGGCCCCAAATAACTCCCACAGAGTCTTGTTTTCTTAGCCACAGCCAGCATTGCTTTTATTTGGACATTGTCCCCTGGATTTCCTTTAATTAAAAACCTCTGAGTAAAGCTGGGGTGAGCTGAGCAGCTCTTTGCCATGCCCTGCCTGCCAAAACCCTGTTCACAGGGACACAGTGCATCACTCTGGGGGCAAGGCAGGGTCTGCCCCCCGAATCCCTAAGCTTTTCCTGCTGGTTACGACAGTAAAATCAGAGCCCTTCCCTGCTGCTCTCTACATGCAGGAGGTCAAATTTGTCTGGGTCAGCCCCCCACAGACACTGTGAATACCTCCTGGATGCCTGCTGAACTTGCTAAGCCAAAAACCTGCTCTGTGACAGCAGCACCCGGCCCAGGCTGCTGCCCTTGCCAGGGCAGGCTGTTCCCCCTGGAATCTGACACTTAGATTTGATAGCATCATTTTGGCCACCTGCTAAAGCTCCACTCTGTCCACAAACTGGACAAGTCAGGCTGATGCCCAGGCTACCACAGGGACCCAGAGGTGCTTTGTGGCAACCTTGGGCCTTGGGCAAAAGGTTTTGCAAGAGCTCAGATTTTCAGTAAAGGGGCCCAAAGCTGATTCAGGTGCCATGCCAAAGGAGAGGTTTGGACAAGCCTTTAGGCTCAGAGTAACCATAGAGAAAACCTGTCATGTGCCAAGATCTCTCTGCAACAATAGAGAGCTGCACTATGAGCTGAGCATGTTTTCCTGCCTCTACTCATCTGTAGAGCTCTTGCCTCTTCTGGCACATCACAGTGCTTCACCTCAGAGCAGACAAAACTCTCGTAGGTTCATCAGAGCATGAAATAAGGTGGAAAATTCTAAACCTGGCATTGAAAAAGAAGTGCTCTCAGCACAGGAACACCAAGAAAAGAAGTTTCTGTGGATTATTTTGCAACTGCTGCATACTCTGATTGTTTCAAATAGATTTTACATTTAGTTTTTTTTCTACTCAGCCAATTTGTTCTTTGCCCGTGTTTTCAAGAAGTCTAAAATCGCTACAGCAACGCCCAGCCACTGGGATGAAAATGTGATATTCCCAAAGCTGTTATGTAGTCCTAGGTATTTTGGATTCTAGTCCTGACACAAGTAACAAAAACAAACACTTGGAACACATATGTAATTTTAACTAGAAGCCCATCTAAATTTTAGGACCGTAAACAGCATACACATTATTAATACTTAGCTAACTTGTGTTTCAGTGGAACCTAAAACTTTCTGTTGCATGTTCACTAAGGTTGTCCTTCCAGGGTGGCCACGAAATGCTCTGCTAAAGAAAGCAAATGGAAAATAGGAAATTCAGACTCTGATAGTGCACCAAGGCAGAATAATTCAGCATTGCATGCAATGGTTGAGCCCGAAGTTAATCCTATTGCTGAAGGAAAGGCTGCTGTACTGGAAAGACTGCACAGGACAATTCACTTTATTGGATTAACTTCGTGTGTGAAGAGCCACCAGCAGGCCCCATTCTTGGGAATTTCCATCATTCAGCTCTAGACCTGCACTGCACTCCCTTACAGTCCTGTATTTCTCTTTATATAGTTTTATTCTTGATGAATAACCCTGAGAATATATTTGGTGTGTTGAGCAGCAGGCACTTGGCACTGTTTCACCCCTCCCAGGTTCTTTGTGCTGGCAGCAAGGACTTGGAGAGCTGCTCGGAGTGACAGAACTATCCTCAGGACATGCTGCAGCACCAAGCAGGACAGCCTTGAGGGGAAAGGAACTTCCCCATAGCAAAGGACTGAGAATGGACATGGGACACCTTCCCTCCCATCAGCTGAGCTGCTTTTCACACTTCTACCTGCACCTGGAGTTAATGCACTTCAGCTGGACACTGGAGAAATGCAGCTTCTTGGCTGGTGTTTCCAGAACAGACTTAACATAAATCCCACCATGAGTCAGGGAGAAATGCACTTTCAAGAGAGTGCAAGCATTTTGGCAGCCTGCATCACATCTGCAGAAGTGTGTAAAGGTTCCTATTAAATACAGATAGTACTTGGTGAAACTAGTAAACCAGTCAGCAGGTCAGGACCAGTATTGCTCTGATTTATTCATTTTCACTGATCTTTGTTTTCTCTCTCTCCATCACCAGCCAGTGTCTGGATACCTCCAGATGGCAAACCTGTGGGTATTCAGCAAACATGCACTTAAACACTTTCTCACCTCTGAAAATGGGGCTTCACCTCCTAAATCACCGTGGTCCTGTTGGGAAGTAACCCATCGTGTCTCATAAACAGAGTCCCTGATTCTGCATGGAAGTCAGTGTGGCTCCACTGAATCCTGACAGCATCAGCACATCCATCAGCTGTCCCACATCATAAGCAAATTAATTATCATCACTTCTGCTGTAAAGCATTTAATGTCACAGCCAGACACATGGACCTATGTGAGTTTATCACTGCATGCTCTCTACACACTGTTTTCTTTCTTGTTTCTGTACCTCTAAGGAACTCCACCTGAGAGAACCCTGTGGTGCCAACCCTGCTGGGAGATGGGTGTGTGGTAATTGGGAAATGGCTTGGGCTTGGCCTCCCGGCAGACTCACATTTCCATCAGCAGACCCAGGCTGCTGTGGACTCCTCCAAGCTTCAGGCAGAATTTCCCTGTGCTGCTCAGCTCTCACATAGCAGAGTGATACCACACAGGGGTGCTAAAACTTCTTCTATGAAACATCTTCTTCCAAATCCCATTGTTGAGCTGTGGGAACCTGCCCTTGTGTCTGGAGGGCAGAGCCAGCAAAGCCGTTCTGAGGAGGTCCTCTCTGACCACCCAGGGACCTGCCTTAGCTCCTGATCTGCAAAATTATCTGATACCTCTTAGACCACAAAAGTAGAAGTAAGATGATTAGTGAAGAGGAGTGGGGTGAAGCAGGCTTAAAAGGGATGGAAGGAAATTTTCTGTTTATAGAGAGATAGGATTTTTTTGAAGAAATGCATGCTGTCTCCAACTTGCTTTTCTCGTGTAGCCATGGTTACTTGATGAGTTAGAGATTTGTTTGGATAAAAGAAAACTTAAGTCAGTCAAACCACTTGTGAATAAAGCAGATCTTGTGCAGTTGTTTCAGAGGACAAGCTCAAGCTAGACAGAGGATTTTCCTATCTCAGAGCACTAATAATCAAACAGTGAGTGCTGTCTGGTTGTGAATAAGTCAGTTTACAAGATTGAATATAAAATATGTAGAATTAATTTCACTACATTATGGCTCCGGGATTTTTTACCTGGATCCCTTACTGTGTAGGGCTGCATACTTCATTACCTTAAAGGGTGAATGCACCTCCTCATGGCTGTCACCAGCTGGAGGACTGTGTCACCCACTTGTGCTCATGCTTGTGCTTGCTGCCACAAAAAGACCAATATGTTTTTCCAGCAGCAAGGAGTGACACCCTGACCACTCCAGCCCCAAGGTCCCAGCCTCTGGCTTTGCTGGGAGACAGACTGGCCCTGGAGGCCACTCGACAGCTGACCACTGCCCAAGCAGGAGCGCCAGCCCTGGCAATGGCTACAATCATAGACAAATAGTAATAAATAAGCAGCAAAGCACTGTGGCTTGACAAGCCTTGGGCATCCCCTGGGATTTGTAATGGGATATGGAGGTTTTCACCTCCTGGTCTCTGGTTCACATTTCAAATCCAGCCCTGCTTCGAAGTGACCAAAGGTCATTGCCAGGCTCAGTCGCCCGTGTGAAGACATAAATGGCCTCATTTCTCTAATTCCTCAAGCGAGGCTGGGGGGAGGACTGGATTTGTTTGGTTTTATGATCCTGATGTAACAGCCCAACAGCAAGGCAATCTGAATTCCTCTCTGTCCAGTCCCCATCCTGGCTGTGTGTGGAGCCCGTGTGTGGTGCCCATGTGTGACACTGCACCTCGCCCCAGCCCATGATGCACAGAGGGGTCTGGCCTTGCTCTAACTGAATCTTGCACCTCATTTTGATTTTTCCATCTATATAAAGCTAAGCAAAAGTGTGCATTCTCCTGTCCAGGGCCTGGTGGGTTTGCACAGGTTTCTGCAAGTGTGAAACTCCACTATTTACGCACAAATCCTCAGCCCTGTCACCGGAATTTGGTTTTGGTCTCTGCGGCCCAGATGTCAGGAAGGACAGCAAATGGGTCCTTGTAACCAACTCAACATAAAAGGCAATTGCAGCAGTGCAGCCCCCTTGCCAGCTGCACCCTTACCCCCTGGGCAGTCCTGGGGAGATTGGGCATGGACCGTATCGGCTTTAATTTCTTCAGTCACATCTCTTTTCCCCACAAGCTGGGACCAGAGAAAGAACACCTACAACTTCTGTTCTTCTTCTGCTTTGCTCTGCTGGCAAGGAGGTGGCTGGGCATGGGCTGTCCCCTGCGCCCTGGCAGGAACACAGTGCTGGTGCTGACGTCTTACATCAGACCTTTGCAGTGGACCCTCCAGCCCATGCATTTCTCACACCATTCAGTGGGGTATAGGGTTTGTTTTCTCTTTGTAATGACCACCAGAGGGGCTCAGGGCTGACACACAGACCTGCACAGGTTTGCAGATTGTTCTGGATTCCCAGGCACAGAGGTGTTTTATAAATATCCCCTATTATTACAGTGCTCTATTAATAACTGCCTTGGGGAACAATGGGAGCACGCAACTGCTTTGGTCATCTGATGCCAACCAGCCGAGCCTCCTCGGGGCCATGGGACATTCCCAGAAAAGTGTCTATTTGGGGAAGCATAGCATTTGCACACAAGCCTGGGGGTGTGTGAGGCCCTGGAGGAGGCCAGGCCATGGTGTGTGCTCCTAGGAACGTGCTCTCTGGAAGCACAGATGCTCCTCAGTATCCTGGGCTCTCTCCACACCCAGCATGGGGATGTGTTAAGCCCTGGCCATAGACCTCTCCCTCACCCCATTGTTAGGGATGTACAAAAGCTGCGACCCTGGGTGTCCGGTTCTGCCTGTGCTCTTCCCCAGCTGTGCCAGATGGGCAGGGCAGGAAGGGAAGGAACGTGGCTTGTGGTAAATTTGGTTCTGCCCAGACACTCTTGTGGTTGCAGCTCTTGCAAAATTTAATGAAAGTTCCCAGGAAATTGTCCTGGCCGTTGTCACAGTCTGCATCAACATTAGTGGTTCAAGATGAGAAAACTTCTGGGCAGCCTTGATGCTCAATTAAAAGGCATTTTGGGTGAGAGTTGGAAATTAAAGAGGCTGATGGAGTGACCAGCATGTGTCTTCAGCAAGCCACAGCTTCTCGCTCAGGCCAAAGGCAGGGACCTCACTGGGGACCCCCTGCCAGCCCTTGCTGCTGCACATGCACTTTGAATGTCCAGGCACAGGGAGACATCCCTCCTCATCATGCTGGGGACATGGCAGCAGAGCTTCACAAAGGGTGAGGAGGAAAGTGAAACGAAGGAGCTCAACACTTGTTTCTCCAGGAGAGGCATGAAGGAACCTCACTCCTGCTGCCTGTTATGGTCCCTGCTTGGGATCCTGCCAGGTTCACCAGGGAAAATGGTACTGGGTTTTTTTCACATTGTTCCTGATGGCTGGGTACTTCCTGAGTGTTTCCAGTGAGGTGGGGAAGGGGAACGAGAGGAAAACGGAACCTTTTTTTATTTTCCTTCCTTTCGCAATATCTCTGTGATCACAAAAAGCCATATTGCAGCTAATTTTCCTGCCTCCGTTCACACGGGCATTTTGCAAGGGCACAGGAATTCCTCTATGGGGGACATGGACTCTTCTGATGCCTCCCCGTGGTCCCTGAGCTGCCAGCTTACCAGTTTCCTGTGCTCAGGAGCTCGGGATACAGCACTGGGCCCCACAGCCCACTTGTTGCCCTGGCCTGTGGTGGCAGAGGCAGGGAGAGGAAGCAGAAGCAAATGCAGAGCCTGCAGCCCTGGGACCTTTTCAGGGGCAGAGGTGGGAATGCAGAGGGGCAGCAGAGAGGCTGCAGCACAGGGCTGTGACTCGCCAGGCCCAGAGCATCAGGAAGGGCTGCCATCCCTGTGGGGCTGGGGAACAGGATAATGCTGAGAACTAGCACAACTCACCAGACACCACTTGCAGCTGCTGTAGCTGCAGATCTCCTGTTTTCATAAACTCTGTACTAATATACCCAGCTAAAGACAGACACCTAAAAATGTGAAGTAGTGGTTGCAGAGTTCTGTGCTCTCTATTCATGGCTGAGTCACTCAGCAGCTGTATAAAGAAGTTGCAGAACTCAGCAGAGCTCAGCAGCAGGTACCCAAGGGGACTTTCTGTGTGATATAAAGATGAAAAGTCTCTCAGTTCATCACTTCTGAAAAAAACAGGCGTTTTGTTTAACCTGAATATTTGCAGGGCCTCAGTGGGAGTGCAGCCCTACCCTTGGTGCAGGCAGGATGCAGCATGGATGCTGTTGCTCCCAGGATGGTGTGACCACGTCAGTTCCCTCTTGCCATGTTGTAGTTTGCCAGTGAGGAAAAGCCAATGACCCCTAGGTTGTTTCTGCAGATCTGGGATGGGAACAGACCTTCTTGCACCAAGCATGATCAGCAGCCTGAGCTAAGCAAGGGGACCCAGCTCCAAGCATCCACCACCCCCTAATTCCCCTCTGGTTCAGCTTTCACTTGCTTTTCCTTAGTAAGGACATGCTTCTGCTCTTTACCAACTGCAAAGCTGGGGAAACCTAATGCCAGTATTAAGAAAAATACTTTTCAAATTATCCTTTAGTTCCAACAGCTTAATATCCTTACATATGCTTAGTGTGGAGTTTCAGCCTCATCTGTGCAGTGGGACAGCCCGCCCTGGTTGGGAGCAGCAGGACCCCTTTCATATCAATGTGTCAGCTCCCCAGCCTGCTGTGGGAAGAAGAGGCCACATGGAGCATCGGGCCCCACCAGGAGGAGCCTCCTGAGAAGGGCTAGTAAGGCTTTTAAGGTTATATCTCTCTATTCTGGAACAGATGCAATGGGTGGAGTGGTCCTTCTTTCACCATGGGCAGTGCTGAGGGTCTGAGAGCAGGACCTGTTGGCCATGGCTTCAGTGTGGGCATCGCTGTGCTTCATGCTCTGTGTGTGTCCAACACCAACTGCAGGAAAGGGCTGACCCATGGCACAAGCCTGCTGATTCCATGCTTGCCTGGGTGGGGGCTCTGCCATTGTCCCCTGAAGGTGGGAATGTGAGAATGTGCCAGATGAGCCCACTGAGAGCAGAGTGGTTGAGGCAATGACATGCAGAGGGTCTGTGCAGGGACAGAACATCCTTTCAGAGAGGTGGGAGCAAGGCTGTAGAGAGGATCTGCTGCTCAGCCCTTCCTACCTACCCATGCCACTGGAGCCCAGAGGAAAGCAGCTGTAAGCCCATGGGGATGGCAGGCAGCTTGTCAGGTGCTTTTCCAGTTGCAGTGGGTAGAACTCTCCCCTCACCACCTACACCACCCACCTGTGCAGCTCCTCTGCATCACCCGGATGTTCTTACCCAGAGTTTTCTGGGTGAAGGAATGTGTCACCCCAAAGAGGGGCTGCCCTCCACCCCTTCTCCACTCCTCCTCCTGCCCCCTCCTGCTCTACAAATAAACAGGGAGGTGCTGACAGCTGCCAGGTTTGGCCAGAATACTTTTGACAGAAAATTGAAGCCCCTGCTGTGAGGAGGGCTAACTGGGGGGGCTGTGTGCTTGCAGAGCAGCCAGGAGTGTGGCCAGGCTGAGGAGGCTACACTTTTAAAGAAAAGTCAAATACCAGTCTGATGCTCACCTGAGCAGGGGGAACTGGGAAAACCCAGCCCATCATTTCCTTTTCTCTCCTTTTTTTTTTTCCCCTCTAGTAACTCATACGTAACATCTGGCATTCATCTTTTCTTTCCTTCACATGCACAGCAGAAACCCTGGTGTGAGTCATGTCCATTTAAATATGGAAGCACATCATAAAACCTAATGGAGAGTCCAAAAGGTGAGCTTTTATGTGGCTAAAACTCATAGAGAGGTCAAGATTGTTTGGTTTAAACATGGGGGGTCATTCTGTGCATGAAGGTGGTCCTCTAAACCTTTAGAAAGCCTTGTTTGCTCAGCGCGAGAGCTCAGCACAGCATCCCGTGGTTTTAGTGTCTGGCTCCTGACGGCACTCCCTGCATCAGTGGAGGGGAAACATGGGGTGTGGGCAGCATCCCGCGGCCATGGGGACCCCACAGCCTTGTGCAGAGGTCCCCAGCCAGCAGCAGAAGTGGGAATTGGGGCTGTAGTGGCGATGGGATTTCAGTGTTGCCACCTTGCTCACGGCAAAAGGCAGCAATGATCATGGTGCTGGTCTTGCAAGGCCAGGGGAGCTTGGCATTCACCCATTGCCTGTAAAACCCAACGTGTTTTATGGGACAGGGAAGAGGAGGAGTGTTAACAATTCATTTATCCTTGTTAAACTCTGTTTTTGTTTTATGGACTCTGAAATAATTTTTGGTGACCATTTATTACTACTTTATTGTTTGTTTTATTGTGACTAAGCACACAATAAAACAACCCTTCTGCTCAGGACTGGCATAAAGATGCTGTTTGATCTCTGAATCTTTTTGCCTGATGTATGTTTGCTTGAGCCAAAACAAGGCATCTGCAGCCCGTCTGGGGTCGGGCAGTCTCTGCCTGTCCCTGGGTCTTGCCCCAGTGACTGTACCAGCCATGGGCATCAGTGAGTCCCAGCCTGGGGAAATGGACAGGATCTGCTCCTCTGACACTGGAACAGACCAGCTCAGAGCTTCAGGCTCCTCTTTGCTCATCCCCTAGACAGAGATGATTTTTGATTGTAAGCAAACAAGTCATTCAGGGTTACTAACCCTGGATTAGTTAAATGTGGATGCTTGGTGTAACAAATATCACATCCAACTCTCTCTTCATCTCAGTCTTGGCTGTGGCAGGTACCAGGTAGGTCCATCCCATGTCCTCAGACACCTGCTCTGACCAGTGGTTGCAGATTTAGGATGCAATTAAAATAATGACAGCCAGAGGCAAAGTCCCTGACAGCTTAGAGGCATTTAGCACTTAGGATCTGCTCCATGGTCCTCCTGTCCCATCTTGTTTCCATTACCATAACAATATCTCTGTTTACTGCTGGTGACCCTGGGCATCTAAAGCTAGCGTGCAGAGTGTCTTGACTATTATAAGTCCCATCCTCAGCTGTCTTTTGAATTTTCCACTATTTAATCCCCAGTTGTCAAGTTGGCACTGGATTGGATGATGGGAGCCTACAGTCACCTCTGGGAGTGAAGAGGAGGTGATGGTCCCTGCTCGAGGCTCTCCCTCTGCCCCTGGGTTCTGCCTTAGTCCTGGATGGCCACAGGGGCCAGTGCAGTCAGGGTTTGGTGTGGGACCAACCTTTTAACAGAATCAAGGAGCAGTGGCTGGAACCCAGGAACCAACCTGCATATCCTGCTCCTGACCCCAAAGTGTGAGATCAGCAGAAGCTGGACACCTCCCCTTGCTCCAGGGATCCTGGGAATGCCTCCTGCTCCCTTTTTGCAAACCTAAGAGACAAACACCACCCACATCTCACATCAACCTGCTCTGTATCTTCTGTGCTTATGTTTATACATCACCTGTCAGGCTGCTCCTGAGGAGAGTAAAGCAAAGCTGGGTTTCTGTACTCTGGCTAATCAGTGGTTTCACCTCTGCTGAAAACATTGAAGTGCTGGGGAGAAGGTGCAATTTCATTTAACATTGCTCTGTCCTGTCTCTTGCTGCTTCCTGCCAAGAAACTGTCAGTTCCAGCCGAGCTTCCCGTTTGCTTGTTCTTTGCCATACCATGAAGTCTGGGCTCAGTTTGTAGCTCCTATAACTGCAGGAAAACAAATCCATCCTGCCCTCGCAGCCAGGGCTGTGCCTGAACTTTCCAAGGCCCCGAGTTTGTTCCCCCACTATTCCTTTTCTGCCATCCTTGCCCTTACGTGCTGCCAAAAGGCAGAGAAAATGGGGTCTAGTGCTAATAAGCAGTCCAGGTCAAGGTCTTGTTTGAACACAATCAAAAATGGCCCCTGTCCAGCCTGACTTGCAGCCTTTTGCCTTGCCAAACCTGAGAGAAGTGGGAAAGAATTCGTCAGACCAGGCTGCTTTTAGACCTGGACTTGTCCAGCAAGGAGACAGGCGGCAGGACACTGACACCAAATCCCCATTGCTCTTCTGAGGAGAGCACAGTGACAGAATTTATCGGGTTCCCTCAGCCCTGTTCCCCTGTCACTGTGTCTTCTGCTCTTTTTTTGTTTTCAGGTACAAGCTCTGCTAGTCCTTCCAAGGGGTTTCCATGCAGGTCTGGCAGAGATGCTGCCATATGTTTTTCATTTTGATAACTCCCCTATGGTGTCTGTTATCACCCAAGTCTCTATTAAGATTTATTCCTGTTATTGTAGCAGTCATTTTCCCCAGTACATGTGCATTGTATTTGGAGAGAGTCATAACCACTCTCCACATCCAACAGATGCTGTAGTCAGAGCGACTCCTGCTTCCATTTACTAGACCTTTCTACTAATATGGGATTTCACCAATAACCACAAGTGCTGTTCACTCCCCAAGATTTCCGCACTGTCATTTCTTGACTGTGTTAGTGGCAAAACACCGCTCAGAGCTCTGGTCCCTCATAAAGCAAAGATTTGGCTTGGCTTTGCTTTTCATGCATTTTCCTTTTCAGAGCAGTGAGAGACTCCTGCTCCTAGTGTCTGGAAGGCTGAGCAAGAATGAGCAAGTCTGTTCTGGGCTGGGCAATGGCCATTGTAAGAGGGGAAAAAGGCTGGTTCCCCTCGCTTGTACGATTGGATGAGGGCATGTTGGGGTGGGGCATGGGATTTGTTGGACCTGGTATATGGATTTAAGAGGAGGCCAAAGTCTTGAGTGGGGCTGGATGCAGTTAAGAGGGGTCAGGCGCTACTGCCTTCGGTTTGGTGGTGCCCCACTACAGCTCTGCATTTTGGCAGGAGAGTATGAAAGAGATGTCCCCCCTCCCCAGTGGCTGTCAGCAACCCTGGCCCCAAGGCTGCTTTGTCCCTATCACAGACAGCGGCACAACATGAGCTCCCTTAGCGAGGCAGCCTGCCTGCAACATCCACAGACCCTTCCAATTTGCCCCTCTTTCATCCCGTAGCAGTTTGTTCAGCTCGTACGGAAGAAAGGAGCTCCAAATGCTTTCCGGGCCTAATAATATCCATCAAAGCATTTCCAGGGCTGAGGCGAGGATATACACTGCAGCACGCAGAGCAGGAAATGGGCTCGGGTTTTCCAAAGCTGCCTCTTCCAACCAGAGCAAACCACAAGAGCACGGGAGGACAAGAACGCTGCGCTCGTGGCTTTGTTTGCTCCAGAAGGAATTGATTTGATGAGAAAGGAAATTGGCTTTCTTTAATCTGTCCTTGCGCTAATTCCGCAGAGGAAGGCGTGAGCATTGGCAGTTCCTGAAACTGAACCACCCCTCAGTGCCAGTCGCCTCGTGCTATTTGCAGGGATGGCGGTGTTTCCCAGGCCGTGGCCCATGGGAAGTGCCTGTGGACTACAGCAAGCCGTGTGGGGGGGAGGTGGAGAGCCCTCGCCTCAGGCCAGTGGCCCCACAGGGACAGTTGCCAGCACAGCTCGGGCCCCGGGTGTGTTATGGGTCCCCTTACACATGTGCCTTTCTCAGGTCACAGGGATCCCACTACTGGCTTCACCAGGGCCAGGTTTTCCCCAGCAAAAGCCGTGAGGAAGGAAACAGCTGTGCTGCTTCTCACCTCTGGGGAGCCTGACTGTGCACCTTCAAATGTCTTTTCCAAACCTGTGTCTGAGCCCAGAAGGACAAAAAGGAGGATGTTCCTTAAGCAGCCACTTGTGTGAGAACAGGTTAGATTTGAACAGCCTTTTACATTATATGTTTTATATGAGAAAATCACAAGGAATGTAGAAAATCCTCATCAGTGTGGATTCCTGAATGATACCAGGCTGGAGTTTCAACTGAAATGGGGGAAATGGAATTAATGAGTAGGAAGAACGAGAGCTGACTAAGATGTCACCAGAGAAGAGCTAGAAATGATGCAGTGTTGCTTTGTAAAACAAAACCTAAAAATACAATAAATAAATTATACAAAACCTAAGCCAAGATTATCCTGGATCCCATTCAATGCCAAACAGCTCTCTGAAGGTGACTAAACATCATCACTGTTGTTTGCACAGAAGGACACTGAGATGGAAACAGAAAAGGATTTTAGATGTGCCAAGCAGTCCTGAGTACCCCATGTTGAACTTGTCTGAGGCATCACAGAGGCAGGATTGGGAGCTCTGAGGCTTGTTCTGCTCTGCCTCCCCATGCTTGTTTAGTAACATGCCGTTGCCCTTTGCAGGGCTTGTGCAGGGATTAAGAAGTGCATTGAAGGGTTTTCCTTAAGGGCTGCTGAAGTCCCTGCCCCTTCCTTTCCCCAGATTGCCTGTTAAGGGGTGCCAGGTCTCTGGCCAGGACTCTGCAGGCAGGAGCACAGAGGGTGCAGGGCACATCACATCTTCAGTCAGGGCTGATCACCTGTTCAGCTGATCTCTGTGCCTGGCAGGCCTGCAGTGCCTGCCTGTTGCAACAGCCTTGGCTCCAGCAGAGACACTCTGCCTGTCCTCAGCACCCTCAGCAGAGTGTCTGCTTGCACGATGGGGTGGTGGAAGCAGGAGTCAGAGCAATGGCCTGAAATCCTCAAAATCCTTCTGCCTGTGGAGAGGAATGTGCTGTCAGTAATACTGGTGTGGTTTTGCAGGCAGGAAAAGGGACAACCACTCCTGCCTCACCGCAGCACTCTCAAGAGGGACAAGGTCTTCCACAGGGCTTGAGGAGTAGCAAGAGAAGCTGAGAACTGTGGACAGGTCACAAAATCCCTTAGGATCAGGCACATCCACAAGTGGGCAAAGTGACAAGGAGGAGAAGAAGAAAGGACCAGGCTGGTAGAAGCACCTCTGGTTTTTTTTGCAGACAAATATGGGCTCCAGGAAGAGTCCTGGGCTCATCTTCAGATCTGGTCTCTGCTCTCAAAGACTGCGCTCTCCCATACGACTTTAACATGTGTGATCTGCCCTCAGTGGCAGTGCAGAGCCTGCTGCCTTTCAGCTGGACACAATCCAGAGGGTTCAGCTCCAGCACTGACGCAAAAAGAAAAATCTCCATGATGTAGCCAGTTTTTATGCTGGATTGGATTTGAAGAAGCAGCTGACATTGGCTGAAGCATCCATTCCTTATGGCCTTTAGGTTGTTTGCAACATGTCCGACGTAACACCCAGTAATGCAGGGAGAGGATTTATCCCAGTGGGATCTCCTGTGGATTGTGCAGCCTCCCATTGGCATGCTGAGCCCTGCGGTTTGTTGTTTGTGTTCACTTGTTTGTGCTAACATACTGTGTTATGTTAGTGATTAATGTATATCATCATCTGCCACACCAAAGCCCATGAAAACATCTGAACTCCAGAACAAGTGATGTCAATCTGTTCTTTGCTGTGACAGGAGACAGGGTAGAACAACAGGGTAGAACAACAAGGAATTTTACTTGTTTGGGGCTATTTTACTGGCTTAACAGAAAGGGAGAAAAGTTCTTGCAAGGAAGAAAGTCCTTACAAGACAGTCTACAGCAACTGCAAACAGGGAGCTTTGGGGACATGACATTTCCTGACAGTAACTGAGCTCTGCAATGAGCCCCCCATGCAAGGACAGTGCTCATCTAACTGCAGCCTCTTGTGGGATGGAACCACCTGGGCCCCCTGTGTGGAAGTGAACCCACACATAGACAAACCTGTATGGCCACAGCAGCCCCTGTGTGGGTCAGGCTTCAGTGAGTGCACCCAGATGAGAACCAGGCTGCCTTTAGCCAAAATAAATGTCTGCACAGGATGCTGCAGCAGCACTGAGTGAATATAAACCTCCGGCACGACAACCACAACCGAGTTGTGGATAAATGCCTGACCTTCCCTCTAGCGACACTGCTGCAAGTGAATGGCTTGAAATCGACTCTGGCTCCACAGAAAGGATCTAGCAAGAAGCAGTGAGGCAGCTGCTTTCCCTTTGGATGCAGGTAGCAGCAATGTCCTCCTGTGCTCTATGGGACTTCTCACCCCCTCTTCCTCAAATTCATGCTTTGATGATGAATACACTTCAACTAAGCCATTTTTGGCACCTCAGTACTCCCGGGTGTGGGTGGAATCCTTCTTTCAGACTTACAGTGCCTCATTCTCCTGTATCTGCAGCCCGATTTCTCTGCACCCAGGGAGCACAGGCAGTTGGGCAAGAGCTTCCCCAGGCAGGAGGGGATGGGCGCTAATTCTCTCACACCTATTAGCAGCAGATGTGTGTGTCAGCCCCAGGCAGGAAAGCAGCATCCCCGTACAGAGCTTTTTGACAGCATTAATGAGCAATAATGAGGACAGGAGTGACAGAGAGTGACTGGCTTTAGAGGTAGCTCCTGGTGCACTCAAAACCAGACAAGCAAGGGTTTCCCTGGCGGAGCTCCAGGCAATGACCCCAACTGTCAGGTCCCCTTGCCCAGGCCACCCCGGGAGATCTCAAGGGAACTCTGCACTCTGGGGCTGGGTGAGGGTCCCAAAAACTTTATAGCCCCAAAGTGTGGACCACACAGGGCAGCTGCACTGTAGGGGAGCATGGATATCTCACTGGAGAAGCACAAGCAGTTGTCAGGATGGGAGCCTGGGGGTGGGGCGGGGGGAACTAAAAGAAAAAAGAGGGGTAAGAGAGAAACTCCACCGGCTGTGTGCTGGGAGAGAGTGGCTGACAGTTTTATTTCTGAGAATTTCCCCGTGCGTGATCTCTGCATTGGGATCTGCAGGCAAGCGACCCTGTAAAAGCAGCCTGAAATCCCCATGGCAAATAACATGGAGCCAAGGCTGGCAAGCAGGAGCCAGTGAGAGGTGTGGGGAGTGCGAGAGCTACGGGAGCCCAGTCGCGTTCCCCTGGACCCTATGGAACCTCACAGACTCCCTGCCGTGCCCATCAGTCAGGCAGCCCACGGAGTCCCACAAATCCCAGTTTTCACTGACACATCACTGTCTATTAGGGAGAAAACAACTGTTGCTCATGAGGATTGAGCTGGTTATAAAACAATTATTTCTTTTGGATGCTTTCTTTCTTTCTTTCTTTCTTTCTTTCTTTCTTTCTTTCTTTCTTTCTTTCTCTCTCTCTCTCTCTCTCTTTCTTTCTCTTTCTCTTTTGTTCTTTTGCTCTTTCTCATTGTCTCTTCTCTTCTCTTCTCTTCTCTTCTCTTCTCTTCTCTTCTCTTCTCTTCTCTTCTCTTCTCTTCTCTTCTCTTCTCTTCTCTTCTCTTCTCTTCTCTTCTCTCTTCTCCTCTCTCTCGCACGCCCACCGGCGGAGCACAGCGCGGTCGCTGTGCGGAGCTGCGGGCCCCGGCGGCTGCGGCCCGAGCAGAAGGCGCTGCCGCGCGGTCTCAGGTGCCCGGTGCCGCCCGCGGCCGCCGCTGCCGGGGCCGAGCCGCGCTGCGCGGGGCCGCGCACCTGCCGCGCTGCCGCCGGACGGACCGGGCCGGGCCGGGCACGTGAAATCCCCGCTCGGCACCCGGCGGCCCGGAGAAACCAGCGAGTTGCAGAGGGGCAGTGAACCCCGGCGGACCCCGCGGGGCCCCGCGCAGCGACGGCGACTGGAACCGGGCCGTAGGTGCCAGTGCCCCCAGCCCAAACCGCTCTGGTGGGCAAAGCGGATGGAAGGGGGCTCGGGCTCTCCCCGCCTGGCTTTTCGTTCGTTCATCTTTATCGATTTGGCTGTCTTTCTGATGTCTTTTTCTTTTCTTCTTTTCTTTTCTTTTCTTTTCTTTTCTTTTCTTTTCTTTTCTTTTCTTTTCTTTTCTTTTCTTTTCTTTTCTTTTCTTTTCTCTTCTTTTCTCTTCTTTTCTTTTCTTTCCTTGCTTTACTTTTTTCTATTTGCCTCTTCCTCAATTTTCCTTTCCTTTCCTTTCCTTTCCTTTCCTTTCCTTTCCTTTCCTTTCCTTTCCTTTCCTTTCCTTTCCTTTCCTTTCCTTTCCTTTCCTTTCCTTTCCCTTTTTTTCTTTCTTTTTCTTCCTTTTTCTTTCTGTTTCTTTCTTTTTCTTTGTCTTTCCTTTCCTTTCCCTCTTTTTCTTCTCCTTCTTTCTTTCTCTTTCCACATTTTCCTATTTTTTCTTAATGTTTTCTTTCTTTCTTTCTTTCTTTCTTTCTTTCTTTCTTTCTTTCTTTCTTTCTTTCTTTCTTTCTTTCTTTCTTTCTTTCTTTCGTCTGTTTTGCCCTATTTTCTGTCTTACTGTCTATCTTCTTCAGTGAGACGTGATTCACACATTTGATCTTTTTTAAGAGATTCGTTTATTTCGGTTAGAACATCAGTTGCAAAATCGTGCTAATAGTCGCCGTAGTCGGATTAATAACGAGGATGGCTGTAAATATAAGAACAGTACTCATCTATAACCGTCTCAAATTAAATGGCAGAAAATCCCCGTTTTTCCCGGGACCCGCGGGAGCTTCAGGCTTTTTTCACCTGCCGGTGTCCTCTTTATTTCCACCCTTACAACGAATCCGTAAACGTCCGCGAGTCCCGTTAGTTGAACCCCTACGAATCATCATTTTTTGCTCCAGCAGAGTCGCCACCAGCGAGGCAGCGTCAGCCTTTCCCGTGCTGCGCGGGCGGTGCTGCCGCGGCGGGCAGGGGCGGCGGGGCCGCGGGGTTCACCCTCCCGGGCCGGCCGTCGGAGGCCGCCCGGGGCTCCGCCGCTGGGCTGTTCATGTGAGCAGCGTGCGGAGACACGGCGTGTGCGCTTGTGTGCGCGGAGTGCGGGGCCGCCTCCCGACCCCGCGGTGTCCCGGTTGTCCTCCCGATAGTTGTTTGCTGCCCCTCGGCTCAGCGGGGCTGCCGTGCCAAGGCCGAGCCGAGCCGGGCCGTGCGTGGCCGCCCCCAGCTCCCCTGCAGAGTCTGCGGCCCCCCCCCTCTGAAAGCCCGGGCTCGCCGGGGGCCAGCCGGGGTGCAGAGGTTGGGGGCGGGAGGGACGGCGGGGCCGGGCAGGGGCCGGGGGAGCGGGCAGAAAGGAGGGATCGCGGGAGGGACGAGTGGAGAGATGCTGGCGGAGGGGTGAGTGCGAAGCGCGGACGGAGGGAAGGCGGCACAGTGGGTCTGTGTCCCAGCCAGGCCCCGGGGGCGCGGGTAGAGCCCATCGGGGCCGCGACGCACCTGTGTCACAGCCGGGGCTCGGGGTGCGCGGAGGAAGCCGAGCTGGGCGACCCGGGCAACTCCACAGCAACAGGGCCGCGGCTCGGTGTGAGTGTTCGTGACCAGGGGCACCTAACTCGACCCGTGGGGAGCGGTGCCGGCAGGGAAACCCCTGAGAGAGGGGACGAAGGCAGCAGCCACGGGTGTACGCCCCCGCCTCGCCTGAAAGGTCTGGGGGATTGTGGGGTGCGGGGCCCAAACAGGGAAGGGGGGGTTGCAGCGGGTGTTTATTGCGGGGGGTCGGGGAAGGTAGTGGAGCGGCGGGGACACGGCGATGCTCAGCTTCGGGGGCCGCCCCAGCACTTGCGGGTTGCCATCGTGGGGAATGCGCGAGTCGTTGCCACGCGTCGCATTCCTCGGTGCCGCCACGGGCTTTTGAGCCATCGGGCTAGATCTTTTCGGGACGGAGCAGTTGTGTGTCCGTGGAGGATGAGGAGAAAGGGGGAGAGGTGTCCCAGCCCTTCTTCCGTGTCGAGGTCTTGGCGTTTTCGCACCGCGGAGCTGTTCCCGGCGGAGAGGCGGTGGGACAACCTCGACCTCTCCTCCCACCTGCTCGGGCCAAGTGTGAGCTGCGGGGAGCAGAACCTCTGGGCTCGATCCTAACAAGCACACCCGTCCTCTGGACTAATGCAGAGCCAGGGGGCACAGCAGTAATGGCTAACGGCGGGGTTAGCAAGCCCTCGTCGAGACTGGATGTGCTTTGCAGCGCTCCGCCGATGCGGAGCGGTCGAGGAACCGGACAGGCGTTCTTGGGACGCCTGTCAAACACGGCCTCTGGGTGCAGGCCCTTTTGGGGGTGCAGGAAAGGGGTCGACCCCGCTCGCTGCACAGCGCCGTGCCACCCTCTCCCTCGAGTGGGTTCTGTCCCTGCGGGGTTCCTATTGCGGGGCAGCCAGAGTTGGTTTCCCCCTCCATCGTCTCAGCACCCCCCAGCGCCGCTCAGGCGTGTGGGAACCCCGCGTGTCTGCGAGGCCGGGCAGGGGTTGTGGGTGCGGGGCGGCGGGGTTTTCTCTCAGGGATTTTGGGTTTCGAGGCTGCAGCCCCGCCATTTGACGGGGACCCGCGCTGCTGCTGCCCAGGTGACAACGATTCCCGGCGGGTCCTCTGCTCCTGGTAGACACCGCTCTACCCTGCCTCCGCCGGCCGGGTGGACAGGCCGAGGGACCGGTCCGCGCCCGGGCTGTCCCCGACGTGGCATAGCTTACAGCTGGAGCTTTATGTAAGGAGCAGGAAAGGAGAAAGGAATAAACCTGGAAAACGGTGCGGACAATTAAGGCAGGGACAGCAACCCCATACTCTGCTGGGGCGTTGGTTTCAGGTCTTTTCTCAATTTCTAGGGGGAACATTTTCTTTCCTCATGGAGCAGAGGCGGTTCAGAGCCAGGCACACCTCGGGGAAGGGGCAGGTTCCCCGAGTCCCGCTCGCATCAGCCCTTGAGTTCCCGGGGGCGGCTTGGAGTTCGCACCCGCGGCTCCTCGCTTTCCTTCAGTATTGCCCCCGGGTGTCCAAACGAAATCCCTTCCCCTCCTCCTTGTATTGCCGCCAGGTGAGCAGCGCGGGTCAGCACCGGGACTCTCTTCTCCGTGGCGTGTCCCTGAGCTCGCGACAGAAGCTGGCCCGGCCGGGAATTTGCTGCTGCCAGCAGCAGCAGAAGCAGCAAAGAAACAGAACACCGATCATGTCACGCTCTGCCCTTATGCCGTTAGCTGCAGGAACATATGCTCAAATATGTAAGAGTAGTCTAGATTTTTCTCTGCAAATATTTTTACCACATCCAAAGATAATATTTCAACAGAAGAATCAAGCCCCGCAGGCTACAGACAGGGCAGCTATATATAACCAGCTTGCTCACTCCGGCTCTCCGCGCATCGCTCGGGTTATGCAACCCCCATCGCGACGGTAGCCACCGGCGCGCCCCACGGCTCCGCCCGCCCCGTCGGGGCATTTTCCCGGGACCTCGGTGCAGCTACCCGCCCGGAGGGACCGGCACCGGGGCGCGGACCGAGACTGGTACTGGTACCCGAGCTGGGCCGGACCCGGCGGGGCAGGCGCGTCGCCTTGCCCCGCGCCGATGCGAAAGCAGGGCCCGGGGAACGCCGCGGCGCTCCGAGGGGCCGGTAGCGGGCGGTGAGTAGCGCCTCGTCCTCGCCGGGGCAGGGAAGGGAACCGGGCGCGACTCCCGGGCCAGACGGGCCGTGCAGGTGCTGCCGACGGAGCGGGCTCTCAGGCTGGGCTGGGCAGAAGCTCGCCTGCCGCCTCGCTCGTTGCTTTCCGTTTTCTCCGCTTTTTTTTTTTTTTGGTGAAGGAAATGCTCGAACGCTGGCGAGCGCTTTGGGAGTTTGGTGGCCCGGGGCTAGGGGTGTCCCGTCCGAGGGAAGCGGCCGGCAGTACCTGCGCCCGCAGCGCACCCTGACGTGCCCAGACCCCGCCTGTTGCGGCGGCTCCGACTGCGGGACCCCGCGGCCACCGAGCCCTGAGGGTCGCCCCCAGCCCCGCGGTGCATGCGAGCTGGAGGAAAAGAGCAATCCCTTCTCTCGGTGCCGGACATCCGCAGCGTGACGCCGGGCTCGGCTCGGCTCGGCTCGGCTCTTCCCTTCCCGTCGGCCGGCTCCCGGCGCCGTGATTGACACCGCCGGCCCCTCCGCCCGCCCCGCAGCACATCCCATCCCTCCCCGGCGGCCGCTCGCCGTGCCCGGGAGGCGGGGAAGGGCCTCCCCAGCCCTTTGACACCGTCTCGGCAGGAGTTTCACTTCGCTTTCGCCGCCGCTGCCGCCACTTCTGCAGGCAAACACCCCCGGCTTCCATGTGACGCCTCCCAGCCACTGAATGGGGAAAGCGCCTATAAGGGAGACACTTTCCCTTCGTGCAGGAGAAAAGGAGGGGACGAGGGGGGCAGAAGCAGGAGGTGGTGGTTGAGGGGAAGGGAAGACAGAAAACAAATTAATAAATTCCAAGGAACGAATTTGGGGGGGCGAGGGGGATGAGAAATTGACACCCCGGGAAAAAAATTCGAGGGATTATTTATTTGTTGCCCCCCGGTCCCGTCTCGCTGACAGAGCTCGGTCCGCCGTTGCGGTGCTCGGCGCTGGCTACAAAAGGGCCCCGGGGAAGTTTCTTGCTCCCCAACGCCCTTCCCGGGGGGGCAGAGGGTTTAGGTTGTTTTCTGTTGGATTTATTTTTTTTTTATTTCCCTTCCCCACCCCCCCCCCCACCCTCCTGTCTGGAAGGAGGGGGTCTCGTTCGCACCTCCCTGGATGGTGCGGTAGAAAGGAGGGGAGTGAGGGGGTAGGAGGGGAGTGGGGGGGTGAGGGGGGGGGCTCGTGGTGGGAGGCTGCCGCGCCTGCTGCTCCTGCATTGGTGTCTCCCCTATGGACGAAAACAGCCCTCTGTCTCCCAAGGCAAATGCTTTCAGTATCGCCTCTCTGATTTCAGTCGCCGCCGCCGAGCAAGCAGGGAAAGGAGCGCTGGAGGAGCGCCGCGGCGGCCGCAGCGCGCCCGCCCGCCCCGGCTGCCGCCCGCAGAAGATGCACTTCAGCACCGTCACCAGGGACATGGAAGGTGAGTGCCACGCAGGGCTGTGGGGACGGGACCGCCGGCCACGGCGTATCCGAGGGCTTTCACGCGGGCTGGGCCGGCAGCCGGGCCAGGGACAGCGCACAGAACGCGGCCTGCCCGCGGGGCCGGTCGGAGGAGACTTTGCCATTCCTCCCGGCACGCCTGGGCCCCTGTAACCCTCCCTTAGAGAAAGGCATTGCCCGTGGCCCGGTAGCAACTTTCGACGGCTCCGCCGCTGGGACCCGCGTCTTCTCGGAGGTGCTGAACGCATCCCCCGACAGCTCCGGCCGTGCCCGGGGCAGCGGCAGGCCGGGACTCGACTCCCACCGGCTCTGCAGCCCCTGTCCGGTCTGGGGGCTGCGTCGGAAATAACGCAAGAGACCCCGGGGACCTCGAGGAGCCTTTCACCATCGGAGGGGATCCGAAGGGGCCGGCCGTTCCCCGGGGCGGCCTGTCAGGCGCCGCAGGGCCCGCTCGGGCCGGCGGCCGAGGGCTGCGCAGCCCGGGCTGTCCCGGTGCTCGTCGGCGCGGACCCGGAGCTTTGCTCTGGTCCCGGCCTGTTCCCCTTTTTCGCCCGAGGATGAAAGGAATGGGGCATTGCCAAACCAGATCCGGCTTCCCCTGTCAGCCGCAGCCCCGCGGCTCCAGAGTGAAGGACGTTACCTGCAGCAGCGTAGCTACACGGAAATAAGAGCCGATTTCTTTCTCTGAGTTCCCCCACTCCTCTTTTTTTTTTTTCCTTTTTTTCCCCCCCTTTATTTGAAGGGGGGGCGAAAGGAGGGAGTTTGCTTTGTCCCAAGTGGTGTGTGGCGAGGGAGGCCTGCAGAGATAGCACGGGCTTTGCACCGCCGCGGCTCTTGGCAGACCTCTCGGGTTTGCAAAAGAAAAAAAAAATAGAAGAAAAAAAGGGGAAAAAAAATAGCCGAGGCAGGCAGGCAGCGGGAGCAGCGAGCTCCCCGCCTGCCCCGGGGGGAGCGGGGCTGGGGCCAAGCAAAGCGGAAAGGGGGAGGCGCCCCGCTGGGCTGGGCGCGGGGCAGGAGAGGAGGCGGAGGGCACCCCGCGGAGCCGGTGCGGAGGCGGGGGCCGCGCGGAGCGGCGCGGAGCTGGGGGGAAAGCGGGAGCCGGAGCAGAGCCCTGACCGCCTGTTTTTGGAATGATTTCAGCTATCTCCAGCCCCTGGCTCACCCAGCTGTCCCATTTTTGCGATGTTGCAGCTTTCACGGCCAACAGCCTGAGCAGCCTGAACGCCTCCGGGGGGTACCACCTCTCCCCCTCCCCGGGGGACCCGTACGGACAGCATGAGCCGCCGCACTACGAGCCCTGCACGGCTCAGCAGCACCCGCACCCGCCGCCCCAGCCCCAGCACGGCTACCCTTTCGGCGGGGCGGCGGCAGCGGCCGGGACCAACCCGCCGCCCCCAGGCCCCGAGCAACCCGAGGGCGCCGGTGGAGCCGCTGCCGGGCCGGCCGCAGTCTCGGGCTGCTCCGCAGGGACGGCCGCCGCGGCCAAGGCGCCGGTGAAGAAGAACCCGAAGGTAGCCAACGTGAGCGTCCAGCTAGAGATGAAGGCGTTGTGGGACGAGTTCAACCAACTGGGCACCGAGATGATCGTCACCAAGGCAGGCAGGTCAGTGTGGAGCTCCCGAGCGGCCCCGGCTCTCCAGCCGCTCCCTCCGGACCCGGGCACCCAGGCCGGTCGGGGCGGGAGAGTCCGGCCGCGAGCGGTTGAATTCGCAGTTTGGGGGGAAATCGAAGGGCGGGCGAGTCGCGGAGCGGCCTGGCCCAGCGGTCGCCGTCATTTGATCCTTGCGCTTCTCCTGGGGCGAAATCTGCGAGCTCTTGCGGCTCGAAGGCCTCGGTGCTGCGGAAGAACGCGCGGCTGCTGCTGCGGGCTGACGGCGAAGGCGTGCGGAGGGCGGTAGGCAGGGCACTGGGTTTCACTCCCACTGGAAAGGACGCTGTGCTCCTCCGGGTGCCTTCGGCTGTGATCCCGCACGGGACTTTGATCCGTGTTTACGGAGGACAGTGTGTGCTCCCGGGGCGGACAGCAACGATACGGGGGAAGGAAAAAACCAACACGCAAACCGTGCAAAACCTGCTAAATACATTCTTAGCACGGGCAGATGTTTTCCTTCCGGCGGAGACGCGAACAGACCCTAATTCTGCACCTTGAAGCGTGTTCCAGGGCTGTTGCATTTCCCGATTATCGAGTAACGAGCCCGGTTGAACGCGGCTCCTCTCGGCTCTGCCCCGGCCGCCGCGGCGCGGTTCCGGGGCCAGGACCCCGCTCCTGGCCAGGGAACAAAGAAAGCGGCTGATGCGATCGCGTTGGGAACGAGCAAAACATATGGGGGGAAGAGGAGTCCCAATTACAGTTGTTCGTTACTGCGTTCAATGGAAATCCCCGGGAAGCGCCGCGGCGGCCGGAGCAGAGCTGAGAAGCTTTCCCCGCCAGGCTCCGGGTAGAGCTGCGAATTGTCCAGGCTCTGACTCTTCCCTTGGTTTAAAGCGATCCGGCGGGGGTGGAGGGGAAGAAAAGAAAAACAAACAAATTAAGGAATCCCCCGTTGCTTGCTCTCAGTTCGCCCTGGGGCTGACTGCGGCGGGATGGCCGGGGCAGAGGGTCGGACTCCGCTCCGAACGGTCCGGCAAGGGCTGTGACCGCGGCCGTGCGCTCCCGCTGTCCCGTCAGCGATTTTTAGGGTCCCGAAAGTGCAAAAAAAAAAAGGAGAAACGTACTTATATGTACGCAGTTGCCTTTTAAAAATTATTTATTTTTAAAATTAGCTATTTCCTAAAGTAAAACAATCACCGCAGTGCCCCGTGCAAAAGCAGCCGGCGCTGCGTTGCGGGACCCGGGCGGAATTTCCCGCAGACGGTGCCTGCCCCGGCGCCGGGTCTCACAGCCCGCTGTCTCCGGCCACGGCCCCTGAGCCCGGCGCCGGGCTCGGCGCTGCTTTCCATAGCGGAAAACGTCGTTCAGACTCCAGGCGGAGGCTCTCTGCAAACAGGAGTTCTTCGATCTGGCTTTCTTAGCTCTCCAAGAAGAGCGAAAACACTGCAAATATCCCACTTCAAAAGATTTCGGAAATTAACCAATTCAAATTGAATCGGGGGCTTTCCCCCCACCCTTTTCTTCGTTTATTTTATGCCACCGTCGTATCTCCAGACAGACGAATAAAAACAGGAGAAAACGGGGTAAAACGAGCAGGAAAAGGCTCGGGGAAGGCACTGCAAAGCCTTTTCTCTCCCAGCGCCTCTGGGCTGGCCTTGCTGTTTGCCTAGATGGATCTTATCATTTCAGGTTGTTTGTTTTAAAACTAAGTTTTGAAACAAGAAACACCGGAATTGGAGCTAATGGGGTTTTTCACACGTTTGAAAATAATAATAATAGAGGGAGCGACTGAAAACGTCCTCCAGAGTTTGCTAAAGCCTTGCAGAGAAGGAGACGCTGCCGCCCGATCCTGGTGCAGCCCGGCAGTGCTGGGCCCGATCTGGAAGAGCTGCGGAGCTCAGAGAGGGACAGGGGCACATAACAGCGGGTCCGGCCGTTCGCCCCGAGAACGAGCCGGGAGGGACCCTCTGTGTCCGGGTTTGATCGGGCTGTTTGTTCAGGGGGCGGTTGGGACTTTGGTTTTTCAAGGGCTGCAAACACCCTTTCCGAAATATTGCCCGCCGTCGCTCGCTTGGTTTACTACTCTGTAAAACAAAACGAAGCCATAACGAGCCCCGACGCCAGGGCACATCTTCGGCGTATCCCGCCGGGGAGCCGCGGGCCAGGCCCTGGTCCCGGTGAGTGCAGATGTAGGAGGGAGGGACGGGTGGACCGTCCCGGCCTCTTCCCTTAGTTCACTGCCGATTGCATTTGTCCTGCAGCCCCTTGAAGGAATCGTGCCCTCCCTGAGCGTGGGATCCGCTTTGCGGCTTAGCTTTGGGTCCCCGAGGGCCTGCGCAGAGAAGAACCGGGGGGAGCAGCCGCAGGGGCTGACCTACCCAGCTCGGGAGCCCTGGGCTCCTTTCCGCTCTCCTTTCGTCCCGCAAAGGTGCGGGCACCGAGAGACCGACCGGGCTCTTGCAATGAAGTGAATCCGGGACGGGGCTTTCTGGGAGATCCCCGTTGCCCTCTAGCCCTTGCCCGCCGAGGGGTAGCTTTTGTCCCTCCGGGCTGGGAAAGGTCTCTCGCTGGCCCTAGGGGCCACGCTGCTGCTGTAACCAGTGCTTTCAAACGGGCGCAGTTTGGTGGGTACAGAAGCTGCACAGGTGGGAACTCGTGTCGTTGACGTGGAATTTTTAGATCCCATGGGCTGCCCAAGACTCCCACGGCTTGAGTGCGGGTCAGCAGACAGGGTCATGCCTTGCATTTGCCTCCAGTCAAGTCAGCTAAAATGATGGGGAAACCACGGGGAAGAAATTCTTTTCACTTGATCTCCCCCATAAGCGAAGGCCAAGGATGCTCTTGTTCCCCCTGGCCTCCCCGTTCCACCGTGGTAGGGCATTTTGGGTGTTTGACACGAATGGCCCCGGAGCCGGCGGGAGAGGCAGGACCACCCCGGCTCGCCTTTCGGGATGCTGCCGAGGGCTCGGGAACACGGCAGCCAGTCTCTCCACGCCGCTTGGGTGTATCTGCCTCTTCCTCCGGCCGGTGGTTTCTGCGAGGGGACATGTCATCACAACCGGGCGGGTATTGGAACAACTGGAAGAGAAGAGACCCGTGCCGGCCCCTCAGGGCTCCTTGCTTCTCCTCAGCTTAGCACTTCTCTCTCCTCTCTGTGCCAGGCGCATGTTCCCCACCTTCCAGGTGAAGATATTCGGCATGGACCCTATGGCTGACTACATGCTCCTCATGGATTTCGTCCCGGTGGATGACAAGCGATACCGGCAAGTAACGAATACTTATCCTGTCCCTCGGTTCTCAGAGCCGTAGGGGCTGGTGAGTCGCTGCCCACCCCTGCTCCTGCCCTCTGGGGGTTTGGGGACGTGCCCCTGGGCGTGACACCTGTCTGTGCAAGACAGGGAGGGGACATGGGATGCGGCTGACCTGGGGTCTCCTTCACACCCTTGAAACGAGTCTGGGGCCAGGAGCGGCTGCACGGACCACAGGGCCCCCTCAGCCTTCGCACCAGGCCCATAGGCAGCCAGGGCCAGACTGGCATGGGCAGAAGGGCAGGTTTCCACAGGGCACAGGGCGGGAGCTGCCTTGTCCTGCCCAGAAAAGCTCTCCTTGTCCTAGTGCTACACATCTCCACCAGCAAACACCCTTCGCCACTTAACAAAAATCCCCTCGGTGCTCCTTGAGTGCTGTAGGCTCTCAGTGCATGTCCTGAAGCTGTGCCATGCCCGCTGTGGAGCTGGCTGGGTGCTTGGGTGAAGAGAGTGGGTTTTGCGCTCCGGAAAGGCACCAGCCACCCAAGCCACAAAACCCTGTCCTTGTTTCCAGCGGCAGTGTAGGAAGGCCTTGGAAACTGTCAACTCACAAGGCAGTGATGTGGTCTGGTTTGGAACCCCTTTAATTTTAAGACAGTGAAAGGCACATTATGTATTTAGCTTCAGATCAGGACGCCGAGCAGGCAGCCCGCATAGGAATCGCAGAGTCCGATATATAAATATTTAGACAGATATCCAAATTCTCAGGGCGTCCTAGAAATGTTTGCTTGTCAAGGGAAGTAGGATATATAACATCCAATTGAGTATATCTTTAAAAAGTAATGTTTCTGCTCAAGTCCAATGGTGTCTAATTCCCCCTGTGCAAACACTGGCTTTTTAAGTAAACACGTGTATAGAAGATTGGTTTCTCTGTTTTAAATGTTACTGTTGAATACGTACTTTGAAAGAATGAAACAAGGCTGCTAAATTCTGAACGTGCTATTAATCTACATACAACTTTCCACTCTTCACTTAAAGCCAGAATATTACTGTATAGAGGGCTCTTTTCCACCCTTTTTTTAGAGGAAGAGGGAAGCTTTTGTGGCTTCTCTCCCAAATCTACACGGGTAGCTGTAAATTTCCTCCATCCTGCAGATTTCTCTCAAGACATTTCCATCGCCGACCTGATAAAATATTATATCCCCTCCGCAGCAACTCTGGCTGCGGAAAAGAGCTCGTTCCTCTCGTGGCCGTAGGCAGCGGGAGTGATGGAGAGGCGGTGCTTCCCCCTCGGTGGGCCGGGGAGACCGTCCCGGGCCGGGTTCTGCGGGGCGCGGGTGCTGCAGTCGTTCGGGGCGCCGCTGCAGGGACGCGGGTGGCAGCCCCCCGGACCGTGGCTGAGAGTACCTTCCCCTCCCGCAGGTACGCTTTCCACAGTTCCTCCTGGCTGGTGGCCGGCAAAGCCGACCCCGCCACCCCCGGGAGAGTCCATTACCACCCGGACTCTCCGGCCAAAGGGGCGCAGTGGATGAAGCAGATAGTTTCCTTCGATAAGCTCAAACTGACCAACAATTTGCTGGATGACAACGGGCATGTAAGTGTTCCCGGGAGAAGATGTCCAACGCGGGGCTGCATCGGGTGGGAACTCCCCGCGCTGTGATTCCCGTGGTGTGACGCTGCCCGCACCCCTCCCCGGGGGCTCTGCGCCCCGATCCTGCCCCAGCCCCGCGGCTGCCCCGGGCAGTGCAGCCGGCAGGGCCGGGGCTGCGCTCTCCTCTCTCCATGCTCCGCCTGGATCAGTTATTGTCTCCTTGCTCGTTTTATCATTCAGATCATTTTGAACTCCATGCACAGATACCAGCCGCGTTTTCACGTGGTCTACGTGGACCCCCGGAAAGACAGCGAGAAGTACGCGGAGGAGAACTTCAAAACTTTCGTCTTCGAGGAGACGCGCTTCACGGCAGTGACCGCCTACCAGAACCACCGGGTGAGGCAGCAGCGGAGCTCGGGGCAACCAAAGGCGGGGGCTGGGGTGGCCCCGGAGGTTCCATGGATGTGGGTGCATCCGGCGCTGGCTCAGCCCCTTCGTCCGGCTTCGGGGTTGGAGGCCGGGCTGCGGGTGTCCGGCGGCGGCGGGGGTGGCTGGGGGTATTCCCGCCTCCTCCTCCCCATCTGCTAAACCCATTCCGGGCAGCGCAAGGAACCCGATAGCCGGGGAGCTGCGCAGAGCTGCACCGGCGTACGCCGAGGAAGCGACGTGGGCTCTAGCCCCATCGCCAGCTTCCCCCCGCCCAGGGGACCTCATTACCTATGTAAACCCGAGACCGGGGCTAGTGGGGAAACTACAGGCTTCCCGCTGCGAAATGTCACTCACAATTTGTTTAGATAAATCTGCGATTTTACTGCTTTCAACTCGTAGCTGTCTGTTCCTCCCCAGATTACAATTATACGTTAAAAACGAAACAAAAAGAAACAAAACACCCCCAACCCCAATCTGATGCGGATCTCTGGGCAGCAGTTAATCCAATTGCTCCTTTAAATCGCATCAGTGTAATGCAAAGAGCAGGAGTCCCAGCAGCGAGTGGAAATATGATTTCATAGCGGGGGCTTTTCAGCGCTGCTCCGAACTGCCTCGCTCTGCGGCGATGCCGCCCAGGCCGGGGCTGTATCCCAGGGCTGTCCCTGAGCAGCCGGCGGCAGTGTCACCCTCTGCCGTGGCTGCGAGCAAATCGACCTGAGGTCTCTCCGGGATGCTGCCGTCGGGCCGCTCCTCGCCCCGGTGGAGGCGGCGGGGCCAGAGAAAGGCTGTGCCTTTAAGGGGCTCCGGAGTCCCTCCTCGGCTGGCATTTGCCTGATGGCTCCGGACAGCTGCTCTTTCTCTCCTGCTTTCTATCAGTTTGACCTCTAAGGCTGGAACTGTCACTGAGGGGCTTAAAGTTTGTTTTTCAACCCATTCCGGAAACTCACAATCACATACTTTATCCGTGGATTTGCTTAAATATAGAAAATGTCCTGCCTTCTCCCCGGCGAATTAAATAAATACATAAGTATGATTTATCCAGTGATTTATCTTAACTGCTCCAGTGGTGACCCATATAATGTGGCATTTTCTTACAAGTGCATTTACTCAGCTTTTGCAGCCCACTCAGACTGCCTCTTCCTTCACCTTGAACTCATATTAGGTAGCATATTAGCCTGCATTTTCTAACAGAGGGAAAGCATATGTTTGTGCTCTGTGGCAGAGAACACCCTGGCTCCACCGGCCACCTGGACCCTCTCTGTTACACCAAGCACTGCTGAGTCCCAAAGCCTGCTCAGGGACACACTCTCTGTTTGGCCAGGGAGCCCTGTGTGCTGCTTTGAGACATTTTGCCACTTCTCCTTACAGATCACGCAGCTGAAGATCGCCAGCAACCCTTTTGCAAAGGGATTCAGAGACTGCGACCCTGAGGACTGGTAAGGCTATGCCTTTCTTGATTATGGCAATACCCCACTCACCCTATTTCATGTGCATCTGCCCAGCTTACATTTGCACAAGGCTTGCATGGAGGGGGACACTGTATTGGACCCCATTTGCCAGCTGCACCTCACAGAGACATGCTCCAGTTGCTCATTCTGTTGAACCATCAGCTCTGTATCACTTCTTCCCTTCCTTTTCCAGGCCCAGGAACCACAGGCCAGGGGCTCTTCCTCTCATGAGCGCTTTTGCCAGATCCCGGAATCCAGTCTCTTCCCCAGCCCACCAGAATGGGACAGAGAAAGGTGAGAGCCCTCAATGGCCAGGCCAGCCCATCACCCAGGCCCTGTTGGCCTGCACAGCCCGTGCATGCATGCTTGGGGCCAGCCTTGCTCACCACACTGATGCACAACCCCATTGCTAAGGAGCTTTGTACTATCACCTATTTTTTAAACAAAAATACCCACCTTCATAGCCTAATTCATTCTTCCTTGGACTACATTAAGTGTTATATGTTAAGAAAATTTGCTCCTTTAAAAAACACCGCCCCTTGGTTTTAGAGTTCCGTTTTCTACTTTTTGGCAACAAACTCAGCTTTTCAGGCAGGGATGCAGTGCTGGCCGCAGGTTTCTTCTCGCATTGCCCTTTTAATGCGCCTCGGCAGCGCACTCGGGCCCGACCCACTTCATTCAGGAGCTGCAGTCGGGTTGAACAGCACCTCTGCCCATTGACTGCTTTTCCATTACCCAGAGCAAACAACTGCAAAGACAACCGAAGGCCTTTCTTCCAACGCACTCCGGGCCTGCAAAATAAAGGGAAGTCTGTATTTGTTTAGTGTTACACAATTGCAAAAATGTCAGGCGTGTACCAGCTTGTCAGTCAACTCAGCTCCATTTATCGCAGTCAGAAGGTCCCGTCCCGCCAGCCCCGTTCCTGCCGCATGCCGCTGCCGCACGCCCCGCTCGCAGCCCCGCTCTTCCCTTCGCGCGCCTCCTTGCCGTGTGTTCGGATGCGCGTCCCGCGGGCGCGGCCGCACTGACGCTGTTCCCCCGCAGATGCTGCCGAGAGCCGGCGGGAGTTCGAGCGGGAGGCGGGCGGGACGGCGCTGCACCAGGCCGAGGCCGCGCACCAGCAGCTCATGTCCCGCGTGCTCAGCCCCGCGCTGCCGGGCGGAGGCGGCGGGCTGGTGCCGCTGGCCGGGGCGGGCGGCGGCCGGCCCAGCCCTCCGCACCACGAACTGCGCCTGGAGCCCGCCGCGTCAGAGCCGCTGCACCACCACCCCTACAAGTACCCGCCGGCGGCGGCCGCCGCCTACGACCACTACCTGGGGGCGAAGAGCCGGCCCGCCCCCTACCCCCTCCCCAGCATCCGCGGGCACAGCTACCACCACCATCACCACCACCACATGAACGCGGCAGCCGCGGCGGCGGCGGCCGCCAACATGTACTCGCCGGCCGGGGCCCCCGCCGGCTACGACTACGGGCCCCGGTAACGGGGCAGCGGCGGCACGAGAGACACCGCCCTCCCCCTTCCCGCCTTTCCCGCACCTCCCGCCTTACGAGTGAGCTGATTGGCCAGCTTGACCTGATCGACAGCCGGACAGTCCAATCGCCGGCAGCCGGGCCCCGCCCGCGCGCCCCGCCCTGAGGGGGCTGTGAGGGCGGCGGTGCCGGGAGCTCCATCGCGGTGTGACCCGCGGCTGCACTTTGATAAATGAAGCCATATGTCCTTATCTGCCTATTCCCCCGCGCCTCCGTTCGTGCCGGGCACCGAGGACCGTCGAGTGGCTGGGATGCGGTGGGAGGACGGGCAGGCGGCAGCGGTGAAGTGGCTTGTCCCCTTTCACTCGCCTGCCGGGTCTTCTAATGGAGGTTTGGTGTTATCGGTGCCCACGGGTGTTTCCTGCCCACGGGGCCTGTACGTGAGCATCGAGCAGGGGCTGTAGGGCCGGCCTTGAGCCGTGTGTCGTCCTGCACATGTCGGTGTCAGTCTCTCCCAGAGCTCACCGAGGGCTCGTTCACGGGTGGCTCAGGTGGTTCTTTGAGGAGATTCTTGGGGGAAGCAGAGTTTAGTTTAAGGGAACGCTTTGAATTCTCACTGCCAGAACAAATTTCCCACTTCTCCTCCGGCCCTGACCCACTTGTAAGTTTTGGGGCTCACTGGGATGCCTTAACCATAGCAGCATTTTCTGGAGCTGTTGAGAAGGGCCTATGGCCAAGAGCACAGCCACGTGCAGCCGTGTTTTCATCTTGTTTTCCCAACAATACCAGCAAAGGTTTAAAAACCAGCCTGGGGGTGGGGGAATATCTGCAGAGTTCAGGCTGCATGTTCTCACCTGCTTCCCAGGCAGCCTCACACAGTCCTGCCTTCCTGCATCCTTTCCCGAGCTCTTGAATGCTCTCCCGTGGAGGTGCCTTTTAAAGGGACTTCAGGGGTTTTATTCTCTGACTGGCTTACCTCTTATATTTGGCTGACCCAAACTGCAGTAGTCCTAAAGCACCTATTCTGCATTACCTGCTTGCTGCATCTTCCCTCTTAATGCTGGTAAGTACTTTTTTCTTTTTCCTTTAATATCTTCATTCAGTAGTCGTTCCTTACTGTTAAAAAGATGGTCCTGTTCATCACAGTTTCTCCAGTCATGTGTTTTGAATAGTTGGCTTCTGTTTTTGTCAGATTCTCACCAAAGGCAGTCCCTTTGTGTTCAGAGAAGGTATTGAGCAGCTCCTCAGCTGTGTTGGTGTACAGTATTATGAACACTTTTCTGATTTCTTCCACGTGACTCCATTAAGGATGGAATCTTTCTTTTAAAGTCATCTATTCGTCCATGTTTGTGCATTTTCATTACAAACACTTTAAAACATGTTCTTTCCCTTGTGCAGGTGGCAGTGTTAATAGTAATGTTTATTTTGTCTCTGGCAGTGGGCTTTGGGCTTCCAAAACCTTTATGGAAAGGTTTAAGAAGGGATACAGGCTACCATGAATATTTTATGTAATTTTTTTTCTGTTAAAAATATATCTGGATCCATAAAAAAAGGCTTGTGCAAAAAATATGTATTTTATTTGACATTTGCAGTGAATTGTGAGATTCTTAGTGTCTGACTAAACCATAATTAATGTTCTCAGAAAGGTTGATGTAAAATAGCCTTGTGCTTATTATTAGTCACTGGGAAATGGCTCTTGGATGTGCTCTATTGCTATCGCTTTGCCGTTGTTATTTCACAGTTTTCAGTATGATTTGTTATCTGTAAACTGATTAGTGCCAAAGCTTTGGTCAAACGTTTAATGAAGTCGTTATATTTATTATTTCCTTCAAAGATTATACAAACACTTTTTTTTCTTGATAGTTGCAGTGTAGGAAAAAAAGTGAAGACAACCAAAGAATCATACCTGCAAACAGTGTAGATACGTGTAGATATTTGTAGATATATGTAGATAATCTTATTTCATTTAAATGGAAAAGACATTGGACAGTGACATTTATAAATATTTTTCCTCTTCTTTCTTTCCTTCATTTCTTGTTTGATTATTTGTGTATATTTGTCAGTTTTTCTGCCCTGAAGTCTAAGCCTCCCCTACAAAATGAGGTTATTTGAATAAGGAAGGTTCTTAGTCTGAGCAAACAGTGGCTCTCCACTGGTGATGGCTCTTTCCCTTCTGCCCCTGGCTGCTGCAGGTGCCCGTGGTTGTGGTAATCTGTCACAATACAACAGTTTGCAAGGTTGGGGTTCCCAACTGAAAACAGATCTGTTTGTATGGGTAAGCACCTTTCTCTTTGAGCACACATAGAATGACCCAAGAAGCCAGGACTAAACTGTGTCCTTAATGAAAGTGGCTCAAGGTCCTTGTCTTGACTGTAGGAATTACAATTTTATATTTATTAGAAGAAGAGGAAATCATAGAACTTCAAGCTGTGGCTGTGGGCAGTGAGCCCTCAGGATCACCAGTCTGTGTTCTGAGCCACTACAGAGGTCCTGAGGCTGAATGGGAAGGAGACCATGCAGCTGTGTCAAGGCTACAGTCTGAACTATGAAAGTGGTATTTCTAACCTTGCACTTAGTCCATCAGTGTGCAAGGTGCTTAGGTATGTTCACATGAAGCATGTTAGCAGTCTGGTTCATGTCGTGTTTTAATCCTTAAATCAGGATTCCTCAGGGATTTGACTGGTATCCCTCCTTCCATAGCAATATCTGTCTCACTGGATGGAGTGTTACAGATATGGAAAGCAAAAAGGGTTATTCTTCTATTACAACAAAAAATCCACTTCAAATAAACAAAACCCCATAATGCTGCAGGTTGACTAGTGGAAGCCTTTTGAAAATCACAGAAAATCTTTAACACTTTAATGTCATATTACCTGTCAGCCTGTTAGTCAGGATATATCGTGTATAGGCCATGCATTATTTGCGTATTGCAGATCCAGTTGACAAATGACTTTGTATGATTTGATTACATGTCTGGTTAAACTTCACTCAGCCCATGCTGTCACTGAGCTCCAGGGCACATACTGGGAAAGAAGGCGGCCACATTTCCAGGCCATTCTTCCACTGGTGGCCACCTCAAGTCACATGAAACCCTTACACACGAAGTGTATTTAAAAGCTGCTGTAAAACAGGCCCGGGTGTGGAGGTTACAAGCACCCTTTGTCCCTTCCAAATAGGGCTAGAGAATAAACTGGCCATCTAGCTCTGTTTTCCACAGGTACAGGCTGAGTTCAGTGATTGCTTCTGAGGTCTGAAAACCACATCACTCAGCTCAGTGGATAAATCCAGGATTAGGCACACGCAGGTTGAACAAGGGTGGCCTTTGCTTAATCACTTAACCCAAACACTGGGGATAGCTCCAGTTCTCAGAAATGGCTTTTTGCAGTTGATTTTATTCTTTCCTTGGTAGTGGAATTGACTAAATTCAATGTAGGATAGGAGCATGGGGATGAGACTCCTGTGTGCTTGTGGTGTTCATGCACACTCTTTACACATTTCAAAGATGTTCTCTTTAGTCTTCTCTTCAGGGAGGCCCTGCAGCTCTGCCTAGAACTGTCCAGGTAGTCCCCAGCAGCTGCCTCTCAGCATCCTGGGGTGTTGGCATCTCTTCAATCAATCTCAAGCACATGTACACATGGCCATGGCCAGGGGAGCACCTGCTTTGGTTTCCTTCCTGCTATAGTGTAACAGTGGCTTGCAGGGTGGAGAATGACCTGAGAACTGTAAGAGGTATAGAAAGGTATTCTGCAGGCAGCAGGCTGGTGGGGAACAGTGCGGGTCTCCCATGAGCTATGGGCTTCCAGTGCATCTCCACAAGGAGCCATGGCTACTGGGGCTATGTGGCTCAAGGCCACCTCAGCTGGGGCACTGTCTTTTCCTGCCAAGCACTCCTCCTCTCCAGCAAGTGTATTTCAGCCTGTGGTGCTGGATCCCTCACCAAGGGGCAGTTATACCTTGATCTGTAAGGAATAAGAAAAGCAGATTCACTCGTGCTGTGTAACGTTCTGCCTGTGTAAAGGGATCCCTGCAGCCGCTAGAAACAAGTCAGGCACCCACAGGTTAGGGCTGGGGATCGGCAGCTGAGCCCTGCTGCCTGGAGGAGGCTGGAAGACCAAACGCAGCAGTACCTGCAAAGCAGGTTTCAGCACCATCACCCAAAGAGCTCAGAAAGCTGCCGTGAGCCTGTCGAACACGGCTGGGCTGGAAGGTGGGAGAAGAGCGTGTGTGCACATACATGTGTTGGTTTTTTTGTGCTTTGCCTGCTGTTGTTCGGTTTCCTGATGGGTTGAAACCAAACGTGGTTTTGCTGCAGCGCGTTGAGACCGCGGGTGCTTTGGCCTGACTCGCCGTTTGCGTAAAACTGCCGGTGTGGGCAAGGACCACCCCCAGTGTGCCCCGAGGGTCACCTCGGGGGGTTCCCGCAGGTATTGCTGCCCCGCGGCCGCGGTGGAGGAGGAGGAAGAGGAGGAAGATGCTGCGCGCACCCCGGCCTGCCCTGCCTGAAGAGCCGGCTCCCTCCAGAGGGAAGAGCCGGGCATGGCACGCGGTGGATACGGCACGCGCGGAAAACGAGAGCTTCATCTGCCGGAGCTGGGAAATACGCGATCTGAGCGGAAAATAAAGATTTGGGGGTTAGATCAAAGATTTGGTCTTTGAAACACTGGCATAAATAAGAAGGGGCAGTCACCTGTGAATTGCAGTTTGAGGATACTCAGTCAGCAATGGCTCAGCCGTTGCTCTAAGCCGCTGTTTTAATTGAGTCCAGTCTGCGAGTGTAGAGGCCAGTACTTGTGTATGGATGCAACGTTTTTCTAAACGCATGCATTTTGTTCTTCATTTAATTATTCCAATTTAATTGATTAGTAAGATATATAATTTACACAGGTGTTTGACAAAACTAGGTGATAGTGACTGTACCCAAAGATTTCTATTATTGCCATTATCATGAGCTCAGCAAGTGCATGTAAAACGTGCTGTTACAGTGAAATGCCCATTGTCCGTGGGAATCTATATAGTGTATCAGAGGGTTGCAAATCTCAAAGAATAGTATTTCATACTTTTTTTCCTGCCCAGTATGTTGCACACACAATCAATGCAAAAAGGAAGAGTTGGTTTTGAAGACACATTAGTTTTGAAAAACACAGGCATGTCCTGTATACACAATGTATGTACAGGTACAAGTCTGCTCTCCAAAGGCCCACTGTCCTTCAGGAGGGCTGTGTAAAGTACTATGTGCATTGCATATGCCAGAAAAAACACACTCATTCCCCCATTAATAGAAATGACCTATTATAAATTTACCAAAGATACCATAGTTTTATAAATTGGCCACATATGTCTGTGTAATATATTTATTATATCACATTTCACAGCGTTTCTGTTTTATGAAATTCAGCCTTGAATTTGTCACATATGTTTTGCATATATGTGCAATAGTTGGCCAAGTATATCCAAGTAAAGTATGATAAATGTGTTCTTTCCATATGGGAAATTAAATGTTTTTCCAGATTTAAAAAAAAAAAGTTTATTAAGAGCAGCCTATACAAAATAATTACAATAAATCACTCACTTCTATTTAGGTTATAATTATAAATTTGAACTAGTAACAAAGTGATAAAGAACAAGAGCCAGAAAAGTCATATTTAGAACCTAATTCTATAAGGAGATGAAGCAGCATAGATAGAGGAGGCCCTACACATTTTCAAGGCTTGCTGCTCCGTGTTGTGACAGCCTGCCAGGCTGTGGAGCAGCTTCCATCTCCTGCTCCTGGTGCAACTGGAGCTGCCAAAGGACAGCTTCCTGTCCCCTCTGCAAGAGGGGCCCTGGAACGTCCACTCCAGCCTGGGTTCTACACCTCTGTGAACAGCTCTTCTTGTTCCCTGGGGAAGGAAAGGGAATGTTTTCCTGCACTGTACTCCTCCTCCCTGACGCTCCTTCTGGCAACCAGCGGGTGCTTCAGTGGGCAGGGCAGGACACCTGGGGTGCCACTGCTGTGCTCGGTACCTGCCTTTACAGGAGTGACTGCACAGGTGCCCAGGGACTCAGACTGATGTCCTTGGGCTTTAAATTGCAAAAAGGAAGTGAAAAATGGAATAAACAACATGTAAAACTTACAGAAGCACCTTAGTGCGAGGTGTTTGCACTATCACTTCTGTCAGTGGTTTTAGCTTGGATGGTGGGCAGGGGCTCAGCATTTGTTTGCTTTTTTACTGCACTTGCTTCGTGCTCCCATTGCTCCTCGTTCCAGGGGGCAATGGTTCCCCTTCTCTCAGTGCTCCATCCTGGGTGCTTCAGCTGCCCTTTGGGATGTGAGCTCCAACTGTGGGCAGTAAGAGCCAGCACTCAAAGTGGAGGGGCTGCAGGCAAAGCCATCATCTGGAAGGGCAGAGGAGGGGTAGAGAGAGGTGGCCCTTCTCTCAGGCTGGTTCTGTTTGAGCACTGCATTGCACATTTATTTCAGCAAACATGAAGTGAGTCTCATTCTATTCCCTTTCCGGCTTGTTGTCAACTACTTCAAACCAGATGGGCTCAAGAGATAAAACTATAAAGACTCAATGTCTCTATTTAGCAGGATGCCAAGTCTGCATGCCATCAAAATATCTGAGGCAAAAAAATCTGAACAGACAATACTTACTCTTAAGTGTTAAGAGCAGCCTAGATGCTTTTCCATGAACACAAAACATGCATCCATGAACCACTCAGATTTTGTATCAGCAATTTTTAAAATTACTATCAGGACAAATGCCACAGCCACATTCTCTGTCATGTTTAAAGTTATTCCATAGGCCCAGCACACCCGCTGCCTTCTTACCTGTGTCAGAACATGTTTATAGCAAGCAGTGCCACGGGGGCCTGGAAAATGTACTTTTGCATGTGTGAGATGCCAGAGCTATGGAGCAGAATAATGGCTCAGCATTCGAACGTCCTCACTTGATTTCCTGATCTGGACATAATCAGGCTCAATCAGTCCTGCCACTGGTAGAAGAGATAATTGCTGTCCAGAAAGTGCCTGAGGATTTCTATGGTTTTTTGCTGCCCTTGTTTATGTATACTGAGAATAAAAACTAGAAGGAAACAGCATCTAGCTGTAATCTCAAGTAAATTTAACAGCTTTTTATATTCCCTTTTATTATTTTAATAATTAGAACTTAAATTGTAACAGAGAATTCTTAGAATTAATATTTTTTTCACTGCCATGTCACTCTCCTGTGAGGAGATAGTTAATACTCCAGGGTGGTTCTCCTGCTGTGCACGTGGCTGCTTCAGGACCTCAGTCCTTCCCGCTGCTATCCCCTGTGGCACTGCAGCTTTGGTTTTATGACTCTTCATAGCAGAGAAATAAATACACTCTCCTCTGGGTGAACACAGGCTGGTTTAGAGGTGTAGATTGTGGTCTACAGGATTTCCTGGTGTACTGACACCTTTAAAAAAGGATGCTGGGGAAGGTAAAACAAATAGGTCTGAGACTAAAATAAGTTGGTGTTGATAAATTATGAGTTTAAGAAGCCAAACCTATCACTGGATGATTCCACCAGGTACTCTTCCTGCCATCCTTGTCCCTCTCCCATAGAGAATCTGGCCACTGCCGGTGGTTTGCTCCAAGGCCCTTCATATATACCTTCCACAGTCTTCCTTTCACCTAACTCAGAGGGACAAGTTGCTTCTTTTTTTGATTTACCCCTCCCTCCCCTTTCTCCTCCTCTTATAAACCAAACTGCAAATCAAATTCCTCTGAGGTCAGAATAAAGCAGTACACAACACTGCTGATAGGATGTACAACTCTAGTTGAGACCATTAATCAGGTGAGCAAAACTTTCACAACTGAGAGATTATATGTTCATTTAATTTGATACTGTGAGATCCTTACATGAATTACCAGCTTCCCCCCAGTATCTTAATTCTGGATAGCTTCCTTCACATTATAAAAGAAATGTTCAGCATGCCCCAGAAGAGTAGGACAAAGACAAACACAGCCAAGTTTACTTGGAAAAGCTATTGTAGGGGGATCCAGGCTGGAATTTCAGAATATTACACATCAGCAGAAACCCCCCTGCCTTCTTCCTTAGTCATGGCTGTCACTTTCCTGGTAGCACAATGGTCATGCTTAAACATCAAACTTTGTGTCTCAGCATTGCCGTAACATTGTCTAGGATTAATCCAGGCAGTCACGTGCCATGTTTTATGTAATGATCCACACTTTCACACCACAGACACACAGCCAGAAAAGGAAACACATTGATTTAGCGCTCAGTAATCCTTGTTTAATCCCCAGTCCTTTGGTTTACATCACTAACATGGCTCCTGCAGTAGTCAGTGTTCTATCTTTATTCTTGGCAGAGTGAATTAAAGGAAAGATTTATTAATTTGTAAGTTGGCTTTGTAGATGCATCTTAAATATGCTAAAAACAAAAGCAGTCCAGAAGCCAGTATTGACTTAAGTATAAAAATCTGCTCTTTTAAACTCAAACCTTTGCAACAGTCCAAGTCAAGCTGCAGAGTAATTTTTTGGCTTGCTGTAGCAATTGCATCCTAAAAGACTAAATTTAACAACTGTCTCATTGCATGCCTCCAGCCTACTTCCTTTTTCACTCATTACTACAAACACAATTAATCTCCTCTTTCCTTGCTCATCCACATTAAGGGCTGCAATGCTTTATGGCTCATGTACTGATAAGAGAAAAGAGTTCTAACTAATGCAAATAATGTTAGAGGGTCAGAGATCACCATTCATTCCACTGGTGATAAGTATTCCATGTAATTGCTGCACAAATGCTGGTGTTTGGGATTTATTTCTATTACTTTACGAATGCTGGTTGCTTTCTTCCCTCTCACGGTGCCAAAGACGGTGATTCTTGGGAGGAAGCCTTTTGTAATAATTTAGCTGTCATCACCTTCACTCCTGAATCCTCTAGGCCAGGTACAGGCTAGCCTTGTTCCTTTCTGGCAGGTGAGATTTCAGAGCTAACTCCAGCACCTTAAGGTGGCTCTTCACTCACAGCCTTCTGCTAGCAAGTCAGTGGACATCTTGAGTGACAAGCATGCTCATGGCACAGTTGTTAAGAGCTTTAATTTTTTTTTAATTAAAAAAAAAAGTGAATTTCTTTGATGCCATCAGACATCTGTATTTTACAGTTATAGTTATAATCAGACAACTGTGTTTTACAGTCTATACTAATACAGACTGTCCTTCCTGTTGGGAACCATTCTTCTTTGGAGAAGTCCAGGTTAGTTCCTTAAGCAAATAAACTGTTAGAAGACTGTAATTCACAATCAAACTATGACATTTGACTCAACTCTAAATCTAGCTAGTGTAGTCTGGTTGCTCATTTCAAGGAAACTATATTGTGAAAGAAAAATTTGTTTACTGGGTGTTTAAATAAATTCAGAAGTGATACAAAGTGTTAATGAATTAATTGTATTGTGAAAAAGTGTGTTATGGATAGTACTTTGGTAATGGGAAGGATGGGTCTGTTCCTGTAAGCAGCCCTGCAACCTGTGTCTTTCCTCTTGGAGCTGATGAAACTCTCACCGAGTGTCTGCTTGGATGCAGTTCATGTCCTTGTTTTCAATTTGTACTTGCATGACTAAGTTTGTTTTTAAATTTACCTAATCAGACAAACATAAATATTTAACTCCCAGCAAAGGCAGTAAGTTAGATGCAAGCACCCAGTAATCTTTAGGGTATCTCCCAAAAGAGCCATTCATAAATCTAAACATCCCTTATTAGTCTCCCCAATTACTTTAGAAACAGTTGTTGACAGCAAACGGCAATTTTCAGAGAAAATATACTCAAGAATTCCTAACTTTCAGGCTCTGATCTCATAATGCTCTTAATAAGACATGGGGTATTAATCCTTTCTTTCCAGAGGGATGCCACTGTGCCAATGCCAGAGTATTTACACCAGAAGTTGTTTCCTACACTAACCGTATACCCAAGGGCAAGCCATGGACTTCCTGTCCTGCTGGATGAGCATTAAACCTACAGCTCAATTCTGTGGAAACTGCCCAACAGCACAGGCTGCTGTTTGCTGCCATGGAGAAGAGGAATGCTTGCACCCTCTGGGCCACAGGTGTGGTGTTGTACTAGACAGCACAGGCAAAAGGAAATCTGTGCAAACTCCCTAGGCCAGGTCCCTGGACCACGTGCAACAATGCTTTCTCCATTTATTTATTTCATTCTTTATGTCAATTCTGACCTATTTAAGAAAGGGGAGAAAGAACAAAAGAAAAGGCTTCTTCCAGCAGCAGGTTTGTGAACAATGATCGCATCTCATTCCACAAGGCTGTGGCAGGAGCTGCTTGTACAATGGGGACAGCTCTTCTGCGTGGGAGGTGGATAATGGGTGGAGATGTGCAACTCTGTCTGGTAGATGTAATGAACACCATCACCTCTCTTTGACTTGGGATCACTCAAAATTAGGCCTTAACTTTCAACTGCAATGTGATCCTCCATGCAGCTACTGAACAGTAAAGAAATAATCAAAGAAATGCATTATTTAAAGTGCCATCACACTCTAAAATGTGTAAGGCCACATTTTATTTAGAAAAGCCTGGCAACAGTATCCTGATTCTGTGTTTTAATGTAAAGAACATCAGGCTGGGTGCTTAAGGCTTTCAGTCCGGCAGTATTCTCTGTCTGCAAGGCACAGCTGGATAACAGACCCAGACTTAAATTTGCATGTGTGTTTTTCCTGAAATAATTTCTAAGTCTTTGATGTTGCTGTTCACTTTTGGTCACTTTCTTTGATTTCCACCTCTCTACAGAGCAAAAACAATTATTTCCAATAAAGTATCAACAGTGCACAGCCTGGACACAGTTGTCGCTGCAGCTTTGTGACCGAGTCCAGCAGTACCCTGGCTCTCAGCACACTGGTGTGTGTCTAATACGCTTCAGAAGAATGCAAATGCTGCTTCGTGAGTTAAACAAAAAAAACCTTCATGAATGAATTTCAGCTTCCCTCACTGTAGAGATGACAAGTTAATGGAGCCATTCGCACTGTGTGGATAAGGATTTACCCATGCAATTCCCCTAAAGTTAATGGGAGTTGTGCAGCTGAATCCCAGACTTGCCACACTGAAACTTAGCCCTAACTCTCCAAGGAGAAGGGCGCTAATTGGATTGCCGAGTTTAAATCCTTCAGCTCATCAGTCTATGGAAAGGATTTAGCGCTGGCTCTGTAAAAGGCTTTACATAGCTTTGCAGTGCAGTGCTGGGGAAGATTTTTTCCCTTTCTTGTGATTAATTGTGAGGCTTGAGGTGACAGGAGACATAATGAAATTCATAAATGCCAAAGGCCGTCCCTAGTCACATTCCTGGCTGTTGGTTTAAGTTAGAAACTGACAGAAGTGTGAACAAATCAAGGGTGTTCTGATAGCCTTTCAGTTAGGGGAAGAAAAAGTAACTGACAATGAGAAACCACTGGAGGTGGTTTAATGGGTATAAATTTTCAAGGAGTGATATTTTACACTGATTCAGATTCTTGGATACATAAATGACTTTTAAACAGACGTATTCTGCCCCCACCGCAGTTTGAGGGATTCCAGTCCTTTTTTACAGAAGATATTGGCACAAGTTATGTCAGCAACCTGCCAAAGGAAAGGTGTTGCAAAACCTGTAGCAGAACCCAAAGCAACTTCTTCTGTCTTTGTTTGTGACTGGCCTTGTTCTGCTTGTTATGAATTTTAAAAATCCACTTTCCTCTCTGGAAGACAAAACTTATGGCTTAAACAAGCAGCATAAGAATTAACCTAGGACTCACTTCAGCCTGGAGACAGATTCTACCACTTCCCCACATACATGTTTGAATTCCAGTGTTAGGAATTGCTTCACCAGTCCTGTTTTCCTAGTCCATGGCAGTGCAGAACATGTCATGTCTGAGCATATATGGACCAGACACTGATGCGCTGATCTTTGGAGCCAGCAGCCAGCAGTCTCTCCCGGGGGTTGCTGTGATCTGAGAAGGACACGCAGTGGACGGTTGCTGTGTGATAGTCCAGCACTGCTAAGGGCTTCAGCTTTTTCCAGCCAAAGATCCTGATGCGATGATCCCACCCTGCTGTTGCCAAAATCTTCTTGTCCAGACGGATGGTGATATCAGATATGCCAGCGTTGACAAGTTCGTGTGTTTTGTAAACCTTTGGGAAAAAGTTACTGATGAGCTCTAATTGTTCAAAACAGAAGAAAAAGGAATCTTTTGGTACTTTAGCAGGTGTAGTGCCCACCCAACACATTGGTGTCACAACAGGGACTGTGGAGCTTTTTACCGCATGGTGGATGGTGCTTAGAGAGAACAGAGACAGAAAACACCTTAACTTGAGCCTCCCATCTCAATTTTCACAAAATAAACGCAACCCTTGTATGCTTCTAGTTTATTTTGCATTTAAAGTTATAGATATTCTGTCACAAGTGAAGCTCTGAGTCAAGCTTTTGAGCGCAGCTTTGCCCTTTTCTTCCAGCTATTTTCATATGAGCTGCAACATTCAGAGCTAGGCCATATATTTTCCCTGCTTCTGCAATATTCCCAGGCTGAGACCCTTCTGAGCTGCTGTTTAAGCTACCTGCTACTCACTTCTACTACTGTGGCCCCTCACAAAACCCTGAATAAGCTGTTGTAGCATTTACCTCAGTCTTGAGAAAGGAATGCTTCCAGGAATTGAGTTACAGTGTCAGGAGGTCTGTATTTCTAGTACTCCTTCCCAAGAGACTTCTATTTACACCAAATCCAAGGAGGGGATTATGGCCAAGTTATTGATTTCAGTCTTGGAAGCCTTTTGTTACTGCTTGGAGACTACTGGGGCACAGGTTTCAGAGGGCACAATTAAATTGGGAGGTATTTGGCTTCCTTCAGGAGGCACTGGGGCTGCACAGGACTTAGGCCCTGGGAAGAGAAGTTTTCACCTCACTGACACGAGTTTCTCTTGAAGCACAAAGCTCAGAGTAACACACCTTTGCTGTTCTCACCTCAGGAATTTGTGTGAGTGAGCAATGTGCCTCTCAAACACATGCAGAATATGCACACAAGTGTATGTGTGTGTGTGTTTGGAACAGCTCAGCTTCTGCCACAATGGGGAAAACACTTTTGGCTTATAAAGCTGGCCCTGAACTGCTGCTATTTGTAAGTACAGTTGGAAGTGGCACATTAATGCCACTGTCTCCTTAAGCCTGACTCTGTGGCTATCCTGTTCTAAAGCTTAATATCATCCAGTGCCCATTTGAATTCACTGTGTGGTGTTTACTGTTTGAGGCAGGAAGGGACTGACAAGCACATCACAACTGAGCAGCTTTCCTCCTTGAAGGACATTCCATAATGCATAGCTAGTACAGGGTTATAAAGACATATTATTGCAGATAATTTTAACCTTTATACTGGATGTAGAAAACACCAGAAATGTTGGTCAAGGCTGGTTTCAGATGCAGCTGAACACATCTTGGAACCTTGCAGGCACAAAGCCATAAGCAATTATTTTTCAACTAAGAACTGCTCAGCTACTTACTCAAACAGCAAGAGCTGTGAAGTTCAGTAAGACAAAAGGTTGAATGAAATCTGACACTTTCTTACATGCTCTATACATTTCTTTTTTAAAGAGGACCTATATGTATCTATAATGAATTCAGAACAGAGGACAGCAAGTTTTGCTCAAGCCTAATGGGAAATAGGAGGCTGTATGAGGGCCTTTTTGTGGGGCTGCTACTGTAAAACCTATACTTTGTGTTAGTGCATATGTTCCAAACTTCCCAGGGTAGCCTAATGCAGCATGGCCTCAGTGGAATTTTTGTTGGTGTAAATGTCCTGGCAAGGGAAGGATTTATTCCTTACATCACCAGCCTGGCAAATGTAGGATGGGCCTTACTCTGTAACAGGGATTATTAGCTAATGGCTATAACCAATCCCGGGCGTGGTGCTCCCATCATTACTGTCAATTATGTGGGCAAGATCCATACAGCACAATCAGGGCACTGGAAAAATGGCATGTCCTCAGCAAGCTACAACTTGAAAAGGAAGCCTGTAATGGTGATGCCTTTTGGCTATGGAACATGAGGGAACAGTGGGCATTTGTGCATGATCTGCAAATACAAGAGTGAGAGAGAAAAGCAACACAAAGGAGGAGACTTGCTCAAGGTATATGCAGCCAGGTGTAATCCTACTGCCAGGATTTGTACCATCCCAAGTCTTACTACAATAAGTCACTGACTACAGCAGTCAAATACCAACATAATTTCCTAACCAGAAAACCAGTTTGTAATTAAGAAAACAAAGAGGTAAAAACAGGTGAGCTGCTTTCAGCCAGTCATGACCAAGGACACTTGCATCTACACCCAAAGCATGTTTTTAGGCTCTTGCTCATTAGAAAAATAGCCAAAATAGCAGCAGACTAAGCTTCAGTATTTTGGGGAAAAGCCTCAGCAACCAAACCAACAAAATTTACATTACAGCTTATAAGATTTATTCTCTTGTCATATATAAAGAAGCTTCTGTGGTTATCAGATTTCTCAGTTCTGCTTTGTTTATTCACCTGCAGAAGCTGTTTACCTCCTACATTCCACCACAAACATCATCACATAATTACACTATCTCATCCAAATCAGAAGGCTCATAACCAATCCTGTCATATGCTGACAGTGATGATTTCAGCAACTTTCTTGTAGGAGACAATACACCAAACTTTCCCCATAGCAATAAACTCTGCAGTTACCTTCATCATCTATTCATTGACACACTGGAACACTGCCACTTAAAACAGAGCTGCAGTACCATCATTGCGTCATTCCCTCTCCAACGGCAGATAGCTGTGCACCACGGTTACTTATTAAAACCTTTTAGAATAAAAATAATGTGCCACTGAGTGGCTTTCCAACGTTTACCATTACCTCAGGTACCTGGAATGTCAGGGAAAAAATCCCCATCTGGTTTATATTATTAATGCAATAGTGGAAAAAAACTTAATCTATGTCCTTGACAATCTCTAGTGCTCATATGAAAGATGCATTTTTTAGGGCATTCATGCTCCCATGAAGCACAGGAATATTGCTTGTAGCTTATAACACTTGGCACTTGAATTTCTTCTGAGGAAACCTCAGTGTGATGTGCTGAAGGTGTAGCTAATCCTACATGCTCTGGGAATGGGAATACCTTGTGAAAAAAAAATACTTGCAGTATTTCAGGTGAACAACTGTTTTTCCCATGATTTGTACCTATAGCCCTGCATCCGTTTTAAGTGAAATGTGCTGTAAAGAATAATATTTTCTTTGAATTTAGGAAAAAAGTTTTGCTATTATTAATATGAAAGAACAGCTTTCTCTCCACCACCAGAGTATTTGAAAACTTAAGAAGCCTGTCATGATGTCAGGTTTCTGTCACCTTGACCTTAGAGAACGAGTCTCAGTACCAAGTTTCCTACAGGGATTGCTCACCTTCCTACCACTTCCCTGAGTTAAGGACACCTGGTGCAGAGGGTGACAAGCAGGGATACCAGCAGCTCTCTTCTTAAGGATGACATGGACATACAGGGCTGATTCAGGCCCTCTCCATTGTTCATGGGACAAATGCCACTTTAAAAAGGTTAAAGCACTCAGCAATGGAGGTGCTACACATGGGCCATTTTAATTTTCGTGAGCCTCTTTGTACTTTATTTCCACACCTACATTTCCAGATAGTCCTTAACGCCTTGGCACTGTTGGAACACTTGCTAAAATTGTCTAGATGAAAGCAGTATTTATGGCCATTCCCTAGCCCAGCTTGAGCTGGGGATTACATGACCTCCTTCTAACCCAGCCACTCACGGTACCACAGCTCTGACACAAACTGGAGAAGCCAATTGCCTGATTTTGTGTCTCCTGCTGGGCTCTGTCAGTGCCAAAAGAAGCTGGGTGCCTAAACCTCATGTCCTCTTGGTGCTAGCTGGCTACTCCTACTCTTTCTGTTTGTGAAGTATTTAATGGAATACTTCTGTCTTTCCCACAGTGGAAAGCTCGCTATAGCCATTCAAGCAGAACCTTTGGAAAAGCAATCCTTTGTTTCTCATTTTTATAACTCATTTATAATATTTAGGGCATTCTGAGAGCTGGATACTACTAATGTGATAAATGAAGATACAGAGGCAATGGCTTGAGTAATGCTAGGCCTGTGTGCCTGTTGCAACTTTGGTAAAACCAGAAACATGTGAGAGAGGGGTTTTTTCTTTTTTTTTTTAAATCCTCACCATCTTTTGCTAAGTCTAGTCACATAGCACAGACATTCTAACCAGTCTGTGATTAATTAACTAGAGATCTGCAACAACTCCTCTTCATGACTAAATATTTTTTTAGTCTATCAAACTGTTAGTGCAAAGTGGGATAAATGACACTAGAGGGCCAGTGATCCTGACCTGGAGGTTCTGTTGCTCATTGAGGCTCCAGATGCTGAGCACCTTTTCAGATGAGCCCGAGATCCCCTTGGCTTTCTCCGAGTCAAAGTCAAGGCTCATCACTGGCTCCTGGTGGCAAACGAGTTGGCTCAACACTTTTCCCATTGACACATTCCAGAGGACAACTGATCCGTCTTCATAGCCAGCCAGAAGCACAGGTTGTGAACCACAGTTGAGCTGATTAAGGAGAAATAAAATAGTTTGAAAAGCAGATAGTCTGTTAAGAAAACTACCATTCCTATGTATGTTTTAGTCCAAGCACCAAGAGAATAAATTAAAATGCTGACTAGTGTAGAAGTGAAAAGAAGTTTAGACGTCTGAATGTCAAATTTTGATATTCCATCCACTTACAGAAAGCACTACTAGGTAATATGCAATTACAGGTTTTATATCTACATATAAAATTCTAAATTTTATATATATTATACATATTTAACATACACACATATATATATATACACATGGAGAGAAAATTTCTGAAAATCCAAACTATTGCCCAGTATAACACCTGAAAAGAGGCTGACTGAAATTTTCAGGAACTTTACTTAATGGTCTGAACTTTGTGCTTCTTAAAAAAGATTCCACAGAGCAGCTGAATGACTCTCAAGCAATACAAGCCTGTATGGGCACTGAGAAGTGCCCTGCTTAGGGGTTCCAGCTCCACACTGCCAGGTGTAGGGCTGCACAGAGGCACTGCCTGCCCAAGTGCCCACAGTGCTTGAAGGTAAACGCTGAATCTCCCAGCAGGAGCCTCTGGGTCAGTCACCAAGGGGTTAACGGGTGCCCGCGTCCCACTGTAACCAATTGAAAGCTATTTTGATTAATGATGTCACAGGCCAAAGGGCAGGGCACCCTGGGCAGACACCTAATTTATTTAAGCCTCTGAAATAACTCAAAGAAGGGAACATTACTGGATTACATGTCACACTTAAGGAAAATATTCATCATTGCTCCAGCCAAAAGACTAATGATCCTGTAAGCAGTAACTGGTTACAAGAGTGAAGATGCAAATCCCTAATGAAAAACAACTAAAAAAGAGGCATCTGTTAATGCCAGTTATTTCTTTAATAGGAGAAGAAATAGCAAAATAGCCATTGGGATTATTACCACCTCATGTAGGCACATCTAAGATATGTATCCCACAGGGTATTCAGATCTTTCCAAACACTGTCTGCTCCTACAGGATCTGTTTGCTCAGTATTCAATTAAAAGAAAGGTAAAGGGCATAAAGAATTAATTTTTACCAGTATCACGTTATTGAATGAGGTCAAACTCGCCAGCTCTCAGTGTCATGGTACAAACCTGTAGTGGCCAAAGGCTCACTGCCTCTATTAATGGTCCAGACTGTTCTCCCACAGGTTATTCTGTGTTCTGGGGGGACTAACAAGGGATGGGTGGTCTGAGTAACACAACTGCTGAGTACCAGCCTCGTGTGCTTCCTTGGCCTTACTCAGCCTAGAGAAGTGTTTGAATGAGGAATGGAGCTCACTGAGCAGGGAACAACATTCTTCTTGAAAGAAGAAAAGCAAGGGGAAATCCTTGTAAATGTAGGAAATCCCCTGTATCATCCTTCTGAACGAGTCTGTCCATACCTGGGATCTTGGAGGAACCGCCTTCCTTCCTTTAAGATCCTTTTTCCTTGGAAAAGGCAGAGAGCATGCTCTGGCTAGAAAGGCCCACAGGCAGGCTTCTTACAGTGCCCAGAACTATGAACAATTTTTCTGTAAAAATTTTGATTTGCTAAAATACTACAACATCCGAGCAATGAATACATTGATTCATACATTGAGTCAGATACCTGTGAATTAATGTTAACTCATCAGGTATTTTGGATGAAGAATATCTGGTTTTTGATACTAGATACTAAAACAGTTCTAAAAAAATCTGAATAAAATGAACATTCCAGATTTTAATAAAGGATAAAATCCTTTATTAAATTTAATAATTTAATAAAGGATAAAATCTTCAAAGCAAAACAAAGTATTTCATAAGTACTTTTAAGTTTACAGAAAGCCCCTAGTTTAAGCATAAAAAAACCCCACAATTATTTGTGCTGCTCTTCTCTGAGCACAAGACTCCCTCAGAGCTGGGGGTTCACAGAAGGTGCAGATGTCATCAGGCAATGAAACGTCAGCTCCTCTCCCTACTCCAAGCAGGATGGTGACTTCCAGAGGAGCTCCTCACCCTTATGCAAATGGCAGAGGCAGGTGAGTGCTCAGCATTTCGGGAATGCCAAGCAAAACCTTTTTTTTTTTTGTGCTGTGGGTATTGCACTTTAGATTTTAAAAACAATAATTTTCAAGTGATATCTAAGATTGGTCTGTTTTAAAACCCAAGTACTGTTTCCTATGAAATGTAGGTCTCCCATGCTACTTCTTCCTGACTTTCCTAACCATATGAAGTGTAATATTTCAATGGGTACGTGAACTAAAACAATAAAAGTTATTGAAAGATCAGTGGAGCTCTTGGTCTGAGCCTGGACTCACCAAGCAGTGCTTCACAACAGCCTATTTATTTCGATTCCCAATAACAGACACCTCTGGAGAGAAGTCTCACCATTCATGTTCTGTTTCAGTAGAAAAACTAAATTATAAATCATTGCTCTTCCTAAGCAGAACATTTTATTGTTGCATTTGGATAACTGTCAAGGAAGGAAGAAAAGGTGATCTGCTGTCAACTCAACAGGAATAATTGCAATAGTTTATATAAAGTAATAACTCGGCATTTCCAGTTTCGACATGTATTATTCTTGTTGAATTATTTTGTTTGCACCATTATGCAATATGATGCCTTCCCCAAGGAGTGCAAAAAATTTAAGGGAAGACTATCCTTACTCCTACAAATCCTACTCCACCCAATTAGTAATAACAGGAAGGTGTGAAACTGAAGGGACAATGTATTTAAGAACATGAATCTTCAAAAAAAATCGAATTAACTAGCATCTTTAAGGACAGACCTAAAAAAATAAGGGGGAAAGGTGCTCAAAAGAACAAAATAAATAGCTGCAAGCTTTTTGGCTGCTCAGGAGAACCCAGTGAGGCTTAATCTACAATCCTAACCTCAGTTGCCTTCTGCACTATAGTAAAGTTTCTCATTCATGCTGCTGCTGGGAAGGTTTGTTGTTTCCATGAATTGCAGAAAAATACGATGGTACCTGGCTGCAGCCCTCAAACTCTCGTTGGACAACCAACCCAAGCACTCTTCCTTCAGACCTCTATGGGGCTCTCCCTGTCAGCTTCTGTTTCAACACGTTAATTTACTGTGCCATAAGCAACATCAAATAGTTTCTTAGGCAATCCCTGAGAGCTGGGCTGGGAGTGCTCATCTCCTGGGTATGTCTGTATTGCCCAACACAGCCACGTACAAAGAAATCCTGGACGGCCTCTGTTCAGGAAGGGGTGCAGCTGGGTGAGCTCGTGTTCTCCTGGTTTATGGTTACAGGGTTACTCAGAGAGCCACTTCCAGTGCAACCACAGAACAGAATGCACAGCATCACTTTGGTACACCACATGCAATTATTTCCCTTAAGGGTATCCTCTTCCCTGTGCCTTTAAACCAAGCTGCACACATTTGTAAAAGAGCAAATACAGCTGTGAGACTCAAAGGGATTATTTATACTTGCCTGGTGCAGTCTAGGAAGTTATTGTGAGTGCTCAAAGTCAGAATTTGCATGGAATAATTTACCTCTCCCAGTTCCCAGTCCTCTGTTTTATCCCCACTGTGGCAACAAAATTAAAAACTATATAAAATTAAGACTCTGCACCTGCTCTGCTTCCTAGAGGAATAGCAATATTAATGCATGTAGAAGATATGGCAAGACAGAGGACTTCTTAAACAGGCAAGAAAAATTTTCAACAGTGAAAACTTCCACAGTTATCTCCATCTTGTTAAAAACGTTGAAGAGACAGAAAGACCCGTTCATTTCATCAAGCACTGAATACTGACTGCATTTTTAGGAGAAACTTTGTTTAACAAAAGCCTAATCAGCCTATTTAATTTCCTTTTATTTTTTCCCCCTAGTTTTTAATTACAGCATGGAACTTGAACTGTGGCCTTTCTCGGCTTTTGTCTGAAGTCAGCAACTGAATTCCTCTAGATTTCAATTGGTTCAGGATCTTGGGTGAAGACATTGGGGCCTCAAACTTTGACTGCTAATGTTTTCAACTGAAACCAACACAAATGTTCCAATGAGCCTGCAGGAATTACACCCCTGGCATCAGCTCAGAGGGTCCTGTGGTCCTGTTGTCAGGGGGTTACATGGGAATCAGCTTTGCCACCAATTCTCTGGAAATTTCAAGCCAATCACCTGAACTCCTTCCTCCCTCTACTGCCACCTTTTTGCATTACTTGTGTTCACTGTTGGCAGCCCATAAACATTATTTCCTAAATAATTTGCAAATGTGGGATTATTTTCACTAACTACTTTTATTTATCTTTTTGTCTGTAGTCAGTACCACCATAAATATTTTGTTCCTATTGTGTGTCCGGAGTAGAAATGTTCATAGAGTGTTTCCTCATCCTGAGGGCACTGAAGTGAATGGAACCTGCCATTAAAACCACTGTTTTTAAGCAACCCAAACATTTCTCATCATTCTTAATGCAGTGAGAAACCATATCAAACAACTGGCTTTGGTAAGTCACTCATTTTCCTCTTGATTGATGCAAAAACTGTATCTATCCTAAGGATACAAAGCTTTCCTTGAGCATTTGCAAATCTTCCATTAAAGCTTGGAAAGCTCTGAAAGTTACATTAAGGATGTTCACAAATCTTTCCCCCCTTTAATAGTATAATTACTTGATTGGTTTGATTATAAATCAAAATCCAAGTGAAGAAAGATTCATGTGCTTCATATAAAATGAATCACAGGGAAAACATTTCACAATTAGCAGGCGCTCTTGCCTTACCTGCCACAACTTCAGACACATGGGCATGCCCAGCTTGGCACCCACCTCTGGCTTCAAGGTACAGACTGACGTCTTGGATGGCAGCTCCAAAATCTGAACCTGACATCAGGAAAACAACAGGAGTTGGTCAGGCTCCAGGTCAAAATTCTGCTGTTAAAAACACAAGTCTTTTAAGGTGATTAAGGTTAGTAAAAGCTCTTCCAGTAAAAACTGTCTGGAGGAAACTGAGGAATGCATGCTAAGCTGGAGCTGTGAGGGGAATCTGCAGCTAGCTAAAGAAGCACATTGTTTTAGGAAAGGCCAGACATAACTGCTAGAGTGAACATATCCTTGTCTTCTACTCTTCTATTTAATTACAGCCTTCTTTCCAAACAGTGGATGACATTGTGCACATAACAGATAATACTGCAGACAGCTTAATCTGAACACACACCCCTGCTTTCTTTCCCCTTTTTCCATCTCTGTTGCTAATTTTTTGGCTGTATTCACCTGTGGACACTTGCATTTTCTCCTCTGTGCTGTTATGGTGACACAGAGCTGGTGTGGAAATACAGGCAGTGGATGCATGCAAAGGGGATTTTTTATTTACTGCTGACTGCACTAACAAATCATAGCCCCACAATTACCGGCTAAGGCCGGCTGCAACAGTGTCTGCACACAGGTATTTTTAACACAATGTTGTCTGACCCTGTCTAAAGCAGGGTCACACAATGCTGTGTTAAACACCTGTTCTCTCTACAGAGCAGCTTCCACTGTTGTTTGCACCAATGGTAATGAATCACAGACCTGGTTTGGGTGGTTTTGATTTCTTTCTTTTTTCTTTTTTTTTAACATTGGGCAAGTTATTCCTCTGCCAAGGAAGTAGCTCATTTCCAGCTCAGGATGATGGCAGACAAGAACAGGGGAGTCTGCCTTTTTAGTTTGGCACTGGAAGATTTTGAGACTCTTGATTGACACATCAGTGCCTCAACTCTGGGCTGGTTCTCAAGCCTGGAACTCTGGAGAAACAGAAGCTCTTGGGTATCGAAAGCCTGCTGCCAGGAACATTGCTGTTTCTCACATGCATACTTAATCACCAAGGTGATCTTTTCTTCTAATTAAATAAACAATGGACTGCATTATGTGGTAAAATTAAACGACTTGAAGCATTTGATAAATCCAGCATCACCAGCCACTCTAGGCTCTTCCAGAAGAAAGAGCCCAACAGCGCTGTTGGACAGCCCCAGTCGTGCGAATTTCCTTAAGCATCTGAGATGAGGTATTACACAAATATGGCTCCTCTGGGAGCCATCAATCAAGACCACGGCAGCTGCGATGGCTTTCCAATCCCATACCTTTAGTTCAAAGCTTGCCAGAACATCTTCCTATTTCTAGAGGCTGTCAGCCAGCCTGCCAAAAGCCAGCTGCACTCTAGGACTGCGAGTACAGTGCACTGCACACAACATACAGAATGCTTTCGAAAGCCACTGAGCAATACAGCAGGAAACCGTTTTCCAGATTTGAGGAATAGTGACTACAGCCAAGAGCCATCCAGTCTGCCGACCAAACCTGGGAACAGACTGAAGTATGATCATCTGGGAATTCTGGTTCTTTGGAGCTACACTCTTAACAAAAGATGCTTTTCTCTCGTCAACTTTCTTGCTATCAACATAATGACCAAGTTAGCTGTGGCAGGAAACGGGCTATAAATATGAAGATGACCTGCCCTCATCTTGCCTCTTTTCATCACTGTCTCTCCAAAGGGCATTGCATCCTAGGCAAGACCAAAACTGCAACTTTTATGTAATAAAGAAGGGTAAGTGTGCTGTGATAAATGCACTTCTGCAGGTTAAAAGAAAAAACCAAACCTTTGCTTTACCTTGACTAAAAACAGATGAACTGGTACGAGGGCTACAGTTGGGTTTGCAAAGAAAAACACAATGAGAAAAGCTTTGTACAGAAGGCAAGCAGGCATGAGCTGCTGCCTGAGCTGGATTGACAGTTCCAGAGACTGTCTGCGTTAAAGGCAACTGAGTCTTAGAAATAAATACTATTTCACATATTTTGACAACTGTAACCTAAAACTTGAAGTTCCATGTTTATATTGGTTTTGCTTAATAGGAGAAAGATTTGCCTTTGCCTCAGGTTAATAGTGTTCCTGGGTGGCTAAAACTGGCCACAAGGAAACACACCCTTTCTCTTTTTCACATTAATAAAGCTTTTAACGTGTTTCTGGCAAATTGGCAAGAAAAGTGCATGTAACTCATAATTGGTGATTTAAATGCAATCATGAACAAATAAATGCCTGTTCAGATCTCATTATTTATGGACTGAACCTGTTTTAAGACGAAATTACTCTTTTTTTGGACACCAGCCAAGCATAAACACTTATTAAGTCTTAATTTTAATCATAAGCTGCAAATGTACTGTGTCTCACACAGTGCTGCCTATTTGGAAGCACTATATATTATGGGAGCTTATGTGAATTTATTGAAACATGACACAGTTCTAACGCAAAGGTTCACACACAGAGTGGAACTCTTCTACCTCAGGAGACTGCAAATCATTCTCCTCTTGCAGGGCCCAAGCAAACAAATGAGAATAAAACAGAGATGAGTTGTAAGCGACACCAGAGTAAACGTCTTCTATTTGGGTCAGATGATTATTTAATTCTTCATTACCGGGACCTCTCCGGCTGACACAAGAATGCACTTGTCAATTTTGTTTAACTTAAGTATTATTGAGCACTGCTGTAAAATGGAGGGAGTTCTTTGTTTGATCAGAACAAGGTATGGGACTTAGAATGGTAGTATTTACTGGTGCAGTGGCTGTGTCTGCAGGCATATCTAGTTCTGTAAAAGGCTGAACATTCTGGCTGTGAGCCAGCAAAGTATTTAAATATGTGCTTAACTACTGTGTAATAAAAACTTCACATTTTCTTGCAATATTGGCATTTATTACTTCATGTATAAAATATGCAACTTTCAGTTTCAAGATACAAAACCTATAGTCCAGAAAAGCATGCGAAGTTTTATGCTCATCAGCAAATTGCACTTAGCTACAATATTTCTTTTCATATTTATGCCACTTTTTTCTTCTTTCATAATTTTGGTATCTTGATGTCAAGTATTTGGTATTTTTGTGTGATGTCCTCAAACATTCCCTTGTAAAAATCAAAACTGTAATTTCTACAGAGCAGAAGTGGACATTGCCAACAAAGCTGTCAGTCAGTGAGTGTGACTGTGATAGTGGTACTAGATATGGACTTACCCAGTAGGAACTGAAACGGACCCTGCAATTATCTCACATGGAGCAAACCTCTGGCTGGTAATAGTAATTCAACTATTTCCAGCCCCAGTTCCAGGTAAGGAATTAGCCTGGGGTGAAGGACCATGTATTGCCTTACAAATCACCTGCACCTCCCCTCTTCTCACCACACTCTATTCAGCTTCAGATGGAAGATAAGCTCCTCCACCTGAGCACAGACCTGCTGACCATTAGTTCCCCAGAAGGACACTTGTTCCCAGTATTCAGTGGCACCAGAAGAGTTTTCATAACTCCTACATGTAAAGATCAGCAGCACCTGCAAATTGTTAAATGCCAGCAAATCGTGGGCTAGTATCCTTGTTATTAAAGCATGAGTTAAATAATTCAGTCATCCTTGTGGCATGATCTAGTTATTAAAACCCCTGAAGGTTTCTTGTGCTGCCTGCTCTTGAGCAGAGAATTCAGCGACACTGATGTTTCCCCTCCTGAACTATGTCATTTCAGTAGCAAAAGCAACCTCTCAAGCACAGAGAAAGAGACACTTCCTACCTCCTCCAGGCTTCTGGCTGCCATGGCCATTAGCCAGCGTCCCTGTGCCACCTTTAACAGAGAGCATCTGCAGAATCCCACATGCTCCGTGAAGACAGAATCCGTCACTGAAGTCCGTCCCTCTGCTAAATCCCACAAGCAGATCCTCTGGTCGCGCCCCTGACTGTTACAGTAAAACAAGTTATCCATGAGCTGCAGCCTGAGGAAGCCTGGCTGCCTGCAGGGCAGTAACTCCAACTGGGTCTTTGACAGGCAGTAATGGACCAAGCTTGGAACAGCTTCTGTGGGGGTGTTAATTGGGTGTTTCATGAAATGTGGGGGAGCTCAGTATCCCCAAGACCACCACCATTCTGCTGACTGCAGAACTGGCCAACAGGTTCAACCCTCCCTGGGAGGGGGGAGGGCCTGGGAGCCAGTCAGATATACTGCAGTCACAGTTTCTGTTTCCTTGTGCAGAGAGACTTGATCAGGCTGAGTTGTGCTATTCATATGTGTGAATATATTTATAAAATCTCATGAGCATTTGAACATATACACAATAAAAAATACTTACATTTTATCATTGATTAGACCTAATTTAAAAGGAAACAAAAGTATCCAAAGATTCACACATGTAATACTCATTCACCCTAGCAATGAAATGGAAATGTCATGTGCTGACAGCTGAAAGACAAACAGCAAGACAACAAAGACCTCATCAGAGATAAATAAAAATCAACAATTATTCAGTGGTCAACTTCCCACAGCCACGGGCAGGGCACAGAGGACACCTAGGACCGTGCATGAGCGGAGACACAATGGAGAGGGACTGGCAGCAATTGCTCAAGGAAACGCTGTGGCTGAAACTCCCAAGGCCAGAGAGCAGCAGCAGCTGCATCCGAGATATGAGCATAGCTTCCCCAGACTCCTCGGCACAGCCCCGACCCAGAGCTTGGTGCTGCTCGCAGGCAGGCAGGGCGAGGAGGCCACACGAAGGGCACAGCAGGAATTGCTACAGATTTAGGTGATCCCACTGGCTGTGGAACAAAGCACCGTGCAGAAGCTTTCAATCCATAAACTACAATAGCACAGGATATATGTTCTCATGTTATCACCTGGGCAAGGAGTCATCAAAAATCCCTTACCCATGTCTTACTTTAATTGGCAGTATCACCTGATGAAGTATGAAACCAAAACAGAGGAGATGTAAGTCTACAGACTGTTGGGACTTCTTCAATATCAGTGCTGCTCAGCTGAGTGACAAACTGACACAAATAGCACTGGGCATACAAACAATGTGATACTGCAATAAACTGTGATTTGGCTTTACAAGAGAGTAATATAAAATACAGGTAAATGCTGTCCTGAAACTGCACTGCTATATGAACTGTTAGAATATACAGCAAAAACAGAGGTACAGAAAAACTCTATAATTATACAAACAATGCTCATTCAATATGATTTTATGGGGGAGAGTGTTGATAATTGTACCTAAGCAGATAAGAAATATAAATGCTAATGAGCTCCACTGTATATTATGAGATGTCTTCTCTAGATAAACATGTCAGAACACCTCCTAATCATACAGACACTTTGGCATCTACTCTAGATCACCTGTCTAATCCAAAGTACACAAATCTTCCCAACCTTCCCTTGCTAAACAAGAACAGAAGGTATTTTGCAACAAAGCAAAGGCATGAAACTCAGCATTCTTGTTCATTTTCAGTCTTCCGCTCTCCATCTCTGATTCTTCTCTTCCTTCCTTACCTTTTCTCCATCTCCCCTCTATTTATAAATTGTTTTTTTCAATCTTTCCCAGGAACCAGCTGTGAAAAGTTTGTCAACTTCAAATCCAAGTGTATTTCCTTGACCCAAAGACCTCACCTGTTCTCAGTGTAGTAATAAAGACACTACAGGTATCAAGTTGTTATGATGTCATAACATACATCACAAATAAATTAATTGTATCTTTCCCCCCCCCACTTTTTATTCTAGAGTTTTTCTGTCTTTTTGTACTTCAGTACATTTCCATATGTGTTGGAGAAACTTTAAGTGACTCCAGAACTAAGAGAATCCTTTGTGTTCTCTCCCCTTTTTTTTTCCTTCAATCACAGAGACAAGAATATGTCACAGAGACAAGGATAATTTCACTGGTTTTTGCTTGCATGCTAACCTGAGAAGCCTGTCTTTACCACCCATTGTCTCCACACAGTAGACAGATTTTCTTCCATGGCCATCCAATGCTGTGTCCACTCTGTGTGTTTTCAGGTTCCAGACATGGATAAGTCCATTCTCTGACCTGGCAGTAGAAGAGATACTTTTAGTGTGAGCACTGCATGGAGGTGATCAGAGTCTGATGCTTTACTTTTTTCTGTTTTGTTTTGTTTTGTTTCCAAAACTGAAGCTGTATGCACAGGTAACACACTCATCATGCAAAGCCATTCATGCTGCTGTTTTCTCCAGAAACTCTTAGCCAAAATAATACACTTCAATTCAAAAGGAAATAATCATATGACACTCAGCACAGCCAGAAATCCTGGTGTACTTACCCAGAGAAAAGAAGGGGGATATCAGATTCTGGGCCCCCACAGGAAAAATGCAGAGTGTGGACTGCAGCACTGGTACCTCTGAGCACAAACTGTGGATCTGGAGGTGGCAGAGCCATTGGAGCAATGAGCTGCAGGGGGTTAGAAGCAGACACAGATATCACAGATGGTAAGGCAGCCTAAAGTGAAATGACAACTTTAAATATATTCTGAGCAGGACACTTGCTTCTACTCTTTCCTCTCTGAATTTTTGTTATTGAATGTTTTTTTCTATTTGCCACCCAGCTCAGGGTAAAGTATTTCCTCTTAAGATGAGCTGATGAAGCAGGTGTCCAACCTGCTCTTGGCTGCATTCCTCTCTCAGCAAGGTGCGGAGCTGGCCACGCACACGCACCTCTCGCACACTTGTAAATCCCAAATTGGTCAGCTGCTCTCCCTGTGCTAAAGGGAAGAGCTACAAAATACAAGAAACTTGACTCCCATAATTTGAGTGGGCAAGCAATTTATCATTCTGCTTTAGCCCCCTGGCTAAGTCTTTCCCCTTCCTCCCCACAAAAAATACTACTTTTGTGTTTTTTTCAGAAAAGCATTGTAGTGAACGTATCAACTGAAAAGAATTTCAGATGAGATGGGAGTGATGATCATTTCTACACAAGAATCCCATTGCTCCAGAGTGTTTTAATTTTTGCTTTTAAGCATGGTTTCTTGAAAAAAGAAATGCAGTACTCATATTAACGGAGTGACTACTGTGCTAAACATTTTATTCCAAGGGTTTGTATTCCCTAAAGGATCAAGAGATGGATGTTTTCAGCTTCGTGTCAAATGTGGTCCAAGTCAGCACAGAGCAGGACCCGTACATGGGGGAGCAGGGGGAGCAGGCACATGGGAAGCGCAGAGGACAATTCCTGATGGGCTCATGGGGACAGCCTGTGTGATCCCCACGGGCACTCACTGCTCTGGCTCCCTCACCAGGTATTTCCTTTCACATGAACAGCTTTGCAGGCAGCTGTGCACAAGCACTGGAAAAGGACGAAGACAAATTTTCTGTGTTCTGATTTGCTGCAAATGACCCTCCAAACCTGTGCTCAGACAAGGCAACCAGCAGCTGATTCAACCGGAAGTACAATTTGCAGTTCATTGGAAAATGCATTACAATGTCCATTACAAGAAATATTTTCATCTTGAAAAGAGTTTGCTGCCTGATCTGTGGCATTACTAGCCATGCTTGTATATCTGCTTCTTCCTTTCTGATGTAACCTCACATAGAAAAGGGCAGCTTTTGCCACTGCAGGTGTCAACTGTCATCACTTTTTCCCATCCCTGCATATATTACCTCAGATTAAACAAAAAGTATTCTAAATTCAGTAAGGGAAGATCAGCAGGTGTTTGTCTGCCTGCCGTTCACAGCAGAGGAATTGCAGAGAATCAGAACAGAGCACAAGAGCTACAAGTTCCATGGCAAAACAGCCCAACTTTTCATTGTCATCTCAATGCAGTACCAGATTTCAAACTGCGTTTAATGGATGCACTTGCTAATGCACCTCATTTGCAAGTCTATCTTGAGTGTTTATAGATCAGTTATCACCATGGTATCTATAGGTTCTAATTAAATGCAATTATCTTCTAGGGCTAGTGATGAAACAGGGTTCTTCAGCGTAATGTGCAGTTCTCTCTCAATAGCACTGTGTAATTAGGTATAAAAATAATGAGCTCAGTAGATACCCTCTGTGTTTTAGGGCCCTGACTCATCTCTTTTATGAAGTTGTTGGATGATCCAGACTCATGACAGGCTGGAGTGAATTTGCAGATGTACATAATGTACAGGTTCACCCCCCCCAGTGAGATGCAGCTCCCAAGTGCCCATCTGCAACATGCTCCAGCTGTGTTATAAACCTGTCAGACCAAGGGTTTTGTCACCAAGGGACACATCTTTGGGGCACTACAGCTGAGTGCTCGTGCCCTCAAAATGACATTTTGTAGAAGCAGATAAATAAAAGAGTAGCTAAGAGCTGGTCAGAGCAGCAGGGTCCCACTTCATGGTGGAGCAATTCTGGCTCACTGCACTGAGCAAGGAAATAGAACTGAGGCAACCCAGAGGCTATCTGGGATTACAAGGCAGGTTTTTAATAGCATTTTTCTAATTACTGACACAGAAGTTTTTGCTGACAGACAGCAAGTGTGTGCGTGGCTGTGGGAAGGGTTTTACCTGGCATGAAACAGACACTAGTAATGCATGTCTTTACAAGGATGATATTTCAGAAAAATCCTCAGACCAGTTACAGGAAAAAAAAACCTACTGAAAACAGAGTTCTGAGCTGCAAGCTATTGAAGGGACTTTTTGCTCCTTAGAGTCTGGTTCTTTCCTTGCTTTTCTGCTAATCATATATGTGAATCTGGAAATTTGGCTTAATATTGAACCTAATGTTTATTGAGTCCTTATTACTTCCTATCATGATTAGGCAGATGAATGGCAGTGTGACAGTATTTAGTGCCTCATTTTCCTTCCAGCAGGCGCTGAACAATAAAATTTCATCTTTGTTGTCTTTTTTATCTATGAGCTTGGACAAGTTGCTTAAGACAAGATTTAATAAAAAGTTGTTAGATACCTACAGAAAATCCCATGAGGTTGCAAAGAGATGGAAATTTGGGGTACTGGTACTTTAGTAACTCCAAGAAAGCATCAATCTGTTTCTGATGACACACAAGCATGCTCAAAAATACAACATTTAGCCTACCTTCAACTCACCAGGTAGCTCAGGGTCTCTGCTTTACAGGGATAATGAAGAACATTGTGGTGTACTGATTCGAACAGATAATGGTTGTACTGTGTTTTGCTAAGCAGACAGTACAAACATGCTAAATATGATGATTGTGAGATGGTTAAAGCCTCTGGGGAATTTTTTCAAAAGTGCCTAAGTGATTTAGAAGCCTAAGACTCATTTTCAAATGAATTTTCAATCCTACATCTCTAGGACTTTTTAAAGTTTCACCCCAGGTGTCTAAAAATGAGTTCTCTAATTAGCACAACATTTATTTTCTTGTTAACTCTATCTAGCCTCAGGGAGACCAATCTGTTCTTGTTAACTGGGGATATCTGCAACAAATTTAATTAAATGAATTTGCGTAGTATTTAGTCTGGTCTGAGAGCAAAATCTGGCTCAAGGGCTTGAACAAGCAAAATGCAACCTACAGAATAAAGTTCATTTAAAGGCATTTCTGGGCTACACTATATGCTTGTCCCTGTGTTATTATCCTCCTGCCTTCTGTGAAAGGAGTTAAAAGACATGAATACATGAATCATTTTGCTCATGGCAGTACTTGCTTGCAAGATGGCATCACCTGCAAGAGAGGCAAGACCTCGCCATCAGGCTCTTTGGTTTTTAAAAAAAGATGTTCCACTTCTTATTCCTTCCAGCCTTCCCTGTGCTGGTAACAGCATCATCCTTCAGGAGCTGAGCTACACTGATGTGGCACAGACAACGAGAAGGGTTTTCCACAAGGTGCACTGCAAACCCTTGGGCTCCTGCACACATTACATTTGCTGCACAAGTGGGGAATGGAAACCCAGCTGCTCAAATGAGAGTTTCAATCAGTGAATGGCTGAGTGCACCACACATGAGTTACCACAAAGGGTTTTGTCTGTGAAAATGCATCTGCTAAATGCCAGAACAATTAAATTTCCTTCAAAATTACATTTTAAAGAACAATTCACTATTAATATCCCTCACAAATCTTGCTTTGCTTAGGTTGCAATTAGAATAATCCTCAATCCATCTGAATTTCTATGCAGTGGTATTTCAGTATCATCACTTCAGCATTTGATATAAAAAAGTTAAGCTTTTATTTAATGAGAGTCATTTAAAATATGTAAATGTCAAAAGGATTACCTTAGAAAAACCTCTCAGAGAATTAAAAACATTAACAGATTCCCACAGGAAAAATTCCAGCAGAATTCAGCAATTCTCCTGTTCCCACTCCTGTCACTTGTATTTCTATCACACATAGAAGCAAAAACAAATTGCTATTAAAATATCATCCAAACACCCTCCTCCCCCTAACAAACTCCACAGTTCACTCTGAGATACCAACAGCTCAAGCAAAGACAGGAAAAAATCCTCTTCTATTTTTCTTTAGGCTTATTTAGAGTAGTAAAACTTCAGTGGTAAAAGAGCTTTTTCAGGTATAGGAGAATAAATCTCCCTAGGCATGTCTGGTAAACTGATTTGGGACTGAAACCAGCAGGTGTGCAGACATAATTACTACTGCAAAATATCCAACACATCCAGGTGTGCTCACAAACAGATACGTGAAATCCCTGTTATTTTTTGACAATTCCCAGTCAACCAGGTGCCACCCTCCCAAAGGAAAAATCAGAGCAAAGAATGAGTTGACAAAGATGTGAATAAATTGTTCTTCTGCCTTTCCAGGCTTTCTCATTCATACAAAAGCCCTTTACCCTGCAGTTCTGTGCCTACCTGCACCCCCTGACAAACTCTGCCCTGTGTCACAGCACGCTGTGCTCTAGAGCACGTGTGTGTTTAGGAAGTGGGTCCTGAGCGGCAACTGCAGAGGCAGTCAGTGGGAAGAACAGACTCCTTCAAGTTAATAGTGCAATGCAAACAATTTTGTTTGTTCCATTGCATTTGCAACCTCCACCATTAAAATCCAGCAGGCAGCCCTTTCAGTATGAGCTTTCCAAAAGCAATGTTCCCACGTTTCCAGCCTCCAACCACGGCAGACAATGAAATCACAAACTACTCTTAGCCCAAGCAACGCCCTGTACCAGGGCTGTCAGGAGTGCCATGGCCTTTCCTCATGGCTCAACAGCCACGACAGAGTCCGAGGGTCCCAGAGCACCCGATTCCCCTCACTGAATTGTGCTAGAACACAGCAGCACTTGGAAATACCTTACACATCCCTGGTTGCCACAAAATGCTGCCTGGTTCTATGGCACTTCTCAGAAGCAGAGAACTGGAATTTAGTGCTACAAGAACCCATTCAATCATTCAATTTTCATCCATCATTAAAAGAGATGTCAGACAAATCCACACAAGTTGAATGAGCTGAAGTTCACCTCATCTGACTGCAAAAGTGAATTTTATTGGTTATTGACTACAAATGGTCTGAAAGCAGGTATATGATTTGGTAAACAATTCTTCAGACATGTTGTGACAAATTTTTAAGCCCAGCTTTTGCATTTTGCATGTACAAACCAAAAAATATCACAACATACTGAGACAGGGAAGTCAGCAATACAAAGAGATGTTGTGAGACTGAAGAAATTGCTTTGCACCTGAGGTGAAAAGTAACTCATCTGTACAAAGAAAAGCCTTTCTGGGTCCTTCAGCAAGGTAACACATACAAAACACACAGGGAACAGCGAAAATCCCAAACTAAAAGCCAGGCACTCTGCTTTTTGCATTCGTAGCCCAGCTGCTCGAAACACAGGATATGTCTGTTGAGTGCAAAGACAGAAACATGCACTAGCAAAAGTAAAACCAGCAGAAGCTTGATCAAGAGGTGTGGGAGTGCTACACAAACAGTTGCAAAGGTGAGAGCCCCAGAAAATACGAAAATTCACTTGTCAGTCATATAATGGGAGTTTAAAACTCCCATTTCTATGTTCAAGGCTAAACTGAGATAGAAACTGTATTATACTTCTAGGGTTTCTTTAAAGCAAATTTAAATAATAATTTACTTATTAAGTGGAAATTAGAAATCAGCAGAAATTTTTAAATCAAGAAATTCAGAAATTAGAATTACTGGAAATTTTTGATTTAACCAGTAAATGTACTAATAAAGCACTCCTAATTTTCAGAGGTAAGGACAACAAAACATTTTCTTTTCAATTAGTTATTTTTCATATTACTATTTACTTATGACTGCCAAAGTAGAGATTAAGCACAGTCATGTATATTTGTGACTTCAAAACCTAATTAATTATGATAATAATAGTATTTAATTTTAAAAAATCACAACAGTAGACTGGGAGCATTCATTAGTTTCTGGTTGCATTAGAAAATACCATATCCAGATACTGTAGACAGATTTCTATCTTGCTTGCAAAACTTGCTAGTTAGCAACACATCAAAGTCAAAGAGAATGCAGTGATTTATATGACCTAGTTACAGAATCCTTTATTAGCTGATACCATAAACCTGTTGCCACACAGCCAACATTACAGCTGACAAGAGTCCTTCCTTTACAGGTTGGGAACACTAAATACTGTCAGAGCTTTCATTCTAAATAGTCACCAAATAATTTCTAATGGCTAGCAATGACTGCCTGCTCAGAAAAACACTTCAACAGTCTCAGTTTGAGAAGTGCTGAGAACCTCCATTTCCCACTGACTGCTAGGGAAGTTAGGAGTTCATCCTTTCTCAGGAGACCCCCAAAATCACCTTCTCTCTTGACATTTAGACAATGAATGATGGAGATTTCCACATTTTAATTGTAATAGTCAATGGACAGATAGCAAACAAAATTGCTTACCAGCAATTGGTGATATGCCAAGAAATCTTATGGGAGCAGGGGAGAAAATGACTAATAACCATCATGCAACGCAACACATTTTTAATGATTTCCACTCAGATAATGGCTCCTCCCAGCACTGGCACCTTTTCTGTCTGTAAGCATTCCTTACCTGAACAAGGCTAAACCACAATATATTAAGATTTTAAGTAATGAAGTTTGCAAGAAAAATGTATATAAATGTCAGTGTGTAACCTTCAAGAACACTGAAACCCAGGCTTGCGTCCACTTTCAAATACTTCCATCTGCAATTTTTAAAAGAGTCACGGTACAACAATTATTTTCTATATGAAAACAGTTTCAGCATGGGAACAAAACTAAGAATGATTATAATAATTTGAAAGACACTGAGTTAGCATATGGATCTCATTGCCACTTACACATTTTGGTCACTGGAACAAAAAGCTATTAATCAATATGTAAAAGCCATAAATTAACATAAACATTAATCATTCTAATACTCCCCCTGTGTCAGACTGATAGTTTTTTTTCAGTCTTTCATTCTGACATATGTGCCTTCAGCTATCAGCTGGTTGACCTTTTTTAACACAATTAAACATTTTGTGCATTGCAAATCTTACTGAAGTAAACATTTTGGAGACAGACAAATATCATGAATACATTTATGCCAAAAATACGGGGTCTGAAAACACGAGAGCCCCTGCCTCTCATGTTATTGCACTAGCTTTTAATAAGGGAGCCTAAAATGCAGCGTGAAATACAGCTGAAACAGATGAAATCCTAGTGTTTCATAAACAGGTTCGATTTGCAGATGAGGGAAAAGACACCCATCTGTTTCACTTTCTGAAACCATTAATTGCTTGGGAAAGTGCAATGATATAACTACAGCCAGCCTTGTTTGGAGAAAGAAAGCATGAAAGCCCATACGAGTTCAGCTCCACAACACACTCTGCATAAAATTATTGGGGGACGCAAAAGACAACAAATGCTTAATTCCTTTGAAAACTTGAAGTGTATGAATGTGCATTTATATATACACAAAGTACGTTAAAAAAAGGATTTATATAAGTCTCTCTTCACCATAACATCAGACCTAGAATGAATTTAAGTTTGCACATGTGATAAATCATTGAAATCTAGCAGAAAATTGATAAGCCAAGGACCATCAAAAGACTGTTTTGAGTAGCCTCCAGTTCAGCCATGCATAGCAATCTGTCAGCCACGGGGCTCTGTCTGCCCATCCTCCTTAATTAGGGGTGCTGCATAGTGCAGCATCCCCACAAATCTTTTGGTTCCAAGAGCTAATAATGTCCTCAGATAGCATGGGCTTAATTAAATGTCTTCCAGACATTTTTGCAGACATTCCGGCAATAATCTTGTTTAGTAACAAACTATTAAAAAGAATTGACAGAGAAGAAATATATCAAGTTGTTACAGCAACTGAAGTTATTTAGGCCAGAATTATATGTCTGCAATTAAGGATTCTGTAACTCTGAGCAATTAAAATATCACTTTATTTGAAAACTAATTAATTCTAAACACATATTTTTCCCATGACAAACTTTTATGATTGTTTAATTTATTCCATTCTAATTACACTTTAATTAATCTACTCTTGTATAATATTATACTGTTATTCTGGCATTTGACCAATGAAGACAATAAATTGATTGCAGTTCCGTTGTGCAAGAACAGAAACTGTCATGCCAGTTTCAACACCACGTTTATTTATTTGTCTGTTCTATTACTTTTCCTTTCCTCCCACAGGGCATAGGAACATGAAACAAAGAACAGATCAGATGATTTTTATATTCTATACTTTCTCCTTCGAAGTGTGAAGTATAACAAGAGTTTTCAGAATTAAGGAAAAGTATATGTGACATGATATTACACAATAAAATATAACCAATAGTAAATTAATTTATACTTCTAAAATATGTCACTTCATTAATGACTTATCAGCTGATTCCTGACATACAGGACCATGTTCGCAGCTGCTAGAAATGGAGCTGTTTCCATGAACATTATGGTCTGATCAGGACCTGGCTTGATACATTCAACAAAAAGGAAGAAAGGGACCAAATTCCATTTTCATACCAATCTTTAAATTAATTCAGTATCTTCCTAAGTTTCAAAAGCCACCACATTTTAATTTTGCATCAAGTCACCTTCAACTAAAACAAAAGTACAGAAATTATTTTATTACTCTAGAAATATTTTATTTGGATTAAACTATGATAAAAGAAATAAATACAAATATTTTATTACACATGAAGTTAGTAGTGTTGTATTTTATTTTGTTTTGGCCATACCTGAGGTAAAAATTACTGTTGTTTACAGTCAGAAGTCTTCAAATTTTTTTTTTTAATATGAATGTCCCTGAAGTTCGCAGTTCTCGCTCATTTCGTGAAAGGAGATAGTGAGAAGTGATACTTTATGAAGACACAGTGAAACAATCTACTTTTCATTTACTTTTAAAACTTCAGCTTGTGTTCCTGGCTGCTTCCTTCTGCTTATGAAATGCCCCCGTGTTGTGTACGCCTCACCATGGCAGAGACACCGTGCAGAGGTAGGCAATTAAATTCAACTACACTGCAAGCTGAGCTCTGACAGTGCTTCCCAAATATTTCTTTTACTTTAATGACACAGTTTACAATCCATAGAATTAAAAAGACAAGTACAAAATACATTCACAAAATACATATTCATTAAAAGAATAAAAAAGATTCTGCAATTAGCTGAACAGGCTACATACGTCACCAGCATATGGTGGGAGATGCATTTATATCAGAATATTGTACCTGTGTCCTACCCCCATGTTTATATTCTGCCATTTGTTTCATAACAGTTAAAAAATATAGTTTAAAACTGCAAATAGGAAAAAAGATAAACTGACATAAACACAGAAGGAATATTTAACTAAGGGCAATTCCTATTTGTGACCAGCTTGTGTTTTGAAATCCAAATTTTGGATGTGATCTGTGCTGTCCAAACTGCCAGATGATCGGTGAGACTGCTCAAACAAGGGAAGGTTTGCAGGCTCTGTTCATTACACCAGTATTTCATAAAGCATTTCTTCCCTGGAAGCTTTCTGTTTCTGTGTAAACTACAACACATCTCCGAGCCCTGTGTTATTCAAGGTCCTTCTCTGGAGTTGGAGAAACTGTGGCAGAGACAGTAAGTGACCTCCCAAGCTGGCAGTCCCTAGAACTGGAATTAGGACTCCACTCACTGACTCCAGGCACAGACGTTCCCTTCCCAGGGACACTGAGATTCATGTGCCATGAGGTATTTTAAGAAACAAAACAATGTGGACAGTCTGCATTGATTCATTAGATTAAAGCTTTCAATCCTTACTCAGGTCAGAAAAATCCTCTCAAGGTCAGAAACAAACTGCATTTCAGTAAAGACCAGTGCACTTGGTACTTAACACTTTACTTTCTCCAAGAACCCCTCAGCATGTAAAAGAAAGAAAAGAATTAGTGTTGTGTACAACACTTTTAAATATATGACTCAAAATGTCAGATTATTAAGTATTTTTATGTTATGAAACATCCCCTAAAATTCAAGCTTAATTACTAACAGTATGTGTTATTTGTCTACTAGGATTCCTATGCCGTACAGTGGAAGTATTTGGACAAGCCAAGTTATTGCAGAGCAACTTAGTTCCAAGAACTCTAGTAGGGATCACTATAATTCCACAGCAAACAGGAATGACACCTACAAAGCAAATATTACCTGAATATCAAATGAAAAAATTAATATTTATTTTAACAGTTTAGGCTAAGCTTGCACTTATGACAACTGTTCTTTCATGCCAGTTTGATCACATAAATCTACATCTATTTTACATAGGCATGTAGGATGCATTAGTTAAACATGCTCATCTCCAAGGATATACGCATTTGCTCACATGTTACACAGTTAAATTGTTAAAATGTGAGAGATATTAATAAAAAACCCATTCCACATTTAACAGGTTGAATGCTGAGAATGCTTAATTCCCAGTTTCTGGTATCGTCTCCTATGTCTGTCATGTTCTCACCAGTTAGTTTCTCTACGTTTTAACAAGTAACACTAACTACTATTTGCCAAACAGAGGGAAATAAACTCAAAGTTACAGACTGGAGTTGCAGTTTACACATTAACTGCAAGCTTCACTCCTCTTATCCACCAGAAATTACTCCTTAGCAAAAATGTAGTGAAAAATGCAACACTGTTTCACTGCATTTATTTGAAACTTTGAACAATTCTGCCGTACCTGAACTTGAACTCCCAGCCTTTGAATTTGTGCTGAACAGCCCCCATTGTACCACGCTTTTATGCTGGCAGGAACTGAAGTGTCAATCTTTCGTCAGATAATCAGATTATGTCATGTTCTGACCAAATTCATTAGGAAAACTTTTACCAACCCTATTATCTCAAACCAGAAAATCAAGATCAAAGTATAACCGATTTTACAGCACAATAAAACTGTTATAAATATTTAAACACTAATTAAAAGGCCTCTTTTGTTAAAAGTAAATAAATAATTGAAAGCTACCTCTCCTTATAAGTGCTATCAAATGCAACCATATTTATCACGTTTCTAAGAAAACCAGGTTCTATATATGGCGGAGAGTGGGGAAAAAAGCACTTAAAAGCCATTTGAGAAGATGGAGGGTTGCTAGACTTTTAGATCATTTGCCTAAAGTAAGTCACACTGTGTGCTCATTCTGGTGACAAAGCACTAAACCTTAATGTCGTTGTTAACTCCATTCACATTGGACAATCATATCTACTTCATGCAGATGTGCTGGATGGGCACTACATTCAAAAGGAGAAAAGAAATTCTCTTTAAGGAAATCCTACATCAATGACTCATTTCTCAGTAAATTGTATTATGGAATTGTATTGTAATATATTGTTTTCTTACTGGAATATGCATGATCTTGTCTCCTAAAAAGGTAAGTAACTGTAATTCACTTCAACAGATGTATTTTCTGCTTCTTGATTGGATATGACATCTGCATCAACCAAACACTGAATGAAAGAGTACTTACTACTTTCCCTTGTCTCCATTTCAGCTGGATAGCAAGCATGGCATAAGAGGGAATCAAAGAATTCATGTTAATATAATTAAGAGCAAGGAACCAAGTTTAGACTAATCCATGAGCAGAAGCAGCGACAGGACAGTCATCAATATTGATTTCACATATTTTTCAGTACTACAATCAGATTCTCCATCTGTAACTCAAACTTTAAAAGTATGATAATTTACGGAAAGGAGATTAATTTAGCCATTTTGAGTCAAAGACTTATTTCATAGCTTCATCCCAAATCCTGTATATTGTTAGGATCCCTTTCCCCTTTGAAGACTTAGTGAATGATTGAAGCTTCTACTTTCTGAGAAACAGATAACACAAGACTAGTAATCTGACTCTAAGCCACTGGATAAAGGCAGTTTGTTTCCTCTTAGCCCATCTGTCAACACCTCTTCAGTAATTAGTCCTAATTATTACAAAGGGCTAGCCTCCCATTCGCATTATTAAATCAGAAATAGTATCATAGCCAGGTATCTTTCAACGCCTACCAGACTGGCGACCTTCGATTTCATTGAATCTTCTATCAGTATCCGCCTTTGGAAGAGCCTCAGCAGTAATTTTAGCATCAGCTTCAAAGATGCAGATCCCACAGTGGAATTCCAGGGATGCATTCATATACACACCCACATCATGTGACAGGAGAGCAAGCAACACAATTGACCTTTGCATTGTTCTCTAAACTCCTGTGATATAAAACACACATTTCTATTTTACACAATGGAACTGGTTTTTGCCTGTGTGCTTCGAAGTGCTCCTTTGAACTAAATGCTGATAGGAAGAATAGTGAAACCATGTAAAAAGATGAAGGTCAAATCTTTGTTATGAAAACAATATGTCTGAAACTATTTCTCACATCAAGATAAATTTGTAAGGAGTAAACAGTAACTAAAAATATTCATAAATGTATTTAAGTGTGAGGATTTAAAAGGTTTCTTTTGTTTATTTTTGCTGTATAGCTGAAGTATTTCCCCAGAAAAGTGGAAAACAAAAGGATGATGACATGCAAACTCTCACAGAACCAAAGCTCAATTAGCTGAGGCTTTAGTCAGACTGCTTTAAGCTCTTTATTTGTGTTAACATTTACTTCATTGAAACAAGAGAAGAGATATTCCTAAGTACCAAACACTCCATTTCTTTTGATTAAAAGCCAAACGTGTTTCCCAATCACACACCTGAGACCATGAGTGAGGATTTGTTTATGGTGGATTTCTCATCAACAGCAGAGCACCACCAGTTTCCACAGGCACAATGAGCCGACCTGAGCTGCACTCATACAGTTTATGGCTAACGTAGGTATCCCTGCTAAAAGCTTGTGCCCAGAGTACAGGAGCTACACATAATATTCAAAAGTCTCCATATGAACAAAGCCCATATTGTCTGATTAAAGCAAAGAATGTTTTTGTTGATATGGTTAATGTCACCCCTAAAAAAAAACAACAAAAGGAAACAAAAAAAAGGCATACAGAAGACAATTTCTTTCACAAAAAACCTCGACCCATCTACATTTTAAAGAACTTTCCTGTGTCCTATATTAAAGTGAAATAGTGATTATTTTTCCCCTTCTTTGCAGGTCTCCTCTAAATGCTACAGATGTAATAAAAGAGTGAGCTGCTATGTAAGAAGCAGTAGCCTAAAGCCTATGGGGGAGTTGGGCAGGCATGAACAGGGTGCTTGGGGAGGATGCTCCGAACTGCAGGGATGCCATCCCAGCTCTGGGGTGTCATTAGAGGCCAGTGCCTGGAATAGGGACCATGACCCAAATTCTGGCTCCTTGATCTGTGGATGTGGTTGGCCCAAAGTCCCTGTTGTTTCATTGGCTCAACTTGGCCTACTTGGAAGTAGCACAAAGACATCTCAGTAGCACACAGTGCTGGAGCATGAAGAAACTACTCTCATCCAGCTCCCTGCATACTTGTCCTGCATACCTTCCAGCCAGAGCACTCATGGCACCACACAGCTTCACTGCACCTGGATAGCTTTTCCCTTCTGAGATAACCAAAACTCACTGCCAAGAAAAATAAACACACAAACTTAAAATTCATTTTCCAAGTTGTGCATTTTCCAACTAAATGCCATGTTAGTGACGTGCACAGTAACAGGCAGGCATCTGACTATCAATGGATCAGACTTTAAAACACATTAATATTTCAGGTATCAACAATGGAGTATTAACATGCTACTGTTTTTTCTTGATTATCCTTATAAGAATTCAATGCACTAATGATAAAGCCCTTTCAAAGTAGAACATGGTGTGGTACCGTATCGCAGAACAAAATGGTCTGCAAGGTCAGATGCCTGGTGCACCTGGCCTAGTACCCGATTTCCACCAGTGCCATGCTCTTCAGAGTTACTGTTTAGGAAAAAGACAGACACCTGGCTGCTTCTGGGGTCCTTTTCTCCTGCCCCCCATACTCCCATCATGCACAATGCTGTATAAATGATGTTACAGGGCAATTCCACTGTCTATCTGCAGTTCTGTTTCTGTCTATGGAATTGCCTAATCTCTTTTGTTTGTGCTGATACCCTTGCCGTCGCTACCTAACATGGCAAAAAATTCACTACTTGGGAGTTCCAGAAAATGAAGGAGTAGCTTTAAACCTGATCTCCCACTACCTTCACTGAGCGCCCTCTAGTTCTTACATTGCAGTATTTGGAGGGCAACACTTTCACATCTGGCTTTTTCATCACTTTCATGATTTTGTAAATCTCAACAATAAATATCTGTCTGTCTCTAAACTGAAGAGTACCAGACTTTTCAAACTCTCCTCATATGACAGTTATTCCATTTCCCCAAATTGTTTCAGTTGCCATTTTCTGCAGTATCCCTAACTCTATTAAATCCACCTGGAAAAGAACTGAACACAGTACTTCAGATACGAGCCCACTGAGGCTTTCTTAGTAGCAGAGTGACATCCTTGATGAGATAAATCTTCACGGATGTCAAAAATCCTATGTCATTTTCAAGAGAAAAGTTATTTCTTTCTACAACAGAGATAATTCCAGCTAATACACCTGGCACAGGAAGTTATCTTTGCTCTCAGTAGTTTGGGATTTCTCCTGCAGAGCAAGCCAACAGAGAAAAGGCTAAGTGTAAGTGTACTGTCCAAGGATCTACATCCGGAAGAAATAGCACAATATTTGAATAGCACTTCCTGAAACACCTAGATTCCTGGAATTAACAGTTAAAATCCCAGAGGAATTGATAATGTTCTTTCACAATCCAAGCCTAGCCAACTGCTGCTCAACACCACTGTGCACCTTGCAGGGAAGAATTTTAAAGGTCCTATCTGCCCTACATCAATGCTTGAGAATTCTGGTCCATTTTTATAGCTATATGCCCTGTAGCTTTCCTTGCTGTTGTGGGCCAAAATCCCTCTTAGATATCACGCTAGCTTCTCTCCATTCCCAGCTACGTGCATTTAAATGGCATATTTTATGGTATAACACATCCTTCCCTATCTTAAGTTTACTTTGTATTATGCAGAAATCTTGGAGTGGCAATGGATTGCCTTGATTTTCATTTAATGTCATTAACTTCCATGGAAGTAGAAGTGTTTGGGTCAAAGAGAGGTAGCAACTATAAAAGCGTATGTGCACAATGTAATCTCAAAAGAAAACAGAAACCAGAGTCCAGCAGGAGGAACAAAAGGAAATCTATCTTTGTTCCAGCCACTGAGGAGAACAGAGCTGACATCTCCAAAAGACTGTGCACGACAGCACTGCGCTGTAACCACAGCCTTGCCTTGGCCTCACTTTGGCCACCACATGCCCAAGTCTACCAACAAGAATCTAGTGGGACACACACCTCCCTGTGGACACCCAGAAATGCCTGTCTCAAATTGGCAATGAGATGGATGGATCCCAGGGCCTTTATGTGGCAGTTTTGCTCAAGTGCAGAGAGGAAGATGAGGCCCCATGTCCCAGTGCAGTCCTCACAAGAAGAATGAGGTCTGGGCTTCACGACATGGTTAGCAAACAACCCCTGCAAAGCACATATTCATTTTTAGATACTGCAAATTAAAATGTTTTGTAGGAATGCACTTCTGCAGTTTCCTCAGTTCCCTCTAAGGTTCAAAATATTTACAAACATCAATAATTACATAAAGATAGCACCACTAAACTAACACTGATTTTAAAGAGATTACTTGCACAATGAGGATGTTCACACACATCGTCAATAGCCATGGCACATTAACTTACCAACTGACTTCAGCTCTCTCAAAAGAGAAAAGTCTTCATTATAATATGTTTTGTATAAAACCAGACCACAGCTTAACCTGCAAGGTCTCTGGTATGTTCTTTTCTCAAATCTGCAAGTACTAGTTTCACGGAAGAAGTCTGTGCCAAAGTATATTATACCTACTATGGCAGTAAATTCTTCATGGATGAGGTTTTACACATAAATTACCTTCATTTGCAGTCTCTGAATGCTCTTCTAAATTTTATGGGATAATATGAATTATGAGCACCTATGTATTTGTTGTAGGTATATTCTGAGGGATTTTTTCTACTACTTGCAAAAGATTATGCGAGTTATACTTTACACCTCTCTCCCTCCACCCTCATTGAACAAATGTGATAACACAAACCAGTCAGTTGCTTATTATGAGAAGTGTTTGATCTGCTATAAAGATATGTATGTATTAATTAGTCTAACCAGAATTAAATGTAAATCACATGGTTAAACAAAAGCACTAAAAATATCAGAAAGGTTTTTTCTAAACTGTATAATCTTAGATTTCTTAACCTTGGTCATTTATTGGTTTAGTTATTGGTACATTTATCGTTTGGCAAAATAACTGCTTTTAAATAAATTGTACATTTAAAGAGCACAATTTATATTTATTTGAAGTTACCATTGTAATCTTTACAAAACTTGGCTGGGTTTCAGTGGCTGGGCTTTAGGTATTTTGCTGGTTCTGCTGGATTTCTAAAACCCTAGAGAACTTTGAATGGAATGAGTCTGTTCACTGTTATTATTAGTCTCTAGTAAACACTGTTGGTCACCCACTGGAACCTAAATCCTAGCCGTTCCTCATATATCTGTTGAAGACTGGGTGCTTTGGACTCAGTTCATACACAACATTTGCCTCAGAAGCAAGGTTCCAGGTTTCCACAGGAGCTCTAATTTCACGAATCACTAGAAACGTGAACTGGCAAACAGCACCTGCACCCCAATGCTACAAAGTGCTCTAACCCCACTATCTGAAACAGCTTAGTAGTTTCAAAGGCTTCACAGGAACAGGTCCAGGATCAGCCATTTTTCCAAAAGGACACATCACTGGTCGGCTGTACTGAACAGCACCTACTCACAGCCACTGAACCTGAGAGGCCAAAGACAGCACGAATGGTGTGGGAACGCTTGCCCTGCTCCCATGACAGCGGGTGAAGGATCAGGCAAGAAGGCTCATAACAAGATCAGACAAAAGAGAAAACACTGAATCATGTTAAAGTAATTACCAGAAAATAAGACTTCTGCAAAATATTTGCAATCAGCTCGCTGGAGCCTTCAGGCTCAGTCTTGCACTGGGCTGCCTGTAGCAGCACCACCCCAGGAGGCGCTCCAGGAAGAGCGGGTGACTCAGTGGCAGTTCCTCCCTGGCTCCTTCCTCCCGCATGGCACAACAAATAACTGCACCCCGTCCCACCGCGGCGCTCCCACGGTGCTGCCGACCAGTCTGACAGTGCGGAGAGCCACAGCCCGGCTCCCCCTCTGCCTGCCCTGCTTCTGGGACAGCGGAGGCACACACACCCCCACTGCCTCTTCACCCTATCGTCTCTCCTGTCGCATCTCCCCGCACCCCAAACTGCTGTCTAAAGCGGCCATATGGGACACATTTACTTCTCACTACTGCCCTGGGGTGCTACTAGGAACACGAATAATCTAGCATGGAGATAGCATCTGCATGAAAGAGAAGAGAATCCTAGTTAGGAAGAACGTATGTCGTCACTAGATAATGATAACCACATTTAATGGGCACAAGCATGAAGGCATGAATTTCAGAGATTTCCCCCTTGTTTTAAAAAATAGAGGCTTATTATAAAAATGCCCAATTACACCATCAGGCACTATACAATATTTATGATATAAAATCACTATAATTAAATGCTAAGTGCTGATTTCAATTATTTAACAGTGGAGCAATAAAATAAGCAAATGCCTTTAAATGTTATTTTCTTATAGAAATCACAGAATACAAAAGTAGCTAAAAAATGACCTGTCAGGACTTTAGACATCCCACAGTAAGACTTAAGTGGTGAGGACTCTCAGATCCATTTTTTTGCTGCAAGCTTACAGTGGAGCTAGTATATGGGAAAAGAGTGAATTCCAGCCCTGACTGGGTAAGTTAGCATGTCACCTTAGAACCAGACACTTGGGGAAAACAAAGGCATATATAGAGGCTAAAATAGTGAAGATGTGAAGCAGTGAGGCAGTTCAATCCACAGGGGCCATGTCTGCACATGCCCCTCCACTGAAGGACCTAGGCTGTGCTCATTAGTGTTGGAAAACCTTGCAAGATTATATAAAAACAATATTTTAAATTGAAAAAATAGTTCCAAAACATCATCTTTCTTGAGAAACAGCGTCCAAATCACTGGAAATAAAGGGCATTCCCAGTAGATACTCTCAATAATCCATCTGTCATAGACAAAACTAAAAAGGCTGCCATATTAAATATTACTAAATCTATTCTGGGGCTAAGTAACACTCCTGGACAAATGGGGATAAAAACAACCAGCAAGGAGGAGTGAAGCTGTGGCAAATCAGGTGCTGTACTGTCTTTAAGCAGGATGCAGTGCACGCTGTCCTGACCAGGGACAGGACTCTATCAGCCAATGACATGAAAGCGGCCATGCCACCTTCCTTTTCTTTTTGATGTAACTGATGTCGCATCAAGGAAAGACCTCCAGCACTGCTCCAAATTTGCAAGGCTCAAGTACAGTCGGTGTGCCAGACTCACCATTACAGGACAAAATAATGGATGGATGTGGAGCTTCTAGACAGCCCTCATTTCAGCTATTACCTTGCAGAAGTTGGGATGGATGACACTGAAAAATTCTTCTCATTTGGCGCTACATTAAGAATTCTTCTAACAAAAAAAAATGCAGCCCACTTCCATTCATGTTTCTGACAATTTTCTGTTTTTCTGGATAGATTTTCAGCTAAACAAAACTGAATGTCCTATAAACTAAATACGGCTCATTATACCTTGCTTCCTTATATCCTTCTCATTCACCAAGAACAAAACAAAACTTGTTGAAGAACATATTTTAAGGCAGGCATAATGATCATTCCCAACCCCACAGTTCCATTTTTATTGCAAATAAAACAACCCTGAAAGTCTTCCATTAGTTTCAGAGGCTGGGAGGGAGCGGGAAGAATGATGTGTTACGCTACAGTGGAGGAAGTACATACGCCAACTGGAAAAACGGACTATAAAAAGCTTTTCTTACACAAACATAAGGAAGCAACCAACACCCTCAATTGTTGAAGTGAAAGGAGGGAGGACTAAACACACAACTAGAAAAAAAATTAAATTAAAAAAGTCCTGAATGTGTCACATATTCCAAATTACTCTCAGATTTGAGAGCTTCATTCCATAAGGTCAAACTGTTACCAAGAGCAAAAGAGCACAAATGCTGTGTAACTGTGGCAGGCTGGAGACCCTGCTGCTCTCACTGTCACCTGCCTTTTTGGCACAGCACTATGAACTCTCTCCCTCACTGTTACCTACTGCAAGTCAGGTAAGGAGCCCTCTGCACCTGGAATGAAGGATCAGAGTGCAAAAGCCAGGCCATGGTGCTGCATTGCAGGAAAGGTGGTGCCACCAGGGCAACCACTTCTGCTCCAAGGGCCTTTCCTGACCAGCAGCATCCCCAGCTGCATTTCAGGACACATCCCCTCCAGTCAACACAGGAACGTGGTTCACCCAGCTCAGAACCAGTGTGGCATCATCTCATATGTCAGAGAAGAAAACAATCAAAGGGTCTAGCACAGGGGCAAGAATTCAAAGTACAACTTCAGAAGGTCAAACAGGCTTATTACAGAAGAGAAGATTTATTAGAGCAAATAGCTGAATACCGGCAGGACACAGATGCAAACACTAACAAGGCAGACTGAGGAAAAAGGAGGTGGACAGTGAAGTTGGCCACGCTGATTTTACCTCCTTTGGAGAGACTGCTACCCAGGCCTTTGCACTGGGTGACAGTTGGAACAACCATCCCCAATACAGGCTCACACACCTCTGTGCCCCAGGAAACAGTCCCATAGACCGCAGTATTCTGATCCCTAGCAGCATAAAGCCTCTAAGAGAGATACAACCAAAGGAGAGCTCCCACGATGATCTACTGCCACTTCAGGAATCCCGTATTTTTCCATTAAGGTCATTTTCCTTGACCATGAACGTATATTGACTCATGGCGTTTAGCAAAGTCATAACCTTCTAGTTATAGAGTTTGAACTTGTCAACAATTATTTAGTGAGTGTAATGGAGCTAGGTCAGAACATAGATGCACAATCCAGAGATTCTACTCATCCTTACAAAATCATTCCTTCCCCAGCAGCCACTGTGTGAAAGGACATTAAAGGTTGAGGTTTGGCTATGCAATGAACCTGCAGCTTCAAAGTAATTTCACTTAGAAATTTCTTACATGGTTTTTAGTATCTACCACTTATAAACTACTACAAATCAAAACCAGAGAAGTCATCACACAATATTTGAGTGGAAGCAGATAACCCACATTCTCTCCAGCCCCTAGAACATGTCAAGTTGTTTTGGAATTTTTGAAAATAACAAGAAACACACTAAACACTTGGACAATACAGACCTACCAATCTGGGGTAAAACTGCATTCTTCTTGCCCTGCTGCTTACTTAGGGAAGGTGTTAGCATTGCTTTGCCCAAAACACACAGACCAGAACGCAGCTTAGCACTTCAAACACCAGGAGAGTAAATACAGGCCTGCTTTGTACCTGGCATTAATGGTCAATGCAAAACAGGATACTGGATTCTTGAATACGTTCTTTATTCTGCAGAAGGCACAGAAAGAAGTTCTGATAGGCATTCTCCCTCCTGATTTCAAACTGAGAATCCATGGCTTTACAGAGGTCTGGTCAGACATGGCTCTGAAGAATCTCATTCCTAGATGGCTCCTATTTTCCCACCTTTATGTCTGTGCTCACTTTATCGCATTGTCTGGGTGGGTTTGTGCGTGACTGCTGTTGTTTTTCTCACATTAAGTGTGTCCATGGGTCTCTCCACAACTCACACTGCGTACACTTAAAGTCTTTGATAAATCTTGTTTGCAGCTCTACTTTTCCCACCTCCTAACACTGACTAGGACATTTCTTCTCTCAAATAGTCTCACTGCTTTCTCACAGCAAAACTGGCACTGTGGATTGCCAACCGACTCCTGACAATTTACTTCTATGTGCACAGCATCATACAATTCTACAACGTGAATTAAGAAAAAATAATGCTCAAATCTTACATAATTCTCCTGATTCTAGCTGTGAAGAAGTTCCTTTCTTGATATTCAAACTCACATGTTGATGATAGAAACTTGCATTTTAAGAGGAGACAAGCAGAAATTTCTCAAGTGAACAAGTTGTGCTATGCTTCTGGGCATGCATTACAGTATCTTTTTCGCATCACACCTACTCTACTAAATATACAAAACACTGTGCAAGTGATAGTTTTGTCAGCCACCAGCTAATCAAATGAAAAATTATTAGGCTTAGAAAAATAATAAAAGCAGAAGCCAGCTGTGCATTTGTTGGATGAAAATCCCACTGTCTCCCATGTTAGCTCATGTGTATTTCAATTTCTGGGAAGAAAATAATGGGAGTTTCTCCACCCTTTCTCATGTGAGCCATAAAACAGATTTATTACCTAGGATATATTCTGTGTTTTCTCCTGAGGAAAAAAGAAAGTGGTGGAACAAGTTCATTTTTTTCCCTTCTAAAACAAGGATTGTCTTTATAATAAACACAGAGCTTAATTTTGGTATCATATGGCCCTTCTATTTAATGCTCTGGTCACACTTTTTGCCTTTCTAAATCTTGAATTGTTGCATTTTCATTTCAGTGGGGAATCTACAGCTGCTCCAGCTGTCTGAGTGTGAAAAGTCTGTCCTAAGACTCCTATCTGGTGTGTTTTAAAGCAAAATCCTTCCTTCCCCTAAATCAAAGAAATTTAGCATCTACTGAAAAACTATGGAATAACTAAAACAAAAAGGAAAGCTAAACATTAGTCTATGTTTCTTTTTCATATAGTTCTTTCTCAGCTTTACCTTACACCCAACTGTCGCCCAGCAGCTCTGGGAAACTCAGGCTGCAGACTCAGAGGTTTAGGACAGGGCTGCATCTCATCTGGGAAGGTTATCCTGTACAAACAATTATTTTTTTACTGTAATGGTCACCTTCTGACCTTTAAAAATAAATAATGAAAAAGAAGATTTGCTGACTAAAAGATTTTTTTTTTTCTCCTAAAACTCTTAATTTGCTCACAGTATGATGTTACAGTTCGAAAGACCTGTGCTGGTAAATCCATTTACAAAAAAGGTGACTTCCCCTGGACCTTTTGCTTTTGAGATGCAGAAGAGACTGATTCCTATTTTAAACACTTCTGAATCATGATACTGCCTGGATTCTCCAGTTTAGTGGTCTGGAAAGTTTCAAGGCTAAGATATCCCTCTTTAAAATGACATCCAGTAACACAGCTTTTTGAAGTAAATCTGTTGACTCTGATATTTGTAGCCTAAATGTGCTCTACAGTCTCCCATTGCTAACCAGCACCTCTTGTTTAATGAGTCACTTTCCTCAACACAAACCTGACATCTCCCAAAGTTTCGGTTCTTTCAAATAATCCCATGATATACGAGCGTTTACACCAAGTCATAAATGCCAATGAGACAATTTTTGAAATGACAAGCTATGCCATCATTAGCTGCATATAATTAAAATCTACCATAGGAAGTGCGTTTATTACAGTTGTGAAATTATTTTATTGCTTTTGAAAAGAAAAAGAAAAGCACTTTTAATGATACAACTGTGCCAGCACAGTGCTCAAAAGGAAGCTAGCTTGCTTGGGCAAAAAATTGTGCGGGTTTTTTTGTAGATTTGTTTCATTCTCATTGTTTTGTAATCACTTACACTGCTCCACAGAGACCAGTAATTTGGAAACTAAAACCCCAGAAGCTGAAGAGTTTTCAAGCTATTACTAATTTGAAATCCTTCATCTGTACTACCAAGTACATTCTAGTGTGGTCGAACTGCATTCTTACACACAGAGCATAAATTCATCCACATACAGATATTTTGGGGAGAAAAACACTATTACTGGCACTAGACTTACCTTTTCCCTTTATAATGACATACAAACACAACAAACATGTAATACTGTGTTGAGATTCTAAGTTTGTACAAAAGTATCAGCATTACAACTCGAAAAGGGTGTCCAAAAAGCAATGTTCAACCTTTTTTTAAATCAGGTTTGTCTTCACAAAGCCAGAAATAGCACTAGCATGCATCTATAATCCAGCTGCAACAAGACAATTTATTACAGAAGAGCAGTCATAGTAGCTATTTTTCCCCAATGAAGACAGTGCTTCATAGAATACAATTTTGAAAAATCAGAATCTTCAGGGTTAAATTTCTCATATGAGCTAATTAGCAAGGACTGGTTTACAATTACTACTGATCCAATGAAACAGTTCATTGTTATGGCTGGGCTTGCAGAGAAATAGTACTCAAATTAAAAATAAGACGTATACAAACACAAAGCACAATACAGCCTGATGTACTTCATGGTAGAGAGCCAAAAAAAATGTGTCTCTTTAGAATGTAAGGACATATACGGGTCAGTAGTTTAACATTTCTTTGCAAAAAGAAACTCACAGTATTCTAAAACGCTCGGAAAAGGCGTAATGTACTTAGTCAACACATCTGCTCCCTAAATACCTTACAATTCCAACATTGTCATTCCAGTGCTTAAAAATAAGTCTCTACACCAATTAACCAAAATCAGACAATCTATCTGATATTAGAAACCAGCATCTATTCCAGTGCATGCACCAACATAATTTCCATCTGCAGAATCTTTATAACTGATAATCACACATCCAAGCCAGAATAAACAGGGTTAGATTTGCTGATCGCAGGGTATTTTTAAAACAAGAAAAAACTAGTTTACCTGTAAATCAATAAAAATGTTAATAGGAATAATTAAAAAACAAGACATTGCTCCGGTAGCTTTTTAAAAATCTAGTAATTTAGTTAAAAATAAAATTTAAAAAAATTCTTTACACTTCCAGTAACTTAAGCAGACAGGTCACATTTTTAATGACATTTCCCAGTCATAGAGACCTCTCTGAAAGCTTCACAGAAATGCTGCTAAAACTGGGGGTTACTGGAAGGAGCTTCGGAAGGATGACAGGTCATACAGAGACTGTGCTAAAAACTGTGGCAAAACGCTCCTGAAAACAATTCCCAGAGGAAAAAGTTACACACATATTTCCATCCCGTGTTGTCTGCATTTTCCAGAGCACACCATGCCTGCTTTTTACCTTTTTCATTTCAAAATGAAGCTGCTGAATCTGGAACCGGGATTATTTCCTACTCTAAAGTTGCATTTAAAGGAGTTGTACATGGCACGTTCCTTATTCCAAACAACGAGTACTACTGAGGAGAAAAACACAGCAAAAGAACGCCAGTGTCGGAAGTTCAGTGAGCCGATGTCCCCCGAGCACCGCGGGATGCGCTCGAACAACGCGGCCGCGCTGCCCGCGCCGCGGACAGGCACTGCCGCCAGAGGGCGACAGCGAGCGAGCCCGCAGAGCCGGGGCCCAGCACAGCTAGAGCTCTCACCAGTTGAGAAATACAGTATTTCTCATGTTACCGTACTGTACTTGACAATAATATGTTTTCTTTTGTAAATGCTTCCAACTGAAAGGTATTAAAGCACTTTTAGGTGCTCCTGAAGACTGCCACTACTCGTTTGCAAATGGTGGGGAGAGACCCACCCGAGGCCGTGCCTTCGCTGGACAGAACCGTGTTCAGTACTCAGCCAGTGCCGGTCCTGCCTTACCTCCATCTGCTCAAGCAGTGCCTATGTCGCCTAAATACGTAAAAGATACTTATTTCTATTGGTCATAAAAGTAATGGATTATGGAGTTTAAAATTTTAGTATGTGGGACCTGTGAGCTCCAATACCACTAGGTTTGGTGCTGATATTGATGTCTGATGGGGTGTATCCTGAACTCATGGCAGACACACCTGTATGACCACGGCTCCTGCACGGATTGTCCAGGCAAACTGCTGCAGAGCATCAAGGAGATGCAGACCCTAACGAAAACATCACTTTTTTTTGAGCAGATGCCTCACGTCAGCCACAGATACGATGTCTCCCTCACCGTGCCGGCTTGAGCTTCTTCCCACCCCCGCCGGAGTGGGGCTGTGTGCGGCTCTGCAGGGCCGTGAGGGGCTCTGAGGGGCCGTGCAGGTCTGCGACAGGCTGCGACAGGCTGTGAGGGGCCGTGAAGGGCTGTGAGTGGCTCTGAGGAGCCGTGCGGGGCTGTGAGTGGCTCTGAGGGGCCCTGTGGGTCTATGCGGGTCTGTGCGGGGCTGTGAGGGGCTCTGAGGGGCCCTGCGGGTCTCTGCGGGGCTGTGAGTGGCTCTGAGGGACCATATGGGTCTGTGCGGGGCTGTGAGTGGCTCTGAGGGGCCCTGCAGGTCTCTGCGGGGCTGTGAGTGGCTCTGAGGGGCAGTGCGGGTCTCTGCGGGGCTGTGAGGGGCTCTGAGGGGCAGTGCGGGGCTGTGCGGAGCTGTGAGTGGCTCTGAGGGGCAGTGCGAGTCTGTGCGGGGCTGTGAGGGGCTCTGGGGCCGTGAGGGGCCGTGAGGGGCCGCGCGCCGCGGGCGGGAGATGACGTTGCCCCCGTCGCGCGCCCCGCACGCGGCGGCCGAGCCGCCACCGCGCCGTTGCCATAGCGACGACCCGTGCGTGCGCACAGCGCCACCGCCTCCTCCGGCCCGTGAGGCGGCGCCGCGCCGGTGATAACGGAGCCCTCCCAGCCCGACCCGGCCCCGCCGCCGCCCCCGCGGCCGAGCGCGGGGTCCCCCCGTCCTCCCTCCCCCCGCTCACCGAGCACCCTTCCGCCCGCCGGGGTGGGAGCGTGACAGCGATGATTCGGCGATCCCCGCGGGAACCAGGCGGACACGGAGGAGTGCCGAGCCCCGCGCGTGACGTCACGGGGCCGGCGGGAGGCGCGCAGGCGCTGTCGGGCCCCGCGGGCGCTGGGCCCAGTTGGGCCGGGGCTGAGGCTCGGGGCTCCGTGAGGGGCTCCCGCTCTCGCACCCGCAGCGCCCGCGGCACCGGCAGGCAGCGCAGCCCCGCGGAGCAGCCCCGCTCCGAGGGTCCTGCGAGGGGCTTGACGCCCGTCCGCTTCCTCACGCTCCGTAACCGGGAGGACCCGGCCTTCACCGGGAGCCCGAGCTTGTCACTGCTCCGTGGAGCCAGACACGGGCTCCGAAGCAGCCGGGAGGGGCTGGGCCGGGGCGCTGCGGCCGGACTGTCTCTGCCGTCAGTCCGTGTGTGACTCGGGCGATTCCCCACAGCTGCCTGGGAAGGCGCACTGGGCTGTGGTTTGGGCTCTCTGCTTGCACAGCATCCATTTATCAGGTGCTCTGCTGTGCATGGGGCTACCGCATTCCTGAAGTCATTTGCCTCCGGCAGCCACAGGCAGCTTGGATTTGTTGTGGGATAAAGACCCAATTCTTTCAGTGCAGCACAGCCATACACAGTTTTCTAGGTCCTGCTGGAGTGCTTCCTTAGAGAAAAAAAGTTGCCTCTTGAAATGGTTCCCAATGGAAGTTACTGGTTTGGTGTCACAACCGAACTAAATCAGGCAGCATTGTGTGTATTGTTGGAACAAAACTGCCATAGGATTGGAATTGTACCCTGCATCCACCCTCAAGAGGGACGATGGGAAGCACAGAGCAGATGTGTACAATGATAGCACCGCAGAGATGTGCTCTTCCCCCTCTCACAGGCCCCTGCTGCTCTCCAGCCACACCAAGACTTGCTCAAGGAAAGCAAATAAACCATCATTTGCTGCTGTCACCTGTCTAGGAGTTAAAAGCTGTGTCATTTATGTCGTTTTTCAGGAGGCTGTCCTGCTCTAATTCCAGCTAGGAAGCTTGGTACCTCATAAAACGTGCTTTTCAGTTTTCCTACAATTTTTGCCTATGGAGCCAGAGTCTTTCGAAGCGAAATTAAATCTAGTGCTGTTAAATGGGTGCTGTTCTGTTCTACTTCTATTGATGCAAACAAAGGCACTGAGATTTTTTGTGAGTTTGGGAAGGTAAATCTGGAGCTTGCTTTCCTACTCATATCCAGTTTCTCATCAGTAGGAATACTGATTCCTAAATCCTTGCTCTAAAGGGCTTTAAATGGCATTTGGTGGTTATGAGAACACAGTATACTGAGGAGGTTATGCCTCTCATTATGAGGAATGTCCTAAGCACAGATAAATACATTCTGTATTGTATAATGCACAAATACAGTCCCATATTTCCCTCTATGTTTTGCTGAAATGATTTAAATTAAGAGATTTAGAGCAGCAGATCATTGCTATAAATTGCTGTGTATAATGGAACCACATGTGCAGTATACTTCAGGTCTTTAATTTGTTAGGAAATAAATGTTTATTAGAATATGGTACAGTTAATATTCCCTGCAGCTGTCTTAAAAATGAAATACCCCCTTCACAATGCAAAGATAATGAGTTGTATGGCAAGATAAGGTGGTTACCAGAATTCAGGAATGACAGGATCCAATTAATTTAACATGAATTAATGCAAGATCATATTTATTACAGTTGGATGCAGTTTGTAATTGAAAGTTCCATTCCAGCACGTTTTTACATGTTATCTCCTATCAGCAAGAGATCTCAAAAGACCAAATTCTCTATTTTGAACAGCAGCAATGTGTTTATTATATCATAAATAACTCTTTCCTTATATGTTTGCTGTGAGGAACTTCAGGTCCCAAGAGCCCAGTTGTGCACAAGGGGCTGTGCTCTTCTCTTTCTCACAAGGGGCCACGAGTGAGCTTAAAGAGAAACCTGGGTTTCATCTTTGCTTTGCTGGGCTGCCTCTCCCTTGTTACTTGTTCATCCCTTTTCCTATTTCCCACTCTTCTGGGGGATCACCCCTCTTTGTTTTTTTGGTGGGAGGGGTGAAATCAGCCCTCTAGTCAAATAAACCTTTCAACCTCCTAACTTCAAAATAAACACTTTTATTGTGGACAGTCCAAGCTCCTTAGGCAAAGCTTTGGTCTCAAATCCAAAAGATACACTGTGTCCTTTTAATAATTTCATAGTGGAAACTCACTATTTGCCCATTCCTGTGGTCTTATGGAGGTTTTCAATGATTCTGGTTTAGGTTTCGGGATTAGGTGAAACCAGAGTGCCTTAAACCTCTTTAGAGGTTTGGGATTAGGTCTGCATCAGGCCTAATATAGCCTTTCTGTTCAAGGCTAAATTAAATGGCAGGAATATTTGTTGTGCACTGATTCACAGGTGTTTGGCAAAATACCAGAAAACATAAAGGAACCACTGGAAGAATCATGAAGGCAAAGCCATCGAAACATGAGTATTAGTTAAGTACTGAGGTATCACTTGCAACTGTGGGGTCTTTCAGACTGCTTTTAAGTGATTTTAAGCATGGATATCATTTTTATGTGTCTCTTTCACATGAATGCAAGTAAATTGAAGATCTGTCGTGCAAATGGATCATGGATTTTATTTGGGTATTACATTCTGGTAATTGCTGCCTGTTTTATAGCAAATGTATATTAAAGTTTGTCAAACAGCTGATACCACTGAAATTCTGTTGTTTTATTGTACACATAAATTCTGCTCCTTCTGTGGAGTATGCATTGGCCTGACAGAATATGCTAGGTCACGAGGAGAAAAATACAATAGATTTATGCCTACCATTAAAACACTGGCCTGTCTGGCCCAGGAGGCAGAGGCATTTGCCTCACTGATGACCATGGACTAATTTTGTTGTTTAGGCTGTCTACTGTGAGGGTTTTCAGCACTTTTCACTCACTCTGTCTCTGGTAGGGCTATTTCTCCTCTGTATGCTCAGTTTTGTAGTTTGTACCATGAGCAAGGCCTGACTCCCTGAGGTGCTGTCTGAGCTGAGCACATTTCATCAAGCAGAGGGAAGAGCAGCTCCTTGCTGCAGTGCCAGATCTCTGCAAACTGCAGCAGCTGCTTTGGCTGCATTTGATGGAAAAAGCTGATGCCTGGCTCAGCAAAGCCCAAGCCTGGCATCAAAAGAAGCCAGATGTGGGGAGGCAAAGCCCAGTGCCCGATGGTTCAGTTCCTACAGCTGCCCAAAAGCAGTCACTACCTGAGCATAACTATCTCCTCATACTAAAGTATTCCCTTCACTGATTTTGTGCCTGTCAGCCCTTTACAGAAAAGGGTAGTTTGACTGCATTTATCTCCCCAGATAAACAGATTTTAGCTTCACTTGTAGACTTGCCTGTATTTAGAAAGTTAACGGCATCTTAGAATTGCAGGGCTTCTCTGGAGGTTTTTGCCATGCCAACAATGAGCTCTCTTGCTGCAGGCTTTTTTTTGCATTCCTATGGTAAGTGTTCTGATCAGCAGTGCATACATTCAGGTCCTGTTTTCTCATGTCTGCTTCCAAAAGCAAAACAGAAATACTTAAATCAAGTTTAAAAAGAGTACGTCCCCTCTAATCAGATGAGCTGTAAAATAAGAGGGAGGCAAACTAGAAGGATTTAATGATCTTAGAATCTGTAGAAAACATTATTTATGGCTTAAGAGCTACACAAGTCTTGAGCTTTAAATGTAAGTTCTTTCCTTCTTTAATGGTGCATGTAAGGAAGAACAAGAGAGAAATGTTCCAGTCAAGGACAAAATCATAAAATAATGAGCAGAAAAAGAATGAAATGGAAGTATTAGGGGCCAGGGGAGGCTGAGTGGGAGTTTGTCTTCATACATGATTGATCTAAACTTGAAAAGGAAAAAAATAAAAGACTCCTCATCTTTAAACAAGATGGTTATTTGAGCATAAATAACAGTCTCATGTCAAATACACTGCTATTTCCAATGGAGTCTTTTCACTACAAAACCGCAACATTCTCAGCCTTTATCTCCTCAGATAAAACAATACTGGTGGTGGCTGTGAATCAGCACTTTAGAACCAACCTCTGAAAACAGCAACACGTTCAGGGTGAAGAGAAACGGAGGAGACAAAGAGCTGCTGTTTATAGATCTTTGCGAAACGAGGCCCCACCTCGCTTGCTTGGAAACGTGCTCTAACACCCGAGAATTGTTTCTCTTTGGGTGGGAAGCCCAGCTCGGCACGGCCAGCCCAGGGGACTGGGGCTATTGATGTATCTGTGAGTTTGGTCCCACACCAGGCTGAGCTGTCACTAAAATCTGCAGCAGTGAAACACCAAAATCCTCTGGGATGCTTGAGCCCTGAGGCTGTGTGAGGAAGGGTATGGTGAGAACAAACAGCTGGGCTCTCTGTGCCAAAATGAGCACTCATCCTTTCCCAACCCATTGCAGCCACATGGTGGTGTCCCCTCCCTTGTGCTGACCCCAGCACTCATCTGAGCAGCATCAGGACTGCTGCAAGGCAGGAGCAGGGTGCCAGGAAAGGAGAGGGCCTGGGAGGGAGAACGGTCACGCTGGAAGAGCCCTCCCCTGAGCAGTGGCACCGAAAGGAGCAGGCCAGCCAGGACACAAAGGTTTCCATCCAGAAAATGACATCTCACCTTAAGCAGGAAGCTCATTTCCCTCCACAGTCAGTGAGGAAAAACAGGCTATTTACCACATGGGAACATCCCCTCCACCTTTTTTTCTCATTCCACTGTTTCCTAACATAACACACTTAAACAACAAGCTTTGAAATCCAGAAATGCCATCCCATGGGAAGTGGGTGAAGACTTTGGTCTCAGCACAGACCCCCAGCTGTTCTCTGACTAGAAGGACCTTGCACTGGTGGTGGGGGACGTCCTGTGGCAGCAAGACCCGGAGCAGGATCAAATGAGGAAACACTGTGGCATCTGCATTTTCATGTGGGTTTTAGGGACACTGTCTGTAACTCAGAAAAAGTCCTGATCTTTTTGAGCCCCTCTCAGAAAAAAAAGAGAAATGAACTGGGCATTGTTCTCCTCAAAGGGATCACTGTAAAATGGCCTTTGGACATGGTCTGGAGGCATCAGCTGCACAGCCTCCCCATCAGAGCTACCCTTCCAGCAGTGCTCCTGAGGCAGGGCTCAGATGAGAGAGATGTTGACAGGATGCCAAATCCCAGCCCTCTGGAACTAGACAGAAAAGAGAACCAAATGGCAAACCTGTATCTGTGTCCAGCTGCAAAAGCCGAAGCTTCTGTTAAGTCTGAATAAAAACCTTTGATCCAAACATCCCCGCTTTTTAGGGATTCCAAACTCAAGTGAAAACACAGCAGTTTCACCCTAGCTTGAAACATAGCCTCACACCTTTGATTTCTGAGGAGATCATTTTTCTTGGGGTGAGGCACGTGGACAGCAACAGATCCCTCATGTCTGGTTCAGACAGGCCAACCAAAAGGCTTAAGTGGACACACACAGTACCAGCAGCATGTGATGGGATTTACTGCAAGGAAATCGAACTCTCTGCCCCACCTCCTGGGCTTATCCTTTAAAGACCAGTCCTGTGCTCACAGCTGGAGTTTATGTGAGTCCTGCCTTATTAATTAACTGAAGCCAGTGCCTTTTCCCCCTGAATTCCAACAGAAGCAATTAGAAAGCAGATACTTCGCACATAACAGCTGGTTCATTTAACCCCCTACCCATGCTATTGTCTCCCCTCCCCCAGCCATCTCCCATCCCCCTTTTCCATCCTTTCACGTAATGGAGAGGGACAGTAAAATCAAGGTGGCCAAAAGAGGGGCAGCAGATTACCATATTCTCAATAAAATAATCTAGTGAAATGCCGAAAGCAGAGGAGTGTTGCTGACGCCACACTTCTGAGTAGGGAATCATAATATTCACCTACCAGATGGTAAAAAGAGCTTTGGCTGTCTATGGTGTCCTCCTTAGAAGGGGATCTGTATCAAAGTAGCAGCATATTTTCTTCACTGAAGGCTGTTGATGTCATTAGAGCAAGTCTCATTTTTATTTAAGACCAGAGTTAAGAGTCACATAAAATTGGCACAGGTGAAGGTGAAGGCCCATTAAGTTGTGCAATGTGACTCTCTGGGAACTTCTTGAATGTTCATGCACCTCCAATTTATATATGCTTGGGCAAGCCAGCTCCAGAGCATCTCCTCCTTGCTTCTCAGTATAAATACAGCCTCAATCCTGCCATTAGGCCTGTAAAAAACCCACTCAATCCACTAAATTTGCCCCTCTCCCAGGACAGATCGAGTTACAGGAAGAGCAGTTCTGCCCCCCTCTGTGTATCACACATCGCTGGGAGATGCTATGGACGTAAAATTAAACTCATAGCCGAAAACATCTACCATAACACTGGAAGTGAAATCTGCTCTTGCCAAATGGCCTAAAGTGCATGTTCTACTCCCAAGTAGGTACTCTAGAGGCTGGATCTTGATTTAGGACAGGTAGAGCTGTTTAGAAGGAAACCAAGTTTAGAGGAATGGAGATTAATTTCCCTCTGTGTAACACTTCTGAAGCAGGGAAGTAATTTCAGTGTATTTTAGGCAAAAGGGTAGTCAAGAGTCACATTTCTTTTCTTAGCATGGCTACCATTTTTTAATAGAATTTATGGGTAAAATAGAGATCTAGTCCCACACAGGGCACCTGCTCATGGCATACAGGAATAATAACAGAAGAATAGACAGCCAAACTACCTCATGCTGAGAGATTTTTTTCTGTTAGATGATTCCTCACTGACCCTGAAATCAGGCAGCATCATGATGACATTTTCAGTTGTAATATGGGGAAGATTTAGGTCCAGCCATAAACTTCCTAGTTCTTTCCTTAAAGAGGTTGCTATCAGAGAGGCTGCTATTGCAGCCAGCCAGCCAGATGTTTGCCATCTTTATTACAAATTTTCATGTATCTTACAACACCTACATACTCTACAGCAGACTGATGATGCAGCAATCTAATACCTACATTACAGACATGGAGAACAAGTTAGGAGGGATTAAATTATCTGCCCAGCTTCCCATAAGACAACACAGGTGTGGCTAGAAATCAAAACTCCATGCTTCCAATTTTTGCTGTGTTATACTAATCTCTTTATATGCTTTGCTGGAAAAAAAATCATTTTTTCTGTAACATGTTTGTTGGTTGAAGTATGGGTACTTCTAATCAAACAAAATGATGAGCATATTTTAGAAACTGTTACAGCTGATTAGTACACTGTCCCCCCATTTTTATCTCCTGGATCATTCTAGAGGAAGAAGAATAAAAGGGAAGGGCATCTTTTTCTAACTGCAAAGGCTCCAGCTAATGAGAGGAGGAATCGTATTTTATATTTTGGCAGTTAGTGGTAAACACTATTATTAAAGCTATAATAAGATCAGCTAATGTTGTATGAAATATTAGTGATGAAATATTAGTCTGAGCACAAAGCAGAGTCCCCATCTCTTTAGCTAAAATTACAAAATGATTAACAGCCCAATTAAAAACATTTTTGTTTTTGACATGATAAATTATACTTTATCTACCTATCTGTGGATATAATTGATTATTTTATCCGTTTGCTGTTGGCTGTCATTAAAAAAGACAGATACCATGGCTTTCTGGCCTCTCTCCCGCTGAGAGAAAAGAACAAATCCTGCTATTAATGACAGACAGGATCATTATGAAAAAATTCCATTTGCCACTAGGCAACATAGCCGAGTTCCAGTAATTATTGTATTAGTCAAGCCGTTGAGAAGTTCCATAAAATTGAGAGAGTTTTTAAGGAGCATCCAACATTATTTGGCAACTTTTGTGATGTAACAATTAAAACCATGCTCCAGGCCCCAAAATGTGCAGGAGATTGCCAAAATCAGATAAAACCCTAGAGGGCCCCTGACTTGCAAAGGAAAAAAAAAAATCAAACTGTTTACTTTTAGGATCAGACATTCATCAACGTTTGGCTTTTGTTTCAGCTGGTGTCAGATAATAACAGCACCACGTTTTCAGCTGGCTTCTAACAAAACTCTGCACCATTCGATGGCAGGTCCCAGGGCTGACACTGGCCTCTCCTCAGGAGAGGGAATTCTCATGGGACCTGATGCTACCAGCTTTGCTTGGCAGATCAGATACCTGGGAGTACTCAGCAGTACCTTCTGGAGTGAATCACATCTGTAATCCACCAGTAGCATCAGGAAATCACGGGGGACAAGTACAAGTTATTCCTTCCTCTCATGTCTAGGAGCTGAGCCAGGCAACACCCCAAATTGTCAGGGCTGCAGGGCATAAAGCAGAAGTCTCCTGTCCATGTACCCCATTAACCTGTCAAGGAACTGATAAAAAAATTAAAATCACACTTTAAATCTGCGAAGGGAAATTGCTACTGAACAGAACTTACAGGCAAGTTTATCATTTACCTACTTCTCTACTGAGTGGTGTTAAGGAATAATGATGTACAGTACCAAAAATGAAGGTACAGGATCAGCCTTCCTGTGAAAACCAAAGCTGCAAAATCTAGACTTGCTTTAGCTTAATGAAGACTATAGGAAGCACTTCAAGAGCACATCTGTTTGCAAAGGAGCTTCTCCCTTCCCAGAATAACATGCCTGGGTCTGAAAGTCTCAATGTTTTAAAGAGCTGTGATGGGAGCAGCAGTTTCCATGGCAGTCAGAGGAGCTGCGGTCTGACCATGGGATACTGCTGTTGTCACTGGAGAACAGCAGTAGGGCAGGGTTTAGCACCAGCACCTGCCAGTCTCCACCTGGAACATGCTGTACCAGGCAGGACAGATAAAAAGATACACTGGAGCCTGCCATGATATGGCCTTTCATCACACAGCTCTGGGATTGGAGATGGTTGCCAACTGTTAGGGCCTGCTGACCTATTTAATAAAAAAAGATCAAGCCTACAACCCTAAGCAATCGTGCCTTTTATCTGATGTAAATGGGAACAGTGGCACAGCACTACAGGCCATGGGCAGCCCTTGAACCATGTGTTCCATTGCCAAGGCAAAGGCAGAGGCTCAGACTTGTGGAGAGAGGGTGTGTGAAAGAAAAGCTGCTTCTCTCTCCCAGCTCTGAAACTGATCTTGCTGCTATGCAAGGCAGGCATGCCTGAGTCCTAATAAGCTCAGGAATCAGCTCATGCTGGAAGCTACTGCCACATTTTCCAGCACATTTAACCTCTAGTTTGGGTCTGGGAAATGCTAGGGTGTGGTGAGATGTGTTGCTATAGAAGTATAAAACCCTGAATAACTACTAGCTGCTTTTGGGAGACAGCATGGCCTTGTAGTTTTCTTCAGCAGAACTAAAGCATATATTGTGGTAGTATTCAGTTTTCTTGCATTTGGAGCTGTCGTCTAATGTGAAGCATCCTAGGTCAGCTCAAGAACTTAGGTCAGGAGCTGTCACTGTGGAGAATGAATTCTTATTCTTGAACTTTTTGAGTAAATTGTGCCAAATCTTCAACATATTAGAGCAGTGCCAGATGAAGGCCTAGCAAGTTTATTTAATATATGTTCTTTATTAGCATTAAAACTTTTATTATTGAAAGAGTTATGTTACAACATACATGCATGGGATCCATCTAAACGTAAAAAATAATTTGGAAAAAATACATTCCTAAATTTTTTTTTTGTTAGTCCCTCTGGCTTAGAGCTCATCAGAGCCATGAGTGAGGAAAATGCAAATCCCAGCACACAGCAAAGGGAACTCAGTGACGAAAGAGGGAGAGTGGAGTGGATTGACAGTGCGCTGTTTGTGAGTATTGCTGAGAACAAGATGAATCCACTGAAAAAATGATAATTTTATAATAAATTGTGGGGACTTTATATCAAGGGCTACAAAGAAGGCTAAACTCCGTGATCCAGTCAGCTCTCCTCAGACCACTCCTTTATTTTCCCTGTGGGCTGCAGGAACAAGCCTGAACAATTTAATCAGTTTCCACCCTAGCCTGGCTGTTCGGGCTCTAGTTTGTAGGTGTTTGCATCTCCCTCCCTTGTGTCAGCTGGCTGGTGTTGCTCTTCAGAAGGATGCCAGATGGCTGGTACTTTAGCCAGCCTGATTTGCAGATAACTGATTTTCATAGTTACCTCTTTAATTAAAATAAAAAATAAATATAAAGGACAAGTTTATCACCTGCTAGCACATGCCATGGTTGTCTCTCAGTCAATCAGCATGCGGCAAACAGAGCTGCAGGCTTCTCTTCCACACCACCAGTATCCAGAAAGAAAAAAATCAGTCCATCTGCAAAAGTGATCAGACCCTCATGCTTCTTGGCATCAATTCCCATTTATAGGATCCAGTGCCCTCTGTTGAGTAGAACCAAATTAAGCATTAACGTGTCCCAGGCCCACAAAGGGACTGTTCAGGTAGAGCTGTATTAGAGCAGAACAGTTGGAAGTTCATCCCCATGCCCACCCCTGGTCCCGTCTGCCACCAGCGCTTCCAGGTCACTGCAAAGCAACACATGGAGAGTATTGGGGAGCTTGCAAAGGCTGCAGAGCTGTGAGAAGAGGAACATGTCCCTTTCTGGAAGGGGAAATCCATGTGGACATATGGTAGTTGTGAAAGGAGCTGGACCAGCAACCTTGGCAGGCTGGAGCCGAATAGAAATGTTGCTGCTTTGCCTTGATCTTTATTTACAATAAACTGCTGGGCTCCAGCTCAGTGTTTTATCTGGGAGCAGCCGCCGGCGTTCCTGCGCCCGTGTTCCGTCTCATTGCTGCACTGACATATTTACACGCGGGCCGGGGCCCGGGCAGCTGTGAATAAGGGGCCATATATCAAGAGAGGAAAAAGGGATGCAAAGATGAATTTTATGGAATATTTTCCATTTTTCTTTGACTTGGTTGTGCGTTTTGCTACGGCCCATTGGGCACTCACTCAGCACTTGGACACTTTGCTCCGTGCAGTCTCGCCTCTATTTCTAATTGTGTCTACATGCCAAGCCCAGCCCAGTACCTGAGGTAGCCCACAGGGAAAAGGAGATTGAAAAAAAAGGAGAAGGTAGGTGGGAGGGAAATTTCCTGCCCTTCAATGGCATATACCATGGGAAAGAGAATCATGTCTTGTAATTCACCAGTCTGTTCTGAGCCCTGCAGGATACCTTTTTTACATTTGAGTGCCAAAGTGAGAGGGAATATTTCCACTAATTTGTGAGATAAAATAATCAAGTCCTTTTGCAGTTTCTAGAGGTTTTAACATCTTTGATTTCTTCCCTGGGCAATGAAAAGGGTTAATTCCTCACAGTGTTGACTTAATCCTTTCCTTTTTCCCAGTGGCTGACTAATAAGTTAGATGTGTTGACTCTGTTTATAAAGACAAGCTTTGGACATAATATTAATGCTATTGTGTGTGCAATAACATTAGAAAACAAACACAGAGGCACCTGGGGAGTCTGAAGGCATCTTCTGGCCTTTCTGGGCTGACAGCATAGAGTGGCCCTCCAACATTTCCATGTGGAAAAACACTATCTAGCACGAGAGTTTACTTTGAGTGACCCTCTTGCCTTTCAAACAATGAGAAGTCAGGACTGTTACAAAGCTGAAAACTTGTTTTATAAGAACAGGCCATTGCTCAACCAGCTGAAGAGGAAGAAAAAAAAAGGATTCCAGAGAAACAATTGGAAATGAAAACTTGACATTTGAATGGAATAACGGCTGGTGTCTTTCCTCTGGCACTGACATCCTAACAAAGGGTGTAAAAGTTTTTTCCCTTATGTTTTTGCAAGGCAGAAGTGGGAAGAGATCATTGCTTATTTATTTATTTGTCTTAGAGCCCCATGGGCACAAAGAAGTCACTGCAAGTCCTTATCCAAGGCTCAGGTTCATCCCACTGGGAACTTTATGCTCCCTTGACAGCCCATGTGATCCAAACCAGCATGTGGAAGTGCTTATTCCCCTCTATTGTCTATTTAGGAGGTTTAGGGGAGTGAGGCTCGATTCCAGCTATGTCATCATGGTATGGTCTGAAAGCCAGGTAGGCCTCAGTGGTCACCTGGAGATACTGCTCAGCACAGATGTGAACAGGGCCTCACTTCAAAGACTTTGTGTCAGACTTTGTGCAGGTGTCCCATCCTGAGTGTCACTATGCAGGCAGAATAAACCACATGTCATACTGCTGCTGAACCACAGAATGGCTATGTTTAAATGGAGCTGAATCAAGGTAATCTCACCCTTGGATTAAGAGCCATCAAGTTCCCAGGAAGAGATCTTCTCCCCTGAGTAAAATGTCTGTCATCACTGCTGAAGAATCATCTCAGATGGTTCTTTGGAACTCTCTTCTCTGGATGGTTTCATTACCTGCACTTTAGCAGCTGAAGTTGCACTGGAAAGGAGCACCTGAGATCATCAAACTCAGAGCTCAGCAGGAGCCTGGCAGAGATAAAAAGACAGTCACCACTTTAAGACAGGACATGGAGATCATTTAGTGACTCACCCAAGATGACACAGATGGTGCTTATACCAAGAATTAGACCCACCAAGCCATCCAACACCTCTGGATTATTCATTGAGGATTAGAGTCCATTTAAGAATCTATTTTAATATATAAATGTAGGATTTGGAGCTATGATGGAATGGTAAATTAAATACTGAGAAGTCTGTCACATCTCTGTTCAAAGCAGGCTAACATTTCATGTAAGGAATTACATGCTTCAGACAGTTGCAATCATCTTCTGCAGAAATAATTTAAGCTTACTTCATCTGTTGTATTCTGATTTAAATTTTTATTGGAAATATAAATACCTATGTCGGTCACCAAACCAAATAAAACAAACATATTGAGTAGGGTCTATTATAGACTAATATGGAAACAAATAATCTGCAAGTCTGGTTTTATTTATAAGCTTATTTGAGTTTTTACTCTAGGCTCGTATTAATCGGGTTTGTGGTTTCCACATCTGTACTGCTGATGCCCAGTGCAGACAGCGTGCCAAGTCAGACCTGGGCATCCTCCAAGCTTTAAATGGAAAACAGATGCCTCAACTCCAGCTACCTCAAGACAAGCAGGGCAAGTAACCTACCAAGTAACCACAGCGGGTGCAGCAGGCAAAGCAAAGCTCTGGGGAGCTCTCTGAGGTGCCTGCTTGCAAGTTTCTTGCTTCTGACTTGCTCCAGGGGCAGCCAGACTGCCGCCTGTATTGTATTTGCTCTCTCTGATGATCAAGAGATACCAATTCCCTTCACAGCCTCCCTTTCCTCAAGCTGTAGCTAGAAATTCCCACACTGGACCAGTTAGTTCACAGTGTCAGCTAGTAATACATATTCTAGAGGAAGATGGAAGAACTCCTGCAGATGATGGTAATGCAGGATGAATTCTTTCCAGAACCCTTGATTATTTTTAATATTTATAAAAAGCATTTTGAATGTTCACAAAAGCCATAAATATATATAAAAAATGCCCATGCCCCTTGTCAAGCCAAAATGGATCCAGCTGTTCTGTGGTGCTGGTCTCTGATTGCAGAGAATCCCTGTATTAATGAAAGATGTATAAAGGGAATCCCAAACTGGAAATATGATCTCTGCTCAAGACTGTTCAACTATTAAAGAGTATTTCAGGGAAGTACATCAACAGAAAGCTTTTTCTCAACATGGCTGAGATCCAGTCCTGAGAACCCATCTCCATGAGGGCATCTGTACTGCTTGCAGACACTTTTCAGAGCAAGTTGTTTCCATACAAACTTTGTTTTGTGCTGCTACATGGCCAGAGTTTTGTGCCAGTGTAGCTACATCATTGCAAACCCATTCCCAAGGGCCCAAGAGAACCTCAGTGCAGTGGGAGTGCAAGAGCTGCTTCTTCCCTGAGCACAGGAGGGAGGCCAGTATGACAGCTGCAGCAAAATCACATACATGACAGTAATGAGAGAAAAAGGAGCAGTGTTGTTGACGTAAACACTAAAAATTTGGCAGAGGCATTGAAATTTATTCCTTGTGTACCCTCTGATGGCCATCCAGCAGCCTCTGCCACCTGTAGCAATTATCTCTTTCGTGGCAATTTTGACCAAGGGATGCATTGCATCCTGTGCCATATGTTTTTTCAAGTCACTATAGCATCTGTGTGTTGCTCATACAGCAAAGCCAAGATTCAAGAATTCAGAGTAGGAAAAGGGGGATATTGGGGAATGGATAAAAAATTAACACAACCTCACTGCCCCAGCCATGTTGAAGGGAATCATTCTGTCATCCATCATCATCTTCCTCACAGAACTGCTTTGCCCCCAGTGTGGCTGCTGCACTGGCTCCCAGGCAGAGGCAATTCTTAGGAAACTGAGATGGCAAAAGCACAGTGTCTGATAGCAGAGGGGCAGATCTGTCATCAGCACAGAAGGCACTCATTCCTTGTGGCAGTGGCTGGAGAAAAGAAGATGCAATTAACAATTAGCTTTGGTAAGAGAAGACAAAACCCTTAAAACATAGTTTCTACTGCAGCAAATCAAGGCACAGACTTAGGAATTAATGGTTCAAAGTCTTGGTTCCTGCTTTCCTAGATATACTAGAAGATGAAAGAGAGAGTGAATTTCTCCTGCCACTTCATTCTGGCTGGCTAAGAATTGGGGTTTAGCCATGGAAAAGGGCCAACCTTGCAAGAGTTACAGGAAATGAGAACAGCTTTGCAGCATTTCCAAGCAAATTCAGCACACCTTCAGATTTGTATTTTCGGCACAAAACTCAGGCTTCCCACCCCAGAAAACAAAATTGAGGCTTTTCAGTAGACGTTGCAGTATTATTTTCAGCAGAGTGATTCACGTGATTCAGATTATCTAGAGATGTGCAAGCAATATAATCAACTTACATATGCATAAAAGCAGCATTTCTGGTGCAAAGTCAGATATCATCCTCTCTCTAAGACACTTTGTGTGTGGATTAATTCAGACTCTCAAATTACATTAAAGAACCTTGTTCTATTATTTCACAGTCCACAGGTGCAGGAGACCAAATCCAGCAGAGCCTACAGGCCTAGCTCAACATCCTGTACAGCACTGCCAGCCATTCTCTCCTCCCTCCTTCCTAATCACTTTAGTTCTTTGTGCCCTACAATAATTTCCTCTTCTAGTTTCTTTTTTTCCCCTTTGTCCATAGCACAGTACAAATTACTTGTGGTTGCAATGATTAATTTCACAACTCACACCTAATTTGACCCTAATAACTTTGCCTGAAAAAGGGACAGTTCCTTGTTGATCCAGACAACTTATCACCCCGTGAGCACAATAAAAAGGCAGAGCTGGTTATCAGTGGGGAGATGCCCATTAGTATTTTTCCAGGCAGAGTGTCGGGAGGTCCCTTATCAAGTGGGGTGAGAGTTGGCATGTACTCCAGGCATGCAGGGGGAGGCAGACTGCTTTCAGCCTGCAAGGCCACACAGTATGGGAAGTGGTGGCTTGAAAGAGGAGTGGAAGAATGACAGATGGTTTGTGCCTGTGCGTTTCTTTAGAGGACACCGGGCTCCCGCCATGGGAACAGCGTGGACAGTAAAGGCAGCGACTCCATGTGAAGAGTGACAAAGCAAGTCAGCCACGGATGGCCCGTGGGAGGCCAGAGGAAATGCACCATTAGTCAAAGTTGGAGGAAAAATAAAATGCGATGACAACTGGGCCATTCATGTGCTTCCCCTTCAAGGACTGACCAGACCCTTCACAACTCAAAAGACTCAAGTATCAGCTTCTTTTTCTCTTCAGCCAGGCTAATGTGCACTGGCAGAGTGTGAGGAACTCCCTTGTCACTTACATTAATTCTTATCTTGTTGTTCTTGGCTACACTTCACTGAAGTACAGTGAGGGAGAGTGCTTCAATCAATAATGTAGATCCAAGGGGGCACCCCCCTCTGCTGTTCTAGGGATCAACACAACAGCTTAAAGCAAACGTTCACCCAACTTGTGAACTTGGGAAATATTAGGACTTCCAGAATTAGAGCATAAGACAATGAGGTGGCCTCACAAGGATGTTTAAGCCCACACATGAACGATCTCATCACTCCAGGGTAGCTTTTTGCACTTGGAGAGTTTGCTACTCAATACAAAAACTGCAAGACCTCAGAGTTCTCTCTCAGTAACCTCAGTGACAGAAAAGGCAGCCTTGCATTTCACAAGCAAATTTCATCAGATGTTCCACTTTGCCACCGTCATGGGAAGCCTGAGGCACTGCTGTCACAGCTTGTGAATCTGATGCACTTTGTCATTAAGGAAAGATGATGCCCTTCAGAAAGTCCAGCTATAAACACTCACAAATGGTTAGTCTCTTATTCTTCAGGGGGGACAATACCACAGCTATGGATAGGACTTATTTAGAATTGCCTCCTCTGGAGCTATGGCCTTTCCAGATTTGGAAAGTATAAGGGAGTTAAAGGAAGATGCAAGCAGAAAATCTCAAAATGCTCTCTTATGAATACATTGGACTCTTACCCCATTGAAAGGGAATTCACTTAGTAACACTTAAACAGGGCTAAAAGTAGCTAAATAAACTAGAAGGAGCCTCTTGCAAAAAGGTGGAACAAGAAAAATTCAAGGATTACAATTAAATCCTTAATTAAGAAAGAGAATCAAAGTCCTGACCTGAAACTCTTAGAAACCCTGGATATGTCCAGAATGAACAAGGACAGAAATGCAAGCAAAGTCTGAAGTGTCAAGAGATCTCTCCTTACTCTCCTGTGTTAGAAATATGTCTAAGAAATAAACTCAATGAAAAGTAAAGAGGCAAAAATCAAAAGTTGCTGCCATGATTTAATTAGATCTCGGTCTGGTGTAAATTAAATGAATTAAAAAAATATCCTTTGACAATCTAAGAGCCATTTCTTAAGTCTCCAAAGCAGCCTGTGTTCTTTATATTACTTCCTGTCATATGGTTAATAATCTCTGCTTTCTACATTACAGGAGTCATTCACCTGAGATAGCCAAACTGAACAGTGCCATCAGTGTGAACACCCTGCTGCCCAAACTGCTGTGCCTAACAACATTTTCCCACTTATCCAGGAGTCTGTTGCCAGCAGAACATTCGTTGACTCCATTTCTCTAAGGAAAATGCTTGAGTTTCCTGATGTTTTCAGCTGTGTTTGTACAACTTGCCTTCGTGTGAAGCTGAAAATTAATGCACTTCCTCTTGATCCTTTGAGAGAGAGAAAAAAAGGAAGATTATAAAGATTAAATAAAAATGCCAAAGCTCAATCCTTTGTCCCCGTTGAACAAAGGTGTTTAAATAAAGATTGCTGAGCTCAACCTCCTGCATAAAGCTAAAAGCTGCTTTCTAACCTGTTGCTCTGACACAGTGTGAACAGAATATTGGTTGGCTGCATTGCAGTTCATTCACACATTAATGAAGATAAAAGTAAAACAAGCTTTCAGTTTTAACTGCTTTGTTGGGAGTACACCATGGAAAAATGCATTTGGGCCTTTCCTCAGAGGGAGCCAACAAAGAAAGGAACATTTATTTATTTTCTCAATTTCTGTTTAAAGCCTGAAGCCTGTCTTTTTCCACTGTTTTCTTTCCCTTGATATTTTATTTTACTGGAGTTACATAATATACTAATAGCCAAGGACTGAAAAGGTATCTATAGCTTCAATTTGTTTGAGTTATGTTACCACCTAGCTAATTCCTTGCAGAGCCTTGGAAAAAACAGTCTCCCTTGTGAAAGATTTAAGTAGAGGGATCTTGGTCTTTGGTTTTATGCTGAGACAAAGGATAACAAGCCTGATTCCCGTATTGCTTTACTTTAAAGGAAAGGAAGACAGAAAAGACCGAAAGGTTTTTCTGGTTTTTGTATGATCTGAAAGAAAACAGGGCAGGAGGTGCAGTAAGGGCATAGTTCATCTTTCATGGAGTATAAAGCCCTTCCTTAAATAAATGTATTAATATATTGGACATACTCTATTACAAACTGCTGAGACTTCTGCCTGGAAAAATTTCCCTCCACCCTCTCCTTGGAGATGCTGGTTCTGACAGGCTGCAACTCCCAATATCTCTACCCAGCTAACAATGCACAGCACCTTGTTCAAACAAGACTGGTCTTCATTTCACACTACCCCCAGGGAATATCCACTTTTCTCTTCATACTATATCTTTCTGACTGATGCAATCAGATTCTGGAAACCTGCCTTATTAGTTTATATTCTAGCTTCTTAGGGAATGATGTTAATTTTCCATTGTAGGACCAGAAGATTTTAGATGTGCTAGATCTTGTCTATAAGAAACAACAAAAAAAGTGGCACACGCAGTACCATGCTCAGAAATGGACTACAGTGAACAGCATTCCTTGCATAGAAAGTCTACGGGTTCCAAAAAAACACACTCTCCTCAGTCCAACAGTGCCTGAGGTGAGATATTTTACAATTACATTATGAACAAATAAATGTGCATTTTCTTACTTATACACCTGAGATATTCTGCTTAATTTCTGCATCAGTTCACCATAATTGTTTTCTTCCTACTAAGCCTTTACACTGTGATGGCCAAAGAGTTCCATTATAGCCATTAAAGATTAGATAATTTTCTTTTATTTCCCACAGCAAATAGGATCCCATTCATGTCCCAAACAGAATGTCAGTAGTTGGAATGATGTTTTCTTAAGGTGCATATAAGATTAAAGACTGAAATCAGATGCAGTGTTGCCAAAGCCTTTGTAATATGCATGTTTTTCATGGCAAGATGATTGACAAGAATTGCAGTAAGGTGCTGAAGGGGATATTTCACCTGGCCCATCAAAATTCAATGTAGAGGATTAGAACTAAGAAGAGATGACAATATTGACTTTGAGTACCACAACGGAAACATAATTAGCTCTTTGACATGTAGTGGACAGAAATATTCCATTTTTTAAAAAAATCAGTTAGAGTAATTACAGCATATCTGTTGCATGCTGCCCTGGGAAAAAAAAAAAAAAAGAGAAAGAAAAAAAGGTCTGCTCTGCTGTTTCCTTTTTCCCCAGTAAAATCCAAGTTTGGCACTAGAATAAATGCATACAAACCCAGCCTTTCTGCTGGAAGAACATCAGGAAAACTTCGTGCATTAAAGTAAAAAACCTCTCTTAAAAGAGAGCACACAGATCTGAAAGAATGAAAAAGTCAATGAATTTTATACAAGTTTACGTATTGCAAAACAAACTGTCTGCACTATGCTTATTAAAGGCATATTTCATTGCCTAATCATAGATGTCTATTGTACCTTTTATGTTTTGAATCATAATTGCAGCCTGTTCCCCAAATGTAATAATGAAAGACATTTTGGCATATGCTCATATTGATTCCCCTTTAACAAAGCACTTAAGACATATACTTGCATCCCACTGAAATTAATGGCCAGCCTTAACTTGGAGTACATTGATGTCACTGGCATTTAGACAAATGGCAACTTATATGGGCACAGAATTGCCTACTTTGTTGCACAGACATGAGCCTCTGAAGAGAACTCTTCAAACTCAAAAGTCTTTACAATACTTAACTGCTTTGGTTAGAAACACATTGCACTATGGCATCCATGGCTTTTATGTTTTTATCAGAATAACCGTGCTAGCAAAAAACGTGTATCTTTTGTACTGAAGTATCTTCCAGCTCCTACTCTGGAATAATCTAAACTGGAGAAACAATTTTCAGCAGATGTAACAAAATACAGTACATGCAGAAATGGGAAAAGGCAAAACTGAATTGTACACAACACCTTGAGAATAAGCTATCATTAGGTACAAGATAAATAATGCACAAAATTTATTCCTAATTTATTTTGTCTGTTACTCTTTTTGCTTTGGGATTAAATGGTATATGAAAATAAGAAGCAAAAAATAATCGAGAATTATGCTTACCTTATTCCCTTTTTTTAGCCACTGTTACTAGCTATCCTAATTAGTTAGAACCTGCAATGAAATATTTCAGGAAATTAAAACAGATTAAAAATGCAGAAATAGAAATGCCTTTACACAGACTAAAGTCAATATTCATTCTCAGCATCAAATCCAGGACATTTACTGAGGCAATACTAAACTAGCCTATTCCAGAAGCTCAGTATCACCTGATTTAATGTCAGGAACTTCTCATCACAATCCATGGATTTAAAGATATAAACAAAAACTGGAGATGAATTGAACAATGTACTACCTTACTTTTCCAACAGAGAAGTTTGTCAGAATTCTAAATCTATTTTGCTAGTAATTTCTCTATTAATTTTGTAATATTTTTACCTAGCAGTACCCACATTCAGTAATAGGCTTTGTAGCAGCGCATTTTCTCCACTTTGTGTTCTAGTTTAAGCCCCTAAGTGAGCAGCTCATGTAGAATACTCTAGCCTGGGTAATAATATGACTTCACTCAGGGAGTTTACTCTTGACACGACTTCAAGAAGCATGTCAGCATTTAGGGACAGTGAAAATACCTGTCAGACCTCGTTAGCTGGAATAAACAAGACAATATTTGAAACCATACTTACCCAGTCTACAGGTTCTCTTAATTGAAATTTAAAATAAGAGGCCATCCAGCCTGGAAAAATCTCAATGGTTATTCAGTTTACACACAGATACAGAGAGGTATCAACATTTCCTTAATAAAAGGTTTGAGTCTGTCTACTTCTTCGTTTCCTTACCACATACTTCAACCAAGAGAGACAGCATTAAGACCAAAAAATGTATCTATTGTAAACAGAAATCACATGTACAAAATTAAGCAAGTAAAATCACACATTTACTAGAAAAAATATTCTTTATTCATTAATTAATTCACAACACAATAAATATTGGGATCACACGTATGAGGGACCCAGCAAAGCTCAGACTTGTTTGCACCATGGTGTGGTTTGACAAACAAATCCTCATCAGCTGGCATCCTGAGAAGCCTGACTACCCTTTTTTTTACATTTTCACATGCAATTTGTAAGTTGCAATGTACATCAGTTGTTTCAATTTACATCAGTCAGGCTTTTAGAAACAATTCTTAAGCACCATCCCTGGTGAATCCTTCAGGAAAAAAAGCACAATCATCAGTATTTGTCATTATAATGTCTTGCTGTTGATTCTGACATTATTATGTAGGTGTGATTGTATGTTTAGTTTTACTTCAGGGGGCAACAGCATTTTCCACTAAATGAGGAACAGAACCAGGCTGTTGTTGAAGAGACAGGAACAATTTCATGCAGGCCACTCAGCAATTCTAAAACCAAGACAGTTCTGTTTCTTCTAAAAACAAATGACATGCCTTAGTTTCACACTCTATAGACACTGAGGACACATTTCCTTACGATTTCTCTATTTGCTGTCCCAAATAATTAACTTGAACTTTATGATGAATGAAATTAACTCATCTTTCCACTGATTTGTCTGTAGGGACAGACAACTTTGTCTGCTGGATGCATTGGCAGGGCAGAGAACAGAGGAAGATTTTACGAGGTTGAACACCGATGCTTTCATTTCTGGGAAACAAAAGGGACTATAATAGGCAATCACTAGAAAGAAAATTTTGCATGCATACACAGAGTTTTGTCAGAGGTGAGCTGTTTCTCACAGCAGAATTTCTATTAGGCTGTATTTCCATATTTTGAAATATTAAGTAAAACATTTTAAGAAACCTTAGTTTACTATGAAATCTTCTTTTGTAAACAGCTGAAGAAAATCTAGCGAGGGTTTTGGCTGCATCATACTCGTAACATCCTTTATTAAAGGAAACAGAAACTTCTGAATGTGCAGGTATGCACCTATTCATATAGATATAAACTTTTCATCATTTCTTCTAAAGGCAGCTGCAAAATTCAGGCATTGTTTCAATTACACTTCCAATCCAAATATTTCTTGTCAACTAAAAACTTATGGATGACTTCACAGATGAAAAATGGCATCAGCAGATCTGATAGGGAATGCTACTTGGAGACCAACTGTATCACTTTTCTTATTCTATGGACCAGAAACATGGACCAAAAAAAAAAATCAGGAAAATTTGTAGAGAAAACATTTAGGATTTCTTTTGTTGTTGTTTAAGCTAAAAAAAATACTGAAAATTTAATATTCTCAAGTCAATGAGAGTGTGATAAATGGTGTTACATCCTACTTTACAAGGAAGTTTTGATCCCTTTTGTCTAATAATTTCTCAGACATATACAATTCTCATGGTAAAAACGATTTCACACTTGATGTAAACCAACCATTTGTCTGTCTTGCTGCAGCAGTGAAATACCAATCAAATTAAAATAGAAAATACGCACATGATCATCAGACTATTCTTCAAAACTGCAACAAGTCTGGAATGAAAATAACAAATTCCACACATAAAACACTGATACCAATTAACTGCAAGAAGGATGTATTTTGTTTCATCCAAAGCTGGTCTCTTCCAATGTGCACTATTCTGCTGTAAAGGGTGCAAGAAACTGTGAGTGCACACCAAAATACTGCAACTGCCACTGGGATTGAAATTCAGTGCAATTTGGTTTGTGTTTGCCTTTGTCAGGCTGCCTCCTTAACAGGGTTCTGCACAAGAAACTTCACTCTCAGATTTGTTCCTCTCCTGCCACAGATGAGCCAGCACCTCCCCCTTCTGGAGAGCCTGAAAATCAGCAGGATTTTGCAACGGGGTAATGCTTTCTTACTCGGGTCACTACTCAAAAAAAAGAAAAAGAAAAAGTTGCAGATGATTATTTTATATCTTTGCTCAGGGCAGGACCATTTCTTTTCTGGATCACTGCTTAATGTAGTTCCCTTCAGTAACATGTTTTATTAAAGCCAGACGTAAGTCAATTCAGATATAGTCTCCAGCTCATCAGTAAAGAAGTCTTAAAAACAAAGCAAGAAAATATTTCAGTGTCAGCCGTATTTCTGCATTCTGTAAAACATAAACGCTGCATAAGGTGGATTATTAGTGGGTTTTCCTCTACTCATCAGCTTAATATACACTGTTCAAACAGTAATTTGTGAGATGTGCCAATTTAATTTGGACTAAGCTGAATTAAAAATGTCAGGAGTAGGCAGAGGCACCACCATAAAATCCAACTCTTCCTTTAGCACCTCTGAGATCATTCATTCTCTGTCCTCACTATAACACTGTGACCAGCCTGCTACTGATTAATCCATTGTGATTCTATCAGCAGCAGTAGAGCTTCAGGTAATTTTCTATTAAACTCCATTGCATATTACATTTTAAAGGGAAAAACGCCAAAGATGACAGCTTACCCTTTGTTACCCACTCCAGCAAGTTGTTTCCACTAGTGAATGCAGAGTCTCAGTGTTCAACATTAGGATCAGTAATGAGCAATCCAAGCATGCAGGACAAAGCATCCCACCAAACTTCTGAGGGATGCCCTGTCTGATTCCCAGCATCTGGGACTCTTCTGGTGGCAGTCAGTTGTGCCAACAGGGAAACCCAAATGACAACTGCTTCATTTGTAGATGGCCTCAGATGTCATGAGCTTTATATTTACATATAAAATACTGTGATTATTCCCTAGCTCCCAGCAAGAGAAGAGCTTTAGGCACTTTGAAAGAGAGATTTGTTGCAGCAGGACTACATTGGTTTTAGAACTGTGATGGTACAAGGAAAATTTTTTGGCTGTGAGAAAAAGCTGTCTACAAGGAGAACAAGAAAGACTCCTGTAACCTGAACCATTAAAGCTGTTTCAACTCTAAGTGCCCCATTTCTTTACAAATATGTTTTGTGCTTTTTTTCCTTCTTTCCAGGGATGGTATTTAACCTCAGCAGCCTGTGACTGTTGCATCCAGGCCAGAACGCTTTGTAATGTGCAACTTGGTCACTTCTTCAGCACAGGTAGGGTGAATGCCAACCGTCTTCATCATCTGAGGATATGTAGCACCACATCTACCAAAAAACAACAACAAAAAATGACCCATATAGTCAAATGCTATTCACCTGAAGCAGCTAGAAGGTCCTAAAACATCAAAGTTATTCTGCTCTTGTCCATTTTATCAGGTAGAGGAGTTGCATTTGTTCTTCAAACAATGCTATTACTTCTCAGGCAGTTACACAACATGTAGACGCCCAGCTTCCCAACACAGACGTAGGAAAGAATTGTCATAAGAGTTGAGACAGAGAGAATTAAGCAATTTACCCTAAGTCACAACTGAGCCTGTGGCAAAAACATATGACAAAACTGCAACCTTCAGCTTTTCTTGTACATACACGTGTGTTTCACTAACTCCAGATGGAAAAAAAATGCACACATACACACACAGAGGAAGAAAATCTTAATTAGAACTGTAGGAAAGAATCTGCTGAAGGAAATTACACCAGAATATTCTTCCATGAACTTAAAGTCTCTGGTGCTTATACTGAACATATCAATGTTATAAGCAAGGAAAAAACAGTCTTTATTTGAAAAAACAAAACAAGCAACAAAACAAAACCCACCAAAACCCCCTTGTGCTACAATCCCACTTGCTTAATTCCCTTACTTGTCCAGAAACATTCTTAATGCTTAAGGACTTTCTTTTGAACTGCTATTCCTGGAAGGCCACACTGTAAGACTAGCTGAAATAGCCCTAAATTTAAGGATTGTTTCAAGCTCTCTATGGAATAATGTTATCTCCCTCTACAAAATACAGGGAAGGGAGCCATAGATGCCTTCTGGTGTCTCCACTTACATCCAAAAAGCAGTGACAAGCAAAAGATCTTTGCTCACCACAGATGTTACTGGAGTGCTGGGTGGGGAGGGAAGATGAAAAATCATCTTTCAGAGGGGCTGGAGCAAGACCTAATATTTGATAAAGGAGAAGAGCAGCTTTTACAGAGGGGGTTCCACACTGAAAGCTCTGGATTTGTGAAATGCAAGAGAAACCAATACAGGAATCTGACCTGCTGAAAACCTCTTACTGTGGCCAAAGTTTTCATTTCCCTCAAGCAAGGCAGAAAAGCACTCCAATTTCATGTGCTTCCTTTTCAATGGTTATTTTGGATAAAACTTCAAAACAATGACATCCTAAAAAATGTAGTTCTAGAATCTATACCACTGGCAATTAATGGACTACAAACACATGTTGAAAATGTGTACTGAGGGTACACTGCAATCAGTGATTTCCAAGATATTCCTCACATGATATTTGCGGTCCTGCCTTCTTAATCCTTTCTGCTTTTCATTTATAATTGTCACTCACAACTGTAGGACTAAAACAGTAAAATGGTGATCAAATCTAGGAAAATGAACTGACACCACAACTGGCGATTGTTTATTGTGTCCCAGACTACTTTCTTTGAAGAGGGAGTTAAAAACTATAATTTTGTAATATAAATAGAGGAATCAATGTTCCTGGAGATGTGAATCAGCAATAAGAAGGGGAAATGAAAAAAAAACAAGTAAGAAACAATCGTAACGCAGAAGAAGCATGGCAGGAATTTTCCATTTAACCAGAGAGGACCGAGAATCATTCCTTATTCCTTCAAATGGAGGACTTCTATATTAATATTTGAGAAAAATCTTAAACAAGATCAGATCACAAAGGATAAGTTTGTTATTACAATTAACAGGATTGCTTCAAACAAAAGTACCTTCCCTCTCCCATCATCCTACAGAAGTTTCTTTTTTACTATATTATATTCAGCTTATACCCCAGAAATATAAGAATTAATGCAAATCCTTGCTGAACTTTAAGAAGCCATGGCTGTGCACATTTAAAGATGAGATTAGGAAAGGAAACGCTTGGCAGGTGTAAAGAAAGGTCTTTCTGAAAAGTAAAAATATCTTTTCAAAGAAGTAACTTGCAAAACTGTACGGTGATTTCCTATCCTCTGCACAGAATGTGAAAGAATCTACACAGAAAAAACCAACATTAGTAAGATAATGCACAATTCTGTTTTTTTGCTTTAGCTATATCAAATCAACAATATATTTTCCTCAGTTGTTCCCTAACTATATCCAGTATTACAGTAACTAAATCCAGTACATCTTAATGAAGAACTGCAGTATTTTTAGTGAAAATATGTGCAATACTCCATAAAAGTAACAAAAAGCATGCATTCTTTATAGTGTTGCCAAAACTAGGCAGCTATCTTTTATAATCTTACAATAACTTAAGAAGCAGGCTTTAGAAGCTAGAGACATTCTTTTGTACTTACTTGATTCCAAGAGCAAATCCTTGAATAACTTCGCCTGCATTTGGTCCAATGAAATGAAGGCCAAGTATTCGTTGCTCCCTCTCTCGTAAGCACACCATCTGAAAACAATACATCACACAGAGATCTTTTCTTAGAACACTTAAAGATAAGGCATGAAGATGAATTAAATGAAACTGGAGTGCCCCAAGATCCTAGTTCAGCTGTTTATTTCCAGTGTGCCAAAAACTTAGGCACTTGCTTAAGTCTTACTGACTTCAATAGGTCTTACTCTTATTGTCCTTAAGCACTTTCCTGAATTGAAGCTTTATAAGTGTATTTCTTTCAGACTTGAGGGAGCCACTGACAACAACAATTTCTGGTGTTGAATACTTTGTTGTTTGCCATGTGTATGAAATTCTCAAAGTACTTTCTGGAGTCTGGTGACCAGACCAATGCTCTTTTCCATGGAGTGGCCACCTCAGCACTTCTCCAGGCCTGTGCAGTTGTTTTTATCAGCTATGTTCTCACAGATGACCACCACCACTACCAGCTCAGATGACCACTACCAATTCCAGGATATTTTGTGCCTTTGTGACTCAGTCAGTAAACACAGCAGCATGTTTGGTGAGATACATTTACCACATGGGCCACATAACCTAAAAAGGAGTTGAGCCTTGGAAGCAGCCAAAGATGAAGGTTAATAATTATCTGGGAGAGCCTGAGTCATTGCACATTTAACTTTTATTACAGAACTTAATGAAAACTTTTTAGTTCCTGTAAGGACACCATCTTTATAATTATGAAAAGAAAGTCAGTCTCTCCCTGCGTCCTCCCATCAAGCATTAAATTATCACTAATCTATTAAGTTCTGCTATTCAGTAAAAGCTTAAATTCTTTCATCAGGAATGCCAGGAACAGCAGCAATCTTTATGTGGGACTTCAAATATTAAGGAGTTTTAAAGGAAGAATTCTCACAATAGAGTTTGAAACACTCAAATGTTTGTTTATATGTTTTGAGAGTTTAGGAATGACTATATATAATGATTATATTAAATATCATCCACAACTATTATGCTATTACTACTTCACCCTTAAATATTTACTCTAACTGACATAATTCAAAGGGAATACATAAAATGGACTATCATCACCTTAGTTACACGGGACACTTAAGGCAAGCATTTACATAATTCAGAGGTGACAAAACACAGTCAGAAAAATTGATTGCAATTATTGACAATGGACATTCCTTACATAACAATAACAATATAATACTGTATAATATAATTGATGGATGTATTTATGCAAAAAAGACTGTTCCCTGATGTTGAGGAGAAAAGACAGAAAAAGAAAACTCTGCTATAGTCTACCAACACTGTCTCTTATCTAAGATTCTCTACTGTAGGCAAAAGCATCAAAAACCTTTCCAACACTGAAGCAACTGAATTGCTGCAGAAGGCCCTTTTCAGGTCTGACATTTTGATCTAAACCAGGAGCTTTTTTGTTTTCATGAGTAGAGACTGAATAGTTACTGTAGTTTTTAAGCCTTATGCTTAATTTTTTGAAGGTATCATACTTTTCTCAAGAGGTGGCAATATAAATATTACATGTAACCAGTTAAGGACTTTGCTGGGAGAAGCAGAGATTCATCTCTATAGAATTTGAAATATTTCTTAGGACCTTAAAAGCAGTTAAAAGATGGTATTAATCAGCAGAATGTCAGTTCTGAAAAATGGTAATATCTGTAAAGCAATTCCAAGATGTCTGTCTCCAAGAAAACATCCATCTTGAGATGATTTTTTGCCAAACAGCGCTCTTTAAAGCTGGCTGTACCATACCCCATTTTAAGTTAAAAGCAAGTTAAAAGCTCACAAAACTTACTTTTATATAGCATTGAGTTGCATCTCTTTCAGCCACTGTGAACTCTAAAGGTTTGTAATATGCATGGTATACCTGGTAAGAAAAACATTAACATTTTCTGTTAGAGAGTACTATCATGTCAAAACCTGGTATTTATTATTATACAACAACTATTACTACACATTTATGCCATTGTACAAAAATTGATTTATTTATAACCTGTTCATTATTTTAAAGAAAAATATGGAAAGCACAGTAAGAGCTTAACACAAATCTTTCTCAGTAATCATTAGATTAAACATAAAACTGAAAAAACCCTCACAAATAATGCTACTCAGACTAATGCATCACATTAAAGGAAAAAAAGCATTTTTAAGCTTCTCCCAAAGGTTCAATGCCTTGTTTACTGAAAATAATGAAATCCAAGAATCTTTTCGTATCTATAATAATGCATCCCACTACAAAATCCAAACTGTAATTTTTGCATTTTGAATAGTAAATTCTTATTTTCTCATTAATGATTTTCCCTGAGGCAAGTAAGAGTAACACAACATATCTTTTCAAGGGTGACTTGTTGAAAGTAACATAACCGTTATTTAATGATGCTGCACAATGTAACTTGCTAAAATGGCAGCTACTTTTTAAAGCTGTCACACCCTATCAACTATTTTAAGCCCAACAGGTAACAGCTCCCATTGTGACCTGTTGCAATATTACTGAAGTTCTGAGCACTTCTGGAGACACCAACTCCCTAACTGTAAAACACAGTATTTTGGGGACCAAAAGTTTTACGTGACACAGCAGTGAAAATTCAGCCTTTCCACAGGGCAACTCTGACAACAACTAGAAAACTAAAGATGCTTTCATACCTCAATATTATCTGATCCATGACGTTGCACAGCTGCTTCTTCTGACAGTCCAACACAACCATATTCCAAGGGAGTGAACACTGTGGTAGGCACCTGCTTGGGAGGAAGTAGAGGTGTCACAGCTGCACCATGAGCAGCAGCTGCCTGGCAGACACCTGTGCATGACTGAGAGGTGCAGCTCAGGTGCACACCTCCACTCTGGCTGCACTCAGAGCTGGATTCCAGGTGATGAAATGCAATTCCTTAAAAATTCTTTAAAAGAAAAAAGCCAAAGATTGTTCTTAGTGAAAAAAGAGATAACAACTCACATTGTCATAGTCCATCAGTTCTGAAGAGTGGCCAAAAAGACGCTGAGCCAGCAGTTTTCCTGCAGCTATTGCAGTGGGTGTTAATTCAGGACGGCCCTAAGGAGAGAGCACAAAGCTTTGTTTGAACTAAAGGAGAAGTGGCATCCAAAGATTCCTCCTGGGACAATGGTCAGAGGAAGGCCAAATCTTTGGAATTCCAGCTTGGTAGCCAGGGCTCCAAATAGAAAAAGCAATAATAATTTTTGTCCAAACATGCTTTTAAGTCTGAGTTTACTATCTGTCTTAATGGAGGGAAAATGTCACAAATATGTCAAATCTTTATATTTTATCATGTCACCTCTTGAAAAGCAGGACACATTCACATGCTGACTGTTCACTTGTTCCTTTCTCTCCAAAGGGAGCCATGAAGAAATTTTTCAAAGGATCTTTTTAAAGCAGGAAGAGCCTAGTTTAAAGCAACAGCACTTTTATAATATCAAACCTTTAAAAACAAAATTTGACACATTTTTACAGAACACAGGCACAAAACCTAGCTATCTGTAGACACTATTACTGACTTCCTCTGTTGGTCCTGGCCTGGAAGAGTGGAACACTCTTTTGCTAGCACTGTGACCTATAGGGTGAGCTGGTCCTGGTCTCAGGCTCTGCTGTTACAGAGGGGCTTGAAAGGGATTGCTATTGGCAAATGCAAACTTCCTCTAAGTGAGAAATGGAACGATAGCAGGATATGACCAGGATGTGCTCCAGTTGAAGCCATGAGTCCTGGCTACTTTTTATATACAAACAGGGCTAAGTATGAGCCAGAATCCTAATTCTGAGTGCTGGTATAGCATCACTGGAACATCAGAACTGCAGAGCTGGTTTTAAAGAACTTGAAAGTTTTTGCAAATTGAAGTAAGGCATTTGCAAGGGAATACTGTCAAGCCCGAGGACAAACAGTCTATATAGGTTAATAATATGGAACAAAATTAATAAATCTAATAAAAAAACCCCTATTGGTTCAGAGTTCACCCAAGACTTATCATCAAAATGCTTGTCTGACATAAGAAAAGAGGCTACAAATCCAGAAGGAATGATATGCTGACATAAGAAAGCCATAACTGAGAAACACCTTTGTGGGACAACATGGAATGCCTTAGAAAATGTGTGAAGTTTTGATTCCTATTTAGATACAACACTTGTCACACTCCTGTGAAGCCCCACTTGGGGAAGTCATTCAATAAGCTCTCAAAACCAGCTCTCAACAGAAAATAAAATAAGGATTCCCCATTACACACCTTCAAAGTTTTTCACTTGTTTTCATTATCCTGAAGTTTTTTAGCATTTACTGGAATCCATTTTTATCTGCTAATTTTTTTTTTGTATGTTGGTAGACAGATTCTGTACATGGTATTAGGTACCATTTTCTCCAGTACACATACCATATAAATTATCTACATATTAATTAACATCTAAGCTTTTACCTGTACTAATAACCTCTTCAAAGCTCCATTGCAAAAAAAATCTGAAACACTGTATCTAACCTGATAACAGAAATCACAATTTTAATTGTTAACAAAGACTAATCTATTTTCCCTCCACAGCTCATGACAAATCACGAAACTGAAGTCTATCCCTTTTTCCTTCTAACATCCATCAAGTCACAATGTTTCAAATCCAGCATTTTGACTTTCAAGTCTGTGAATGTAATTTACCAGATGAAATTTGTCTTTTCTTATACACATTTGCCTGAAACATGTCTGCCAATCATTTCTGTAGCAGGAAATATATGTTGTTTTGGCATTCCAGAGATGAATAGAAGATTGGAACGAGAGATAAAATTGTGAAAGCACTGCCATGCATTCCATAAAACCCAACTAATTACGAAAACATCCATGCAGATAAAGCCCAATTCCTCACAAACAATGACTTAAGGACCTTCCTTGGTAAATATTTGAAATGAACATTCACTTTGCAGTCATGTGTAGAACTACTTTGCTGATAATTATGGACACGAATTGTTCATAAGAATCCTCCAATGGATTATACATTTAACCGAGATGGTCCTAAGAGAGTTTAAAAAGCTTTGAAGTAATGTGTATTTGTTCTAACACAACTCTTTCTGGTCTCATTTCTATTCAAAGCAACATACTGTACATTCCACTTTCTCTACACATCTTTGTTGTAACACCCTTTGAAATATGACAGATGTAGAGCGGCCTGCCCATGTGATAAACCTCCTTCTGAGAAAATGTCTTTATAGTGTGTGCCATGCTTTTCAACAAGACCACTACTGGAGGAAGGATTTTAACACAGTGAGTTTATATCAGCACTGAAAAAAAGAATTCAAACTAAAATTCCAGCTTGATCTTCCTCATCCTGATTACAGAAGATGAAAATGCTGAAATGCAATTTCACCTGGCAGTTGAAAATATTTTGCCCAAACTTGAATAATGTTTTTTGGGGGTACACAAACTGACTGAAAACTGGAAGATTTTTTTCCCCTTTTTTCCAAATGAAATCTCGGGTAATGCTAGGATTCCACTTGTCATTCAGGGGTGCAACAAGACACCCATGCACACATAGTTTCCCATTCATACCAGCTGGGTATGATTCCCAAATGAAAACAGTCATTCTGAGCAATCAGGAAACTTTCACTCCCCTTCCAGCCAGGGCACTGAATTCAAACCAAAATAGTAGTTCTTGCTATTTGGTAGCAATTCAGTGTTTATTCAGTGTGGAATGGTAAAGGAGGGAGGAGAGCTTAGGAACTACTTGCAAAATTTGATCAAAAGCACTTTATGGTAGCAAATAAATCCTGACAGGGACAGAGCAGAGCAAAGAGAAATCCTGAACACCGGAGGAAAAAATAATTCTTATAATGATTCTTAGGGATCATTGATGCTCACTCACAGGAAACAAGATTCCCCTTCCTGTGCTCTTTTGGTAGGTCACACCCCTACAGCTTTGTGCTTCTTAGCAGGATGCACTTGATTCTCGTGTGTGTGTTAATTTGAGACACACACAACACAGAAATTTCTTTCAGTGCTGGTTCCCATGCCAGTGAAATTTATTATCTAAGTTAATTCTCCTTTAAAAAAAAAGACTAAATTAAGTGTTCAAATAAAATGAATTTCATTGCTTAGCAAGTAGAATTACACAGCTCACATTGTGCTGGAGTCAGATAAGATAGTGGCAATAATTCTTTCTATCTCTAAACACTTTAGATGTATGAGTACTATATGATGATCACTTTAATTCCCTGCATTGAGCCAATATGCAGATAAAAGGTTAAGGGAATATTCTACAGAGCACTGACTTAACTTTTTCCTTTTTTCCCCCCAGTTGTACACTGGACACAGCATAGAACTGTGCTGTGTTTCTAACACTTATATTTAGAAGTGTCTATTGAACCACTCAAGTTCAAAAATCTGCACTGATAAGGACAAAAGCAGGAAAAGGAAATCCAAGTTTTAACAACAAAATGAAAATGACATATAAATGAAGACATAATTTTTTAGATCTGAAGTAGGAAAGAAGAGAGCATCCTGCCTCCAACTTTATATTTCTTATTTAACTAAATCCTCAAAGGGCAGAAGACAAAAACCATCCAAAAGGAAATGACTTGCCCAAAATAACAATGCAGATTGGCAGCAAAATAAGCAACAGAATCTAAACCCTGCCAGCATTGCCTCTAACAACTTCTTCTTGGATGAAATTAAAAAGAAAATTTTGGAAAGCAAGAGGCCAGCCAAGGCATATATATAATCAGGGATAAGCAGGTGTAGGAGGTTGTTGTGAGCAGAAAGGTGAACTTTAGGAAATATCCCAGAGCAAGAAGTGACAAGTACAGAGGGAATCTGCATGTGAAGTGAGAAGAAAGGAGAGGAACTCTACAAGATCCCAAAGCTCTGAGTGACTGGAGAGGACAACAGGACAGAGAAGTTGTGTGGAGTAAGGTGGGGGGGAAGGAAAAATACCTGAGAAGGAAAGAGTTTTAACACAATTTAAAAGGAAATGGCAAGTACTTCACATGAAGATGGAGACAGGCAGAAGAAACACATGTCTACACAGAGGAAAGAGGTCAGGAGTGGTCAGCAGATTTATGAGATTTAAGTGTCTCTGGCAGCTCCAGAGTCCAGTCAGAAATTTGCAGGGCTATTCCCAAGGCATCATCTAACCCTTACATCTCTCAGAAACTAAAAGCACCTGTAAGGTTTATACATTTGAGAGACCTTTAAAATATTTTAAACATGGCAGAAGGAGAAATCCCTTAAACTTCTCTAAAATTGTACTATATATAGTGTTTGGATACTGCTACAGTATTTAGCTTTACCAGACTTGTAAAGCAGATGCCTGCACTATATGAAGAACAATCTTGATAGGAAGGCCTCAATTCCACAAAGTTCAGTAACAGGAGAGACAACTCTGGATCCTGCAGTGCCCAGCATTGTTCTTTATTCTACACATTGCCCAAATTTTGCAGGCACAGCAGGCAGATGATGACAACATCCTCCTGGAACTGCACAGTTCAGAATCCAGACTAACTTTTTTTATGAAATCAACGTATTTCAAGATACTCAACTTACAGTCGATAATCTGAGCTCTTATGTAAAATGAAAATTGGTAGATTGAAGGTATTTAAGTGCACATTTATCATAACTAGACATCCTTGTCATATATGACTACAGATTATCAACAGCACTAGAATAAGGCCACAGAATCTGGTTTTACCTCTCTAACATGTAAATTATTTTGCTTAAGTTATAATGTCCCCTTCTTAAAAAAACAACAACCACAAAAAAACCAAACCACCCAAACAAAAACCCCACAGCCCTCATGTTTATTTGGCATAATCATTCACAAATCATGAACAAAAATCAAATGCATTTGGTATTTTCAATTACTTTATCTTATTCTAGTGGAAGGTACTTTAGTCAGAAGCATTAAGGGAGCTGAAAAGCTGTTTTGTGATTAGTCTCAACTGACACCCAAAATACTCCAAATGCAATCCCAGAACTGGTCATGGTCATTCCCAATAAATGTACTCAGCTACAGAAGGCAAGAATTGCTTTCACTCAGCATTCACAGGCAGCATGAAGTCATATGTCAAAAGTGATAAAAACATTATTAGAAAGATAATTGAAGTGATAAAGACATCATTATTAGCCTCTGACCAATGATGCATTCCCTGATAAACATCAGCAATAATCTCCCATGCTGAGATACTTCACAAGATTCCTGTGAAGGAAATTACTGACCCAGGTGGCTGGCATAAACACTCCTGCCAAGTGAAAAAGTGCAAAACACGAAGATATACGCTAGAGCATGACCACATCTGGGGACTAGTTATTAGTCAGGAACAAAGTTTGCTTCCTGTTATTGTAAAATAGTTTATGTAGAGTCAGTACCTCTGTTATGTCTCCAACTGCATAAATGTGAGGAACAGAAGTAGCTTCACTGGCATCAACAATAATCTTTCCAGTTTCAGAATTAGTTTTCACTCCAATTGTCTCCAAATTGAGAGTTTTGGTGTCAGGGGCTCGGCCTTAAGGAAAAAAATAAAGAAAGAAGTTAAAGTAAAAGCTATTGGAAAACTTCAGCAGTGTTAATCTAAAATGCTGGTATCCTCCACTGTGGGTTTCCAAGAACTTTGTGCTATTTGACAGTCCAAGCAGAAACATGACAAAACTTGTACTGAGAAAGCTCCAGGGGTGGACAGTATGGATATGCCATTCTGTGGGAAAGGTGTTTGATCACCATTGCCTTTGCTCAGACTTCAGAGGGCTATCCTTTTAAAATATGGAGGATAACACCCACTGGAAAAACTACAAAAACACATCATTTAGTATTTATTGAACATTCTAAATTCCTAATGTAGCACAAATATACATGTAAAAACTAAGCAACTTCTACATTGAAAATTTCCAATAAACATTAACCAAATGATGCTCAATGCCAACAGTGTGTTGTGTATACTTTTTGAATAAAAAATATTAATAATGCTGTACAATGTTAAACATCCCTGAAGTCCTTGCTTCTTGTAATCTGAATACACTTATCTTAAAATATTTTTAGTTCCCTCAGTTTAGATGAAAAATTTTATCAGCTTTGCTCTCAATCCTAAATGCTGATTTAGTTATCTCAAACTGTATTTGAGCTATTTCTGTAGAGTTTAGAAACATTTTAAATGTATTTAAAAACAAATGAGGCAAATCCAACCAAGCCCAGATTTTATTACAGCTTCCTATTCCAACTATATCAAATTATCTCATATTTTAAAAATATTTTTTGTAGTGTTTTCTGCATAGTTACGCCTTAGATCACCAGAGTCTTAATAGCATTACACTGAGCTTTCTATGGAGTATCTATGGAAGCAGTTCCTGACCCAGAAATTGGAATCTTAAATCCCATCTGACTTATTTGAAAGTTAATAAGCACAGTGAAATTATCAGGTACTCACAAACATTGTAAAGTCACACAGGATCACACAGAAAAAAAATTACCTGAATATATCCAAATTAAGGAAATTTTGTAACATTGTGTCTGTTTTAGAGGCTTTAAATGAATATGGACACATACAGGTTTCCTTTGCGTGAGTCATGATTTGCATTTGATGTTAATACACAGCTATAGCAAAGCAAAACAAAAAGGGAAACGTGTTTTCATTATAAAAACAAGCTCTTTGATGTTAATATAGGAAATTATTAAACAAAAGGAAAACCTGGCTTGTCAATACAGACCTAATTATATGTAAACATATGATTCAGTGCTTTATACATCTGCCATATAGCCAGGCCCCTCAAACAATGTCACATCTGAATGCCTCTGTAAAGACTTCTGTGTATTAATTTCATCTGGTGAAACCAACACTTCCTCTGGGAGCACTGACTGAAGCTGTCGGCACTTGGCTATCTGTCTGTCTTCCCTTCTGTTGTCCCCATGGGATGTTGATCTGCTGTTCCTTCTCTGCCCCCTGCTCCCCAGTCCTGATGCTATCAGGCAACAAAAATAATAAACCTCCAGGACCTTATCTTGGCTCGGATGTGAAACAACTTCCTACCGTTGTATTTCTTTGTGTATTGAGAGTAAAGCCTGGGTATTCTGCAAATGGACAACTAATGGGGTTTTCTAGTTTCCCCTTTTTCCTGCCAGGCAGAGCCAAGAGAAAACTTAGCACGCAATAGCAGGCAAAGAAAGAGGAAAAAAAAGAAAAACTGTCAATAGAGTCATTTAAAGATCTGTGACAACAACAGCTGAGTTTATCAAATCTGCAGGATAACACTTAACCTTTCCATTCCAGTCTATTTTAACATATGTACAGCTTGGTATTAATAGCTAAGAATTACAGAAAAACGTGCTGCTTCTAATAGTGAAGCTTCTCTCTCAATTTTACTGCCTAACTATTATTTCTGAAAGCAAAACCAAAATTTTTAAACACTGAACTGAAGCTTTATTGTCCTTTAGCCCCATGCAGGTTCACCTCCATAAACCAGAATTATACTTACTGATCTTGCTTCATCTCAATTTATTGCTTAGGCTCATGATTATACAACATGTCTTGGTGGGTTATAGTGCCAAATTCAGGGAATTCTGGTATTTCCCAATGATTCACTTACTATCATAGAATCAGTTCTCACCATTTCTGAGTGGGACTTTCATTTTATACCCATAACTCCTAATCTTTTCACATTTACAACTTAAAGAATGCATGACTTCACAACTTATTTCTAAGACCCCAAATTCTACCAGGCACACAAGCTCACCCTTTGCTAAAATCATAATATGTGCTTTAAGTTTGAAGATGTTCTGAAACTGCCAAAGAACAGGAGTGTACAACTGTATGGGACACAAGATTAGATTTAGCTTTCATTCAAAACAGCAAAATAGTATGCCAGACATCTAGAAAAAAAGGTGCACCTCAAATCTGACCCTTAAAAAGGTTACCTGCCTCCTGCACTTCCAATAGCACACCATAATCTCATCTTTCACAGACCCCTACACTTACTACACAGCTGTGAAAACCACACAGAGCCCTGCTTTCAATGCTGGCCCGCATTTGCTTTTAACTTTAACAGAAAAAACAGCTTTTCAATCTGTTTTTGTAAAATCTAACAAAGTGGGGGCTGCCAACCAGTTTAGCTGCAGGGAGTGACAGGAGAGTTGCTGAAGCTCCCATCACAGACACTGACTGGCCAGGCTGGCTGTGTTGTGACATGGCATTTGTGTCTCATCACCCGCCCAGGGGCTCTGGTAATCACAGCTGCACACAAGGGGGAAGAAGTATCAGGCTGCTGTGACCTTCAGGTGCAGGACCTTCAACAGAGGAGACTGAAGCAGCTAAACTCAGAAGCCAGAGGAATAGCCACAGTCAGGTAAGCAGCAGGTGTAAATGAGTGATAGCATATTCTTGCATCCACTAAGATTTCCCAGGGTGATAAAGGTGCAGCTACAGCAGAGTTTTATAATGGGTTTTCCAGAGTTTCTTAACCTCAGAAGTTGGAATGCCTGTTTGCTTCCCAACATTTTAAAAATCCAAACTGGAGCCAATCATGCATTTTATTGCAGATGGCCACTGTGGGGATACTGCTGGGTGATAGGAGAGTTTCCTGGAATAAAGCGCAAGCCCAACAGTCTTCTCCACTTCTTCCTTATACATTGGCATTTTGACACATCAAATCCAATATGACCTCTGTCTGACCTTAATCAAAATCTTGTCTGTGTTCCCAGTCTCAATACTCTGAATGCTTGACACATTCCCCAAATTAGTTTCAAGACCACTACCCTTTCCTCCTTCAAATGTCTCCTAAAACCCACAGGATGCTCACTAAAACATAACCAGCTGATAATGCCTAATAAAAACCACTTCAGTGTAACTACTGTTCAGATTACAGGAAAATATTGACTAGAGTAAGATTAAGTAAGGTTAAAAAAAGTTCAGAACTTTTATCACACTGGTAGCAGTGTCCACCATTTTTACAAGGATTCTTTGGAACATTACATCCATTACTGATAAACCTCCAGAATGCCTGCCACCATTTGAAAAAAAATCTGGCCCTTAGTCAGTGCCAGGGCACTAACTGGTTCTCTGCCAAGGCTGCTCACTGTACACTCTCCTGTAGCACTAATACTTTTTACACAGAGGAGTCTTCCCAGCAGAAAACTTGTGGTACAATGAGCAAAAACCTGGCCATGGCCATCCACTGCACATCTGGAGTTAGCAACAAAAGCAACTCCAAGTGACATGTAACCAAATTAAAAACTTAGAGAGCATGGAACAGACTTCTAAAATTCTGTTTCTCTTGTTCTTAAGGTCCTGTAAAAAGTGAAGTGGGCTGGAAACATTTTCTGAGAAGAAAGCTACAGTCCACTCTTACATTAATTCTTCCAAAGCTTGCTTTAACCAAAAGTTTGGTTTCAAAGGATGGCTCTACAGTCTCAAAAACCAGCACTCAACCACCATTCCCAAGTGAGGTAGGTCACTGGCTTCAATCTCCTCGGTACTTACGGGTGGACAGAACCTGTATTCTACACAAATTGTCACAGTAACTATACTGTTTTCAAGAAATTACTTTGGAGTAATTTTCTGCCATTTTAAAATCTATTTATACCATAATTCAGGTAAAGGTTAGCATCACTTATCAACTCAAATAGCACCTTAGTGCTGAAATAGTCCTGAATCCAACCTTCTTCACATGCAGCTATAGAGGCATAGCCTAGCACACGAAGTAGTTATTTTTGTAGGTACAGACTGGTAAAAAAAGTAGGATAAAATCAAAGTTACACTCAAAGTTTATGGGTTGGTTAAACAAAGGGAAAAGCACAGTAAAAAGAGCCCTGCTGAATAAAGTCTGACTGAATGTCCTTAAAGCTAGATATTGGGAAAATCCATAAAAGCACTGGTTGATATAATGGGAATGACAATTTTCATTAGGATTACAGAATCCATATCTTACCAAGAGAGTAATAAATTTACCATGACAGTTAGTAAGAGAGATATGGGAAGCTCAGAACAAAGATCCAGAGCCTCAGCAAATCACAACACATAAGCATTAAGAGTTGTCTGAGATCAACCAAGTTGCATTATTTTTCACTGAACAGTTCAAAGGTTAAAAAACTCAATGGCAAGACTTTGTTTGCCAAGACAAATCTAAAGCCCATTCCCTTCTCTACAGGGGCTGGCAGAGATGTGCTCACAGATCACAGCAATATTTTACCATATGGGACCTTTCACAGAAAATCTCCAAACAAAATTTCTGCTTCCCTTGTTACTCCAAACTGATTTGGTTGTAAGCCTTGAAGAAAACTATTATAAAAAATGTTATGTATTTAACCCTTTGTTGATACTGAACAGTGAGGATTTTATTTTACTGCACAACAAAATAAATCTGCCCAATGTCCAGTCTGACACAAAGGACAATCTGCATGATAGCATATGATGTGCAACACCTGTTCAGCTTTACACTGACCTAGAGCTGTAATTCTTTTTTACAGCAAAGATGATGTTATTTCAAAGAAACAGTTGGGATCCTCTAAGCTTACAAATGCATTGGAACTTGAGAATGGTTATTCCACTGCCCTCAGGAGGGAGAAAACTCTTTTTATAAAGCTAAACTTAAGATCTGCTGCTAGCCATTGGTCTTTCTTTACGGTTTACTAGCACACTACCTCACATGATCTGACAAACTAATTGCAGGCTATTTTTCAAATATTTGCTTAGTTTAATTATCTGCTCAGTGTTTCTCCTCTAGACAGTAGGACTCCATTGGAGATGGAGAGACCCGGTTAGCTTCTCTAAGGATTTTGTGCACAATCAAATCTCAGTTACAGCAGTGATATTTTGCCATCAATTGCAAACCCACATGGAAATACTACTTACCAATTCCTTTTATATATTAGCTGTTTGCAACTGCTGCGCTCCAGCCACAGGTTTCAGCCCTTCAACAGCTGAAATGAACCCTCCCTACAAAGCCTGATCTCCTGCAACCTTGCCCTGCAGCTCAGTAGTTGCATCTGCTTACAAAGGTGTCAATCTCTACTCTTTCCTTTGGATGAAGACCCCATGTTTACTCTGTACATGCACACTTTACCATCGCTTTGGAGCTCAGGTAAATCAGGCATCTGACAAACATTTTTTGTATGTCCTTAAGGGCAGGGAGAATACTATACAGCAGTGAAAGTTTATTGGTTCTACATTGAACAAAAACTCAAAACCTCAAAGTCTTACAGTTTCAGGAGAATTCTCTAGAAGCTGAAGACAGCACTAGTAAGACAGAAGGACATACAGAGCTGAACTGGAAAAATTAAATGAAGGTCAAGAACAAGCTCTTGCACTGAGCTGGAATAGAACAGTATTTAGTCCCTCAGCAAGGTATCACAGGTCCATGACAGTTACCTAAAAAACTTTGGATTGGAACTTTTAAATTACATTAAAACCTATCAAAATGAGATTTCTTTTTTTTCCCCTCAAACATTTTGACTAGCTCAAAAAACTCCTAGAAAAACAAAGAGAGCATTGTGCCTGCTTTTATTGGCTTATCCATACAAGCAGAAAATCACACATTCCAAAAGCAAAACAAAACTCCTCATAGAAACACAGTCTAATTTTCTTTTTAAAGGGTTGACATTAAGAGATAGTACTGTAGCTCATTAAACTATGCCCCATTGTCAGTAATTATTTTTAACATTATTCATAAAATCCTGCTAAAATTCCATGATGCACTGGCAAAAATTAAGGAAATATGTACTATAATTTAGGCTACAATTAGTTAACAATAGTGGCTGCTTTTTAACCAGCTCTACAAGCTGACTTGCTTCAATCAGTATTGTAACTGGCACATCTGCAGACAGGAAATCCTCAACACTACCGAGTTTCCCAGCCTATTATCTGAGACACCTGGTGTGGGTGTGTTGATACAGAGCAAAACAATGAATCATATGGACTGCACACCAATTAACCAGCTTTAACTGTTAATGTGTTTAATCCTTAAGGGTGGAGTGCCAATTTGAACACTAAAAAAAGTAAACACAAAATCCTCAAACTATTCATTTTGCTGTTTCTAAATATGGATTGTAACGCAAATCTATGAGAAAAATTATATATATATATAAAGTTCCTCTGTACTGAAATTGTGAGCAGACTCATGTTACAACTGAATTGCAGTAGTCTATCATGCAACCTTATTCCATTATAATTAACTGTAAACCCAAGATTTTTTCTTATTATTTCAACTTAATAGCTCTTTTTTCCATCTTAGACAAAAATAAACAAATTGACTTGACATTTGACATGTGTGTCTCCAACTCCATGCACTTTTCATAGAACCACAGAATGGGCTGGGTTTTTTACCAGAAAGCTTAAGAAAAATCAAATACAGCGTTTAGAAACCCACTTTTTGGAAACATTTTCATCTCACCTCATGAATATTATTCTACAGTTTTCAGGACTGTCACATGTCCAGATAGCATGAGCTTTGTTTGCTCTTGGCAAGCACTAGTCTGTTTGATTGGTTCTGATGAGAACAATCCATTATTATAGGCGGTTTCCACAATATGTAGAGCCCAATGCACTTCTAAGGGAGTAGTAGTTACAGTAAGCATTCATCACAATGCACAACCTGCTCTCTGTTTGGGGTATTAGGAAGATATAAAGCTGACTTACAACAACTGGACAATAGATTAAGTCCACTGGGCAAAATACAAAATGCTGTAAATTATCTGTTTCTGATCCTGTAATGGATCTATTCTACAACCACAAGAATTTAAATTTATGTTATAAATAAATGAAAGAGTAATGCATCCCCACTACTCTAAAACAGTAGTGCCAGATAAAAAGAATATAAAAATAAAGCAGTCAAGGGGATTTCTAAAGCTGCTGCTAAAACCGATTATTTGTCTGCATCAAAACAGATTTCTTAGGCAGTACGTTTAAGCCTATTTACTTTGTTTTCCAGATATCATCTGCCTGCCAAATACCACTACTACCTTCAGCCATGCATTATTTATTTAGAATTCCAGATATTCACAAAGCTTTATAAGCACAAAAGACAAGAGGTCTCCTACTCTGGTGGGCTTGCAGTCCCATCTGAACCAATACAGGAACTGAGGACAGACTCGTAACAGCAACAAATGAGCAGCTTAGGGAGGCAACACTGAAGAAATATTTTCATTCCTGTGGGCTGGGGCCTTGTACCATATATCATTTAGTGTGCTAGTTATGTATTTAGTGTGTTAGTCCTTGCAGGAAGCAGCATTTGGCTCAAAGGAGGCAAACCCCAGATTTGATTCCCATTTCTGGTGATTACGCTCACAGATATTTGTCACAGCTTTCTTTTAAATCCATTTACTCTTAGTTGTCAGATGTCAATTCCAAGAGGTCTGAGATATGTAAAAGTCCCTTACCAGATTTCAAAAAGCTACACAGTTTCAAGGCTCCTGCAATGAGCTTGGATTTTCAGAGACAGTTACTTCTCTTTCTCTGAATTGGATGATGGCTGCAGTAACAAACGTAAGCAGCACAGTTTAGTAAAAATCCTAGTAGAATTGGTAGCTTCTCAAACAGGATGAATATGCACATCCAGTGAATAGCTTCATGAATCAATCAAGAGAATGGACTTAGATAGAGAACACTACCTGCAACACAGAGCTTGCTGGAAGTCATGTTCTTAGTCTAGTAAAAGTGAGGAAGACTAGATGATCTCCCATTTATTGCAGCTCATGCAAAAATAGTTACCACAGACTTCTTCCATTTGCTGTCACTTTAATGTATTTTTAGACAATAACTGAACAAATCAGGCATGCAAGAAAAGATTTAAGCAACTATCAATGTTTAAGTCACAAAATATTTAATATGGGGAGGGAAGAGGCCTGTTTGACCCCATGATGAAGTGACATCACTTTCAGAATGGAAAGCATTACAAAGAAATGTTAAGATAATCATAATTACCTACTGCCCACATAATGGTGTCGAAAGAATCACTTTCTTCTCTGTCCAGGTCAGAATTTTTCCAAGTGACTTGCAATCTGTTGTTCTTCAATTTTTCAACTTTAGTTGGGAAACATCTCTTTAAAAATTTTGTGCCGTAAGATTCCATGTGCTCAGTTACTAAAGAAGCCATTTGCTGTTGAGTAGTGAAACAAATTTGTTTTTTCTTAGATATATGACTCTTATAATGTAAACTCCTCCTTCAGCTGGGTTCAGGAAACCCTTGTGCATTTCAAAAACATTCTTTATCACTTAGTTACTATGCATTGGCAAAACATGACAATTTAGGGAGCTACTATGACCTGCAACTCCATTCCAAGAGGCATCTTCATCTGAATACTCAAATTATTTTCAAAAAAATAAAACAGTATATTAATAAAATGATTACTTTTAAAGCATTTGTTGTTTACACAATCTAGAGCATAATCAATTTACCATTACCATAATTACAATTTTCTAGTATTTTGATGAAAATTAAATACTTTCATAAAACAATGGGAGAAAAATATTTCCCTTTGCCATAACACCTGACATTTTTCTGCAATGACTATGAATCACTAAGGTTTCATGGAAAGTTTTACTACAAAAAAAAAGAAGTAATACTTTTGTCCTAAGAGCTTGTTTGAAATAATGCTACATCACAGTCAAGCAGTAAAGTGTGGCACCAACAGATTTATCTCTGCTCTGGACTGCAGGAACTCAGGCTGCACCTTGCCAGAGGATGTTTATTACTTAAGGATATTATTACAAAACCACTCACATAAAACAACTACACACAAGCTCTCTCAGCTTACAAAACTTTATTTTCAAAGTTGATATTAACTAATATGAAGGCAACAGCAGGGTTATGTGTCTTCAGAAACATGAGAGCTCACTAATCAGTTTCCATCAGATTCAATGTGGCTGCAGACTGAACATAATTATTTTATCTCCATTAATACTTTATTAACTTTGGTATGGCCATTGTGCTCTTCCTGCCTACAGAGGATCAAGTTCTCAGAGCAAGTCCTTCTTTAAGTGTTTGACCAAGAGCCACAAACACACTGTTCCCTGCTTGCTCAGACCTTGTGCAAAAACTGTGCACATACTAGGAAATGTCTGGAGAAGCAAACAACACTTTCTCTTTAGGAGATAAAAATAATCAAATCTATCTTTTAATTTATTTGCTAAATAAGGAGATGTAAGAGATTCTGTACTTGCCTGATCAAACCCACGAAGTGGGATACTTCTCATCATGACTGTAGTGTCCAATCCAATGCCTGTTAGAAAACCAGCACACTCAAGGGAAACATCTGGTGACGCACCAGTTAAGCAAACATAAACAACAATTTCAATAAACACAATATATGAGAGCAGTATACAAGTGGGCTTTTTACTTGGAGATACCAAGCTCTCCTCACACAGACATCTTTAGCTTGCTTTTGTACATAGACTAAAACTTGGAAGTCTTGTAGTTAACACTGGATTTAAGATCCTGAGAATTTATCCTCAGCTGATCTTAATTTCCATGATGCAACTGCAGAGAAAACTATTACTATTCTCTTACCAACTCAACTGTATGACATGAACAAAGAAATTCTGAAAACTGAACTTTCATAGGAAAGACAGCTATGCTACTTATAATTATAGATCATTACAGGATTTTCAAAGGATACAGCTGGCTCCAACAACCAACCTGTTACATAAAAAGAAGAAAAGAATAAAGCAGTGGAATGAGCTTGTGCATATTTTTGCACAACCAAAAAAAACCATTTTCTGATGTGGGCATCATGTTTGCCAACTTCCAGTCAGCTGGAACCCCTCAGCCAGGAGTGCTGTAAATGATGGAGGGTGGCTCAGCCAGCTCTTCCACCAGCTCCCTCAGCATCCTTGGGTGGATCCCATCTGGCCCCATGGACTTGTGCATGTCCAAGTGCTGTAGTAGGTTTCTAACCAAGTCCTCATGATTTGTGGGGGCTTCATTCTGTTCCTTGTCCCCATCTTTCAGCTCAGGGGTTGGGAACCCACAGAACAATTGCTCTTACTATTAAGGACTGAAGCAAAGAAGGCATTAAGTAACTCAGCCTTTTCCTTATCCTTTATTACTGTGCTTCTCCAATCCCAATCCAATAAAGAATGGGGATTCTCTTGAGTCCTCCTTTTGTTGCTACTATATTTATAGAAACATTTTTATTGCCTTCTGCAGCAGTAGCCAGTTTAAGTTCTAACCAGGCTTTGGCCCCTCTAATTTTCTCCCTGCACAACCTCATGGCATCCTTGTAGTCCTCCCTCTTCTCTCAGGGGCATAAACACTCAGTTTTTCCTTGAGTTCCAGCCAAAACTGTATTCAGCCAGGCCAATCTTCTTCCCTGACAGCTCATCTTTCAGCACATGGGGATGGTCTATCAATTAGATTATGTCTTCCTATCAAGCAGATTACAGTACTCAATGTAAGATTTTATTCATTGCTAAATTTCATTTTGATTTATAACCATCTGCTGTTTTAATTGTTGTATTTTACCAAATGCCAAATATTTGCCCTTCCTGTCTTCAAACATATGTGTAAGCTATTATAGAAAATGGGTTTAATTGATTTACTTAGACTAGTATTTACCAAATGCATCCATTTTAGCTCTTAAATAAAACTCCAGCTCCTATCTCTCCCAATATTTCACACCCTTTCAGTCAAGAATATAACTGAAATTGTCCATCAACACTTGCAGTTTATGAGGTGTACCAGCTCTCCAGCACAGCAGTTTCCATGTCTGTCCCCAGTTGCCCCCTACACTGCAGCAGTTCCTCTCTTTCCTGACCACATCCTCAGTTCCCTACATTCCCTGTTGCTGGGTACAACAGGCAGAATGCTCAGTCCCTGTTCTGCAGGTAAAGCCAGGCAGCCATTAGTACTCAGCTGCTGGACAGGCTGCTCCTTTGCTGTTTATGTCTTACAGACTTGTTAAAATCTCAGAGTTTGGAGATGCATCCCACACAATATTTCCGCTGATAACAAAGTATTTTGTCAGGTTTTTGAACGGGCTTGTGGCCTATGCCTTACCCTAAACCAATCTGCAGCATCTCCCAGGTCTAACAGCAGTGCTTTTAAACTTCTGAGGAGTGCAGACATGGAGGCTGCAGCTCCGTGAGCCCCAGGGACTGCAGTCAGTACAACACATGTTTTCTCACAAAAGGCTCCAGATAACATCTCTCTATCCTACAATAAAAACATACAACTTCTGAAGGTGTACAGAGAATGGGTTGAGCTAAAGCGATTAAAATCTGCTAGTCTGGGGTTTATGTATGGCAAACAATTTAACATAATGGGAAATAATTTTTCCAGCATTAGGGCATCTGATTCATCTGTGAATGGATGATCACTCCCTCATTAGCATGTAGCTCCTGGGAAGCGTTGCAAAAAGTCACGTACTGCCCATAAAGAAATATACACTGGAGATTCACAGGGAAAAGAATGAGAATTTCTATAATTTGGGCATATGTTTGCTCTTCTTTTTCATTAGATGAAAAATAGATGTCAGCTGGCACTTATTCATAGCATCAGTCCCACATTATTCACACTTTCTTGTACAAAACAGGGGGTTCCTCGGCATTGTCAGTGTCTAACAGGAAAGTCAGGAAAGCAGAACCTAACCTTGTTCACACCTGCTCAATCTCTCACTCACTCTCAACACATTTCAAGGCATCTTTTCTAGTTCACTCTGCCAAAACCCTTCATCTGAATAGTGAGTTTCTTCCCCATGTTTGTATATCTAAGGAACTTTTAAGTTGGCTAATGGTTTACTGTTTTTTTTTAAATATGAATAACTGCAGGACTGACAGTTCTATAACCTCCAGGCATGTAATCTGTAGCTGAGATATGTACATTGGGAGAGGGAGAAAAGAAAGAGTAAGTACAACACAGCTCAGACTAAAAACAAAAGGTGTTAAACTGAACCTTGGGAATATTTATAACAGAAACAAATTCGACAGAAACAAACCTTTAACAACTCCCTCCTTCATTTGCTAAGACACAGCCTGATAAAGCACAGAAATGCTACTGTAGCCCCTGCAGGCTTATTTTGACTAAATCTCAGGAATGCAATATATAAACACTAGACTCCCACATTACACTGTTACAACTTGCATTAGCAGCAACTGGACAAAAGCCACATTTTCACAGAAACATCTTACAAGGATAAACCTTATATTTCAGTTAGGGGTTTTTTGGGAGGGGGTGTTGGTGCGGGTGTTGCTTTCCTTCAAAACAATTTCCTTGCATAAATTGTGGTTTCAAAATTCAAGAGGTGACTGATACACTACAAACAACAGCAAACTTACTTTCTTTCTAAAATTATACCAAGAAGCCTCATTTATCTATTCGATGTTTATCTTAACACAGTGCATTTTTTATAGCAGAAAGTCACTGCCATGAATGGCTGCTATGTTTTCTGGCAAAACCACCAGTATTATATTAGAAGACTCTTGCTTTTTCAAGAGTTGTTCAATAGAGAAGACAAAAAAATGGCATTATCTGACTTTCATGCCAGCAAGTCTGCATTTCCTATCACATTTATTTTCATCAGGAAATTGCTCTGTAGTGCAATGTTGACTCGGAATTTTACTGTGCTATGTGCTCTAAAAAACAACTATGGCATTTTAGTATTTCCATGAAAACCAGTGTTTTAATATCTCAGTGAAACAATAGCTTCCAAAGCAAAAGAAACCCAAATGTCTCATCGTATTTTCTTGTGTTATCAGAGCTGCCACAACTTAGGAGAACATAAAATTATGTTGGAGTTTCTCCCCTAATCGAGGAGCACTTTCACACCCCCGTGGCGAGGAACGGCACTGAGCAGCCCCCGGGTGAGTTCATGCTGCCCTCTTGTGACTTGGGGTGTAATCACAGCACAACCTAACGGTGAAAATGTGCATTTAATTTGATTTTAGAAGAGAATTTCGTAAGAGGAGGAGGGGGAAGATCTATCAGTTACTAATGAAGTTTGGTAGTATGATATTGATGCATTGCAAAGCACATTTTCAGAGGGAAAACAGAAAAAAAGATTGGTGTACAAAAGGCAATTTTGAACATTTTTCACCTTGCCATATAGAAAAGGTAGGAATGCCAGCATCTACTACAGCCATGGTAAGGTAACTTACGTTTTTCCAGGAGATTCTTTTAACCAGAACAGATCATCACTTGTGATTCCATACTCCAGCGCACCTGCAATCTATGATCACACAGGTGAACCCACATTGCAAATCTTGTCAGCAATAAAAGCTAATAGCAATTTGGGCTGTGTTGGCTGAAGTACAGCCAACAGACCAAGGGGAATATATCTGGGGCAGCCCACTTCCAACCTGAATTATCCCACAGCTCTAAGCAACACCAACATACTAAATCAGAGCAAATTGTTGTCTATGGAAATGTTTTTCTAAAAAGCCATCTTTTATATAAAGACAATATTTTGTGTGACACAAGTACAAAAATCTCTCATATGTTGCTTTATTTTTACATTCTTTATCCTCCTTCATTTTGTTCTGCATCCCAACCAGCAAAGCATGAAAATTGTCAAATAAAAGGGTAACTTACATGTGCAGGATATTTTGGTCTTCCTCCAGTAGCAATGACAATATTATCTGCAGTAACAACAGTCTACAAACAAAAATAAAAAATCAAAACTAAACATTTGCAATCCTTTTGTTTGTCCTTGGATTTCATCTACATGCAAGTGAGTGATAAATGAGAAAGCTGGCACTATCATCTGCTATTTAAGTGACATAATCAGCAATTTATTTAAAAAAAGGATGAAGATAAAATAAACTAATACCTGCAGAGTTTCTCCTACCCATTCTCTACTAGGTTTTGTTTTAATATTAACCTTGCAATTGTTCTTACACTGAGCAAGATTCTGATGACAATTTGAAAGCAATAGTTATGCACAAATGACACCATTTAATAATCACTTTCTGCTCAGCATAAAACACACAGAGATCACAGCAGTAAATTCTGTCTCAAGCCTGAAGTTAAGCTACCTCAAAAGGAGAATGTTTCCAGAAAATCCTAAGCACCTACCCCCAAAAGCCTGATATTCAAGCTGATATTAAGCAGTAACATTAAACAATTACTCTCAAAAAGGTGTTAAAAAGGCACATTCAGGCCTTGTTAAATATGCAGCCATGGCCACCGTTCCGTTATGTGACCCAGCTGTGCATTCACACTAATTGCCTCCCACACACAATTTGGTATTACCGAGTTAATCACCCCTACAAATCACCTGAAGGAGGGAAACAGCTCAGAGCAACCCAATGCCCAGAACTTACATTTCTGTAAGCATCAGTATGACTGACCAAATCAAACAAAAATCTCAGAATTTCCACCTGCAGAAAAAAGCAATGGCATCTAACAGGCCAGGCCAGGGGCTCAGTAAGCATCAGTCAAATTCATAAACAACTTTTCTTGGTGGAAAACGCAAATCTCACTCATCAAAACAATACAGAATATCTCAAGCAATTTGCAAAAGGACAATCTAGCTCCCAGATGACCTGAAATGTTCAAAATGAATAACATTGCAGCAATCAGCACAGCAGCTCACCTCTTTACCTGCTTTTGTTAAACCACGGACTGTATGTGGATCAGAAAAACTCCCTTTTATGTTGAAATATTTCACCTTCCTGTTTAGAAGAAAACAACATCAGCAATGCACACTTAATAGCTATAAAATACAATCAGCTACTTTTTCCATTTTTGAGTGCTAAAAAAGGTAGCAAACAGGCATAGAGCAGTAATCTCATTTCATAGGACTGTTTGCAGCTCTGTCATAATTTGTCACTTAATTCTTGTGCCACACAACTCCTCTATACAGAAAAGTAACTAACCTTGTAACAAACTTTGAGATCAGGTCATTGACCTCTTCAAAAAAGACATTTTCCCTTAGCCACAGCATTACTAGTACTATCTATAGCATTTCTGATACCATGCTGATTTGAGAACACACCAAAGTGACTCAGCAGGAGTAACAAGACTAGAACCTGTTAAATTTTCTATTAATATAATTTCTCTATAAAAGGAACTGCATGCTGAAAAACTTGGAACCATTTCTGCACTGAAAGCAAAAAAAATCTGCTGCTCTAGCATTCTGTTAGCTGGGTTTGTATGGCATAGACATTTCGGGGGACAAGATCAAAAGTATCTTAACAAACCCTGACTGCTTCATATTAATGCAAAACCTCTCAAGACTAAAGAGAGCATCACTACACTGCTAGAAAGCTTTTGTGTATGGTTGGTGTCAACCACTATTTCAACAAAAAGAAAAGGAAAATGGGAGAGGCAGAGACCACTTACATTGACAAGGGCACTTACAATCCCCAAAAGAAAGGACTTACAGACTCAGAATACTAGCTCTACATAGAAACTTCAAAGGCAATTCTGCAATTCTACAAGGGCAAGAACACCTCCTTGACTGTGGGAAGAAAGACGAACTTCAAAGTCTTACTTACTTGTCTTGGAGTTGCACTCTGTGTCCCCAGTTCAAGGATTTCACATAGTTCTGAACACCTTGTGCCATCACAGACCTGTCACAAAACAAGAAACAACATGAAGTCATCATATTACAAATTCAGGTTATGCAACACAAAGATAGGCAACTACTGAAAATTAGGAATGATCTACAGTATTTTTTGTTGTAAAAGCAAATTATCAAGTCCAAATCAACACAATTTCTGCCCCGAGAAACAAGTACCGGGCTAAAATTTCACATGCAAAATTCCCCTCCCTAACTGTCCCATAATAAACACCAACAGGGAAAATGTTATTTCCTATGCATTTGCAGCACATAGGAGTCGAGATGGGCAACAGTCTTTACCAGGTATGATGAACAGGTTGGGTTATATTCCAGCCATAGTGTTGGGCATCTTTAAGGGCACTCCCTAAAAGGGCTGCTTGATGCATAAGCTTTTTAGGAATGCAGCCAACATTCACACAAGTTCCACCAAGTCCCCATGTGGTTCCTTAGAGAAAAGAAAGAATGAAAGAAAAGAAGTAAATGCATCAGATTAGTGTCACAATGCAGTTGGGTACATGGTAGGTAAAAAGTTCTGTTACAACACACAGTTTACTGTCTTCTACAGATCAGTTTCTAACTTTCTTTGCACTCATTTGCTTTGATAAAAACAATCTCTGTATATTTTTCATCTAAAATTCAAACCATCTCAAGATATTTCTCAGAGCTCAGAAAATCCAGTTACTAAACATCCATACCTGCAGATCTCATTTTCTGCATTGTACACGAGGAGCCTCACCATGACACAATTCATAATTTTTAGAAACTGTAAATAACATTTTGAAAGAGGGAAGATTCTCGCTTATTTAAGTCCAAAGTCTACTATAAATGGTAGCATTAAACACTGCTAACAAGCGTCACGTGCAGGGGAGCAGGAAGAGCTAGTTCATCTTGGAGAGAACAAATCATAGCACAAGCTAGGCTTAAGGAGTTTTACTCCAAGCAAAGCAGGCAGTGTGGCTTTGGACATTGCTGTCTGGAGAACCTGTTCACCTGAGCAACTGAATATGCATTTCCAATTATTCCCTAATATTTTTCTTCCATACCTTGTGGGGAAGGGTCAACATAATCCAGAACAGCCACTTTTCTTCCAAACTGAGCAGCTTTAAACAAAGAAGCAAGGTGAGATATTTAGAGGAAGGAGAAACACTCAAACATAAACATTTTTAGTAGCACAGATACAGATAAAATACAGGAGATGACAGCTGGTGTTTTTTTCTGTCTCACTCAAGACACCAGACCAGGGACCCAACCTGCCTATGTAGTTAGCAAATTCTCTGGAAGACATTGAATAACCCAGACTGGGGCCTCTAGCTTCCACTGACCCTAAAAATGCAATTTGACCTCAAATGAGATGTTTAAAAACACTCATTGGGTTTGTTGAACACATTACCCTGAGATACAAAGGGGCAAGGTTCTCTACAGCAGTTAAACAGTGCTTGGAAATGGGGACTGATGTTTTAACACATAAATGAAAAGTAGTATTTTAAAAATTCAGTATCTATGGAGGTACTCTGAATACTTTTACAACAGTGAAATGAAAGCTCATTAGTTTTTCCTATGACAAAAGAATAAATATTTTTTAAAGGCTTAAGAGGAAAGCCAAACAAGATCACACCACCTCAGGAGTGTGCATTTATTTGTAGATTGACTGTGGAGCTGAGTTAATGATTTATGTGCACATACTGCAGTATACTATGCTTCTTAAAAAGCTTTAGGATTATCAGTAATACTTCCCTTAGTTTCCTTAAACCCCACTGAAGCTAAACCAAAATTTCTGTTATTTATGCATACAAACCTTCTTTTGCACAAGCAAGGCCTCCAGACCCTCCGCCAATGACCAAAAGATCATACTCATTCTTTCCTGTGAAGAGGATGTGAAAAAAGAAGGAAAAGAAAGACAAGGAAGATGGGAGAGGTATGTAAAGACAGTATCAGAGTACATCTATTTTTACAGTTGATTGTTGCTGATTTGGGTTTTCTTCACTTTACTCTAGCACTGCGGTTTTTTCATTAAATTGTCTACTCTGGTATTGTGAATAAAATACAGAAGATAAAGCAATGCAAACGAAGTGAGAAAACAGATTAGACTTTTACACAATGTCCCAAGAGGCTCATAATTAATGCAACCGAGATCGAGTGCAGGTCTCTGTCTCGGCATTACAGCAAGAAGTTCTCCACAGGTATTTTTCCCGGGGTCACCGTATCGGACTCAAAGCTTTGTATGCCGTGTGTGCCTTGCTGGGGCGAGGGGTGCGGTCAGAGGGAAGCTGGCCCCTGCTGCCACCTCAGCCTCGGCACAGACCGGCCTCGGCTCAAACCGGCCCCGGCACAAACCAGCCCCAGCTCCCGGCGCGGCGTGAGGCGGCGTGAGCAGCCGCAGGTGAGCGATGACTCCTTTTAGTGAGAGCACAGGGTCGCTGCTGCTTTCGGAGCCCTCACGGGCAGGGCGGGCAGCGAGCCCACGCAGCATCCGAGCCCGGGCGGGCTGGGAGGGCCGCTACCCTTTGGCGCTAATTCCGCAGTGAAGGTTTAGCTGCCTCTGGGGCACCGTCCCCTGAGCCTGGGGCTCCCTCAGCGCCCAGGGGCCGAGGGATGGGCTCCCTCAGGAGCACGGGCGCGGCGCTGGCTGCCAGAACCCTCACGGATGAAGGGGGCCGTTGCCGCCCCGCCTCGGGGTAGAGCGGAGAGGCGGCCCGGTCTCCACAGCAGCCGCTCGAATCCGGCATTTGCGGGTGGTGGGAAAGGCTCGAGGAACCTCCCCCGGCCGCTCTGGGTGTCGGAAGGCGCGGGCAGCCGGTTGCCGCGGGAAGCGGCAGAGGCGTAGTCGCTGCCGGGCCCGAGCCCCGCGGGTACCGCGTACCTGAGAGCGCTCGGAGCGTACGGCACAGCCCCGACACTGCCGGGGGACGCGCCCGCCGCCACAGCGCCGCCATGCTGTACGGCACAGGGCCCCGCGCCCGCCAGGACCCCGCGGGGTGGCCGCGCAGCGCCTGAGCGGAGGGCGGCGGGGCCCCACGGGGATCCCGCGCGGGAGCCGCCTGAGGGGAGCGCTGGGCCCGCAGCCCTCATGGGGCTGGAGGAGGCGGGCACACGCCCTGGCGCTGGTGAATCACACACCGGCACAATCGTTAGGGTTGGAAAGGACCTCTGGAGATCACTCAGTCCAAACCCCCGTACAAAGCAGGGCCACCTGGAGCAGGTGGAATGGTGGTTTGGAATGGCTCCAGAGAGGATGACTGCACCGCCTCCCTGGGCAGCTGTTCCAGTGCTCTGCCACCCCCACGTAAAGTTCTTCCTCATATTGAGGTAAAACCTTGTGTGTTTTAGTTTATGGCCATTGCTCCTCATCCTGTCTTTGGTCACCACCAAAAAGAGTCTGGCACTATCCTCTTGGCACCTGCCTCGGAGATATTTCTGTGCATTAATAAGATTCCCTTTCAATCCTCTCTTCAGAGTAAACAGGCCCAGCTCCCACAGTCTCTCCTTGTAAGAGATGCTCAAGACCCTTCATCATATTTGTGGCCTTTGCTGGACCTTCTTCAATAGCTCCTTATCTTTGTTGTACTGAGGACCTCAGAAGTGGATACTGTGTTTGTCAATTAAGATCAGTTAAAATTTGCTTTAAAATCAGACATTTGGAAGGAAGAAAACTCCACTGTTTGCTTGACTGGCTTCCATCCAGATCCTGCTGTTGAAAGGGTTCGGGGGAGGCCTTTGGGGAAAGACAAATATCATGATGACTGCCCAAAACCTTCACTGATATCCAAGACCTGGCCTTTCCCCTCTGAACCGGCCATCCCTCTATAGCAGACATGGCAAGAGGAGCTGCCACAGCCCCTCCTCAGGTGCAGGCTGACAATCAGAAACCTCTGTGAAGGTGGTTTGAACAAAGCCTCTCCCTTCCATCAGGTGTTGGAGGCACACGTGGTGTTGCTCCGTGTTCCTGTGACTGTGATACATTCAGGATTGTGAGCAGGACTTGGGGCTGGAGAAGGAGGTTCCTCTGCTGGAATGCTGGAGTGGGGCCCGAGCTATGTGGGTCAGTGACCCCGACCTGCACCAGCAGCTTTCACACACAGCTGGGCTGTGGTGGGACCGATACCTGCTCGGGACAGCCTGTCAGAGCACCTCCAATGCCTCAGCCTCTGGCAGCATTCCCTATCCCTGTGCCACATGCCAGCTATTGATTAAACCAGGGCGATGCTGCTGACCTATCCTGGATGGGAGCTGTGAGAGTTATTAATGCCTGTGATGTGTTCTGACAGCTGGAGGTGAAAGGCCTCAAAGCTGGCATTGATCAAAACAAATTAAGGGAATGAGTTTTCCTCGTTCAGAGGTGCTGGCTGTTGGCCTTTACTGAAGCTCAGTATTTGCCCTGCCTGTTGCTGTAGATAGTGGGTCATATGTGTTAAATACCACCACAGCTAAACCAGAGTTTGGGACGAGAGAATTGGAATCAGACACTTTTTCTACAGAAGAAAGGTTTTGGGCAGTCGTATTTCAGGCTCTGGAGCAGGGGCCCGGCTCACAAGGGGGCAGCATCCAACCATTTTGTTTCAGAAAACATCAATCCTCTGGTCCACGGCTAAGGAGAAATGGCAGGAAACTAAAATACACCAAAGAAAGTTTTATAGAACTGACTTCACCTCCAGTGTAGTCTCATATTTTTGTTTACCCCATTCATGTTTGAAAATACATGAAACAGGAATTATTATCACTTTAGTAAGTGGATTGATTACTTTTTTCCAGCATCATTGCTATTAAAAAATCCCCAGCAAAAATACAAGAAAACCAAAGGCAAACCTCCTGTTATCACTAGAAACACTGTTACCCACTGCAACAGCAGTAGAAAGACATGACTAGAACATACTGAGAGCCCTTTGAATTAAAGAAACCTTGAGCATATTCAGATAAAATCTTTTATGCTTTTCAAGGTATATCCATGCAAAGTTGTTTCAGCTTTTCATTTTCTCCACTATTTTGAGTTGAATCAGGCAGTGTTGAGCATAAGCTCTTCACACAGATTTAGTTCAGATATGTAGGATCAAGGGTAGAATTAAGTCTCCACAAACACAAAACAAGTTTATGTGAGGAGACGTCCCTGCAGCATTGTGGTGTTCTGCTAATAAAGAAAGGCCTTAAATGTGGGAAAGCAAAGTGAAACGAAATTGAACCAAATGAAAGGGAGGTGGGGGTCTGCTGTGTCTCAAGTGAAAGGATGAGAGGAAACGGCCTTAAAATGCCAAGGGAGGTTCAGATTAGATACAAGAAATACAGCTGGTTCTGTGCCACCGTGTGACGTGGGGGTGTCCCCAGCCTTCTGGCTGTATCCCACAGCTCAGGATAAAGCACTACAGTTCCACAGGCTTTCCCATCAGGACCACCGGCTCCAGAATCTGTGCTGTGCCATTCCACTGGTTCTTGCTCAGTCTCACAGGCCTGATCTTCGAGAGGGATAGAGACCAATAGCAGCAACGAGGAGTGGGCTGTGCTGATGGTGACAGGATCAGTGAGAGCAGCAGCCCCTGGTATTTCCTGCTGTCAGCACTGAGCAGGTGTGGCTGTGCTGCACTTCAAAAATCTTTTTCAGGGACTGGAGACAGATACTGGTTATCAGATGTGGTTTGTTCTGTATCTTTGGCTCAGCTCATATGGCTTTCTACTCTTACTTTAATTCTTTTGTGGTTAGTATTATGTTGATTAGATAATTAGTGATACACATTATATATATATATATATATAATATATCTTAATTTTTTCTACGAAAACAAGCATAAGTCCTTTAGCACCAAACACATTCCATTATCAGGAATCATTTACATAAAGCCTTGTGTTTCTACAATGAAAGCATATACTTCCAAAACTTCTTCAGAGATAGCTATCAGACTTAACATCATATTCCCACTGAATTTTGTCAGTTGTAGCTCATCATATTTAAAGTCATAAATTAACTTATACACTAGATGTGGTTTGGTTTATTTCCAGGGGGAGATGTTTATTCAATATACTTTAAACAGTGTGGTATTAAAAGGGTAAAGGAGACATCCTGTATCAGAAATATATATAAATCCATTCAACAAAAAAGGTGCTTTGTAAGTTGTGAATTGGTTTTGCTACCAGGCAAACTTTCTCCTTTTGAATTTATTGTAGAGACAGCTTTCAATTCTGTATGTTGTTTCCTTCTTAGAAAATACATTTTATTACATTTATCAATGGCTTACTTAAATTCTTCCTCATGGAGATGACCAGGACCAAATATTCTATCTACCAAACCTTTTAGAAATTTTGAATTTTCAAGCACATCTTCTTGTCTTTCCTGTTTTTCTGGTATAGTTTCTCCTTATGGCTTACATTCCCAGATCAGCAACCAGGGAGGCTGGGGGGAAGAAGAGAGGTGTCAGGTAGATACTGTCTTTGGAAGTCATCACTTTGTGTCCTTTTTAGTGGGTGGAGTGGGAAGTCGATTCTCTCAGAGGTTGCATTTTGTGGTGTGACCTAATGAATAATTTACAGAAGTGTCAGTGAACTCTACTGGATCACTGGTTGAACTAAGCTGTCTCTGCATGAGGTAGGACCTTTTAGTTTCTTATAATCTCTCTCTTTAAAAGATTCTTTAAGAATTATGTTCGGAAATTTGTCTCAGAGTAGGAGTAAATTTGTTCAGAAGTTAATTTCTGCCTTTTTATTCCTTTCTTCCTTAACATACATAGATCTTATGTTCATAGTTTGTCCTGAAAAAGTAATTGATTGCAAGTAAGGGAAAAAACCAGCAGGAACAGATGAAGCTTCAAGTAACCAAGTTCTTGGCTTCATTCAAATGCTTCAGCACATATTGCCAAAAAACGTGAGGATAGAAAAGAGAGAAATGTGGTAGACTTAACTGGTTTCAGAGTTTCTGTGAGGAGTTATAAAGTCATTGAAATGTGAAAGGTTTTTTCAATCTGCCTGATAACCTTTTAAGATGCACTGTAAACACAAAATAGTCTAACAGCTTGTATTATGTTCAAATTTAGAGTACAACTTTGCTGGCCACCTTTCTTCTCTTTTAGCTGTTTCCTATTTTAGATATCGCCAGGCACGTTCCTGATTCAGACATCAGTGGTGCTTCCTTTCTCAAAATTCCTCTTCTGCGTGTTTCTTAGCAAGAGAGACTAATTCGACTGTGGAAAACAGCAAATTCACATAAAAGAAAATCCCTCCTGCTATTCTGAAAACGCAAGCTCAAAAGAATTTTCTTCCACTCAGTGTTTCACATGATCTGTGGGGTTTATGATAATGTGCTAGCTCTCCTGACTCCCTTTGTTTAGGCTTTTAAAAACCAGTCTTTGTCCAGGATTATTAGAAGAAGGGAATGCCATTTGTTGTAATGCCAGGCATGGATTTAGGGAGAAAAGCTCTGGCTCCGTGCTATGCACAGCAAGTGGGAATGGCCCTGCCACGCTGCATCATGTGATTGCAGCTGGGAGCTCTGTCCATGAGCAAGTCTGCTCAAGTTTGTGCAGCCACATCAGAGCTGAAGTGGCGACTGTCAGGGTGAGTCAGCCTGAGCCAGCCAGTTATCCTGAGCTGCTGCTGTTCATGTGATGACGCTCCTGGGCTAAAGCATCCTGGTTCTACATCTTCCCATGGATGTGCCCTGTGAATCCAGTACCTGATAGACACTCTGAAGCACCAAACCTATCTCTTAAGATCTTGGCCCTACATAAAAATTGTATACAATCAATACATTTGTAGCTCTCCCCTGTTCTCTAACCTGGATGTATTAATATCAGGGCAGATTTTTACTGTCTAGACAAGGATAAGTCGTATGAATAGTATATAAATGTATGCACTGTGCAGTTCGTAGCATTGTTAGCACATTAGTAAAAACTTGAAAAAATATCCATACTTTACTTTTATAAAGACAGACATAAACCGGTGTCTATCAGCTACCAAAGAAACTTGGAGAAGAAAATACCCCATAACTTATTACAAGATTTCAGCTTTCTATTAACATGGAAGCAATTTTTGGACATTATCACATGGTTTGTCTGGCTTAACCAACTGAACCTCCAGCTTTGTCTAATTTGCAGTTATTGCCATTCACCATTTTTACTTATGTAATGAAATATGTAGACAACAGCAAGGGTTACTTGCAGGCGTAGCTTTTATCACACAAGTAAACAGCTGTGGGCAGGCAGAAGCAAGTCTGCTCCTCCCATGCTTCGAGCCTGAAGAATATAATTCAGCTCGAAGTTAGAAGACTTTTAGAAGTGTTGTCATGGGATGTTGCTCAATCTAGGAAGTCTTGGCACTAAATTATGCTGCTAAGCAGAAGCTGGACTGACACCACCCACAACTAGCTGTAGTTAACTGCAAGGACTTCTCTCCAAAGAGCAGCTGTATGCTTACACAAGGTCAGTGCTTAGAGTAAGTTTTACTAAACTCTTTTCTCCACAGCCCAGCAGTAAAAAAAAATTCTGTTAATTTGAATTGCGGGTGGCATCAGGGATCGTGCAGACATAACCAGCTTTTGACCAGACAGGAAATTACTGTCAGTGAAGCTGGACTGCAGTATTGCTTACTTCATTCTTTGTTCTGCTTGATGTCTGGATTATAAGAAAATATTTGTAGAGCTAAAGCTCAGTTATACATGGAAGGGATAGTTCAAAGTTGTTCTGTATTGCCCTTGGGAACTGTGCTGTATTGCAGGGTCTTAGTTATGTTTTGTTTAGAGCTACTAGAAACACTTCAATCTTCACTTACCCATTTTCCCCCACAATTCTTTATTCAATTAATCTGCTTAAAATTATAGTTTTCTCTTGTCATGCTCTCAGGTGGTCTCTTAATTCTTTCAGGGACCTCCCCTATCACGTGACAAAGCCTGACGTTCTCAAAACTTTAGCTTCTGTTTCTGCCACATTTACTACAAACACATTCTTCAAGTCTTTAAAAAGTTTCTAGGCTAGGGCTTCAAACACTTGCTGACTAGGTCTGAGCTTTGCAGTGAGAATACAGGAGAGAACTATTACCAAATTGTGTTTGGGTTTTTTGTTTTTCTTCTTATTTTCTTCGATGGTGCAATTTAATTGCAGCTGCATGATATTGTTCCCACCTTGAAGGAAACAATATAGACAGACAAGCTGAGAACAAGGTTTGTTAGAATAAGCCTCTTCTTTTATCTTAGAGCTGTTTGTAGCATAATATTTTCCCAAATAGAAGCTACAGAAATTCAAATGTGCTATTTATAATGTATTGATTGCAGCTCCTCCTGTAGTTGCTATTAAGCCATTTGCTATACATACCTCCCCTGCCTTTAGCAGCACTCTATATTTAACCCACATGCCTAGGTCTTGTTCCTACCAATTCTGCTCTGGCTGTAGCATGCCATGTCTGAGCTGAAAAAAGAACTAAATCCCTTGGGCCAAATTCATTCCTGAAGTTGCTTGATTGAACACATTGCACTTACACTGAGCACAGATTTGGCTCATACCTGACTTTGTCAGCATTCACTGTGCTGTAACTAAGTAACAAGAGCACTGTCGTTAGGGGACAGATGAATAGCTTTCTCTACAGTTATTAGAGCACCGAGCACCTTTAAGGAGTGCAGAATCTGTGAAAGGAGGAGTTGGGGAAAAGGACACCTCTCCTTTTAGAGTCTGTGTAACAGAACTGATAAGCTATTCCTGTGATGTGATCGAATGTGACTGAATGCTGCCGGCTCTTGGACTCTTATTCTGTAAAATCCACAGGAGAGCAGCACAGGAAAAGATCGGAAGGAACAACTTCTGCTACACTAAGAAAGGTACATATTTATATTTTCTTGTTTCTCAGGCTTGACATGATTTGTTATCTTAGATAACTGTTTTAAACAGTGGTGCATACGAAAGAAGTGGTGTTTTCCACATTCTGACTGGCACTCATTGTCAGGAAGCCAGTCCGTGGGCAGCAACAGCTTTCACAGAGAAAGAGTAGGACATATTTGTGTGTAATGCATTTGTACTGTATTGTAAATCTTGACAGCTGAAAGAAGTGAGATGAGATAACCCTGACTAAATTGAAAATGTAGTTTATGGCTATAAGTATGCTGGAATTTGGTATTCATTTGTATTCAAGGAAGAGCTGAATGCAAGTCAAGCTTCAGTTCAGTCACATTTGACTGAATAGCTGCTTTTATAAATGTTCTGCTGCAGATGTATTTTATGGAGGTTTTAATTCTCAAGAGGGAGTTCTGCTACTGCAAAATGTCTCCGAAGAAGAGACAAAAAGCGAATACTTTTGCTTGCTAGCCCTCTTGGTGCTTATAGAGTATCCTTCTGATGCCCATAATGGATATTTTTTACCTTCTGTCCTTTAAAAACAAGCTCATATTTACCAATACTGTCAATCACGTCACACTGACAAACTCTGTAAACAACCTTAAACAACCTTTACTTTGTCTCTGCACTTCTGCTTACTCAGTCATGGACTTCTCCAACAAAGCCCTCAGGTACAGAACCACATGCATTTGCACAACTTTGCAGTATTGAAATGCAAAAGAAAAACTTCCTGATTTACAGCTTTAGTTTGCATTAATGAGAAAAGAGTTTGATCGTATTAACATTGCAAGCAACTTACTTGCCACCCAAGTTTAGCAATATTTCTCAGCAGTCTGGTACCCAGTTTACATCTGCCAGTCTCATACTGTTGTCTTTCAGCATTCCTTCAGGACCACTGGAATTAAGAGTGACTGGGAATTTTTTTAAAAAACATAATTTTGGCAGCAGTCCCTGAAAACAGATCTTAGTGTGAGAGGCCATTCTAAAGCACTCTCAGAAAGCAACTTCTGGCCAGAGACCCTCTATGCCCACTCCAGGCACTTTTCTAGGGAGAGCTTTCACTCAGGATTTGAAACCAATCCCTCCACTGTTCTGTCTCAGGCTGCCTCTTCCCACATAGTGTTTGATTACCTGCTGTGCTGTGGTGGATCCCACCTTGCCTGGCGTGTTAGAGTTGTTAATTTCCATAGAAATAAGTCATCATTTCAGCAGAGATTTCCTTCCTAATCCTTCAGATTCCTCAGTGGGTGTCCTCACTACTGAGTTTCAGTCATGCACTCTCCCCAGTCTGAAGAGCAGCTTGTGGACAGCAGAAAGCTGTGCTGGGAGAGAGACAGATTTATAGTAGATTAGCTGGTAGCCTTGGAAGCAGGGCAGGAGCATGCAGCGGGGATTTGGGACACTAAGGATTCAGCCCTTGACACTAAACATATGACCCTGTGATATAAAGCGACTGAAATAGGTCTGTGCTGAGGACAATTAGCCATTTTGGTCTTTCCTCTTCCAGCCTTTTCTCCTTATCTCCATTTGGGGCAAAATCATTCAATAAGAGCTTGATTTTAGCCCCTGGGGAATATGAAAATCTCAGCTTAGAAAACTTTTCACAGACCAACTCCTAGTGTGATGTCAGGGCAGAGCACTTTCTACTGTTGTCAGTCCACTGCCTCCCAGGTAGGATTTGTACAGTTCTGCTGAGGCACTCTAACCACTGGTCACAAACAGTGTTACAAACAGTACAAACATATCTGGAATGCTCCAGTAGGAATAAGGACTATCAGAAACAAACACTTCCTAGGGGTACCTGAAAGGGTCTTGTTCCTGAGAAGCTCTCTTTGATTGAGGCTGGTAAAGTGCATTTCTTACCCTTGAAGAATTCTCTCACCCCAAACTCTGGCTTTAATCATGCAGTGTGTTTACTAGGTCAGTCTGGATCAGATTGCCAGAAATTCCTGTGGACCTGCTTTCTGGGTGGAGATGAGGCCTCTCTGTGTGGCCAGTTCATTCTAAACCCTGCACTTCTTTATGGGGCCCATAACCATTATATAAACCTTCTGCTTTGGGTAATAGCACCAAATACCATCTAGAGAATGGCTACTGTGAAGGGAGTTTTAAGTGGGTAGCAATTATCCTAATTGAAATCTGTGTGGGGAGAATGGATTTAAACACCCTTATGAAGCTTATTTGATGGGGCTCCCAAGTAGGCAATAGGCAGTTCTCTGTTCTTTTCCTTTCATTCAGTGAGAAGGAACTTGTTTTGCTTCCTTGCAACCTGAGAAGAGGGAAGAAGACACACAAAAGCTATGGGGGCAGAAAAGGATCATCAGAACTTTGCATTTATAGAAGACAGAAATTTTTGTAGTCATGCTAGTGAAGCTAAATTATAGTAATTTAAAAAAACTGAGAGGAAAATCTAGATTTCAGGCTAGAAATAGTGAAAAATTATATAAAGTCTGTTCAGATTGTTTTCATGATGTCAGTGGAAAATCTGAATGTCAAACTCCCAGACTAAGTTTCCATTGAAATACAAGCTATTCACATTTGGCAATATGCTGATTATTCTTCACAGAACAGTTGCACTCACTTGAAAATGCATAAACAGTAATGAAAGAATAGAAGGTAAAAAGATATTTTTGACCTTTAAATGTACTAAATTATGAAGCTGTTGAATTGTGTTGCCTACAGCAACAGGATACAATATGTTTGGCAGAAGTTAGTTTAGACTTTCTGACCAAAATACTCTGCCTTTCTTGCTCTGGGAAAGCATGAAGAAAAACAAAATGCCACAAAAGAGAGATTGCCTCATTCAAGGCAGCATAGGACTAGGAGTCAGGAACTCCAGTCCCAGCACAGCACAGATCTCCTCTGGCCTAGTGCAGGACATTGTTAAAATATGTGTAGAAATGTGCTGACTCTTTTGCATGGTTTTCACAATGCTTCATAAACAGCTATTGTATCCTTACTAGTGTGCAAATGCTCTGCATACTTCAGTGCATGAGTGTCTAAAGGCATAATTTCAGCAGATGCTGAAAAAGGTTGAATGATATAAACTTATCAAGCGCTCCCCATTCACCAGGTTATGTGAGTTGATAAAGTCAAAATTAGATTCTAAACCCTTTAGCACCAGAATGCTAAAGTACTGTCTGGATACATGGAGACTCCTAATAAACACTTAAACAACCAGCCAGTACTTGGCAGTTAGATTAAATGCATGAAAAAATTATAGGAAGACTGGATGAACTATCATCTTTCCTCAAAGGCTCGAATTGTCAGCAGCCTGAAAGCCCTTTAGGAAACCATTTGAAGCACTGCTTGTCTCCACATTTACCCAGTTGTTCATAAATTCAAGAATAATATTCTCAATAGGCATTTGATGTCTTGGTATCCCAAAATTGTGTCCTTTGGTTAATGCAGACAAAACTACTTTGCCTTTCCTCAGGTGTTATCCATACGTTCATAGCAGGGACTTTTCTGAAAAAGATTCATTCAGCTTTACAATGCCTTGAATGTTTACACACGCAGCAGTAACTTTAACTCTTGCGGCAACACAGAGGAAGGTAAGGCAGCTCATCCAAGGCCATATCAAAAACACACTGCCAAAATGAGACTCACAGCTCATCCCCTGGCTCGGGGTCACAAAGTTCACTCTCATTCCAGCCCTGAAGAATAGCAGTCTAACGTATGGGCTGTCTTTGTAGAAAAGGTTGTTTTTTTTTTTTTTTTGTGAAAATGTTTAGGACTTAATTTTCAGTACAAAGCAAGCAGTATCAGTTTATCCAAGCTAAAACTGTAATGAGAGGCTCTGTAATTAGGCTTAGAAGGATTCACCTTGATTAGAAAAATGTTCTATCCAGCAGTTTTCCACCTCACAAGTACTTCAATATCTGTCATCTCTTATTGTTGCATCTGTGGGAAATGATATCTTGTTAATTGCTCATAATGTAGTGAACTAAGCTTCAGAATAGTTAAATAGTCAAATCTGACACTTCTTTAACCCACTGAGTGTGAATCTCACTAGGGTATATACTTTTGTTAAAACTTAGACCATTTAAATGTGCTTACTTTCACATGCTTATTTTTCTTCTCAGTAAACATCAGTTTTGAGCAGAGGGATGTTGGTTTGGAATCAGAGAAACAGTTGCAATCAGTAGTTTACATCACATTTCCATTCACCTTTCTCGAACAGTGTTACGAAAACTGTACAATTTTTATGAAATACTGAAAAAGATCTCAGTTCAATCAGGTTGCCTTAAAAATTGTTGTTACCAATTATTCTAATCTTTATTTTTTCATGTCAGGGAATTCTAAGAGCAATTATTTTTAGCAGAAACTGGGAAAATGTACCAGAAGGATTGATAAATAATATCACTGAAAGATCCTTATTGTAACCTTTGGTGAAATGGCTGGAGTCAGCTGCATGAGAATAAAGAACAGTATTGGTATTGGTTTGGGCTTCATCACACAGGCATTTTTATAATTTTAGAAAAACTGAATATCATGTGATAGTAAGGGGATATTGAATCCCCTGACTTAACATCTGTTGGCTTTATAGCAGATCCCTAAGTCTGAGCCAGTCTCTTGAGGTTTTATAGCCATTGGAATGACTTATATGACTTTTTTCTCCACAGGCAGGTAAGTTGGGGCAGCAGATTCCCACATTTTGTGTCTGCTTCTCTCTTTGAAAATGTCTTTTTAAATCTCTGTAAGCTGAAACAGAGGTACTCCCATTCAAACGCTGATTGTTTGATTATGGTGTGCATCAGGGGAAAACTGCTGAGCTGCATTATCAAGTTATGGTTTGGTCTTATGAAAGCTGCCAAAATGAGTAAGATTAGATGCATAAGAAAATAACTCAGTGCTTTAGAAAGACTCATCAGTAGTCTGACAGGTTTGGGCATGAAATTTTAATATGTTTTCTTTTAAACTTGATCTTCTCTAAAACAGATGTACTGATACATGTTATTCATTCCTTCCCATAATGTTGTCCCTCCAGTTTTCTTCATATTCCCTTGCTGAATTTTTCATTTGTTACTATTTTCCACTTCAAATTTTAGCTTTCAAAGAGAAGGCTCCCTTTATTATGGTGTTTCTAAAGCACAGAAAAGGTTGCAGTGCTAACCTGAGTATTTGGAACCTCAGTATAAGCATTAAATAATAAGAGTGGCTGCCTTGTAATAAGTGGTTATGGGAAACTTGACTGTATGCAAGTTCAGTTTTATTGCATACTTAATGAATCTCATGAATCCACATTAAAGTTAAATTTACTGTTGCATTTTCTAAAGCTGTCATAACATGACTGTCTCCTAGGTAGTGGTAGTTTTAAATTGGTTGAATTACACACTTAATTTTCATATCAAATATTTCCAGCTAAGAATATGAAAGCAATTACCTATTTTGGTACAGATCTTTTTTCCCTCTGGGTGCATGACCATCACCAATGCCTCTTGCTCTTGGCAGACTGCCTTTACGGTCTACTGCTGTCACTAAATTTATTTTCACACCTAAGACAGAAATGAAGAGGGGCAAACTTTGAAAAAGACTGTGTTAAAAAAACCAAAGAAAACCAAGATGTGTCCGTTTCTCTCTTTTTAGAAGGTACCTTCTCTGGAAAGTGGTTTTCAGGATAATTGCCTCCTGAAGGAGTTCTGCTAAGAACAGCCCATACTGCCAGTTTATGAAGGTGCTGGGGTGTTACACAGAAATATTAATAATAATAAAAAACCCCAGTAGTTGAAAAACATCCCTTGGTACTTCAAAAGTAAGTGAAGTCATCTAGGAATGGAAAATCAGCGTGTACTTTGTAGGTTGTTTCTGCCTATGAGCATGTCTGGGGAGGCAGGTGGGCTCTGCTCTTACGTGTGGTACCTCTTATGTGTGGTAGCACTCATGTGGGATCCAAGTGCAAAGATCTGAGGCACTGTAAAAAGTGGATCCCTCTGAGTACTTGATTCAGACAGTCAGTCTGAAAAAGAAGTCTCAGCATTCCTGCAGGACAGGGAGTGGGGCTGAGTTAGACTACAGAGGCTGTCTCTCCCTGTTTTGAGAAATCTCATTAAACGGTCTCATATCAATGCTAAAAGCTGGTCCCCCCAAAATACACCAGTAGTTCATCCTGCTGCTCCCATCCACTCTTGCTGACAGGTCTTTGAAGGGCAGCCCCAAACATGCTGGCAGCATCTTACAGTGCTGAAGCAACAGCCTGTGGCAAGGTCTACTCAGAGAATGCCAAAGTACCCACTGTAACCAGAGGATTATGTCTGGCAGTGGTCTGAATTAATTCTGAATGCCAGCAGTCGTCAATCCTAGAGGGACCTGACTGCAGCTGGACTGCCACCAAGTGAGTCACGGGTGCACAGGGTCACAGGTTCACGTGGAGGCAGGAAGGTTACAGACCTGCTGGCCTCAGGAAGTGGTTTCTGGGCTCTATCCATTCATTGGAGTTCAGAATAATTATCTCTCACCTGTGTCAGTAATCCAAATCCATCAACAATGACCATACAAACAACTAACCCATGAAAGTCAAGTAAAGATCAGTCAATTGAAGCTACAGAGATATTTTATATTAAAGTAATGATATTTTCACAGCTCTAGTGAAGTTCTCAGTGGACAGATAATGTCAAAGATTTTCACGTAGAAAAACTAGAAAGAGCTGAAGTTCCATCTGAAAGGTGCAGGACAATTGGGCCTGGTCAGTAGAACTACTACTGCACAGAGGGAAAGAAAAATTGACATTCAGGCTTTCATGATCGTGTTTCAGTAATGAAGCAGGCTCCATATTACCTAGGAAAAAATATTCAGAAGGTCCAAGAAGCAAGATTTTCATGTGCTAATGATGCTGGCAGGCTCTGAAAAGAAACGTCTTGGGTCAGACTTTGCAAGAAAAGCATTAAGGGTAACTATTAACATTGGTGGCTGCTTAAAAGCAAAAGAAATAGACTTTTGACAGCTCCAAACAAATCGTACTTGCTCTGCAACTAAGATAAGAGGACGGGTGAACAAAATCAGCTGTGCTGTATCTTGAGCATATCTCCATGGAAACTCAGTCATCTTCTGAAGTCAAAATGTGTTCTGCATTATGATTCAAATTTAAATAGTGGGATAGATTTTCCCCATGTGTATATGCCAATTTCTACGACAGAATGGACGTCAGACCATCTGTAAAAATTAGGATTTTTCTGGGACTATATTTGGGGAAACAAAGAGAAGGAAGAACAAGTAGGAAGAGATTTGGAGGAATGTTGTTATTGCCTAGAATGAAATAATCCCTTTGTCATTAGTCTTGGGTAACTTCGGCAAAATTTTTGAGGATGTTGTAGCTCCTATTGGAGCTAGAACAGATTTGATGCTGGAAGCTCCTCGTGCAGTGGCATGCTTGGAGCCAGGACTGAGCAGCTGAGTGGGGGAAGGGACCAGAGCATTAAATAAAGCTACTTGTTGACTGCCTGTAAAACTGGCTTCTAAAGGAAGTGCCACAGAGCACCATCCATTACCAACTGACAGAGAGCCTTTTACAGCTACTCTAGACACAATCATAATTAAACTGTGTGTTCCTGTTCTGTGTGGTTGGTTGTGGGTTATTCAGCTCAATATTTACAAAAATGACAGCCCTATCCCGTGCCACCTTAACCCTGGGCTGTTTTTCTCTTTTCTTCCAGATGCTGGAGAGCTCTTCAGTCCCTTTGTTCATTGTCTTCATTGTGCTTTGCATTTTGCTGCTCATTGTGTTGCTCATCAGGAAAAACGGCACTGCTGCCCTTATCTGGAATGAAATAATCCGGGAGAAAGTAACCAATTTCATCATGAATCAGAGCAAAGAACAGAGGATTTTAAATTTTGTGCTGCAGAATGCAGTCCGAGGAGACCCCTGTAGTGTGGTGGACACTATAGATAAATACTGCTCCCAGAAAGAGTGGGCCATGAACGTGGGTGATGAGAAAGGTAATTGCAGCAGGGGTCAGCATCTGAACAGGACTAGCACAGTACAGGACATCTGATTGTATTCACATGGCAACTTCCATCTGCTGCTGCTGCAAAAACCCCAACCCACACAGCCTAGTGGTCAGCAGAGTGGTTCTGTGAACATGTGGTGCCTGCTCATGCAGATGTTTTTGAGGAGGGGCATCCAGTGACTCATCCAGAAAGTCACAGCACTAGATGTGGGTTTCTGTGTTGTGCACATTGCAAGTGTGTAAGCAGAGACTGACAACTGATGGCAAAAATCTAGGGTTGCATTATACCTCACTTTATACACAGGCTGCCTTTAAGGCATAATTCATTATGTTAAATACTTTCAGATCTTTAACAACAAGACAGCAAATTGAAAAAACAAATTATGTTAAACTATATGAATTTTTTGTACGCAAGCATAAATGAGAAGTTTCTGTTGAAGCGAGAAATCCTATCCATGTCATACAGTATCAGACATTGTTGCTATTTAGCAAGTAAATCATCTTGTTCGTGCCTCCTAAAGAAAACTATGGGAACAAAAACTTTTTTTTCATAGCTGCAGGAAAGCAGCAATCTTTTCAAAAAACTATAATGGCAAAATGTTAATATGGTCCCTTATGAATTAGAAACAAAAGTACCTCTGGGTGGGAAATTTCTGGGGAAATTTGCTTAGTCTGGGATTAACATAGCTAATGAAATGCAACTGTAAGCACTGTAATAAAAATGCTCCTCTGACATGGGTACTGTTTTTGAAAGTAGCTGCTCAGCATACCTGGCTGGGGGGCTTAGGGCAGCAGAACACTGGGTCATGGCTGAGTAGGAATACTTAAAGCTCTAAACTTTGAACATTTGTGATTCAATTCTTAATAATTTCACTCTAGTTTTGCTCTGATGGCCTTTGCTCAGATAAGAGCCATCAAAGCTAGTGCATCTTTCAAGCACTAGCACTGAGATTTCAAGATTGACTACATGGCCTCAAGATGCCTCATCATCATATTCATAAACAAACAAAACCCATAAAAATATCACTTAATGACCATGGTTTAGCGTAAAATCCCTTCCACTACTTTTTGAGTTTAATTATCTAGTTTCTAGCCATACAAGTAAAAGGAAATTTCTCACAAATAAATCCTTTTCTTCAAAGGGACTGAATATAGTACACTGTCACTTCTTTTTGGGAACATCTTCTGTTGTTAAAAATTGACTAAAGTTTTCCATCCCATAAATTCACATAGTGAAACCAAGTATTTTGCAACTTTGTAAGTAGACTTTCTTTTTTCCTTTAAAGATGAGTATTTAGAATAAGAAATTTTTTATCAGACTACAGCATGTAACATTTGCAGCAAACATGAACACTCAAAATCCAGGAGTTATATATTTCACAAATATGGCCAGTTTCTGCAATAAGTTCTTGGAAAAAATTACCCCTTCTAACACTATAAATTAGTTAATTCGGGGAATTACGTAAATTATATTCAGGGAATATAGGTTAATTCAGGGAATTCCTTACTCAGAAATGTGTATATTGTGAAACTAAGATTTCTTTTAGTTGAAAGTTTGCATTTTGAAGCTTAAAATGTGCATGATGACCTGATCACAACTAAGCCAGTTTGCAAAGGATACAGTATATAATCTGACATCAACTCTAAATTTTTGAATGTCCTGAGCAACTGAGTACATGGATTTTTTAAGTTTCTTATCACTAACTTGCTCTTCTGTATATGAAGCAGTTTGATTTTGTCAAAAGGTAATCTTTTCCTATTTTAATCAGGTAAAATTCTAGACAGGACAGTGGAAGAGGCCAATCCATCAGTTGCCCTGGAGCTGGGAACATACTGTGGCTACTCAGCAGTGCGGATTTCTCGGCTACTGAAGGCAGGAGCTCGTCTGCTCACTGTTGAGTTCAACCCAGAATTTGCTGCTATAGCTAAACAGATGATTGAGTTTGCTGGAGTACAAGATAAGGTAAATACCATTTTGTCTGCAACCACTAAAGCAAAACTGGTTAGATTTTGTATTCTTTTTTCCCCCCCTTGTACCCAAGGGCCTTATAAATTTAACCAGCTCCGTGCCTAGTCACAATGCCTGACCTCTCACAGCAGGACTTCACTATGTTGCCTCCCAAAAGCCAGAAGAATGGGTTTCTCAATAACTAAAAGGTGCAAATTGGTGTCAAGACTGACTACAAAAATCTGAACCATAGTCCAATTTGTTACAAAAGCTCACAGGAATCACTTGTATTATGTGCAATGGACTTCAAATGAGAAGTATTTACCCCAATCTAGCTGGTCACAGTACTTACACCTAATCTTTGTGCAGTCAGAGGTGTCTTGACTCTCTAAAGCTGGTTGAGATGCAGGTGTTTCCACTCTATATCCCTCCCCTTCCCCCAAGGTTGGGGGATTCATGCCTTAGAATTGCCTGTTTATTCAGCAGACATCTCACTTCAGTAGAGCTGGAAACACTGGAGGAAGTTAGTCCCACCAAGGGACCTTCTAATGTATTTCTTAACTTCTTGAAGAGAACCTGAAGTACTAGTGACATCTAAAACTGTATTTCCCATCTGATTTAATCTCCTGATCAGCTATGAGTCATAAACCAGACATTTCCTTACCACTTTCTTCCTCCTCTTAAAGTATATGGTGCTTGCCTAACAAAAATCCACGTGCAGCAGCTGCTTTCAGTTTAACAGAAGTTACTCCAATAAACCTGAGGAAGATGTAACAGCCTCTGTCCTGTCTCTTCTCTCTCCTGGCCATATCAATTTTACATACTGTAGCCTCCATCTTTATTCCAACCTAACCTGTTCTCTGCATTTTTTGCTTTCTTTGGACTACAATACTCAACTGAGGGAACTAAAAAAAAAGTAATTAAAAGCACTGTTTTCAACAGGAGATTTCCATGTTTCCTGTAAAGACACACATACAGCAAAAACAACAGGTCACTTTTTCTGTTGTTATTTTAAAAACCAACGAAATCCAGAACACCCAAATTCATATTTTGAAACATAACTGAGTTGGTTTGTCAAAAACAAAAAAGTACATTTGACCTAACCCTACCAAGTAATTCAACTGACACAATATTGAGCTATAAACAGGATCCCTGATGTCTGGCAACAATTTAAAATGAGCTGGGAGCATGAGATTTTTCTTAATGCTTCGCAATTCATCAGATGGATTTGTATTTCAGGTAAAACTCCTAGAAGGCCCTTCAGATGAAATTATCCCCCAGCTGAAAAAAAAATATGAAGTGGATACTCTGGATTTTGTCTTCCTGGACCACTGGAAAGACAGATACACACCAGACACCATCCTGCTTCAGGTTAGTTTGCACAATTCCAGTCTTAAAAGTGAAGTAGCAAAAACCTTCATGTCTGTGAGGCCTCTATTCTTTATGAGGGACCTCATCTGCTGTAAAATGAAGACTGGCAGCCAAGAAAAGAGGATTTGAAGGACAGGACCCTAAACTTTTGTTAAGGACAACTGCCAACACTACATAGCTCAGGACTCAGTGAGTACTGCTGAACCATTCTGTTTCCTGAACATACAGGTGTGCAGTAGAAATCATACCTGGAGGCCCGAGTCTTACACTCCCTAGGAGTGCCTGCATGGTCACCAACCAGAACACTTGACCCAAAACTCATCCTGATTCTGGGAGCAGGTGAGATTTGGGACTTGCATATCCCAGCTCTACCTAATTTCCTCAGTACCCTTTTTTTGTCTGGGTCTATGGTGCCAGAAGAGCCTCTTGATGGCTACTTTGGTAGCACGGCTGAGTGTCACTTCTCTGTGAGTCTTCACACTCCACCTAATTGGCTGCAAAGCAATGTTAAGAAGAGTGCAGACTGCCCCAGCCAGGCACTTCTTAGGCAAATGCTGTCCAACTCTATGTCCAGCCCCAAATGTGGAAAAATTACGCTTATTTCTTTCCAAGCTGCCTTAACCATTACTGTGGGTATTGCAAAACAAGTTGGCTGTAACAGCAGTAGGCAGTGGTAAGTAACTACCAGAGGACTTCTGGATAGGAAGGTATTTTCAGGTGTTGAATAACTGACATTGACAACATCTGTACCTATCAACACAGCACATACAGATACTCTCCTAGCTGATAAAATTTTTTACAACTGCCTGTTTTCATGGAAGTGCCATTCTTTAATTATTTTCTTCACAAATAAATCCACTTTTTTTGAGCCTGCCTCTTAAATTGAGAACCTGCCAAGTACTTCCTGACCCCTGCCTGAGGACTACAACACTATTTTCTGATCCAGGCCCCCTGGTTTTTTAGTTTTAAGCCCTGTCCTCCAGAAAGCCGTTTGAAAAGGAAATTTGTTTGGGGTTATGAACAGCTAGTATTGAATTTACACAGCAGTAGCTGAAGAAAATGTTCCCTTCCTACAGTTATTTTGTACTCAAAGAATGCTTTCTTTTAAACTGCCTGTGTAAGGATGACTGAGCTCTTTCCACTTGGAAGAGCCAGTGCATCCTTATCGGAACTTAGCCTTCACAACATAGCCAAAACAAACAGACAGTTTAGTTCCATGATAGTGGTCAGTCTGATGCAACTGTGATACAAAGTTGCAAAAAGTCCATGAAATTAGGAGGAGAAAGACAAAGAAAAGATCCTCAGATTTTCTCAGGTGTTACAAACCCTCTAAAATGTACTTTTGGCAGGTATTGCAATATGAATAGTGAAGTATGGTTATATTCAGATGAAATATGTATACATTGGAAGTGGTCCAGACAAAAAAGCCAGACATGAAGAGCATCTGAAATCCTGATGACCAGTGGAAAATCCAGTTTGTTGTCTCTTGCAGGCTTCTGTAAGCTGTGCAATAGAAACAGACTGGAGGGTATTTGATGTCTCTAAAATCACTTCCACTGTGCTGACTGGTGTTCAGTCCCCAAAGGCAAGAGCAATAAGCTCAATGGCTTCTGCAGCACACTCATCAACAGAACTGCTCTCACAGAGTGGGAGCGACGAAAAACACCCCATGTTTTGGCTACAGCTACTGCCTGTAACCCCAGGATAACAACCAAGCTGATTCAGCTACAGACTTTGTTTTAAAACAGCTGGTAAGCCCAGATAAGCAACTTTGCCTAGACAAAAAATACCAGTAAAAATTAGGCTTTTAGGGTTACTGAGGATAAACATTGCACTTGAAGTGACTATTGCAAATCAGTTAAGTTTTGTGGAAATTTGTCAGAGTGATGCTTCATTGTGCAAAAACCTTGCTTCATGCCCAGATCCTGAACAAAATGGCAGGAAGTTGTTTAAGATGAAAGGAAAACAAGCGCAGAAAATCTCCTTCATTCTTTTAGCAGTTTTGGAGTCTGACTGAGACTGCCAAAGCAGTACATGCTACTCTCAGGTGACCTAAAGAGCTACAAGAACTGTTCAATGGCAAATCAAAAAGTTTTTAAACATGAGGCATGACACCCAAAACAAAGCGACCTTACTGATCACGTAGACATAGCTGGAAACAAGCTGAGGAGCAAACCACACACTTCCATTTGATTTGCTGTTTCAGAATCAGCATCTCTAATGTTCTACTAATTAACAGAAAAAGTCAGCAAATGAGCACAAAGGATTTGAGAGTTACTCAGCTTCTCCCGTGCTTCTTCGACCTTCCAGCCCTGTACCACAATGGGTTTTTGGATGCAGGCACTCAAGTATACCTGGTTAACATGAAAGTACATTATATTCAAGCCAATGTTTGCTTAACAGCCACTATGAAGGAATTTCTCTTCTTTCTAGGAATGCAACTTGCTGAGGAAGGGCTCAGTTCTTCTGGCTGACAATGTAATTTTCCCAGGAGCTCCAGATTTCCTTAACTATGTCCGCAAGAGCCCCCATTTCCAATGCACTAACTATCCATCTCATCTGGAATACATGCAAGTGGAAGATGCTATGGAGAAGGCTGTGTTTTTGGGATAAAGAGAGCCATTAATAATCAACTTTTGTTTCAAATGATGTAAATGCAACTGCACAGGTTAACTTGTCCGTGCTTTACAGTTTTTTTTATTATTTTTTTATTTTGGAGACTATAATTAAACAAGCACTAGTGATCTTTTTAGGTGAGGTAGAAACCAAGGTATGGAGTAAGTAGGGTCTGTGCCATTGTTCCATATTAATTCAGGAAACCCAAGGTGATGCACATTGCCTTGCCTTGACCAACACATCGTCAAACAACAGAGTCTGTTATTCTGAGCTCATCTTGAACCACCACAGTTTGACTTTAGGGTGAAGTGGAGAAATACACTGCAACTTCTGAAGACTTGTGTCCCCGAGCTAAACTCATTAATCATTAGCAAGAGTGGAAAAAAACATTCATGTTGCAAGAAAAGACCATTTCATGTGCCCTATTTTTGCTAAATTACTAGCATGCCTCTTGATGCAGTGAAGGCTCCTATTGTGAGATCAGATACTTCTTTGCACATTTACTACAAAAGTTAATCATCTCTATGTGAGAGAAAAGAGCACACACTGAAAGAAGACAGACCCATGCAGTGATGAGAAAAAGAAAACAGAATTTTGAAAACACAAACAAATAAAATTATTAATCTGCCCATGCAGAGGCAGGGAAAACTGAAGTAGTAAACAGATTAAAATAAACACAGTAACAGACAGGTAACAAAAGGAGTGAACTCTTTCCAAAAGAATACAAAGCTACGTTATATTTGACCTTGAGAGAATGCTATTTATCCCCTCATTATACTGTACATACATAGTACATGCTTTTTAGGGGTAGGACAAGCTGCTTACTCTGAAGTGCTGGATATGTTTAAGATGCTGTATAAAAATAAAGACCAGTGAGAATGGGTTTTAGCAGGTGGGTCCTGCATACCCTGGTTTACCTCAGTGCTGTTACACTATGTGAATAGTGTGGATTGTCATTGAGAAGAGTCAAAGCCAAATACAAAGTCTCTAACTCATCTGAACGATGCAGAAATCCAGTGGCATTTCCTAGCATGTCCTGCTGTGATTATATAAGGCAGCAACAGTCACATTTATAAATAAAAAACAAAAAACAATAGAGCGGGGGCATGACTTTCATTTTTTCCAATGAATTCTGTACTGCACTTGAAGCTTCCAGACTTGAAACAGGCACAGAAAGATCCAACAGTTGAAAATCAGAGTGAAAATCAAGGATGACTATTCTTGTCTTTCCCAGTATGAATTCTTTCAAGGCTGGTATGAGTTTCTTCCTTGTATAGCCCACCTTACCACAGTGATCCCTCCCCTGGCCTGTGTGCTGCAGAGTATCCACCTCCAGGACACCTAAGGACACAGTAAGGAGCAGAGGATCACCATGAAGTGTGAAAGAAAACTAGAACAGGTTAAGGTGATAGAGTTCAGAAATGGACCAAGCAAACCATGGTGACCCAGCTAGCTTGTGAAGTGTGCATTTCACAAAGGATAGGAGAAGGCAACACTATCAGAATTTTCCTACAGGTTGAACTCTGTCATACTGAGAAAGACACAAGATTTCCTGTACTGGGTTAGATTACGCAGAAGCAGCCTCGGGTGACTCTGCTGTGTTGTTCTGTGTAGAGCCAACACTGAATTCCAGCACCTCCATCCCATACCGTAAGTTAGTGATTAGCTCTGTAACACTGCTCAGCAGCACCTCCTCTTGGTATTCAGCTCAAAGTCACTGGACCAAAGTACTTCAGGTGGTTGGAAGCAATTTTTTGCAAAATCTGCAATGCAAAATAATCTTCAAGCCCATTTACTGGCATATACAAGTTTCTAGAGCACACTGGAAAACATGGATACATACAGTTGACCAGAAAATTTGTCTGTACATCTAAAGCTTTGACTCCAAAGAATCCTCTTGTGTTTACCCTAAACACCTCTGCACCCAACAGACACTCCTGTCACAGCAGGGCACATCACACAGGCTGATGAGCAAACCAGTCTCAGAAGGATGAGCAAGAGTAAACAGGTAGACTTTTCTGCACTTTACAAGAGAGGATCAGAAAAATGCAATCCTACTGGTTGTTAATGGCCAAAATTACTGTTCAAGAGACTGTCAAGAAGATTAGGAAAGGTGGGAACCTGTAGAGTGGATATTTCAGAAGATGCATCAGTGAATAATATATTTATAATACACGTGGCAAATATAATAGCCACCTTTTAGTATAAAAAGGTCTTTTAATTCATTAGAAAGCATCTCCTACATGGCAAACTGTAAAAATAAACACAATGTATATACTATGAGAATATTTGAAGAACTCCATATGTAAGAAAAATTTTTCCACTTCACTACATTTTTGAAATGCTCTTAATTATTGGTGGCAAGGGATGAAAAGAAAAAAGCCTGACTCAGTTTGCATGACTGACAATTAGGAAAAAGGCTTTTGGTCAGTTGAGCAAATATGATCTGGAGTCACTGACACATAAATGTGAAATCTCCCAGGGAGAAGAGGCACTTTTCAAAATAAAGTCACGCTTTGAATTCTGGGAGATGCAAAAGGCAGACAGTGGAGCTTCTAATTCAAACACATTCTAAAAACCTACTGAGTGTTACTGCAGCATCAGCCTATTACAGTTAGAAGACAAAACCTATTCTTGCACAAACTGGGTATGGAATGGTGCATGTGAAGCATCTGTTTAAGGAGTGCCCATGGGAGTGAACCGCTGACAGAAAGCTCCCAAGGGGAAGAACCCCCCTAAAACAACACACAGCTCTCTGCAAATTCTCACAGCTCATGTCAGAAATGGTTGATCTCACCGAATACTGGTAATTTACATTGATTCTTCAGATGACAGCTACTGTCTAGGTTGTCTTAGTGATTCAGCAATGCATTGAAGTGAGGTCTGGTTTCTGCCAGAGCCTCTTTGTTACCTCAAAGGGACATGATACTTTCTTTCAAAATACTGAACCAATTCAGTGTACAAGAAAGAATGAGGATTTAAGAGGAAGTCAAACCTAGCACTACTGCCCTTCGCATAACAGCACCCATGCAAGCAATCCTTCCATCAGAATTTACTTGTCTGAGTAGGGAGCAGGCATCATGTTTGTACAGGAGCCACTGCCTCCTCCCACTGCATGAGGAAGTGAAAAGCAGCTCACTGGAGAATTCTGAGCAATGAGTAAAACACTAAAGGCTGTGAAGGGAATATACAGAAACCCCTACAAGACCAACAAGAAGAGAGGAACCACTGAGATCCCAACTCTCCCATCCAAGGTGGCACCAGCAGGGCAGTGATGGGTCCTTACTTGGCTGAGCAATCAGGAATCAGTTATAAGGTACCTTACAAATAACAGCTATGATTGCTGTGCACACACACACATTGAACAGAGTACCAGAGTTTCAGTCTCTGTCTCTACAGCTCAGTTAATGACCACATTATAAAGCACCTTTCCATTTCAAAAGACCCCTCATCAGCTCGTACCAGAACAAGATCCTACCACTGCTGTGCTTCAGAGACCTTCAAAGTAAGACACTGGAGAAGAGACCCTTGAGGACAGAATATTACCCCAATACACTGCTGAAACCTGAAGCAGATGAGTGCTATTTCTTGCCCATTGTTACCAGATTAACCTTTCACCTACCGGACTCACCGGTTCCATTTGCCCAACCTGTGATAAGCTGGAAATGAAATCATTTTGACAGCTATAAAATGTCAGTTGTAAAAACAACATATTTGTTTTAGCTCAGTACCTTGCCTACAGCATCTGCTATTTATTGCCATATTAGTGCACCCACAAAGGGAAAATCATATTCCTCCCCGCAGTAGAAGAACGGTGACACCAAGGTGCAACATGCTAAGCCCAGGAGCCCGTATCTTATCACAGCACTTGTGAAACTATATCCTCCAGCTGCAAGAACAGATCCAGAGATGATTTTACAAAACACCTAGGGATGCATTGAAGAGATCTGAAACAAGGAGGGAAGGTAAGCTGGAGATGACCTTCCAATTTCTGTTTGCAAACATTTGTATGTAAATGAAACCTACAGTGCTCTGAATGGTACAATCAGGAATTCGTATATGGCAAACTCTGTTACTGGCAACGATTCATCAACCTTTCACTCACAGCAAACCTGATCTCCATTCTCTAAGACCTTGCAGAACATTCTATTGAAATTTATCAGGTCTTGTCAGGCTTCACGAAGGCATGGCAGTGAATATGGTGTGTTTAGGTGTGCCAGTCACTGATCTCACCAATACAGATGAGGCAGCCCTCAGGAGAACGAGCACAGTTGGTAACTGGCTGTTACCTTAAATACATAGGTGACTCTTCATTATCAGGATTTTCTTCCATTCCACAGTACCAAATGTAAATTATCTGGCACATCCTCAAAGTAAAAATTTCTCATGTCAACCAAACTTCATACACTGCTGTTTTTCTTACACACATTTCAGAAATGTGCAAACTTTGTAAAGTTATATGGACTTTATGACTTAGTTGGGAAAGGTTAGTAACTTCCCAAATGGAAAAGCTATCAGCTGGTTCTGTGCTCACAGACATGCTGGCCCCTGAACAGTGGTGCAGATGTCTTTCCCACAGAAATATGCTTGTATATTTAAAAAAAAAAAACTCCATGACCTACAGTCCAGGGTTGTGCTACAACTCCAGTATATGGCAATGAGTCAAAAATGTTCAGCTTTACTCATTTATAGGATATTTCAATTGCCCCTCATTACCACTGACCTTTTGCTAACACACAGCATCGACCTGAGCTAGGGTTGAATAATCCCGTGCCACAGAAAACTGCTGCTGCAAAAGCCAAAGAATATTTGAGATACCTGAAGTAACAAAAAGATAACCAATGGCACATGTATTCTTTCCAGGCATGGTTTATTGAAAACACACCAAATTGTTATCCTACATACCTGGTTTCTAACAAGCATTCTACTTGTCTGCATTATGGAAAGATCCTATCATAATAGTAATACATTCTGTCACGGTAACATTTGTTCTATGAAAAGCATAATCCACCTTTTTTTTCCTCTCCATACTTGTAAAATCAAACCATTCTAAGTGTTTCAATTTATAGTACAGTGTAAATACAATGCAAAATCCCACCAGTCTAAACTACAGAGAGAATGTTGAGCAGTATTACAGAAAACACATTGTTGATTTTTTTTTAATTCTCCTACCATGAAAATTTTAAGGCACATGATAGTTACAAACACATTAGCTACTAATTACCAGTAAGCTTTTTAGTCTAGTTATTTTGTTTTTTCTGAACAGTAAGAACCAGATTGGCAGGCCTTGTAGTATCTGCACTATCTTCCTCCTCACCTTGGACTTCAGATCATCCTACCCTGATGTCAAACTTAAGACAGAAAACAAAGGCTCATAATATCTTCCCCTTAAATGCACTAGATTAGTTACTGTACCAGTAAGTCAGAGAATTTCTCTGTCAAAGGAAACACCAGATTTTAGGGGCATCATAACAAAGAAATTTTGCAAGAAACTACACCTATATAAACACCTTCAAAAACTCCACCCCAACAGCACAAACCTGCTGGCTGAAGGTATTGATTGGCACACTGTAGGTTTCACTGAGCCAGCAGTTGCTCAGAACATGAGGCTATAACCACTCTAATGTGCCCATTTGGCTTCTGAAGCTTTGCTTACTCGAGGGTTTGATGTGCATCTCTCTCGCAGGTAGCTGAGCCTATGCTCAACCTTAAGGCAGGTAACAGAAGGTAACTCACCACCTTCAGTCTCGTGGAACTGCTCTAGGAGTGAAAACTGCTTTGTGTGGCACAAGGCTTTCCTGCTAGAAAGCACTACTGAAACTGCTCCTCAGAGCTGGCACAAACTTATCAAACTGCTGTAACAGACATGCCACCCCTGGCTTTCTTCATGTGTCCCTGACAGCAAGTCAGTTCCTAGTCCCCAGGTCAGTCCCTTTTGGGGCATCTTGGCAACACAGACCAGATTTGCTTCCCTGGAAGAAGTGCATTCAGAACTGGAAGGTTTGAGTGTGTGAGAGCAGATCTGGGATAGGCAGCAGTAATGCCAGAAGACACTGAAGATTGCGACCTACAGCTGCCCAAGCTATTCTCTAGGGAGCATTTCAAGCTGACAACACACCTTGAGTTGCATTTATGGCTATATTGCTACTTAAATCCATGACAGAACCAAAATGTCCTACAGCCTTGCCTTTTCGCTCTCTTCCTTGGATTCTGCAGACATAATGACTGACCTGGGAAGCTGTAAACCACAACTGCTCACACACTCAACAGCCAACCTTGATGCTTCTCCAGGGGAGTTGGCACACAATGTTTTTTCAACTTGCACAGCTCAGTGAAAATGCCTGGGAGATGTGCAAGCTACTTTCCTGGGAAGAAGGTTCTGCAGTAATCACATGCTGTCAGAAGTCTCCCCCCCCTCCCCTGTGTTATCTCAGCCCTGACTGGGCCATCAAATTTCCTCCTCCTCTTTAGCAGGAGTCTTGCAACACCATCTCTTCCTTCCACAACCATCCCTCCCACTAGTATTTCTGCAGGTAGAAATCTCTTCTACCCCAGCCCCTTGCAGGCAGATTCCCTCCTGTTTTCACAGTGGAGCCAACAGGAAAAGAGGAGGTCACATACTTGAGCCCTAAAAAGCACTGCCTGCCTCTTAGCAGGAGACTCTAGACCCTACTGCAGCATTAGTCACACACACTGCCGCTTTCCCTTCTTTACATACAGTCCCTGCTGCCAAAATACAACAATTACGGGTTTATCCACCCACATCCCAGAACAGCTCAAACAGCCAGTCACACTAGTGCCAACAAGGGGAGAGGTGAGGGCAGGGGTGGCCACACATCCCACCAGTGAGCTTCTGGCCATAGACAAAAAGGACATTAAATCACCAGACCTGGTTCAAGGTACCCTGCTTTGGACCTCAGCAGGTGGGCTGCTAATACAAGGTGATAGTCTTACATACAAGTCATCCCCCAATCTGCTTTCTTTCCTCACCATCCAAACAACAGTTCGTTGAGAAGAAAAAAACCCCACAGTAACGTTGAGGATGGGTTATTGCTACATACTTAGGGAATTAGTTGTCAATGTAAGGCATGGGAAGGGTGGGGGTTTGATGTTGTGATTCCCAGGGGAAGCCTTGGCCCATCAAACTTGGTATCCAGCTTCTTGACATACCATCCTCTGATTTTCTGCAGCAATAAGCCATGTTGTCAGCTCACAACTCTGCTGGCTGCTGTAACATACCCAGGAAAACGAAGAACAGTTTGCTACGATGACCTGGGCAGCCAGTGCCATCTAACCTGACAGGGATAGTTCAAGGTGCAGTGTAAATATCAAAAAGACTTTTGGGAGAAGTGAGATGGGGTCTGAATCTGCTTCTCAAGTATCTTTAGTGTTTTAGCCCATTAATGATAGAGATCAGAGTAGACTCCAGCCCAGATTCTGAGTGTCCCTGCAGTGTCCCACTAAGAGCCACAGCATATCTAGGATTGGAAGTCATTACCAAAATCAGCCCCAGTCACTTCACTTGCCCCTTCCTGTAGTTTTCTCTTTTAACTTCTTGCTGGCTTTGAAATATCTGCACAATAACTAAACCACAAAGTCTTAGCAGAGACTCCTTTCAACAGTCAGGTCTTTATTTTAAGTGAACTTTTGCTCAGACTCCTTTGGTAAATATATGGTTTGAAGTAGATCAGGGACAGACTGACAGCACGGCCCTTCTCTTACACTGTTCTAATCAGCTACAAAGCAGGTTCCATTGCTAATTACTGAACGTTTTTAAAAAAATCCTTTCATATACAAAAAGAATACACCAAGTACATAACCAAAAGTGATATAAAACTCTTCTGTGTAGCTTGGTTAAAAGGGTCTCCGCGTATTGGCAGAACAAGTATGAAAAGAGCACCATTGATATAATATACAGTCAGACGATGTATCTGGTTTCATTGCCACACTTTATCTTTACACAGAGACACTGCCCCGACACAGATAGTCACAGGTGCCTCTCTTTGCTTCCCTTGATCCGCTGAGCATCTTTGGCCCAATAGGACTCTCATGCAGGTGAAAAAACATATCTTTGCTATGTTGATTTGCTCCAAGAAACTTCACCTTCCCCAGGATCCAGAAGTGACACTGCAACGTATGTGGAAGATGAGGGTCAAAAAGGGAGGGTGCGAAGCAGCACACGTTATCATCCAAATCACTGACAGCTTCTGGCATCAGTCTTTTTCCCTGAATCAACAAATGCTTCCCTCTCCTGCAAACTACTTTACATGGTTTTGTTAACCTATTCTCTGCACAACAATATATATATATAGATATATAGACTTTTTTATTTATTTATATATATGTATTCATGTCAAATTTTTAATATACTCAAGAAGATACAAAGCTCTTGGTACTTGCCTTTTTTTTAAAGTTTTTAAATTTTTTTTTTTACAAAAAATGTAATGGTTACTATTACAGTAATATTTTGGGGGAGGTGAGATTGTTGGATACTTCCCCTTTTTAGTTACTAAAGGAACGGCAGGCACTGAAAACCGCAAATGATGTTTGCTAGACTCAAAAACGTGCTTTCCAGTCACACCGTTTTTAGGAGCTTGTTTAAAACTAAATGTGGCAATCAAAGAACAGTGGCAACCAAGTAAAATCAGCAAAAGTCCTCTCATACTGCTACTGAGACATTTGCTTCCTATTCTCATCTGCTGCCCTCCCTTGACCAATGCCTGGAGAAAATCAGTGATCTGAAGTCATTTAGTTCTCGGCATTTCCAGATACCACATTTGCAGAGTATGTTCTCTTGAGGTAAACATTCCCCTACAGAAGGCAGGCCTTGGCATCCTGGAGGAGAGCTGCTGCACACGGGTCATATTCACACCAAATGAAATATGCAATCTCAAAACAAAAGCAAAGGAACACAGAAACCATGACAATGATTTTAAAATGCCAAACCAGTTCCCTTTGTGGCATTTTTCATCAGGTTCTATAGGCCAAAGCAAACATGGATCCAACACTGAAAAATTTACCATCAAATATAAGTGACAGACCCATCTCAAATTTATAGCATGTTCAAAATAAGACATCCTACAAAAAGCTCCTATTTCCTTCAATATCTTAACAGCTATGGCAAAAGTAGTTAATCATCATCAATGCAACAATGATACATTTAACATGTAAAAGCTCCTTATTGCAATCTTTGAGAACATGAAAATAAAAAGCCAGCCAACTCCATTTCTCAGCACAGATTTCTGAACCAGGGACATTGAAACCTTCCATAAACTGCTTTTCAATATGTGGAAATAAAAACAGAGACATTACAGAATTCAAAAAGGCAGAAGTATTGTACACCAGATTATAATGATAATATAGCACTGTGATTGATATAGCTTGCTCTAAAAGCAGATTATACAGCTTGCATCAATTTTGTCATCCACTCTCCAGTTCATTTAACTAGCGTTTAATAGTTTTTGTTCTGCATTTTCTCCCTTCATTGAAATCCAATAAACCCACTCAACATTCCTGCACTTTCTGTGGGAATAATAAAGAAAACCTAAACATTTTTCAGAAAGCCTTCAAAAATGTTAAGCGTCACAGTTCAAAAGAAATCCCCCAAAACAAAAACCAAAACAATGAGCCCCAAACCAGAAAAGTGCTATTCTCCTCATGGCTACACCTACGGTATAATTTCAAATATCCCGCAGTTCCTCTCTCGCTGTGAAGCTGCCGCATGACCTGCACTTCTCCAACTTGGCACCATCCACACGTAAGAGTCACCTAAGAACGCAGCCAGCTACATGGAAGCTTGGATTCTCTTTTCTTGCTTTTCTTCTTGCAGGAGTGGGAGGGAGGGCGGGGGAGGCGGTGGCTGTTTCTGGTGGGAATGTCAGGGAGTTAAGCAGCAGAGTGTCTCGCTGTAAGGCATCGTGCTCCGCTCGGCGATGGCACTCGGGTGGGTTCGCTCCCCACGCCCTCCTGGGACCTGCAGCCCTCCCAGTCTGAATGGCAGTGGTGACTGATGAGATCCTCTGTGTCGATTCAATGTTTGTTTCTCCCCCTCAATTAAAAAAAATGTGGTTGGACTTTAGCCCTGCAAAATGAAGTCAGAACCGATTAATACCAGTCAGTAACATGGCCTTGGTGATCTCTGCCTGGTGGTAGGACAGTGACTGGAAATGCCAATCTATGCCAACACATGAGTTCCTTGAAGGGTTTGTCTGGGAGAAAATGAGCACAGACTTCATTTTTCAAAGTCAGGCCCCCACCTGTAAGGCTTCACTGCTCTGAGCAGAGTGCAGGAGTGAAGCAGGCACTGCAGGCACACTGATCCCAGCCCTGTGCCTGAATCACCATGGCCAATCATGCAGCACTGGGCAGCCATGGGAGGCCAAGGGTGCCAGGACCTGCTCTGTGACAGCACCTCACAATGCTGAAAGCCTCCTCTGAACAGGTGCTTCCAACCCAGGAACAGAAACAATCTGCTTACACCTAGCATTTCTGCTAGACTGAAAGGAAGGAGGGGAAAAAAATATCCAACACCACCACCCAAAAACATACAGGAGTTTTCTCTCACACTAATGCAAGGGATTTCCATGTAGAATTATGGGGGTGGATGATGGTTGATGATTTGAAATTTAGGCCTTTAAACTCTGTTGCCCACTCTGATGGGAAAGTAGCTCAGTGCCTTCACGACAGTCACTAAAATTTTCCTTTAGTCATAGCTAGGGGCACAACACCTGCTGTTCCAAACATAGCATCCTCTGACGGAGTGCCAGAAGGTATCACCGGGGTAACTCGAGCAAGACAGCAGGACACAGATCAGCAGTGGCAGGAGCAAAGAAAGGCCAGTGACATTACTGAGGAACTTGGCACGTGGCAAAGGCAGACAATTAGAACACAACAAAAAGGCACCTTTCTTTAGTGACACACGATAAAAAAAAGAAAATGGAAAGTGGGAGTTGTGGGTCACTGTTTATTGTGGAACCAATATCATCTCTCCTTGCAAAGTAACTTCTGTACAGTCAGCAGCTTTCCTGCTGTAATTCGTGGGAACCTCAGGGGACATCCAAAAATAGTCAAGGATATACTTTTTCCTAAGTTTCAGGCTAATCCTTATAATGAGCATTGAGGGAGAAAAATGGTTGGAAGCAGGAACACACTACTCAAATTCATTCCCATGGCCTAACAGCAGAAATATTTCACATTTCAGCTGACAACCAATCATTCACAATATTAATTTTCTGCCTGGTTATTTGACAGGTTGTTTTTAATCAAACAGTGGTGTTTGATTGTATTTCATTAAAGGTACACTGAATAATAGAAACACCACTTTTTTTCTTCCAAATGCATTTTCATGTATCTGTAAGTTAGCAGTTAGATTTGAAGAGATTCCACAGCTATACAGATCATGCACAAGAGAAAGTTATTCACTAGCCCCCATTACCATTAAAAGGACCTACCATGCATGCAAATTAGACCCAGGAGTCAACAGGCTGGGGTTTAATGTCACGGGCATCCACCAGATTCACCGAAGCCCTGTTACTCCTGTTAATGTTTTTCCTATTTGTGTCATTCTGCAGCACAGGGTGAGGAGTTAAAGCAAAACAGAGCGGATTAATCAAACAAAACCACCAAACAAGTCAGCTTAAAGTAGCACAAGGGAAAATTAGTGGTAGAGAAAGAAACAAGACCAGCAAAGGCACAGTACTGACAAAAACATCTGCAACAGCCAAAAGGCCACAGTTCCCTGGATTCCCAGCCTCCCCTGAGTTTTCTCACAGCTCATAAGCCACAACCCCCACAGCCACATTTCTGTTTGGCAGCACAGGGAGGAAGAGCAGCAGCTGCTCAGCTCTGCCCAGGTGAGGGCAGGGCTGTGCACACCTTTGCTGTGTACAACAGCCTGGATTCAGGCTACCCAGGTGTTCAGCACCAAGAGGCAGCACAGGCTGTGGGTCACACACTGCTGAGGTGAAATGTTTTTTCTCTCTTTCTCATAAAAGCAAAGCAGCTGTTTGCTGAACTCTGGTTGTGCGTCACTTCAGTCATACACTGGAGTTAGGGCTGCTTGATGTGACTTTGAGGGTTGCGCTGGACCACTTTAATGAATTTTGAGTGGCAAAAATAACAAGTACTTGTTAATTTTCCTAACCTACCCTATTTTCCTTAAAAAGACATTTTCTGCCAAGCTCCTATTGATCAACATTCTTATATAACTTACTGCATCCATTCCTGCTGCATCCTTGCAGGATGTACTAGAACTGTGGTGAGGGAACTAGGAAGTTTATTTGATTGCTACTGGCTCAAGCAGGACCATCTCCTGCCAACTGGAGGAGGGGGACACATTGCAGAACTTCAGTAACTAGCTTAAAAAACAGTCCAGGCAGACTGAAGCCACTCTCCAGGGTGTACCTTCAGGGAAAGGCAGAACACAGCAGGAAATACCTTACTAGGCAAGTTAAAACAGGCAGGCTGGTGCAGCAGGACACCTTCCTAGTTTACCATCTATGGAAGTTATTTTTCTCCAAATCCCATTTTTTCATTTCCCTTGCTCAATGATGGTGGGTTTACCTTTTAACTGAATGAAGTTTAACTGTTTCCACTCAATGTGAATCACCTGGATTTTCTGGTATTATCAACAATGTGTTGAAGGTTATTAAGTACAGCCTTCTGCAGACTAGAAATAATGTCTCCTACCACTGACTGTTATTTCAATGAATCCTCCTTTTCCTTCTCAAAATTACTCCCCCAAGGGAAAACCCAAGCTTGTTTTAAGGCCATGGAGAACTGGTGGCCACAGCATTAATAGACTTTTTAAAAGGTTACTGAAAAGGTACAGTAGTGCAACAGAAATTACACAGAGCCTACTGAGCCACATTTGCACACAGCCCACAATACAAAAAGCCTTATGAAGTAAGAATTATTTTTAATTAGAAGGTAGTCTAAATTTGTATTTAGAAGGCACATATATAACTGAGCATGTATCTTCTTTGCTCTCCATCTCCCTGACCATGGTCCACCATCAGGACTGTGAATATGGCAGGAATGAGTACTATTCACCACACTGCTTGGACATGGACACACAAGATCACACCTATTTCTCGTGGTGAAGACAATAAAGCAGCATGACAATCTGAAGAGACTTGTCAGAACAAAGTCTGAGTACAGTTACACAGCTCAGGGCCAGGGAATGCTGCCTGGACAAGGGTGACAGAACAAACACTTTCTATTTTTACAACCTCATCAATTTATAGGAGTACAGCAACCACCTGCATTTGCTCCTATACTGGAAAGCAGCATTTTGTTTTTATTTCTAGCTAGCCAAGTGCTAAATTACAAAATGATGCCTTTATGTGAAATAAAAAAAGGCCCTTTACAGCCCCCTGGTGAGTGACTACCCTGTGTTTCTGGCTGAGGACACTCGATTCCTTGCTTCCCAAGGCACTAACTAGCACTCAGCAGTAAGAGGGAGCTCACTTTTAAAGGTTCCTTCTCAGAGGCATCCCCTGTGTTATCACTGGTCTTGTACTTGCGCTCCTTGTCCCGGTGGTCGATGGTGGAATATCCATCTGGGGAGAAAGAACACAAGAGTCAGGCATGATGCACGAACAAGAACAGACACAGAGCTGATGCAAGCAGAATTCTTCAGCAAAGGAAAAGGAAAACAAACCACCACATCCCAAAGATGCTGGCAGCCTGCTTCTCACGTGCTCCAGCTCTGAAATTTCATTTTTACCAGCTAAAAACAAACAGAGAAGCCTTCTTTTTATAGCACTGCCAGATGCTGGCACTCATTAGCAAGCAGCACTGTTTTCATCCCAGCCTGCTGTACTTTTTAGTGTGCCCAAGGAAAGCAGCAAGTTGTCATCTCATACCCTGTGGCTAATGAGCTCCAAGTTCAGCCCAAATCCTGTGTTCCTTGCTTAGCAGTCTGATTAATTGGCTGTGTTCATTCTCTGAATGCTCTGCAGCCTGTTCCCACTTTTCTCGAGCCTGAGCAGGACATGACAATAATTTGGAAGAGTCCCCATCAGAGCACTGAGAAAAAGGGCCTGTTGAGTGGGAAGAAATCTCAATGCAAACCCTGCTGTGCTTGGGCTGTCTTTCATTACGAAGCAGCACCTGTTGGTGCCTTTTCTCCTGACAACTGCGGAAGAGCATGAAAGCATGATGAACACAAGGAAGAAAACTGTGAGAGGGTTTTATAAAGAAATTTCTGTAATTATTTCAGAACCTTTGCTTAGAATCATTGTCAGACAATGCAAACCTTAATTTATTTTCGTGATGCATCAAATTTTCCTCATTATCGGTGACAAATAGATCCTTGCCTGCTCTGCTTTGACAGCATTGTAATCTGGAGTAAATGACACCCAAATTTATAGCTCCCTGCAGGCTTTTGTTTTCCCTTATGTAATTGAGGGATCATTAATGTTTTTGTGCCCTGACAAACTGTTTTTAGAATATCACAAAAAGTTTTACATAGACTATCAAAACGCTCCTCTCTCGGTTTATTATTTATTGCCTGTAATAGGCCATATTAAGGAAAAGTGAGTGATGTATTTGTGGGGTTCCCGTGGCACTGTTTGCCCACATGACAACTGTACACACAGCCAGGTCAGATTGAGAAGAGCTGCAGTGTGTTCTGTGTACCTCAAACCCAAGTGCACACAGACCTGCAAACAAGCACCTGAGGCAGGATGTATTTATAACATCAAGGGCAGTAAGAGACGATTTAACCACGCTGACCAAAAACAACTGAAGAATTCTGGAGTTATACATGTAGTTCACAGATCATAAAGCATGATTTGCTACACAGCACTTAACTTACAACTACTTGTTGACAATCAAGATGCCTGACATTCTTAGCTATTCCTTTTGAACAAAAAAAGGAAAAAACCAGCTGCACCTAGCTACCCAGCCAGCACTTGTGGAAGAGCACACAACCGATAATTCTTTTTCAAATGACAGACATGAACACTGCTAGTAGGCTGTGTCCTAATCTACAGATTCATCATTTATTTAGGACAAAATACTTCACAAAAGTATGTATTAAGTGATGGAAAAACAGAAAAAATTTGCAGCAACTGGGTCCTAGCTTTTTACAGTCTCATGGTAACTGAACTCACAAGGATGTAATGGATCACTTTGCATTTTTGCAGTGCCATCATCATGGGTGATCCACAAACATTTCCAAAAGGAACTGCCAAGACAGAATGGAAACCTTTAAGCTAACCCCCAGAAAATAACAGCCACTGAGTGAAAGATGGCAGCTGTGATACTTCCCAAGGAGCGAGGTCATTAGTAGACTGTAATCATAAAAAATAGAAAACCAAAGCAGATCTTTAATACTACAAAAAAATTAAACCCCCATGCTTACCCAGGACACATCAGCAAGAGGAAAACCCCACTTTTGCACTGGAAGTAATCTGACACAAAAGAACACTCAAGAACTTTGCTCTTTGTATCTAAATTCCAACATATTTTGCATTTCATCCTGCAGGTCCCTGGCCTGCACACAGACCAGCATGGCGGGTCACGTGTCCAAAACCCACACACTGTGCTATGCCTGTCAAGATAAGCAGCAGCAGAGATAGGAAGTTCATGATTTGATCAAATAAAATGAGAAATATCTTGAAGGAAGCTGCATCACAGAAGTAATACCTCACTGCCCTGAGAACCATGGCTCTGCAAGGAAGTTAGAAATACTGCTTCACCCATGTTTCAGATTCATTCTATGAAGCAATCAGAATTAATTGCTTCTGTGGCATAAAGAAGATCTATACATCTTGCTGCTCCAAGGTACAAGTGCATTATTTTGACTTAATACAATCCCTTGTATAGATAAAAGTTACTTTGGTCAATAGAGGAATGCCCCATCCTTGACTTGTTTACTTTTCTCTCTCAGCTTCCTGCTTGCTGTTGTCTCTATTACTTCTCTATCTCCCACTCACTACAGCACCATTTTTATGTCATTGCAAATTACAGGACCAAATAAATGCCTGCCAGTGTTATTCCATCTGTGCCCTCACACAGCTCTCAACTTAAAAAGATCAAATCTCTAGACCCATCAAAGAGGAGGAAGAGAATGGAAAAGTCATGCCTGAAGATGGGCATGGAGGACAGTGGCATCTGAACTGTGTGTCTCTGGTCTGAACAATTTCACCTCCCAAGTACTCCTGCCTGAGTGACTGCAGGTTAATTGAGGCACACAGAGTTTTAGAGGACTTGGCACAGACTGGAGATCACAGTTGTGCTGCCTCTGCAGACAGCTCGGGGTCAGGGCCCCAGGCACGCGGTGACAGTGAGCACTGAGAGCTGCTCTCCAGCCTGCCTGGAGCTGGGAATGCCTGACAAACCTGAGCATCCCATGGTAACTTGTAATACAGGTTTTCTTCCATCTCCCAGCACATCCACACCCTACCGAGGCTGTTCCACTGCCCCAGACAGCAGAGATCTGACTGGTCCAGTACTGCCAGCTAATGGGGAATGTGTCCTTCTGCCTCCCTAACCACTGGCAGCAAAGTGATTTCCTCTGGTGAGAAGGATGACCCCCCCACAGCATTAGCAAACAAGCTGACACAGCACCAGCAATTTTCTTTTTGTGATCTTGAAGCAGAGCCAGTGTAGGTGACCAGGAAAGGCTCAGGCAACAGGACAGCCTGAACAGTGGTGAGAAAATCCCACAGATGAGGGGCAGATGGGTGGAGATGTTCTGGAACCATCAGTCCTGTACTCTGCAGGGGATGAACACTGGGCTGGATGGACCTGGCTAAGGGATGGGAACCTCTAACCTGTGTGGCATGGAAATCCCTGGAATTAAGGATAGTAAACTGGATAAATTAAGTTAGTCTCTTTTCAGCTGACCTCTGAAATAGCACAAAGTTGTAGTCATACTGGACGTAAAAGGCACTCAAGAGCTGGGATCAGGAAAACTTGACAGATTTCATCTTCTAAAGGTGATAAAAAGACTGGAGAACAGCATGCCCCAGAGAATCTGCCTGATGCTGTACATATGCTGTAAATTTGCATTTCATTTTGTACTCAGGGCTGTACCAGTAACTCCTGAGAGCATAAGGCAGCAATTAATATTGAGACTATAAACAATCAGCACTGCCCATTCTGCAGCACCTGCCAGCACACAGCTATTCCTGCCAGGCAATCCTCTCTGAAGAGATTTTCTTCCATTGTGAGAACAAATGTTTCAGTGTTCCCTAAGGCAAAATACATATGGACAGCTGATTCATGGCAGGTGGCATCTCATTTTTCCAAGAATACAAAAGGTAATATATACCTGTTATTTTACTTTTTGAACGTGCTTGGCTTTTTCTTGGCACTAACTTGCTATTTTATTCAGCCACAATCACTAATAGCAGTATATCAGACTGTTTGATCTGCAGGCATTCATACAGGTGTATTTAAATAAAAATAACATCAACTAGAAGAATTAAAGCAAATTCTCAAGAGACCACAGAGCACCTTTATCTACCTTGGTAAAGAAGAAAACCCTTCTAGAAGTTTAACACTACAGAGCTTATCAGTCTCAAAGCACATCACTGACAGTCAGTGGCTCTTCTCAGTCTACAGAAAAAGCCAGGCTCATTTAGAGGCAGGTAAATGGAAAGCAGAGCCATGAATATCACACACACTAACCTATTTTTGGTTTTACCTACAAAAACAAAGGCAGAACAGATTTAAACATAGGCAATACATTGAAAATTTTCCACTATTTTTTTTCTGACTCCCACAGACTTCCAGATCTGTAACAGGGAATGCAGCTGCCTCAGGGGCCAAAGAGCAGAATGAAAGCTGGGTCAGAGTATCCCAAATATATGCATAAAGTAGTGGAGAAGCTGGTGTGAACGTCTACATGTATACAAAGAAAGAAAAAAAAAAAAGAAAACGACCAATGTTTTGTGAGGTAATGTTCTGTTTTTAAATGTCAGCTTTATCCATCTGAAATAATACCTCCTAGAGAAATAGATGAACTTTTCTGTGAGTGACAGTGTGCTCTATTGGAACAGACAGAGAGTTTGATCTATGACTGAATTTACCTGGGCCAAGTTCATCCATAGGTATCATATCACGACTCCCAGACTTCTCATTATCTAGGGAACAGAAGCATTGGAGCAACTTGAGTTACATTTGCTTTTCTCAAAACCTGGTAGTTTCAAATTAGTCACAGAACTAGAGAGGCCCATAAAGTACTGAATGCAGAGATTATTGTAAAAAAATTCCCAAACTATTCAACTGTTACCCATTCAGAAAGGGAAGTCTGAATCGAATTCTCCAGAGAGCACATGTAATCCATACATTTTCTGCTTTGGCTCTGTAATATAGAACTTTCTCTCTCCAACAGAAACCACAGTTCTGCTTTGGACTACCTACCACTATTAACAAGCTTCTATTTGGTCTGTCCAGAATGAAAGAGAAAGAAAATAAGTAAGGGTGCAGCTTCTCATGGCATGCAAGCCAGTCCAGCAGCCTGCTGAGCCAACAGAAAACTAATCCACGAAGAAAACAAGTTTCTTGTCACATCAGCAAGCTGACCCAAATCATCCTCTGCCTGCATAGTGTGCCAGGTTTGATCAAAGACAGGGAAGGTGGAAACAGGGAGGGCAGTGTGGGGCTGCTGTTTCTGCAGTAACCTGCAGTTAAACCAGATAAAGTGCACCAGGCAAACCCTGCTCTTAGCAACCAGAGCCAGGCTCAGACGCAGCAATGATGGTGACATGAAAGCTGGTGCTACACTGGTGTTGATGCAGCTGTGCCTCATGAAAGAGCAGACAGGATTAGCTGGAGCTGGAATAAACTAATCTCCAATAAAAAATCCTGCACAGTAGAGGATCAGGCTGTGCCAAAATGGGCACATTTATTTAAAAAGGGGAAAGACTCCAATACAGAATAGGAGTAAGGTCAACCCCACGTCCAGGAAGATTTAACTGATAATGTTACATCCGAATTGAGAAAACAGTTATCAGTAGTGTACATTTTGTAAAGGAAGACATACTATCCATCTCCAGGTAATAGGGACTGATTATTTTGAGACTATGGGGTAAAAATCACCACATGAATAATGCATTTTTACCCCCTCATGCTGTAACACAGTCTTAGCAAACCCAGAAAACAAGTAAAGCACTAAGTAACAAGTGATAAAGAGCAGAACTGACCTTGACTTTTATCCACCAGAGGCAAAGTGCTGTCGTCGTAGCCAGACCTGCCAGCAGTACCTTTGGAGCCCTTTGGAGCTGTAGAAACAGACTACGAGACAAAAACCACACAAATACCAAACTACTACTCATGGAAACTGAACAATAAAAATAAACGAACCAACAGCATGGAGAGAGATTACAGAATGCTCTTAAGCCCCCCTTCTGTTGATAATATGGAACTGGAGTATTTTTTATCGTTATAAAGATTTGATGGAGACATTTTCTCCCTGTTACCTCAATGGCAGAACTGTTGCTCTGTAAAGGAGCAAAACCCTTTCACAAGAAAAGGTGAGGATGCTGCATGTCAAGCAGAGGTGGCTGCCCTAGGCTGCTGTACAGAATGTTTCAAATGAGACACAATTAAGACAAGACATGAGGATTCTTCCTCCAGTAGATCGGGACATTTGGCCTGTACATTTGGAGGATGGCAAACTCCCAAAACCTAAAGAGCTACATTGCACAGACTGCAGCAAAGCACAGCCAGCAACTCTGCAGGATGGTGTGACTGAACAGGGTACAATCCACTCTGCTCTCACCTGGAAGAACAGAAGTGAAGATGTACAGACTGCAATATTAGCCCGAGTAAGGACATCTTCCACTCAGGCATTTCCAGAACTGATTTAAGATCCAGCACCTTTACCTGAAAGTGTGACTTGTTCCACCCATCCTTCTGAAGGGCATTTCGTAGCTCTTTATAGCTCCAGATCATCTGAAGAATGTGAGATGCTGCTTTTGTTTCTCTGGGAGACTGGCTGATTTGCAAGATAAAATTACAGCTTAAGTAAAAAGCAATGCCAGACTATTTGTATGTTAATACCTAATACTCCACACAGCTATTATTTGAACCTATAAGTTATGGGATATATGTGAAATCATTCAGTGACTTCTTCATATCTATAGGTATTTGCTGAAACAAACAGAAATCAAAGTGTTATGAATTTTTCTCATTTCTGTGTTTTCACATGTACTGCTGGACAAGCACTCAGGCCAGGGTGACCCTTTTGTCTTGTAGCTGTCATTAACAAAGAACAAATAGATTCCATGCTGCCTGAATTTATTCAGGAAAAAAAACCCCAAACCGAAAAAATGTTCTAAGCCACTTTTCAAACCTTCACCCCAATGTTTATATATTCCTCATAATTCAATGATATTGCTCCATGGTTTAGAATACCTTACACAGTAATTTCAGTCAGCAAAATGTGTAAGCTCATTTTAAATGGAAAATGGAATTCTATCCATTCCTTACTAAGTCAGTATGCAGACACCTTTTATAATATAAAACAGGCCTAGATTTTTGGAGGCTCTCGTATTTCATAACAATACAACCCAAGAAAGCTACTTCAGTCACTCTCCCAGAAGTTTGCAGCAAACACACCTATAATGCCTAACGGGCTTAACTACACAAAACCAAGTTTCCTCTACAGCACTCAGAACACAGTTTTTAAATGTAAGAAAATTTGTCACTTCAAATTACCACCAGCCCTTTGGCCGGAACAATTACTGCACATCATTAACCATTTCACTTGAAAGAAACAGATTTCATCACGGGTATTCCAGGAGTGAAACAGTGGCACAGAAAAAAAAGCCTCCCAAATGAAAACCAAAGACCATGGTTTCACTGTAAATGCTGCCTGGAAAGTGTATACATGGTGCGAAGACATCTCTGACAAGCAGACAGCAGGTCTTAGCATGATGGAAGTGACTCATCAATTAACTTTTATCATCAAATAATTCTTTTAAAGGTGCTGGCTGTTTTTACTTTGTATATATTAACTGCTGAAGTTACAGCTCTGAAACGTTGGGATGCTCCAATACTCTGACAAAGCAAAAGCTGCTGTTCATAGTGATATTTCCATGTTTGCAAGGAGTTCTTAGGCATTTTGATTTCAACTGTCACTTACCTTGACTTGCTGATAGCTACCAGCTTCTGAATGCCCTGTGTCTGGATCAGAGACCTTGCATTTTCGGAGCTGTCAGTAATGATTTCATGGATGGTATTCAACACTGCAACCACCGTATCCTCTTCCAGGTTCTTTGCAGACCTCTGCTGCCTGCTGGGCAAATTTCTTACCAGCTCACCCATGGCATAACTACCTAGATAAGGGGAAGAGATACCATTAGGCAGCCCTAATAATAATTTCAGCTTCCCATCCTGAATGATAAAAGTCAATGGTGTTTGCTATGTCAGAGAAACCCTTATAATGCAACTGTTTTAAACCTCAAGACTGTAACTTCACAGGGTATTTATCATCCATTATTTCAAGGTGATTGACAGCTGATAAAATGAAGATAAAGTCCTTCATGTGGATTCTGAAAGGTATTGAGGGGAATTTTTACTGAGAATTTTACAGCCAATATCTATCATATTTTGCAAAGCCTGAGGCAAAAAAGCATCCAGTAGCTACTGCTAATGCCACGTATTCATGCTAATACACGCACATGGCTTACTCAACTTAGCCTTGTAATAGGCCTTCTGGGGTAAGGTGTGCAGCCACGCATCTATTAACCTTCCCCAACAAAGGTAAGAGTGTTTCCTCCTGGGTGCAGTTAACCTTGTCCATGTGTAGTACTGGAGGAAAAACAGGGAATCTGGACTTTATCATTCCCAGGTATTCATCTGTACCATTTGCCTGGCTATACCTCTCAACTATTAAAATGAGAACCTGACAGACTAAGGTAGAATCCCACCTTGCTATTTGCCAGTATCTACTTCAATGATGGCCCTAAACAAGTGACTGGTATTTTGGGGCCTGACAAGGTCACAGTTTAAACAAATACCTTAGTTAAATACAGAAGTCATCTAGAGGAAAACTCATCTCAGCTGAATCTTTCAAGATTCTTGCGTATGGGCAGGTGAAGGTTATTTACCACTTTGGATAGATGCTAGAGCAGTGCTGAACACCAACTTGAAGAATATTAAGTTGTTTAGTGTCCAGTTTCTACAAGTACCCACCAGGCAAAAGGATGAGAAAGGAAAGAGAAAGCAAAAAACCCAAAGGTACAACATTAGAGCGCCCTGCACTTCCCCAGGTTAGCTCAGCATGCCAAAGACCAGAGTCCCACTCTAAGTGGAATAGCAGGCAGGCCTAAGGAGCAACATCTCTGTGACGTGTGACTATGAGCACAAGTCCCGTGCCAGCCAGAGCTAAGGAAAAGACAGAAACCTCTTAACCCATCCAGCCCTCTGCACATCTACACACACTCCTCTCCTGCAAAAGTCTACACCTAATGTTACTCCCAAGTTAGACAGAGATCTCCCTCGGGCCACAGCCTGTTTGAGTGGGCTGGAAATACATTCTGAGCTGACAGCCCCCACTTGGTGGCTACAGCGTAATCCCAGATAGCATGGATGGAAACTATAGAGAGAACAAATCCTCAGCACAAGGGACAGAAAATGTTAGGTCTCTCAAGGGTCTCCAAGATCCCAGCCTGGTTAGAGAAGCTCAGAAGATACCTATGAGATCCTTATTGCGACGATCCATGGAAAGGTTTCTCAGGGCGATGGACACAGCCCTCACAACCTTGTCTGAGTCAGACTGGAGCAGCTCCACGAGCACCGGCAGCCCCCTCTCCTTCCGCACCGTCGCACGGATGTACGTGGACCACTGATCAGGACACACGAGGGAAAAGAAACAACACCAAGTATTGTGAGCTCATACACCTGCCCCTTCCTTGCCACTGGCATTTCTTTCAGTGCTGTAACCCATTTTTTTTCTCTCTGCAAAGACCAGTTAGGTTGTGCGTGCTGATTTATCGCATTGCTTTGACCCATCCATTCAAGTTCACCAAGCACCAAGGAAGAAAGGATGTACGAGTTCATCCTACAGCTAAGCCAGCTTTTGGGGAAAGAGGGCAGCAAGAGAAGGAAGGAGCATCATCTGTCAGCAACTGTTCAGTACACACCTCGGTGTGAAAACACATCCCTCTGGATTAGGAAAAAAGAGGTCACTTGGAAGAAACAGTAAAGCATCTAAAGCATCTGTTACCTTCCTCCTCCTCCTCCAATTTCATGCTTCTGTACTGTTTCATGATTGTTTTTAAAATAAGCCTGTATTATTTAAAATAAGCTGACTCAAGGCAGCTGTGAAACACCACCCTGCCGACCCTCAGGCTGCTGATCAGTCCCACTTTGCAAAGCAATTCTAGAAGTGATCAAGCAAATAAATCTTTGAGGGAGCTGCCTGATTAGTGCTGGGAATGCTTCACAGAGGGTATCACAGGACACTCTGGAGTGCAGTTTTCTCAGCAAACTGTCAATCCAACAAATTAAGTATTCAGGACACCAAACGATCTGATACCAGGCTTTTCTAAATGGGCAAAGCAATGATTAAGTGGTCAAAGTGGTAGGAGTTGCTCATGGTTAAATTCTCATGAGCTCAGTGCCATTTTGACTACATAAAAATCACCAGTCCAGAAGATGTAAAACATTTTCAAGAAGCAAATGGAAATAATTTACTCAGCATTCCCACCTCCTTCCTTTTTAAAGACACAGATGCACGAAGTAACAGCACACTTACGCTTACTTAGTGGGACATCCCCTTTTTCTTTACCTACACAAAGGAAACAAAAGAGACTGAAGAGAAGACTGCACTCACCATCCAGTTGCCAGCACTAAGATTCTGCAAAGCTCCTGCTGCAGCTTCCAGAGTGTTGAAGTTCTGACTTTCGGTGAGGATGGAGAGGTACAGTCGGACCACGTCTGGCTGGTACAATAATTCAAAGCCTACAGGTGGGGCAAGAGGAGAACAGAAGCAAGAGAAGCAGAAAAGACAATGTATAAATAAACACATACATTTATTTAATCACATAAGAGAACAGCCAAGTGAAAGCTGTTATAACACAGAAAGAAGAGCTTCTGCTATGTCCAGGACATTCTATCCACAGCTGGTGAAAATGGTGGAGACAGCAACTCATGCAGAGAATGTTCACCTGGGCTGAAAGCTACTTTGCTTGTTTTGAGGTTGACAATTCTTTCTGGGATCTGTGCTATGCTATAAACTGCCCAGCATGCAGGCAATGGCAAGGTGACAAGAGACAATATTTGCCTGCAACAATTTTTACTTTGCATCTCTAGACTGGGCTGCAAATTCACTGTGCACTCCTGTCTTCATTCAAATCCCTCTCAAGACTTTTAGAGACACAAAGAACAGGGCCAAAGAGAGCAAGCTACACCATCCTGTGAGCCATGCCCTGCACACACCCAGGGGACAGAAGGAAGAGGCAGGATGTCAAAGTGACCAGAATCCCAAGTGTGAGGGGCAAGGAGGAACACTGACTCCAGTTCAAATATTCAGCACAGAAATACACCAGCATTGTTCCACACTAGGAGACTGTGACAGCCACATCTGTTCACTGCAGATCCCTAGAGTCACTGTATCAGCTGTGCAGTTTAAGCATGACAGGAACGAGAGCTATTCCCAGCTCCGCCACGGATTTCCTTTTGTGATGCTGAGTAACTAACAGCAGCATCATGTCCTGACTTCCTCATCCATAGGATTAGAATTAATGCATCTACCCACATTAAAAAAAGGGTCTTAGGCAAGAACTCCATCACTCCAAGTTGCTGAAATATTTGAAGCAATTTTGTTCTATCTTCCTTCCCTAAGTGTAGCATGACACACTGCATCAACCAGGGCAGAGTATGCCAAGCATCTACTTAAAGGACTGGTGAGACACTATCTCAAAGTGCTGTTCAGATTATGTGAACAAAAAACGAAACCCCTAAAGCACCTTGGTGACTGCAGGATGGCACAAGCAACTTCTGGTCAACATGACTCATCTGCAGTCACTGTAGCTGGTCTGGTGGCCTTTGGGATGCTTGCAGTAAGTAAGGTTCAGCAAGCATTACCTAGGAGAGGATTTCTAGAAAAACATGACATCAAAGAAAGCATTAAGAAGCCTGGGTAAAGAGGAAATTTCAAGCTTGTTTTGAGCAAAAGAATTTTTATTATTTGTATGCATTAGAAGAATGTTTTTCACGTAAGAAGATGCTGTCCTAGAATTGTAGCATAATTCAAAGCAAGTTTTCCACTAGTAAGACAGGAAAACTCCAAACACAAATCACTTCCTCTCTTCAGCACTTTTTCTACAAAACCACCCATCTCTCATACACATATTGCAGATTATCATATTTTAGACACCTTGGAGCAATGCTATCCTACCCACTGGATACCCTATGTATTTTTTTTTTATTCCCTGTTGCTAAAGGCTTCCTGAAATAAAAGTCTTGGTTTTCACTGTAACTATTTCTCCACATCCTTCATACCAGATATGGCTGTGTGAGTCAAGATCTCAGAACTCGGCCCTCTAAACCCTGTACAACATTGCCTATGAACACAGGCTGTGTTAACCCCCTGGCTGTACAGAGGGTACACAATCAGCTAAGGTCTGTTCCATACCAAAAATCTGATCTATGCATGAAGATCCATGTGCTGGCTCATACTTTCCATGCTCAGCCTCTCATGCATCCCAGCACGCCTGGATCCTTCTCCAGTGGCCGGATGCTTAACCTGCTCCACGTCCGTGCCTCGTTTTAATGCCACCACTTGCCTGCTACACATGACACCCTACAGATACGTGCAAACTGCAACAGATGGCAACCCCCAAAGGCATCCTGCCAATCCATACCACTGACTTTCCTCTTCTCCAATGTCCTCTCATTGCACTGGGATCATTGCCCTCTATACTGAATGCTGAGGAAAAACTATCGTTACTTAATCCATGAAGCATGAGCAGTTGTATGGCTTTTCTCCAGTCCTTGAATAAGTCTATGATTATCTGACTCCAATACGACCTTCATATCACCCTTTTCCCCTGCCACTTCACAAGGTGAATTGGTAACCTAAGAACTTCTCAAGAAAAAACACTGCTGATAAGCGCCCGGTGTTCCTTTCCTGAACACTAATACTTAAAAATCTCTTAGGACAGCCTACTGGAATTTTGACACTGTTATCTTTAAAGGAAGCTTTGCTGAAATGTCAATCAGATCAGCAGAAAAGATGAAGGCAGGTTCATTAACAGATAATATTCATACAGAACATTTTCTGCTTCTATATCTGAGCTCAGACTTGCCTGCGGTTCAACAGAATGCAATTGTTCAGCCAGTCTTCTGTTTAGAAGTACCCAGTCGTAATTTTGGCACACCTGGAAACAGCCCCACACTCTTACTCTGTCCTGTTATTTAAGTGCAGCCTGTGATGTTCCCTTTCTGTCAGTCTGTAGGTTCCTTTTTGGCTGGACACATTTCCTTCTTCAGCACCTCGCTGTGTGTGAATACTGAGATGCTCCAACCCCTCACCTCTGCTCCCCTCCTGCGGGCACAGCTGCATTCCAGTCACGCACCTCCCACCCGCTCTCTGTCATTACCTCTCTCCATGCATGAAAGCCTCTCCTTTTTCCTACTTACTAATGTAAGAGCATCTCAAAAATGCCTTCACCTTCTCTCTTCAATAATGCACAGCATTTTCTCTACCAACCACCAGTGCCTTCCTGCTTTGGGGCATAACTCCTTAGCAGGTGGTGAATGATTCCCACCTCACTCCACATCTCCCCCTTTCCAGCTACATTTATGCCTCTGCCCTATTAGCACCTGTCTTAAACAGAGTCAGTGAGTGCTACACCCACACACAGCTCTGTCCCCCCTCCTGCCTCCCCTGCTCCTCTCCCAGCACTGCAACTCTTCTGGGTCAGCCTGGGTATGCCAGGGAAAGGCAGCAGGAGTTGCTAAAGCCAAGTACCAAGAATGCCCCTCATGGAGGCTGCTCATTAGCAGGGATGAGAACCTAATAACGAGAAAGTTACAGCTGCACTGGAGGGTTTTCCCTCTCTGACAGCAAGCTGACAATTTTCATAAGCATTATAGTGCCTTAAAAAGAAACAAACAAGTTTTATATTTTCTCCATCTGCCTCCTGTCCTAATGAATCCAGCTCTGCTATTTATAGGATACAATTTGTCTGAATTATTATAAATTTCCTTCCAGTGTTGCATGAAGGCCTTGTACATTTTTCCATGAAGCGCTTCAAGCACGTTCCTGGGAAGCACAGCTGGTCTCACCTCCATTAAGCACCTGCTTCTTTTCAAAACCGATTTCCTTAATTTCAAGATCATCTTAATTATTTTTTCAGGTAATGCTACTTTTATGCAATATACAGCTAACTCCTTACACCCATTTAAAAATGGATAGACGAAATGAGAAAAGAGGGTCATTAGTGATAGAGAATCTATCAAACGAGAAAAACATCCACTGTTTTTCTTTTTTCTTTAAAAAGCTATTTTAATTATACCCCAGATTCAGCACTGCCCTTAAAAAGATAATCTTCCTGGAATAAATGAGATTTTTCCATTGGTTATGGATTTGTGCTGAGTTACAATCTACACTGTTTCCTCCAGGAAAAGAATGGAGATAAGTAATTTATTGCTTTTTTCATTGCAGAAAGCAAAGTAAACAAGTTCACTGTATTAGCTTTTGGCTTTCAGAGAGACAGAAAAATGCCTTGGACACTCGTGTCACTGTGAACATCAGACCTTTTGCAGTGTGTAAGCATTCCCCGAGCTAACAACAACATGAACGTGTCACAGAGGAGTATCTTCCATATTAGAGTCATCTTCTCCAACACACTGCAGTCTCATCTTTCTGAGAAAAGGAAGATGAACTTTTTTGCAGCAGAGTTGCCCAAAATTGGCAGCTTGGACTAGTTCTGCGTGAAGTTCCCATTACCAGGATGTGGCAAGTACATTATTTGCCCAGAGAACAGTGACAGCACAGACAGCAATTTGAATCCTGAATGGAAAACACCTGAGGAATTAGCTGGGGCTGATTGGCAATCTCCATCCCTTCAGTCCTCAGTCCCCATGCTGACAATGATGCAGCAGTTCCTGGATTATCTCCTCCACAAAACTATTTGCTTTCATCTTGGGAATGCTGATCCTGTGCCTATACTTAGCAACATTCTGGCAACAACATAAGATACTGCACCAGGTGCCTATCTCTGATACACCCGCTTAATCCCAAATTCAGACAACTCTTTTTGGAACTAGGTTGCCAAAGCTATTCCCCTTCACCACCCATTCCATTTATTCCCCTGCCACAGGCACGGGAAATTATACACATGTGGATGCTGGTCAGATGAGAGACTTCCTGCTGCTGCAGCAGAAATACACTGCTTCATTTTCTATCCACACAGAACCTCCGGACTGATGCTTAAAACAACTGTCGAATTTCGAATTTCAGAAGAAGCTGGAAGGATGCTGGCAACAATTTGGAAAAAATCCTAAGCAACTCCTAAACCGGGGGAGGGTGTGTCTGTGGAATCACTGAAGTGAACTCTGATAGCTACTCAGTTTTGCAGTGTGCAGAGGCAATTCCCACTTACTGCACTTGGGTTCCCGACAGAAGATGCAGCGGCACCTGCACTCCTTTTGGGCTGACACTACAGCAGGAGGGGCGTTCCCAGCCCACAGCCCCGAGGGACTGCCGGCACTGGGAGCTCTGGGGCCGCCGAGCTCACCCTGAGCCGCACCTGCAGCGCCGGCAGATGGAGCGAGAGGAGCCCGGACCGCACCTCCTCTGCAAGGTCACCCGAAAACAGACTTTGCACAGTGAAAAAGCATCTCCCTCGGCAACCAGGAAGCTACCAGCCAAAAGCCAAAACCAAAAGAGTAACGGGAAAAAAGAGAGTAAAGAATCATGACAGTGAAAGAAACGAACACACAGAATCCGCACGAAAGAAAAGCTCCGCAGCCCTTGGACTCCTGCCCTCTGCTGACAACCGGCGGGTACCTCCACCACAGCCTGTGCAGTTCATTGCCTGCAAGTTGTAAACCAGGGCTGAGAAGTATTTGCCAGAAAAATGTTTTCAGAACACTTCAGCAGCAAATCACTCCAGCAGCTCAACTCTCCCCTTCCAGAAACCCCTCACCCCGCAGTGTGGTTTTACAGGAGACTACATGAAAAGCCCCATAGAAGGCTGGGGGAGACAGCTGCTTACTTTTGTAACAACAGTAATCAGATCCCTAAAAAGCCCGACCCATCAGCTCTATTCCATCTGTACGCTGTGCTTCAGCACCCAGTGCCCAGAGCAGTCTGAATGCCAACATAAACTTGCAAGATTCTTCTAATTGAAAGGCTTAACAGCAGCGAGAATGCAGGCAGCTCCAACAGAGCCAAACGCTTGGCATAACTGCCCGAGAATGCAGCTCGATGCAGATACATGCAGAATACTGAGTGTCACACAGCAGAGGCACAGCGAACTCCACAACGAATGAAGATGAAATAATAGGAGGAAAGTTCTGAACACGTCCCTGTGGCTTTCACTTCAAGGTACAGCGCAAGTCAGGACAGGTACCGAGCTTACTGCAGAGATTCAATCATGAATGCAGAATCAACCACTGAGCAGCAGCTCTGAAGACAGACAGAACAGCCTTTGAATAGCATTGAAAAGAACAACCAGAATAATGTGGGACACACGAGACTCGAATCAGCATTGAGGGAATGTTTGAGTTTTTCTATTTAGGAAATGAACACCACAATGTGTGACCTTTCCAACTAATCTACTAAGTCATACACAAATTCTAAAATGATGTAAACTCTTCCCAGCTTATTACATACTCCCACAATGACAGCAAGCACTGGCACACCACTCAAAAAGGGAAGCAAACAAACCCTCAAGCCCAAAGGATGTAACAGGAATGTTACCAGCATTACCAAGAGTGAGGTATGCAAAAAAACAACACAGGCAGCTAGGGTGACTGCAGGGAAGACAGAAAGGCAGCAAGGAAAGGAAATGGGAGGACAAGGCAGTGCAGGAGAGAGAAAGGATGCCTGGGAAAGCAAACTGTCCTTTGCTATTTCTATTATTCTTTACATTTCCCAAGCTCCACAAGCTGTCATCAAAGCACTGTCTTAGAGAGTGTCATTGGTACAAGACTGGTTACATCCCACTTCATATCCAAAGAAAATGCAATTCAACAAAGAGGTGGCTCAGTCAAACACAACCCATTTTGACCTTGTGTGAGTTCCAGCACTTCTGTTTTCTGTAACCACACATTTTAGAGTTAATACAGTTTTCCCTTTCCAAAGGACCTGCAAGCAGCATTTCTCCCAACAGCGTTTGACACACTGCCCAATGCAAAGTATTTTTTCCAAGCATATGCAGCTAAATCTCTTGGCAACTGCAGATGTTCCATTAACAGCCTTTTCTCCTCACTAATCAGTAGCAAAGGCTCTGGAGGACCAATACTTAATAAGAATCTCAAAGCTGCTGCAGATAACTTGAGCACTGTCTGAGCTCCTGGTTCAAAAGGGGGATGCTCTGTCCCACAGGGCTGTCACTAAAGCACAGGGAATCCCCAGCAACCAGGCTGATGCAGGGATGGGAGAGCTGCTAAAGGTCTGCACCCGCAGGGAGAGGAGACACGTGGGTGAACTGCAGCACATTTAAGCATTTCTAGGTCACCTTTGGCAATGGTTTTTGTTTGCTTTTGAGAAACACCATTGTTCCAAGCAACAATGCTTTGGATTGGAGTTAACACTAAGCCCTTTGGCTACATGATTAAAATGGAGAGTTCATGTAAATAGCTTCCTTTACCCCAGTCCCAGAAGACTTGCCTCTGACCTTGGAGACTCTCAGTACAGTACATGAAATGTTAACACTTGGTCTCCCACAAGCTTCTCTAATCCAAAGTTATTTTTATTTACTTCACAGTGATAACTGAATGCATCTTCGTTCAAAGGGAACAGGACAATCATATTATTCCAAAAGCAAATCTGTTTTGAAATGCAGTTTGTATATAAAAATCAAGCATTAAATAAAATTTCCTCCCTCTCTCTTGCACTCAGAGCACACATGGGAGTCTCTGCGCTGTGAGCTACAATTCAAACGCAAACTGCTCCCCTTTTCCCACCAGCAGCTTACCATGGTGTTTGCAAGCTCCCAGAATGCAGCCCAGACCCTGCATCACCACTGCAACATCTCAAAGTGGGACTTGGTTCAAAATCTTGGCTCACATACGTAAGTGAGTATGAAACGAATTTGCATCAAAGGTCTGCCAGCTCTGCAGGGTTTCACAGTGTGACACTGCCAGCCATGCTGGGTACGGAATTTCTGGCAGCTCAGGCACACTCGAACGCTAAGCTAGGGATGAACACTCGCTGGCCTGGAGAAAGGCTGTGTGTAGGACAGTCTCTCTTACTGACTGCCCCTTACTCTTGCCTCAAACATTACAGAGTTTTAAGACAAAGGACTGATTATGCTTATCAGGCTGCTGATCTCACTGATAGCAGATCAATGTGCCAAGGGAGCAGCAATGCTCCTGGATGTGAGCAATCCTGCCTGCTCCCTTCAGAGCAGCTCCTTCCTGAAGCTTCCTGGTTGGGCTGAAACCTCTAACAGCTGATACCAAAAGGAGCTGGGCACAGCAATGATGTGCACTGCACTGGGGACTTCTTAGACAGCAATCTGGCCCATGCATACAAGATCAATATCAAGTGTGTCATTGATCATGTTATGCTTCCCTGGGAGGGAAAACCTGAATTTCCAGATGCTGTCTGCTACAACACAGGGATATTTGAACAACAGTGACAAGGTCAAACATCCATGCTTATTCTTTTAGATCTCAGTGCTGCTGCTGCTCCTATTGGCCATGGGTGCTTCTGATATGTCTGCTGCTGTCTCTGCGAGGGTCCAGAATTACATGACTGACTGGTTTTCCTTCTCCTCTCTGAAAGGACCCAGATGGCAGTGCTTGGTGACCCTCACATGCCCCGAGGGGTGTCTCCTTGCTCGTGTCACCAAACAGCTCTATTTTGTCACTCTTCCTTTTCAGCCAGAGAAAGCAATTCCAAGGACTGCACAATCCTCTCCAGAAACGAGAACACTGCCCAGCCTGCCTGGCTTGTCTGGCTCCTGGGTCAGCGACACCAGTAGGAAATGTGGAAGGGATCAGGAACTGTCATCTTACTGACCTCTGCAAACTCCAGCCAAGAACACATGGGGATGCCACAATAATCCAAACCCACAGCATTGCCAGAGATCACTTCCTAACTGCAGCTCTGGAAAGAGGCAGTAATGAGGTGACGCTACAGAAGGCCCCATCTGGGTAGAAGCAGGTGGTAAGTGGCCCTTTCTTCCTAATGGGGAAAAGTTGTAAGTGGAGGAATCTCTAGGCCTGAGCACGCTTACTCTCTGCCTCGGTAGGGCCTGAATCCCCTGCTTTTTGGAGCCTACTGCAAGCCTTTTCTATTTAGCTAAGCCTTCCCAAAGGAACAAAGAAATATAAAGATGGCTGGCAAAGCTAATAAGGATTGGGAACTTGAGGAAAATTATTACTTTCCATATTAAATAAACAAATGTGTTTTTTCAACTGTGCATTCACGTATTCATGCCAGAACATGTGTGTTTTCTGGGACTTGTCCTTAAACTGGGACAACCAAAAGCAGGCAAAAACATTGTCCTTACAACCCCCACCTACAGCTCTGTAAAGCACAACACAGCTTTCTGATCACAGCTGCCATGTGGTGCAGCTGAAGAGATCTGAGATCTGAGGCTCTTTTCACTGCCATTACTAGTGCAGATGCCTAATTGTCCAGCCCAAACATCAGCAGGTTTGAGCTTAGTGTATAAAACGTGTTTATTAAAGAGAGAGATAGTGAGCGATTCCCTGAAGGAAAGCCCATAAAAGAAATAAATTTACACCACAGCTATGTCCGGTAGTAAAATACAATGTGTTGCTGTTAGTATCTTACCAACAAGTCCAAGAGCCTCATAACACAAAAATGTCTCAGAACTAGTCATCACTAAAAATCAACAGCACTGTTAAGGGACTCCTTCCTTTAACTTGTGGCTGCCTGAGCCTACCATTTTCTTTCCTCTGGTCTTCAGTGTGTGTTTAACCAAGGATCATGTGTTCCAAATTGCCCATTTTTGGCCTCAAGCCCCTGTAAAACTCAGCTTTGCAGTTCCAGATGCCAATCAGCTGCTCTTACTCCAGGAAGCTAATGAGCTTTTAGCTTCCTCCCAGCTCAGTAGAAACCTGTCTGCAGAGAAAAACTTACTGCAAAAGGAATTGTGCTTTAGTCCTTACCTCCAGATGCCACCTAAGCATATTTATTTTATTAAAAAGATTCTGACATTATTTAGAACTGTTGAGATATTGAACAGCTTTATAAACTTTCTGTCATAAAATGCCAGCAAGTAGAGAAGCACAGCAAAGCAACAAACACTACAGCAGACAGCTGCATAACAAAATAAAAAAACCTACATGGTAATGCATATTTAGTTGAAATATCCACACACCCTCAGACATTAAATACTGAGGTATGCAAAAGGTAAAAAAAGCACAGAAAATGCTTTCTTACCTCTAAAGAACTCTTAAGTATCTTCTTTCCTGTCTCCAAGGCAGTGTATGAAATGTGCTGGATCATGAGGTCAGGTATGGTCACCAAGAGCCCTCCCCCCCCCCCCCCCCCCCATGAGAGAGACTGGACTCAGTAGCCCAAAGCTTGTGAGGGGCTGTGGAGTGGAGGAGAGGCTGCAGAGCTCTGCAAAGCAGAGCTGTGGGTCCAGCACCAGGCAGAAGCAGCACTCAGAGTGCAGAGATGTGGGGTGGTTCTGCAGAGCCAGCAGCTGAGGGAAGGAGCAGTCCTGGAACCAGGCTGGGCTCAGCTGGCTGCAGCAGTGACCAGTGCTGGACACAGCAGCCATGCTCCTCCAGATCTCCACGGATGCTCTTTCTCTCCACCAGGTCTGTGAGGAGCTGAGGTGTAGGAGGACCCACAGCACCTTCCATGGTCAGCCCTTCTACGCTGTTACACACTGGGGTGCTGGCACTAAAACTAACCAGCAAAGCAAACCCAAATCCTCCATCACTCAGGAATTTACAGAAACAGGATTACTTTGTCAGGAGTGGGACTTCTGGGGGTTTCCACTGACTGCACTTCAGAACATTCCTGCTGCTGAGGGACCTCCTGCTTGGGTTTGAAAGGTCCTGACAAGCGCTTGGGTGGATCAGAGCCGGAGCTGCGACAGACAAGGATCGACTGACAGCATTTCCACTCGGGCTGGCACCTGTCAGGTTCTCCCCTTCGCAGCACGTCTGGGTTTTATCTTCAGCGCCAAGGGAAAAACAACATCAAGAAAAAACCCCAAACCTTCCAGGGCTCATGCACACTGAAATATGCTTAGAAGCCAAACTGAAAGCTTCTTTCTGGGTTACTCATGCTTCACCGAGTCTTCTTATACTTCCACTGCTCATCATGATTTTTATATGAAGTCTCATAAATGGTCATAAGCCATTACACAGGTATTTGGTTATTCATATCAATTCAGCTGCTTGTTAAGAGGCCCGTCTGCTTAAGGCAGTGAAGGGCTGCAGAACTCTGCAGCTTGAATTCCTCAAATAACAAGGCAGAATAAATTTTTCTATTCTCCAGTGGATATACCCTCACAGAAACATCAAACATCTCAAAATACATCCCAGTAAGAAGGAAATATTTGGATATAAACAACTAATCTTTTCTGGGGGAAGCTTATCAGAATCCAAGCTGAGCAGAAGCTACCAGGTCCAGTATCAGACTGCAGAAATGAAAGGTCAGTTGGCTCCTAATCACTGGGACTGAAACCTTTCATTACATGCAAAGTCCTGCAATCTTGCCTTTATAAGCATTTTATAAGCAACTGCCATATGGAAAGACTCCCCCATGTTAATAAATAATTTATTATATGCCAACCCAAACACTTCCTTCAATCCTGTTTGTGTCCTGAAATTGCTAATTAGTTCCTGCTCCAGCTTCCAAAGTCAAAAGTGTGTTTCAATTCCTCTCTCCATTTCATGAAAGCTGCCTCATACACCCAAAGGCAGCCCAGTGCCTCTAATCTGTCTCAATTACAGTCACTGTGCTGCTGTCAGGCAAGTATCTCCCAAGCATCCAAGAAAAAGAATTTGATGTTTTCAATGTCAAATGAATGTCAGGCTGGAGTGGAAGCAGCACAGAAGGTTTTCCTTAACTTTTCTAATAAAAAAATAGACCTTGCAGCCCAGCTTTTTAAGGTACCATATTTGGGTACTTAATTCTCCTGGATTTCAGTGTAAGCCAGAAACATTAATGCCTCCAAGAACTGAGATTCTCCAGTCATCCTCAAAGCACTGTATCCAGGCAGGGATTACAGATGATGAGAGACAAGAGAAGATGCTGCTGCTCCTCCCTCATTTAAATTGGGACGTGCTGGAATGTACCACATCAAAGTACTGAGTGAACAGGTACTCTCGCTCTTCCTGCCAACCATTCTCTGCAGCTTTCTGGAAAACCAGGGAAGTTTCTATTAAATGTAAACCTGCCTGCTGTTCAGTGCACTGCCTGAGTATTGGATAATCACAGGCAGAACTGACACAAAACCAGCTCTATAGAATTATCGGTTTCCTGGAAACACAGATCTTGGTATAAAACAAAGTTGGACTAGAATTTTAGGTAAGACAATTTGATCTGGAGAAAAGTAGCTCCCTGAAGCCTTAGCTGGTTAAACTACAATATACAACCACAAATAAATCTATTTGCAAATTAAAAAGAAAAAGAAAAGAGATTGGGGCCCCCGTGTATCAATTAACAAGATACTTTGCTGAAATGAACAGAGGGAGCACAGAGACATTTTTCAAGAAGCAAAGGGGAGCATTAGGCAGCATCCAACTGCAGCCTGCCCCATCTCCACCACCCTACAGCAATGGCCTGCATTCAAAAACCAGCAGAAAATAGTATGAGAAATTCTACAACAAAGCCACAGCAGCCACTACCTCTAAGCAACTCTGACAGCTTATTTGAAACCACTTCACTGCCTTGAAAAGAGTGAAAAGATCCCCAACCCAACAGCCATTTTGTCTAGGACATTTTCAATTTCAATGCAGCTTTCTTATTGTAATATTATGCAATTAAAAATTGAGCTTAAAATTATCCATGTAAAAGATTCTAAGCAGGAGCTGACATTTATTGTGGAGGTTGTTCATGCCCATAGAAAACTCTGAAAAGGTCAGTATAAATGTAAATAAGGTGAGATACTTCCTCAGGAGTATAGAAGTTTCCATGTCAGGGCCTATATGCATTTCTCCATGCAAGACAATGTTATGAATACCCTGATGGCTCCTCATGGACCACCTGAGTCCAGAGCTTCATCTAGAAATAGGTCTCAAGACTTCAGTGAAACAACTGGCATCAAATTTTCAGTGTTTCAGGGAAGTAGGATCCAGCCACCCAGAAAACTGCCAATACAGTTTACTGTCCATGGGTTTAATCTCAGCAGTGTTTTCAGCAAGCAGGGATGTTGGATTTGGAAGGGACATGATTGTTAGAATTTAACTATTAAGCAAAAGCTTGCAGAACTACCCAAATCCAAGTCACACGTGCATTTCCCAAGTCTTACATTTTGGACACTGTCACTAACCTGAAATACTCTCCTGGGAGCAGCACTCATGTAATTGAATAAATGGGATTAGGTCTCATGCTCCTAACACCCCCGGTTTCTCATTCCTGGAGAAATTCTGTACACACTGCCAAGAACACAACACCTCAGTCATCCTTCCCACTTCTCATCTTTTCTCTCACACATTTGCTGGTTGCCTTGTGTGCTCTTTGATTTTATTACTCAGCGTGAAAAGTAGCCCCAAAAGGGCATTGGGGACACTCCAGGTAAGGGAGATCCTTTCTCTAGACCTTCCTCTTGTCCCCTCACACTCTGAGTGAGTCTTTGGAGATGTTTTTATTGCTCACCATTTTTAAGCTCCCAGCAGGATAAGATGCAATTATATGCTCAATTGTAATTACAGATTTGCTGGTTGTGATTTTAGAGGTTTCAAAACAAAACTCATTAAATGTTCTTCCAGGTTTTGTATGAGAGGGACAAGACCTGACATCTCTAAATGGAGTGGGCTTGCTACCATGAGCAAGCTAGGAAGATATTGCTTTAGGAATCAGGAAATCTCATCTCTGTTCCCAGCTGTGCCACTGAAATGCCTTCTAACTGCACAACTCACTTCAACAGTGGTGCCCCCTTTCCCCTCCCACACGAGTTCAGTCTTGCTTATCTAGACCCAGCCTGCTCAAGTCGACTGTCACAGTGTGTGGTACTTACACTTTACTGAGGCTACTGGTAAAAAACCCCACAAAGCTGCTCTAAACATCTCCTACAAAAGCAACAGTATTTCTAATAAAGAGACGGCAAAGTGTGCAAAACACAACTGAACTGGGCACGAGGTGCAAGGACTGCTCTCCACATTGCCTCCTTCCAGATCTGCCCAACCAAGGTCTATTCCTGCACAGACAAATAACATTTTATGCTATTACTGACTTCCAATTTTCCCTGTGATCAAGACACAGAAAATTCAGGGCTGAAACTAATGGTCCGTGAGGCCGAAATAAAAACGCTCTCCTTTCTACCACATACTGATCAACATTCTCACTGATCATCTGGAAATACCTGGGTCAGCAATCAAGCTCTCAGTGGGTTCAGAGCAACCAGCAGTTGGATTGACATTGCTTTCTAAACCATGCAGAGGTAAGGTTCCCCCCGCTTCCAGTTGACAGGTAAATTTAAGTGACTGCTTTACCATGTAAAATGCCTGCCTCTCAGTTCAAGGTCATTTTTCTTCCATCCACAGTTAGAGGTATATGGCACATTAAGTCCTATAATTCCCCTGTCATGGTGGAGAAGGGGGGGAGCTTTTAAGCCTGTGCAGAGCACTCAGGGTTACAGAAATAAATATGGCTTTATATAGCAGCTTTACCATTCAAGATATCTCACAGTGGTTTACAAAGTAATGAGTCAGATAATAGGGCTGCAGCAGCTGTGCAGGTACACACAATAGAAATTAATGCTGAGAAAACAGAAGTTTTAATTTTTTGATTCTCTTTATTTGTTCTTCTGCAAAACATGACTGCAGCTTCAGCCCAATTAATGAGCATCAGTGGCTTCTGCAATTTAAAATGCCCAGGTTATTGGACATTCCAGTTTGTTTTAACTTTCAGATTAACTCTATGATTAAAGCTCTCCATTAACTTAACATTGTTCAAGAGAAAGTGGAAAAATACATGTACCTCCCTGTCTTGGCTGCAGTATAAGGAAGGTCCCCCTGCCTGATCTCTAGTACCACAATTTGCAGTTAGTTCAGAATCACACAACTATTTGATTTTCATTCCCCTTTCTCTCCCCCATCATCAGCTGTTATAAGCAGACCCTTAAAGGCCGATTAGTGAGTGTTCTGAGGATTTCACGGTTTATTGTGGTGGCACCAGTAAAGTATATATTATAAAGTAAAAATATATTTGTCTTTGAAACAAGCCGTATCTTGAGGTGCAACATGATACACTCAATTTTGTATATATGCTCCTTTCTCAGGTTCCATGGGCAAATGGACTTTTCTCATTCTTCTTCTCATCTGAGTCACCTAATCCACCAGTTGTGGATTAAGTTGTTTTGGAAAAATGTGCTGGTGTCATGTAGACATACTTTTCCTGGCTGACTCTGTAATCAGTTAATGAGAGTCACACAGAACAACTGGGCTGAAAGGGAACATGGGAGGTCACCTGGGCCAGCTTCCTGCTCAAAGCAGGCTCAATGCCAAAATTAGACCAAGCTATTATGCTTTTGTCCAGTCAGGTCTAGAAATCCTCCAGTGATACAAAGAACCGTTCAAAACCTCTCTGAGGAACCTGCTCCAGTGCCCAATTATGTGGCATTAGCCTCCATTTCTGTGGGCAGAAGGATACCAGATGGGACAGATGCTTTCATCACTCGAGTGATGTCTGTCTAGTGCTGAGCTCTGAAAGCACCGAGTCACGTCAGGCTCTCAGAAATCCACATTCCAGTTACTCCTAAAGGCACAGCCCTCAGAACACCCACCCAGAGCCGCAACTACCTCCTTTGCTTCTGCTCACACTATTTCTGGAAATCTGGCAAGGGATTTAAATCAACATTACACCATTTTTCTGCCTCAGCTGTTCTGAAACTTTCTGCAGTTCTCTGAACTTGTCAAGCAGCTTCGTCAGCACAACTTTGCTGCAGTACTTTTGATGGACACCAGAGACAACCGTAACTTTGTGCAACAAGGTTTTTGTAATTGATTTTGACATGAAATTTCATCTCTAAATTCTGAAAGAAGCTGAGTTCCTGTTCCCTGAGCTTCCTGGCAATACTGGCTGGGCAACCAGGACAACTTTCGGATTCATACCCCTCTTCAAAGGATCATCGCATTTTTAATGCTTATGCTAAAAGGGAGGGGGGGAACTCAGAGAGGTTTCATTGTTATAGTTTCTTAACGGAAACTAAGTGGCATGGCAGAAGCTGACATAATGCAACAGTGATGGATGGGTGGATGGAGTGAGTCTTTCACTGCAGTGACTGAGTCCCAAGACTGAGGCAGCTATAGTTATGAGGGATAAGCACCTTGCCATCAACTCCTGCTTTTATCCTGGCAGGCTTTCTTGGCACATTCTCATTTCATAAACAGTCCTGGAGCAGCATCTGTATAATGAGCTATGCTCTGTAACAACAAGCATTCTATTTTAGAGTAACAATTAAAATTGCTTCTAGAATAGAAATGCTAAATGAGACATGCAAAAACATATACACAACCTGAAATGTGGGGAGGGAAAAGAATTCACCATTCTCAGCACGGCAAACAGTACAGGAAAAGCTGCAAAAATTAAAAATATATGACTGACAACTATAGCTTTCCAATATTAACTATTTTTCATCAGAAATATTAGCCAAGTGGAAATGACATGAAAATCCAATCAGTGGTTGAGGAGTTAAGATGCTGCACTGCCAGAGAGCACACGTTGCTATAACTGAAGTTAATGTAGCTGGACAGTAAAACTTGCCAATGATTCAAGTTATGCACTGGTTTATGTATACAGCTTTCTATACAAAGCATCATAAATAATGCAGCTGAACTCCTCAATAAAAACACACAATAAGTGCAGTATGCATAAGGAGAGCACAAAGCAATTCACAGTATTACATATTTGCAAAATCCTCTCTGTAACATGAACACCTCAGTCCATTCCCACAGTATCTCACTGGGGCAAACCTCTACCATTCACCTTTAACTGAAATTTTGTTTTTATTTGATTTTTCTATCACTGTGCTGCTAGCAACAGCTGGGATACAGCATACTTCAGCAGAATTTTGCTGTTTTTCCAAATGTATCATGTGCACTCCATTTGCATTGGTTATCACAGCAGCAGTGAAAACACTAATTATTTTAGTGAAGGTAATTATTCTAGCTATAATTCTGGTGAAGTGATTCTTCTAGTGAAGGCAGTGGAAATAGCAGGCTCTTCATGAACAGGTTCACTACAACCCCAGCAACTGAGTGCTATTAACTTGCCTAAGGCCACTCAGAAAGTCAGTAGCATTGCTGGGCTGGGAAAATGAGACTCTTCTCCTTCCAGTTGTGTCTTTAGCTGAAGATCCAGATCACTCCATCTCCTTATTAGCTGCTGTAATTACCATGTGCTCTAGTGGAGCTCCTGCTGTTTAGTTTTTCATAGGCTATTTTATTATGCAAGTATATATAGGCTCTTCCTGTTTAAGATGCCTAAATCTCATTTTCTGTGCACTTATAACTTGGCCACAAACTCACATCAAGTTGGAAAGGGAATTTACCACCTGGGATGCCTGTCTTCTGTTATAATAACTGCTAGTTATTATAACAGATCTGTATTCTTGGGTGCGAGCCTCAGGCAATAAGGAGCTGGAAGCTGACTACTGGAGTCTTTTTATAGTCCCATGAGAGCCACAGGTGAAAGGACCTAAAGGTGGGGAGGGAGAATCCTGCCTCCAACTCTCAGCTTTTCCCCCTCATGTGCTGAGGGAGACTAAACATTAGAGAATGCAGAAGAAGGATAAAGAAGGGGAACAGCTGTTGATGTTGATTCACTATTTCCAAGATAACAGAAGTATCTTAGAAGTGAGTCAGATTTTTCTCATTCAGAAGGAAAACTCTGAAATGATTCAGAAACAAAGCTGTTACCCTAACTCATCTTGCATGGGACCTCTAGCTGTTAAGACAGAGGCAGCAGACAAAGGGAAAATATGGAGTCCTACAGGCAAACAAATTATAGCAGAGCCAAACAGAGGTGGACAAGAACCACCACCTTACGACTTGACAAAGAGTTTCAGTTTCTATAAATACAGAGCTGTATGGAATTCTCGTATCACTACAATTGCTCCTCCTGCCTCCCTGCCCCAGCAGTTGTTTCCTAGTGGTCCCTCAGCTTAAACTTCAAAGCTTCATGACCCAAACCTGAAAGACATTCACACTATGAAGTGTCCATGCTGAGGTTGGGGAGGCATTAGTGGCATTTAAATATCACAGTTGAAATTTCTTCTCCAGTTTAATTTGTTCTGTATCCTCCATGTAGCAGAACTACTGCAAGTCCCCAGCTCAAATCTTCCTGACACAGTCTCTCACCTGGGCCATTCACAGCACAGTCAACTCACACAAACATTGTGCTTTCCCTTACTCAGCTGCAAGAGCTTTTCTGTTCCACAGATGCCATTTCACGCCTACCAGGAAATCTCGCCTGTCGTGTCTGTAAATACAATTTTTGCCTGGATGTCCCTAGGGATGAAGCAAGGGACTGGAAATCACAGCTCAGAGCTGCAATGCCGAGGCGTTCTCTGAAGCCAGAGTGCCACGGTTTGACAAACACAGCAGCAATTACCAGGACGCAAAGCCAGAACTATTCTTCACATTCCTGAGCAGACAGATAACACCAGAGCTGGTCCTGTACCAGTCTCAAATTCCTCTCACATGATTTTGTGGAATAACTGAACTCCGCAGAGCTGAGCGTCTCAGCAGCACTGCTGTACACAGTTACTGTACAGGGTTTCAGCCACATCATTTAGTATTTCACCCAAAAAAATTTTGTTTTCTTACAGTCTCCGAAGTAAAAATATTGTAGGATAGAGTTGTATTACCAAGTGAAAAGCATTAGTGGCAGAGACAGAACAGTACTCCTGGACCTCCAATTCACATTCCAAGTGCATCTTCTCATATGGTTTTTCAAAGCCTTCAGTTTCAACCCTATACTTACAATTTATGTTCTACACATTTAAATTTAACAGATCCATACAGATCACAAAAAAGTTTTCACGTGTAGAGCTCAGCAAGCCAGGGAGCAATTCATGCACATGTCAAGCAGCTCTGAACAAATAAGAACACCGAACCTAAGAATCAGAGATGATTATGACAAAAGAGGTAGAGGACTACAGAATAATTAGCAGTCAGCTATGGAAAGAGTGTGTACACAAAGGGAAAAATCCACAGGTGCCTGCTCTGAATTCCTTAAAAACATTGGGAAAAAGAATGGGAATTTAAAGGTACCAGACTAGAGAAAATTTGGCAAGAGCAGGTTCCATATGGGAATTTTCCTATTCAAGGCAATAAATTTTCTCAGACTCAAAGCAGAGGAAGACAGATGAGAAATCTTTCACTGCTTTGTAAATTATGAAAAACACATGGGACCAAAATGAATACTCAGCTTAGGAAAGCAACAGAAATAAGAGGTATTTAATAATTCTGATTGGAATTCTCAAAAACGTGCATGAAATGCTCAGAAGATGTTAATACAAGAACAAGTTACTTGCTCTCACAGAGGAGATCTTCCCAGTCCCTGAATTTCCACCAGCAGGCACAAGAGGGGTGTGGATGGTGCCATTAATCAATCAGTTCCACTCACTTATTCACAATACAACAATCAAAATTAATGATGGAAGGGAGCTGGAAAGGGCAGGTGAGTGCTTGAGTCAACTTGTAAAGATTTAAAGAAAGCAAATTAAAGCAGCAGTGAAACCCGAACTGCAGCCAATCTTAATTACAAACTAAAGCCAGAATAAAGTGAAGTTTCTCTCTCCTTCCACTACATGTTGCCTTTAGCTGAAGACAAATTGCTGGCACTTTTGTAATCTACTAAGTTAAAGTCATTACCCTGACAGTGCCAGGAAGTCTAATTTCCTGGAGCAGTAATACAAAGATTTATAAGGGAATTTAAACACTCACCTTCTGGAATAGAAAATCTATCATCAGCATGAGGCTACATGGAAAGTGACTGAGGATTTCAGATAATGGAGAAGAAGAAATTCACCTGCTGACAAGTTCATCCAAAATCTCATTCCCTGCCTACAGAGGCTGCTGACCAGAGTAAGTGTACACACAAAGCTGAGCTTTCAAATAAATTCTACTTTTCTGTGATGTCCCCACTGCAACAAAATAGACTTCTTCAATTACAAGCATTTTTAACACTAGCTCAGTATTTCAGCACAACTCTCTCCTAAACTTATGTTCCCATTAAAATGGACCAAAACTTAAGTAATCAAAACAGAAAAGAGAATTAATAACCACTTTAAAAACTGCTTTAAAGGAGAAAATGGGCTAGCTCATCCAGCAGGCTGAAATGCACCTGCATGTCTCGTTATGGCTGAAGACTTTCAGCTCCCTAATGAGATAAACTGAAATGAGAGCTGAACTTCAACACCCAAAGCTCCTTAGAGCAGCTCCTGTTCTGCCCTCAGATGTATGTGCACATAAACAACAAGCCATGAGATCTGCTTAAACCAGACAGCACAGAGGTCTGGATTTAATTAGGAATAAACTGATACTGATTCCATATAAAAAACTGTTCTGCTCTTCTGGACTTTCTCCTCCCATACTCCAGCACTGAGGAACAGAGGTGGACAGTCCAACACCTTCACACAGGAGGATTAAATGTTACAACCCCTGTAATGTCCTTAGGGGGCTGACACACATCAATCTTGATTCTGCCCAGAAAACCTTATTGCAGAGGTACTGCCATCTGAGACACTGCCTTCCCCTGCACAGGTATGATTAATCCTCATCTTCCCCCAGTGCCTGAGCCTCCTGCCACTGTTCCTGCTCAGAAATAAGGCCTCTGTGAACAAAGCACAGGAGTTGTACTACGCTATGTATTTAACATGTACACAGGAGGAATCGGCGCTGTGGTAGTGCAGAACAGAACACGCTGCAGAGGAGGCAGCCAGCACCACTATCACTGACCTACTTTAGACTGGGGAAGGGATTTCAGCAAGACTTCCCCCACCCCCCCCCCCCAGAAGCAGCAATTTTTCAAAGTCCTAAATTTAGCAAGGTTCTGAGGACAGCATTCATAATTTCTTGTCAGTGCTGTTCCCTTCTCTATGCAAGCTCGTATCACTTCCCCCTGAAATTTATCCTCTCTCTGACTGTCAGGAAAAAAAATATGCTCCTTTCAACAAAGAGGAAACAAGAAGCTTCTCTTTCACAATCTTTCCTCACGAGGACAGCAGTACCCTGGACACTGCCAGAGCATATACATTTATTTTTTAATATCAGATGAGACAGCTTCTGAAAGCACTGCAAGTTCTCCTGTCTGACATTATCCAGTTTACCACAGATAACAACCCTGAACTGGAAGCTTTCCCCTGCCAGAATGCCTAGCACATAAAATTATTAAAGGCTTAGAAATGGTTTCAGGGCTGCTGAAATGATGTGCTGCAGCAAAACCTGATTCCCATTAAAAAACCAGGAGCCATCAGGAAGAGACTCTAGTTCACCACTCTGAAAATGAGAACTGCCTGCCTTCACTCATTCCTCTCCAGAACAAATAAATTCCGGGGGGAAGAAAGTAAAGTACTAGCATTTAAACTAGGCTACAACTCACAGGATCCTCTGCATGGTATAGGATATGAAGATTTTCCTAAGATGATGTACTAGCAGGACAGATGTTCTGAAGAAGGACTGAGAAACCTCCGCAACCTGCACAGCCAGTAGCCAGTCCCCACCCACACTCTACAGATGTTTCTGGTTTTATGATGTTTGGCTACAGAACAGACAGAGATTCCTAACATTAAAGTAATTTGGAGTCCAAATGAAGCTCCCAGAGCTCATAGAAAATGGCTCTGAATTAGTTTGCTGCTGCTAGTTCATGGTTTTTCAAGTGATCACAAGCACACTCTCAATTAAGGTCAGTGGTCATACCTAGGAATATCTCATGATGTCAAATTCTTGAGAACCCATCTTTTGACCCACCTGATAAGCTCCAATGATGTTGATCATAAGATTACAGGAAACTTAACAACACTACATCCCAATATTTGTTAAGTACCACAATGTTCATTTGCTGCATTGCATGAACAAATCTTATTACTGCAGTTTCATTTGCTCACCAAGATTCCAGCTGAAAACTCAGTTTAATATGGCTTTAATAATACATGAAAGAGATTAATCTGTAATTGTTGATTTTTGAAATAGCACTTCATCATGTCACTCAATCTGAGTGCTTTTGATCATTAAAACTTGCATGATTTTTCCATCTTGGTAACGAGGTTCTGCCTCAGCTGAGAGCTGATCTCATCAGAGCCAATTATACTCTACAGCAGAGATCTGACCAGTGCTCTTAATGGTTTTAAAACCACAATTTTATTTTCTTTATTTTACCGAACAATTCAAAGTTCAAGCAACCTTGTTAGAACCTTTAGTATACAGATGCTTGGCAGTAAACTAGTGGTAAAAAAGTGAGCACAAATGCATCACTATCTTGTTTCTTTTTTCACTCTTAGCATACAAGTAAATAGTTACTCATGCCTTTTTTCATGTCAAAGTGCTTCCTTCAAAATGCTGTGGGATTAATCTCCTGACCTTATCTAGCAAGAGATATGTAATCTACTTGACTTTGATTAAATGGGGGTATCTCAAAATTATCAAACAAACTCTTCAAGAATTTCTAGCAATTGACTATGATAACAAGCTGTGTAAGCTTAGAGACAGATCTCTCCCATCAGATCTGCACATCACTTCTACCCTTAACAGAGCCACACGAAAGATTTTTATGTTATTTTAAAGAAAGCTATGCAAGATACATTTCCTTGCAGAAATTCTTGATTTCCATCTTTTCCATTTAGTGGCACCTACATTTCAATCACATTTAGAAAGGAAAGCAAACACTGAAGTCTTTGCTATATTTTGCATTCCTTTCTTTTCCTGCATCCTAAAGGTGTCTCCTCGTACTGCGCTGTAATCAGCTCTCAGCCTGCACTGATGGCAGCCAGTGAAGCTTGGTTAGAAGTTTCCTGCAGCTCTCTACATAGATGGTACTGCAGCTTCTGAGATGATGTACATCAGTATCTTGCATTATTTCACACGATACAGAAGATCTTGTGCAATAATGCACCAAATGAAAACCAGTGTTTAGCCACGAGACTGGAAACTGCATCCCCTACAAAGGGTGTCTGTAAATAGATTAGATGCATCTGCGTATTAGGATTAGTTTGCATATCATCAATCAGAGCTTCACTGTGAATTTAAGTGAGTGCAGCACTATGTATGTATAATTATTATAGCATTACTGACTATCAGCACATCTCTGAGGATCTGACATGACCTCTGTTGTTGCTCTCAATTAACAGCAAGGAAACTGAAGCACAAATAAGTTGACTTGACCAAGGTCACCAAAAGAGCATAATTCAGGTATCCCAAGTCCATGGATCTGTCCACTGAGTCACACTGTCTCTTCATACTCTCCAAAATTCTCTAAGTGATATGGGAAGAGTTTGAAATCTTTCTTCAGAGGAATACTCAGGTAGTTCTGGGTATTCACAGCTCATTAAGGTGAGGCTGACAGGGTGGCACCGCAGCAGTTGCCATGACAATGGCTGAATCTTTGCAGAGACATTGCACGCACTTCAAATCAAAACCCGTGCAAGTCTCAAAACACCATCCAATGCTCTAAGAATTCTGACAAAATCCCAGATCACCTTCTAATCTCCAATTTAAAAAAGTACCAAGCATGCAAGAAGGGCATGAGAACTGTGAAAGATTCCACCTCTGCCAGAGCTGAAATACAAAAGCACAATGCAGAAGAATTTTTCTGTGAACCTCCCAGATTTTGGAAAACTACAAGTACTGCTCACTACAGACAGGGAGGAATATTGCGTTCAGGGGAAGACAGAGTATCAGGAAAGGCAAAAACCCTCAATCCCTGCTGGCATCCAATTCCACAGAATGCTGAAGAATGACTGAGATGCCAGGGAAGGGTTAGGGTTAGTGCGAAGTACCCTCACCCAGTGCATTTCACAACTCCTTACAGTCATGTCTGGTGCAGGTGGGTTTGCAAATGGAGCTGCAGAGGAGGAGAGCTTGCACTCACCCCTCTCTGGAGTTACAATCACCTAACACCAAATCAGACAGGATTCTACAAGATTCCACCAATTCAGCAGTTTTAGATAAAAATTCATATCCAGTATTCGACTCTAGATAACAGCATGCAGTTATATCCATTACTTCAATTAACTGACTACAAAAGAAAAAGATCAGCCTGATATGCTCATGTCTCAAGTCCCTTTAAGAGCCTCCAGCTCCCAAGCTACTTGTTATTTCCAAAAGCACAAACATTAGCATTACCTTTTGCTGCTTCAGACCGCTTAGGCAAATCAAGTGTATCAAAATTCCTGTCCAAATCTCCATTCTTCTTTCCTGTGCAAAAAAGAAGACAACAGATGGAGAAGACTGTCAGTATACTGACAGGTAAGTTACTGTCATGTGCATCTACAAGATGGGAGAAGATACTGACCCAGAATATAAATCACAGACTGCTACCCACAACTGTATGTATCTGACTCGCAGTTCAGCTGCACAGTTGTGGTTTTAGCATGAGCAAATTTAGGGACAAATACCCGTGCTGCTTTCAGGTTGATCTGCAAACATGCTTAGCACCAGCATTTCAGGGAGTCTTAAGAGTGCTTTAAACCTTGGAAAATTGTGCCATTTCCCCTCTTGGCAAAGCTGTGCCCCTCCCTCAGAAGCCCAGTATTTACTTGTTGTTTTCACAGAGGAATTTTCACCTGAAGCTTAGCTGAAGCAAAAACTCAGCAGCAGAGCAAAAAAACAACAGCTTTGCTTTGCAGCCTCTATTCTCAGTGCCAACTATCAGGCAGGAAAACCTATATTTAATAAATTGTACAGACAGCAGCCAACAACTTAACCTTGAATTGCCCTTCAATCAAGAGTGTCATTTTTGCTATTTATTAGAAGCTAATGGAAATAGTTCCATACTTTTTCTTAGAACCAGTGTCAAGCCATTACATCAGCTTTAATTTATACAATCCTTTATAGAAACAGAACAAAACCGGCACTCCTAGTTTTAGTTAGGTTGAGAATTCAAGGTTATATAAACATGTGGGGAGGGAAGGGTTAGCTTCCATGTCCCCAAGGAGACACACTGCCTTGGGTAAGAGCACATGGATGCTGTGGGATAAGCAGGAACCTTGCCATCAGAGGAATACTGGCAGCAGAGAGACATATTTGGAAGGCAGTGCAAGAATCTGCATGGCTTCTGAGGACAGCAGTGTGCAATTTAGCTTTCCCAAACTATTCTGAGGGAGGAAAATCAAGTTATTTAGTCCCCGTCCCTCCAGAGCAGGGAAGGCAGGTGCAGTGGGATGAACTCAGACAACGCAATTTAAGCTGCCAGAAGTGGCTTCTGCACAGGGACTACCAGACTGTTAATGGAGGTTTTACAGAAAGGGCTGGAAGCTCCACCAGTCAGGCTGCTTAAAAGGAAACAGGAAAACAGTCCTTGAAAACGTAATGAGGAGATTAGCCTGAGTCCTGACTGCCAACAGGTCGAGAGATGGGAAAGGCCAGGCCCTGCCCTGTTATAGCAGGGGGTTGGTGCATGCACAGTGAATTCAATGGGTCACTCGACCTTTCCTCTTGACCGAAGGATACAAATACTCAGTACTGTACAAGAAGAATTAGAGATTTTAAATACCATTTGAATATTTAGAAATAACATCAAGAGGGAAAACCCCCCTTAAGGTAGTGTTCCATTCCCTTCTTTTTATTTCGAAATGCCAACACAGAATACCAGCCAACTTCAACTGTTGACCAAAACAAAACATGCACCCAAGAAGTCTGAAGTAATTTCCTTAACTAAAGTACATAAAACCTCATCTAAGCTGCCAAAAGGTCATGCAGCCAGGTACCACAGCACTCCTTGAAAGGTATCTTTTCTAAAGGAAGGGACAGGAATCAGTGGCACTTTGCAGCCTTCCATCAATTTTTTGGTCTGTGAAAGGAGCAACACATTGCTTGGGGAATCAAATACCAGAAAGAAAGAAGTGCTCTACACCAAAAAACGTTGCATTTCATAATGGCAGCTGAACCCAGTGACTGGCTGCAAACCTTTGTTGACTCTTAGAGCATTGACAGGAAAAAGCAGAGCAGAGGGAATTTAAAGGGAAAAAAGCATTCAAGGAAGGAAGTCTGTGTTTAGGAAAGATTACAGATTTAAGTCATACCAATAAATGTGACTCCATCTTATCAACAAGAGGAACAAACTGTTTTTTCACATGACCCCAATTTTATGTCTCTGGTATTAGATAGTTTAAACCTCAGAACATGTTCTCAGAGAGCCAGACCTTACTTGACAGAACTACTCATTTCAAAAGTTCTCTCTGTAACTTAAAGGTTGGTTTGGCACTTCTATCAGCCCTGCAGAACTGAGATGGCACAGTAAGAGTTCCCTTCTTCCCAGTGGCAGTGTTTAGTAAGCGCTGTGTCTATGTACAACTTGTTAAGAAGGAATTGCCCAGGAGTGCAGTATTGGCTGCTACTTTTGAGCTGGGAATGCTGAAGCAGCTGCCTATTTACTGACCCATCTTTCATAAAGACAGCACCCTCCACCTGTGTCTGGGCTCTTCAGTTGCTGTCTCTCCATTTCTGGGCCAGACAGCAAACATTGGCTGGTTTGGAGGAGCCTCTGCTGGTTTGTGTCTCAGCCCTTTGAGGAACTCCCACCTCGCTGGGCAAAGCCTGTCTGTTCAAAGCAGGAGCTGCCAGCTGCTTACCAATGGCAGCAGTTCAGAACACAGAACTCTACCAAGGGGATTTCAACTCTACAAATTACTTGCTCAATCAAATGGATTTGGTTTGGAATACCCCAAGCACCTACATTTTCCAGGGCTTTTCTATAGAGACCAGGTGAGCAATCTGCAAGAAGACTCCAAAACAAATCCACCCAGAAAGCAAAGATTTCAATCTGAGGCCCAGCAGCTATTTTTCCCATTTGATCTTCATGAACATTGTTTGGAGTTTCTAAAAAGGTGACCAAATTTAGCAATTCAAGAGTTTACTGATTACAACCCTTTCAGCCATTGCCATGTTCCCGATAACATGAGAAAAGCAGTGTCATTGCCAGATTCTGTAGCTCTGAACACCCTGCTCTGTCCCTCAACCCTGTGCATTTTTTCAAAACAGGGATGTGAACACACACACGCTACTCATGTGGCTGGGATTTGTATGGAGCAAACCACTGCCACTTCCTGGACCTTCTCAATCAGGTTGTGCACCACAGGGATGCTGAAACAACAGCACAAACCGCACTTGCAGTAGGAGAGAAGTTTAAGATCCATTTTCGTACATCTCAATTTCCACCCATGTCCAGGTTCTCCAGGCTTTCCAGCCTGAGGTGTGTCAGAGGAAAGCCAGTGCTGCTGGATCAGAACCACAGTTCCAAACTCTGCCAAAAGACAGTTCTGAACATGCCTGATGACAGGCCTGTTTTATGAGACCTGGCTGTAGGATTGGCACAGCATTCTGCTTTGGGAAAATTGCCTGACATGAGACCTGCTTGTGCAAGATGCAATTTACAGACTCTGAAACAGTGGGATTAAAATTCTTCCCCTCTCCCCCCTTGCTACTTGTCATTATGTAAGAAGCAACCAAAACATGACCTTCAGCATTTTCCATCTGTCAGAAAGTCCGCACAGACTCTGAAGTGTGACCGAGCGTTATTAACCACTAATGTTGTTGTTGATCTTCCTCAAATGGCGTTTTGCTTTACTGGATAATCAAACCATGGTGCAGCCAGACCATTTCTGCTGAAGGATTAACTCCCAAATGTTTTCTTTCTGGTTGAAATAGAAGTTTAAGGGAAAGTGCTTCTTCATAACACCCCCAGTTTATCCTCGCCGGTGCTCACTGATACACACACTGAACTGGCCACAAAGGAGTGACAGAAATCAAGGGCTGAGCTCTGTTCTGCCAACAAGTCCATCCTCCAGAGCTTCACCACTCACAGTCCAAAATCACTGTCCTGCACAGAACATTATCCAGCACCATTTGCTGGGTGGAGCAATTAGATTTTGTTTGATTGGCTTTTTACCCCCATCCCCCAACATTTCTCCTTTGGCCCAACCCTCCAGAACCCACGATCTGAAATGCCACAACCTGAAAATGCCCCGTGTCTTCACCCCCAAATCAGTCTCAGCAATGGAGTCTCCCAGGCACTCACAGCCTATCAACTTCCCAGCCGAGGGAAGCTTCAGCCTCAGATGCTTCAGCAGCATCATCCAGCCCCTGTGTGTGCCAGTCACAGAGCAGCAGCAGCCCAAGCACAGAAAGTACCAAGCACCCTGAGAATACACACCCAAGCTGCTGCAGCTCACAGCTCCTTCCACTCCCCAGCCCAGCCAGCAGAGCCTTCCATCTGACAGGGCTGGTGACATAACCCACACACTTGGGTGTTCCTGCTCTCCTGGGATTAGCAGGCCAGCTGCACAGCAATTCCCCTACTGCACTTACACCAGGAATAAATAAATCCTTGTGCTTTCCATTCTTGGTGTGGAAAGACCAAACTGCAAAAGCTCCCTCAGAGGATTTTCCCATGTCTGCTGAAATGAACAGGGAGGATGTGCTGGGGGAGCAGAGGAGAAGGTGGATGAACAAGACCTTGATCTCAGCTCTTAGCCTTGCATGTGAAAGCTGAACAAAGCACATTATGGTGATGATGAAAAGAAAGTATTGCAGACTCACCTTGATTGAACCACTCCTCTAATTACCAGAAAAGCAGCAAAAGAAAAACAAAAATTTACAGGATGAAGAAAATACAAAGGAACAGTCACAAAGAGGCAGAATTTCACAGAACAGGTTCAAAACCTGAGTATTACAAGACTACAAAAGTTTAATTGATTAAAAAACCAAACAAAGGTGTTTCACTTTCTCCTTTTTGTTCCTGCTGAAAACCCCCAATCTTTCTTTGCACAGCTTATTTTTTCCTTTTCTTTCTCTTTTTATTAAATGAAAAGGCACTCCCAGAATTGAGGGGACAGAAGGATGACTAGCCCTTTGCAGAGGTGTTTGAAATGCTGTGATCAATGACCATGAAATAAAATAAAATAAACATGGAAACACTGAGAGATTAAGTGAACAGGAAAGGAGAGAACAGATCGATTTTGAAGTTCTAGACTGAGAAAATTAAGGTAGGTTCAGACCAGCATCCACATAAATTTAACAGCGAGACAAGGGAACTTCTCTTTATGATTTTAAAAGCACATTTATGAATGGATTTTAACTTTTATTTTTAAAGCATAACAGTCATCTGAGATCCTCTACTTCTTTTGATCTACATCCTACGAGCTGTGAGCTCAGCATTATCACCAGTTGATTTCCCTCTGAGGAACAGCACCCTTTCAAAAGAGCACTGTGAAAAGGTGAAAAAAAACCATTAAACTATATTGTCATTTCCTGCCAAACACACAGAGCCAAACCCAAGCTGTCACTGAGTGCCTGCACTGCCTGCTGCAATCCACAGGCTCATCCTCAGCGTCAGGTGATTTTGAGACCAATTTGTCCAAAAAGACATGAGCTGGGGCTCCAGCTTATGAACAGGAAGCACCCAGGAGCACAGTCCCAGGAGACAGATCTCTGGTGGGCCCAGGCAGACACCTGGCATGGGACACACACCTGAGAGCCCTCCTTGGTCACTGCCATCGAGGGCATGAGGATGGGTCTCCCTCAGCACAACACCCTCCTCCCACAGGGCACTCAGAGCTTTTACAGCTAAAAGTATTTCCAATGACCGTGCTGCTCTCAAGCAAAACGAAGGGACTGCATGTGGCAGGGAACAGGCTCAAGTCAGCACACGTGCAAGGTTTCCAAAGGGTCTCACACTGCAGATTCAGTCACTCCCTGGGAGAAAGGCTGGCCAGGCAGGCAGAATTATTTCTTTAGTTTTCCCCCCAGTCATTAGAAGATTCCCATCAATTTTTTATTTTAAACAGTTTAAATGCAGTTGATGACAGACTAGTCTGCAAAAGCAAGTTCACACTGTGATGACTTCCCTAACACATAGGGAAACATGTAATATTTTAATAACTTGTACAGGTCAGATCAAAGAGTAATGTGCAGAACACAGTCCATCAAGTTCAGACAACTCCATATCAGCTCTTCAGGGGCAAAACCCTTCCTTGTACCTGGCTGTAAATAGTAAGCCAGGATGTGTGTACACATGAATGAGGAGAATGAAGCCTAGATACAAAATGGAATTAATTATCTCTGAATTATCTAGAATAGTCATTTCTCTAAGAAAGGAAAGAAAACAGAATTCAGTCTAGAATAGTAATTTCTCTAAAACAACAAAGAAAACGGATATAATTTGAGTGTCTCTTTGTAAAGGAAACATGGAAGGGGGGTTTCTGAGACTATTAATCCTCTCTTATAATGAAACTCATTTGCAACACTCATGCCCCAGAGGAGAGAACAGGTCTAAAAGTGACTGACAATTAAAAGCTACAAAATCGTGTTTGCAATTTAAATTACCTCAACAGTGACTGAATTGGAAGGTTGTACATTTTGGTTGAGTGGGAGGGGAAGCTTTTAGCTTGTTTTCAAGTATGAGAGTCTGGAGGCATGGAAGATGTACAGGCAGTAGTGACATGCACGGGGATGGATGGATGGATCCATGCTGGCCTGGCTTCCCAAGGAGGGCACACATGCTACACAGCCAGGCTAGGGGACTGAGCAGAGATCTGACAGATGCAAGGACACAGCAACACAGAGCACATCCACCTTTTTCCAACAGCAGAGTGTCATCTGTCAGCATGCAGCACTCCTGTTTAGAGCCAAACAAAATTACAGCAATTGTGGAAAAAAGAATCCCAAATATCTAACAATGATGCAACACAGGAGATAAACACATGCCAGGACACTGCAAACACTCCACAAACTGCACCATCCTAAACTAGCACGATGAATGTGTTTGCAAGAGCAGGACTGACTGCACAGCAACATTACCCCAGTTCTGAGCTTTTTGCAACACATACCTTTAGCTTTTTTTCCACCAAAACAACCAGCGTCATCTTTCTTCTTCTTCTGGGAGCCTCCTGTGCCTGTAGTCTGACCAGCATCTAGTTCTTGGTACTTATCAGCTCCAGGGACCTCTTTGTGGACATGATAGGAAAGGTTCCGCATGATGCACACACAGTTCTCCACAGACTGTTACAGAAAAATTTATGTTACAAGAAATATTGCACCCTCTTACCCACAAACCACTGTAGTGTATAGAGGAGGGCTTGGAGAAATTGAAAAAAGAAGGCCATCTGTCCCAGGAAAACCATGTAGGTCTCAAGGAAGATTTAGTCAAGACCCTTAAATTAAAGTTCATTCTTCTTCTAAACCCAATTTTATTTTTCCAAAAGTGAAGCACTACATAAATAGTATCCATTTAAAATGAAAGCTCTCTAATCAAAAATACCACTTGATCTTACATAAAGAATACAATTCACCAAAAGATCAAACACACAGCAGAAAATGATCATATAAGGATCTTATTTTAATCCAAGTCTCTCTCTTGTTCTTCCAACATTTAAAATCTCCAAGGGGCCCATTTTATTAAATTTTCCCTGGGTCAAAACCTAGGCCTTGCGAGGATTTCAATGAGAACACACGTTGTCCTGTAGTAATAGCTAATCCACAGCACATCAGGTTCTGACAAGAACAATGCTCTGTAGGTTGCAATGGAAACCACCAGGTGGTTACAAAATCCACTTCCAAAATTACCTGATTAAGTGACAGGGCTTTGTAACTCCCTTGTTCAGGCCATCACATGGTGGGACTCAAAAAGAATAAAATAACGATGCTTTACAAGACTTCTGGTGTTATAAAGAAATAGTGTGCTCTTTTTAAAACAGGTTAAAGTTATTATATTCCTCATGCATATAAATACACTTTTAAGTGCCATGGGATGAGATGATAATAAAAACAGATTAATAGAATCTGCACCAAGAAAAAAGCCACAGTGAAAGTGCTGCAGGTGTGAAGACATTTCTTAATGTCTAAGCACTTCAGTCTTTAGAGATGGTGCTGAACAAAGTCTTTAAAATGGGAACTGACTCCTTTGCTGCTTTGTGCAAATGGGACTCAGTTCTGGTTTGGAGACTGCACTTACAAATGCCAATTAAGTAATGCAGAACAATAGCAATAATGTCACTGACAATAAAGGACTACTCTCCCCACCTCTCTCAGCCACCAGCCTTTGCTCCCCTCACCAGCCATAGAGGGAAACACAGCAGCATCCTGCTGATACTCCATCAGCAGTACCAGGGATACTGGAGATGAGAGAAGACAATTACTCTGTTTTCTGAGGCAAACATCATCCTCTTCTGATACCACTGCATCCAGTGCAACACTTCAGCGTAAATGAATGCAAACATCCACTGTGTTTTAATACTCAAGCTCACCTTATTGTCTGTGTCCTTCTTGCCAACGGCAGACTGCAGAGCATGAAGGAGGGCATCCACTAAGCCATCACACTCTCTGAGTCTTCTGCGTGCTTCTGCTCCATCTGAGCTTACATTCCTGATAGGAGAGAGTTGAAAGAAAATTTAGCCCTGTAACTTTCACTATGAATTGAAAGTGCATTGATTTATACTACAATTATTAAGAACTCATCACCTTGGATGAACAATTAGGAGGCCAAGCAGACTGACAAATCTACTGATCTCAGTAAAGTACAGGCAATGCACATCTGCAGCTCTTAGAGCCTGAACAAAAAGGGGAACACCATCCCAGAGGTGCCTGCAAACACATTTCTCTGCTTTCCTGGCGAGTCCAGGGACTCACCTTAAACCAGGCTGGAGTCTGCAGAGCAAACAGTATGCAAACCAAAAATTTAATTTCAAAACCAGCAGTTCCAAACTGAAAGATACTTTCACCACCTTAGGAAAAACATGCAAAGTCACAAGATTGCTCAGCAGTATCACTGCAACAGAAACTGAAAAAGCTGTGTGCAGGAGATTCAGCACAAACCCTGGATCAGTCACCTTTAGTAAAGAAAGGATGACAATTTACACGGCTTGAAATTTCTCAGAACACTGCGGAAGAGAATGGCACAGGTAGAAGAAGTGAGACAGAGTGAAAGGCTACTGGGAGCTGTTAAAAGTCACTTATCAATGACTGCAGAAACTGTCAGAAGGGACCTCTGAACTTGGCCTCACTCATCCAGCAAGCACAAACTGATACTCCAGCCTTGCATAAGCATCAACCTGCCATTGTCCAATAAATAAAATTAAAGTCAATTTTCCAAATGCTGTCTTCCCCCCACCTTCTTACTATGGGGGGAAAACGAAGCGACAAAATTGCTCTTAATAGTGCTCACTGACCAAACCTATATGGGAGGTCTTCCCAAAGCTGAAACACAGTAATTTTGACGATAACACAGACAACCTTTCAGCTCTCAGGTCTTTGAATCCCACAGAGCCGTGTAAAGTTACCTCTCAAAAGTTCAGGACACCATCATTACCTTCTGTTATCAGGATCATGCAGACGGGTTGCTGCTTTTAACTAGAGGGACTGCCAATCTCCAAGTAATTAACAAATCAATCATGGTCCCCTCCCGTGTCCCGGTCATCTGGGCAGGCTGCTGAGTTAATTGGACAGCCAGGAAAACCCACATTTTCTCACAGACCTCACAAAATCTGAAGGCACTTAATTGTGAGCTGGTTGCTGTAACAGCACATTAACTTTCAATTAAGAACACAAATGAAATGCACAGATAAAGGAATCCTTTCCTCAAATCCTACCACAGCCTCACCTCTAGCAATGGATGATAGGAGGCAGGTAAAGTGGATATTAAAATGATTCCACAGGATAGATGGAAGAGAATTCTACATGCTGTTTTCCCATCTCCAGTTGTACTAATCCTTTTGTATCAAAAACACAAATGTGAATTTTAATGCTATGTCTTTATGAAACTGAAATTATAATTCAAATTATCTGAGATACCTTTCAGGAGTTATAACAATAAACGATAGCAGCTCCACCTTCAAGCACATCTATTAATGCGGAAGACTACTTATTAAGCTTCAGGGTGACAGAAATGCTCTACAAATGGTCTTATCTGGAGCTCTGTATCACATTTTTTATTCCCTCATTAAGTCTTAGAGTGTTAGAATTCATAAGCAACACTTGCAAACTAAAGGCAAAACAGCTCAACCTTCACACCTTCCTTGCCCTATGGCCCATTCAGAAGAGATTTTTCTGTGCTTCATTAGTGCTACCACACTTGCACCACATCTGTTTTACTGCTTAGGTTGTGAACAGCATCACAGCATTGTGTATCCTGCTTTCTTACTTCTTGATCTGTACTGGAGGCTAATATCAAGGCAGACATTGACAGTGTTATTACTGTATCAGGAAGAGTGTGGCCAGCTGGTATCACTTACTGTCTGTTCAACTATAGAGAAGTTTACTGAAAATTAATGCCTTGAGAAAAAATCCCCACATATATCACACATAAATAAGCATGAAAACTCTGCAGGATCAAGTTAATAGCTAATTAATGCTATGACTAAGTTATCCAGACATCAAACTTTGCAGTTTTAATGCTTTAACTAGCACATCACAAAATGTATCCTTACGAGCATCTCATGCAGAAACATCTGCTCTATAAATACCCAACTCTGGGGATTTTTTTAGTCCTCCCTCCTTGGGTAATGAGCTTCCTGCAGCCCTTGGGATTTATCTACCACAGAAGAACAAAGCCCATTTCCTTGTCTGTAACTATAACTCAGACCTATGGGAGGGCTCAGCTCCCACTCCTGTCCCGGCAGTCCAGGCAGATCTCAGACAGATGAAGCCCGGGGAGATCAGCACCTGCCTCACGAGTCTGCTCTTCCTGCTGCTCCAACACTGCAAAAGGCAGTGAAGATCTCCCAATCCCCATGGAAGCATCTGCATTTCAGATCCATGCCAGACATCTCCAAGCTCTAAACTAAGGTGGGCCTATGAAAATGATGACAGTATGCTTTAACTAAGTTCTCATCTGGCAATCCTATGAGAAGTGCAGCCAGGTTTGGTTTCCATGATCCAGAGCCACCTTCACAAGTCCCTGCAACCCAGGAAAATGCCAGGTTGCATTTCTGCCGTGGGGTTAAGACTCTCTACCATTCACCTCCTTGAAAAGCATTACCTGGTAGTCACTGATCAAATTCATATTGGGCCTTCAGGAGGGGCTGAAGCATGAAAACAGAAGGGATGACATGGACAGGAGAGCTACTGCTGGCACTGGTCATTAAAAAGGACAGAAACTACCATGGAATAATCAACCTGATGGTGCACTCCATGGACAGGAGTCAGCAAAAATCTCTTCCCATTTCACATCTGCACTGGGATTGTTCTGCTTCTTACATCTGTTAGACATGATGGAATGAAAGATGTAACCAAACCACTGTCCAAAGGAAGCTTTCAAAGCAAGGTTTCAGAACACCCTTCTTCCAAGAGTGATGGAAATCAATAAACATGACTGATTCCAGCAGTTAACAGAGGATTTGCAGTTCCCCCCCCACAGGGCAACCTTCCACAGAAGGAATGCACAGCCTCACCCAGGCAAGAAACTTCCAGAAACTCACGCAATGGAGATGTGTAACATATGGCATCCAGATTGGGTAAAGTAGAGAGATTTGCTTTTCACTGAACTTCTCTACACATTAGACAAGTATTGTTTTACACCAGAAATAGTTCTTCAGTGGATGGAGTGTTTCACACAAGATACCAAACAGAAAAGCAGCTGAGACCCCAGCTGAGGTGCTGCTAACTCTGTTACTTAGGAGACAGGCTGCCAGGCAAGAACTGGATTTTAGAATTAAACAAATGATCTCACTGACTTGCTTGCTGGGACAAATTAATATCAAGAACCTCTGTAGATCTAAGTCAAAGCTACTTATTGAAGTTTGAACGACTCTGCAGGGCTTTTGAGGCACTGATGATGGGCAAATATCCTGTTACAATGAAAATAAAGTTGCTCATTCAGAAGGGTGGGAATGGTGAAGGGGAACTACTAAAACTACTTTTACACAAACCAGCGACAAATGAGACCTGCCATTCATCCCCAGTGTTCTGTGCAGTCTCCTTCCCTTGCCTTGTCTCTTCCCTCCCAGGAAGGCCTCTGCTGCTTTCCCTGACGTTGCTGCTTTTCAGTACTTTTCCAAGAGTCTATTAAATGACAAATGCATTTTAAAAACAGAGGTGTCTTTCTTATGTCACACTGCAAAGGGTAATAGACACTTTTCAGTGTGCTTCCTGTAAATATACACAACACAGTCCAAAGAGCAATTCTAGGACGAAAACATGAAATTACTGCCCATGTGACTCCAGGTATAGAGGGAGAAAAAAAACTGGACAACTGATTTAATGTAAAACAGTAAAGCACAAATCTCATTCCAGAGATTTTCTATCTCTAAGCCTTTATAGCTGGAAAAAGCAACCTGGATTCTTCCTCAAATTCCTGGAGTCCAGACTGTGGCCAGGACTAGTGAAAGAGAATTTGTAATGATGTTGCAATAGATGCTTTCCCTGGGGAAAAGAAATAAAAACAAACCAAAGAAGCACTAAGTAAATGTTAAATAAAAGTAAATACCTACGAGCACAGAAACTCATCAGGCAAGGAATGCAGTCTGTTGGTATTAAAGACTTCAGAAAATGGGGGTGAATGTGCTGAGAAATCTGTTCATGCCTTAATAAGGTTGTCATTATCACCAGAGTTGTCTTAATAATATGCAGTTCTGAATGCTACATTTACATCTGCAGAACAGAGCTGGCATTCATCACCCCTAGGAGAGGTGAGCTGTTACTACTGTCTGTGATACACACCAAAATTATCTTCAAGAGAAAAGACTTAAAAGTAATTAAGTATAGGGTACTTAATTCGCACTCTTCCAATGCAACCATGCGGCAGTGCCCCCTCTGTGCTCTCCCTAACAATCCGACAGAGTGGAGATGTGGAGAGCTTTGGGACTGGCTTTTTCGTGATGAAGAGAAGCTTGAAAGTAAAGGCAGAGACACGTCTTTGTCTGAAAATTAAAACCAGTATTTCCAGGACTGTTGCTGTGTCTGCCACTTGGCTGGAGAGCACCATCAGTTGCTGTCCCACCGTGCTGCAGAAGAAGCCAAGGCCGGAGCATTACTGAACACTCATCCTCCTGCCTCAGTTCAGCAGTGGCAAAAAAAACTTTTAGAGATCTAGCTGGGAACAAAGAAAACAGCTTGGAGACTTTGCTTTCTCTAAAAATGGGAAGTTGAATTGGAAATTTTTAAGACATCCTCCTGGTAACACTTCCATCTTTGCCTGGAAGAATCACATCTGAGAGCTGAAGCCGAGACTGAGATCAGCTCTTTCCAAGCCCTTGCTAGACTGACCAGCACCACCACTGAGGCTTTGCTATCCAGACACTGAGTTTTGCATACTTCAGCTGAAAAAAGTCTATAAGCTTCTCACAAATCTAACTTAAAATATATTAGTTGTTCTGTCCACCTGGCAGGCAAAGCCCTTGCTATACAAACACCCTTCTACACCCACACTCTATTTGACAATAAAGAAATTTTTATTTGGATGCCAGCCAAAGGAGATGGATCAATAATAGTTGTAGTAAATTAATGCTATTTCCAAGCGTATTTCTAGGTCCGTTATGTCTCAAAGGAGGAATATACAACATTTAAAAATCATTCCATCATTTCATGCAGAAATAGAATGGATTCCATACTTCAGTTCACATCAAGTACCAGGAAGTTTAATTGGTATTAAAGTTCATTGTTCTGAAAACAACAGAGAAAAAGAAAAAAGCTGCCTGTGAAACAAAGTTCGCTTGATCCAGGCAGCTCTGGTCAGAGGGCTCTGTACAGCACAGTGGAGTTTGGCAGCAGAGAGCTCAATCAGGAATCAAGCAGAGAATATGGTAAAGAAAGCAGAAAGAAGCCAGAGTCCAAATGAAATGCACAGAATGCCAGAAGAGCTGTACTGATATGGATTTAGGTAGGGAGCAGCTGTTCAGACCTGGGCAGGAGATCCCACTGGACATTGCTGCTCCACTCCAGCATTTGCTGACCAGTTACACCCAAGAGAGAAGCAGCAGAGCAGTCCCAGTTTCTTTGCACGCAAACCCTTCCACCTATTGAAATAAAGCGGTTGGTTTCGTTAGCTCGAGAGGACACAGCAAAAGCCACCCCTGGAAAAGGGCTTCACGAGCTTCATCTGTGCTCCAGCAACAGTGGCACAGAGCAACAGATCCACAGGGCACCCTGTCACACCTCATATCCACATCTGCACTGCCTACAAGAGCTCTCTGAAACACACTGGGGCTCAAGAGTATGGTTTAACAAAGGATGGACTTGACATCTGTACCTTGTTATCTGTGGCATTCTATACCCAAAACATCTTGTAATGCCTTTTCAGTAAAATGCTGACTGGTTACCTCCTGCACGACCTACTTGGAGGGCCTTAGCTTGCTCTCCTGTAATGCAAAACGATGCAGAAATGAACTACACGAGAATTCCATGATGCCCAGCAGCTACTTAGCTTCCAAATTACTCCAGTCTCTGCCTGGAGGAAAAGGCCAAGAGGCTCTGCTTGCTTTATCATATGTGATTGCTGCCATGTAAAAAGCATCTCAAAAATACAGAAAGGAGGTGGCACTAATCTAACAAAGGATCAGGGCTCACAAGCCCTCCAAAGCAGACTACGTCTGTTAGAGTGACTGCAGGGAGCTTTGCTGCAGTCCTGCTCTTCATCCCACCACAGCAAGACATTTTTGTAGATTCCTTTCCTGACAGTCAAGGGAGGAGGGACCTAGATTCATTCCTAAGTAATGACAGAAGGCAGTAAGCAAGTGCACAACTTCAAATTTATACCTCGAGATATGATTGTAAAGCATTAAGGTTGCATGTAACTAGGTTATGTCTCTGCTGCTAAAATCTATGCATAATTTATTTATATTACAAGCTAAACATTGGGAACTGTCAGGAGGAACCCTAACAGCTCCTTACTAGCACGAATTAAACGCTCTGCTCATCATATAAGCCCCAGGACAGCCATATGCTGTGATCCTGCACAGTATCAGTAAGCTAATTAAGAAACTGCCTTCGCTCACTTCTCTCTTTTGTGTGGGTTTTTAATTTGAGTTGATTTTTTTCCAGTCTGGGTTGGGCAGATAAGCTTCTCCCTTTTCGTGCAACTTGCTGCCTCCTAAGTGAAGATTCACAGGCAAATTTTGGTTCAGTTTTTATCTCTTTTTTAAAACTATTCCTTCTCTGAAAGTCCAGTTCAAAAGTACCTGTTGCACACCAAAAAACTGACAGTATCATTAGCTCCAGTACCTGGAGCATCAATCTCCCAAAGGCTGCACCCACTCTGAACACAACATGAGCACAGCAGCCCTGAGCACTGTGGGTGAGTGGGGGACAGAGATGGCAGCATCTGCCCTCAGCTCCCCTGGGTGGGACAGGGAAGCATCAGTCTTTAGAAGGAGTCCTCTCCAGAAGATCTTGGTTAAATAACTGCTCTGCAAAAGCACCAGAAAGGACTACCTGAACTAGGACAAGGGAACACACTGAGTAAGAGGAAATGTCAAATAAATCACTTTGTCAACCCTTTTTGGAGTAGGGGAGAAGTGCAGCTGCCAAGGAGGGCTCTGTACTAATGTAAATTTGCTGCTGGTAAGAAAGATGGAACACGTGAGTTTTCAGGTGCCAGCCTTTAGTTTCTACCTTCTCTGTTCTGCCATGCTCCAGTGAGCAAAGCTCCCTTTACACCAAGGGCCGTTTGCCTGGCAGCACAGCAGCAGCATCACCTGAGCCTCACCTCCTGCACCCTGCTCTGCACTAGGCAGCACTTCCAGGTCACAGATTTGCACTTAAGTGCTTTTTACCTCAGTCAGCTGGAGATGGAGGCTGCCTCCAGTATATGAGTGCACACAGGACAAATATTATGTGACTGTCACCACATACTATTATCATGCCTGCAGGATGTAAAGATGGATAGAGCTTGAAAGTAATGCATTTTGAAAGCTCTAATTCCCAGGCACTTTTCTTCAGAGAAAAGCCACACATTAATCATTAATAAGAAAGAAGGGCATAAGAACCTGGTTTTGACAACCCTACTTCTTTTTGTTCCTCAAATTCAGCACGCAGAGATGGGAAAAAAAAAAAACCAGGCACAACAACATCACTGATACACTCAATACAGGTGTTTTCAGGGGTAAAGAGAGAGACCTCTTCTGCCCAAGCAAGATCACGCGTTGCTTGCCAAACCTTCTTCAACTCCATGTGCCTCAGACACCCACACTCCTGCTCCAAACAGTGTGTGCAGAGTGTGCCTGGGCACACACATGTTGCAAACACATGAAGACAGAAGGAGTCACTTGCAGCATCACCTGTGACTGAAACAGTGCAAGTGACATTTGCAGGACAAGACATACAGGCATGCACCACATGGCTCTGTCCTCCTCAGAAAAAGGCTTAGAACACTTGCATACAGAAACGATTTGAGACATCCCAAGTGTTACTGATTTATCATCAAGCTCTTGCAGTCATCTTTCTTCTGAAGTACCTAAAAGGAACCTGCAGATACTTTTACATCATTTCTCAACCTGGTGGAGTGTATTTCTGGCTCTGAATCCACTGAGTCCTTATGCCATGTCTTCAAACATCACATCTCACACTTATGAAACCAGGTTTTGATTCCATGGGACCAAACCCTTAATTTAGACCTACAGGAGTTGCTTATTCCCAGCTGATGTCTGTAGGATGAATAATTTCAAAATCCTTTAACTACTGGTATTTACACCAGCTTCAAGGGGAAGGTACATATTGAGGTGCCAGTCCCACATTAGAGGCAGAGGAGTGAAGACCAGTGAAGTCTACATTCCCTCAGGAGCCTGAACCTGAGGGTTCAGCCAGAAGAAGACAGGGCTATTAAAAATTAGACCACAAAAAGGTTTATACCATTAATCTTGCCTGTAATTATGTCAGCGCAGTAGAAGAACAGCAAATAAATCCACACTTCTCAAGTCTCCTGTTACAGCTCCAGCCACCAGGCTGTCCCTTCCCCTCTCAGAGGCTGATGTTTGTCAAGCTGCTATGTGCAATCTCCAGATGATGCATGAGTGTTTTTAGGGAAAGTCAGGTGGGTGCAGTTTGTTTGTGTTCATACACCTCGGCCAGGGCTCTGAACCCTGCGGATATTTGTGAATGCGAATTTCTGTGTACTTGGAGAACTGACAAGAAACGCTGCAACTACAGATGGTACCCCTGGAAAAAGGAGCACTTTGCATCTGTTTGCTATGCAAATTAATTCATTTAACATTTGTTGACAGCAGGTCAGTTTAGCACAGGAATCAGGCTAGAAAGTTGGCAATTTAGGAACGAAGTTCTACTCTGTCCTCTTATAAGTGAAAAAATCCAAGAGAGAATTAAAAGTAATTAGGCAGAAAACAGCAATTAAGCCCAGAATGAATTTAATTTTTAAACCATTAAAATCCTTGCTGCTTCCAGAGAACTAGGAATCGTGATGGGTATCTGCACAGAAAACTAACAAGATGATGTGACTGTAACAGGGCTCTGACCCACAGATGCAGCAATTTCCTTCCAAAGCTGAAAGCACCTTAGGAGAAACCAGGGGACTCAGGGAAGGTTTCTGGTACTGCCTGGGTACTCATGAACCACAGATCCATCTTTTCCACAAGAGCTCAACTCACACTCTTCTCCTAAAGCACATCAATGTCTGGGTAAAAGTTGTAGGAAGGAACATGAAATGGCCTCATGAAGATGCACCACATCATTCCCTTATATCACCAGGAGTGCAATTTGAAGACAAATGCTTCTGGATGGGAAATCCTAGTAGGGATTTAAGGGTTTAAAAAAAAAAACAAAAAAGGCAGTAACTAGAAGAGACATTCTCCACATACTTAAAAGACTAAAATACAATGTGAAGACATAAAACTTGTATTGTAAATGAAATGAAGGAACATCTGTGCATACTTAATGATTCTCCTACAGTAAGCAAATGTCCTCCTCACTTCTTCCCCAGTCCTGCTATTTCATAACCAAAAATTCGCTTTTATTTTTTTTTTCTGCTCCTTTCCAGATTTCTATCATACATGTTTCTTTTATCAGCTTCAACAGAATGTAAGAATACGCCTTTTATAAAACGACACCCAAGGCAGCATCCCTCACAAGGCTCATGACCATTTGCAGTAGAGAAGGGATTATGGATACTGCAGATCTATTCATCATATTGGGTCTGCCCCTAGAAACAAAGCACACCAATGTAAGAGGAAGCATCTTTTCCCTGATTTTAGGATGAGAATGGAGACAAAATTACCATCACCTGCACTAGTTTCTGAAAACTTCAGTGTTTCTTGGTCAAGATTACAAAAGAGCATCCAATAAATTTCATTAGCAGATCATACTTTGCAAATTGGATGTGCTGCCAAGTTTTCAAAGGGAAATACAGGATTTCCCAAACATTTATTTGAACAGCTTTTGGTAAGTCAAGTGCAGAGTGAGATGGCACACAGAACCCACCAGCCATGTTCCAGATGATACCAGGATTCAAAATATCCCTACAATGGAGAGGGCTTGACTTCAGAAGGAGCCCTTTAAATAAACAACAGTCAGTATAGACCTTCAGCAGCAGTCTTTTCCTCCTTGAATTCCCACTGGTTCTGTGTGTGTGTAGTCAGCTACAGTAGCTTGGAATGGACACACCTGAGTATCCCAGGTAATCCCAGAGGGAAATAACACGGCTTTCTTAATGATAAACTGTGAGCAGCTTCTCTGATTTCCAGCTTGTAAATGACCAGGTCCAATGCTTTTCAGTATCAGCCACAGATAAAGAGCAGGTCCATTGCTGGGTGCAAGTCCTGTGGCCACACAAACTAAAATCAGTGTCCAGCATCAGAGAGGGATTTTTGTTCCTTCAGAAAGTGGGTAACTCAGGGCTATAGAAAGCCAATAAGCCACCTCAGCTCCAGCCAAGGGCAGAGTTCATGGATCATGGCTCTTATCTTGTAAGTTAATTCCCAGCCCTGGTGCAGGTACAGATCTTTGCTCAGGTATTGGCCCCAATTACTGACCCTGCTGCTGCAGCCTCCTTCCATCCCACACGTGCCTGCCACACCACACTATCCCTGCTGTTAATACAGCTCAATCCACCCTCAGGCACTGGGCCAAGGTGACTGCGTGGGATCCAGCTCACCCTGACCCACTCAGACCTGCACACACAGCAGCACCTGAACCCCTAAAATGAGGGAGAGACACAAGTTACACAGGGGAAAATGGGTAAGACTGGAAAGGAAAGTGGGATGGATCAGGAATTGAAGAACAGGTGAAGGTAAATAATTGTAGTGTGGGGTTCTTTTAATTACTTGTTTTTAATTATTTTGAAATGAGTGTTTCCATGGCTCCACATTATCAAAGGAGAAACTAGATTAAGAACAAAGTAAAGATGAGTAAGCAGTGTTAAAAAAAAAGAAGCAAGCAATAATTAACTGGCAGCTCATGCTGTGAATCACTGAGTTTGAAACAAACTCGCCCACATCTGTTGATAAACTTCATTAACTGGAAAAATGATACAGAAACAAATGCCAGCCTGCATGCACAATGCCTGTCTTCTGCTTGGGTACCTAAACTGCAAGGACATCTGAAACCTCAGAAGCTCAGAGGCTGTTCCAGTTATTTTGGGAGACAACGCAGCTCACACCTGAGGCTCACTTCCAAAGGGGACAAGGGAGACTGGCACATCATAAAGAGGCCTAACCTCCCAATTAAATATCAAATTGGTGAACAGTTTGCAGTCTGCAATAAGCTCCGTTTGTGGAAAATTGAATTTCTAGGACCAGCTACTGTGTCAGTGAGAGAAGCGTAGGCAAAGGGGTTTTTAAACACTGGTGTCTGTCAGACAGATGGCTGCAACAATTTATTCTCTGTTGGTGTTAACTATCACATCTTGCTGCTGCTTTTAAAGATGAGCTGCAGAGGATTTCAACACACAACACAGAATAATTTCCAACAGTTCTAATGTTAATTCCTTTTGATATGTCCAGTCACACCCCTAGATCCAGAAGTGCTCTACAAAAGGCGTGTGTAATATCCCTGACATGGGAACAGGAAGCACAGTCAGCTGAAAGACACCTCATACCCACCTGCTCCTGCACTCACTCACCTCACTGCACCAAGTGGGGAGACAGCAGAGCAGTTCTACCCAGCTCCTGTACAGGAGGCTGCTGTCTCCATGGCTCAGCAGGAACATGGACAGATTACATTTTCCAGATTACCTTTCCCTGTTCTCACATCCCCATCTACCTTAGGCAGCCTCCAATCAAGCATGAGATCACCTTGCCCCACATCTGATGGAAGCTTCAAATTTTCCAAAAGGAAGCAAAGAGTCCCTCCTGACTATGAGAGCAGAGACCATAGATGAAAGGACTGGAAGACATTTCCTCCTTCCCACCATTCACTGGCCTGATGCATTTCAGGTGCATCAGGACCACTTTTAAACACCAGAAGTTCAAATTCTCTAACATCTCAGTACTGTGTTTCACACCCTTCTTCATAAGCTTTAAGAATACAATGTCCAAAGGGGCACAAGCTTGTGTTTCACACCCTTCTTCATAAGCTTTAAGAATACAATGTCCAAAGGGGCACAAGCTTTTGAGTTCCCTGTAAAACCAGCACCTTACTTAATAACAAAAAAAACCCCAAAACCCCAAACCCAACCAATCAACAAACCCAGAGATACCCTGGAATACAGAGGTTCAACTGGATCCACATACTAATAAAACTTTATGATGTGGATTAGTCTAGTCTACTAATGACCAATTTATTGTCTACACTTACTGGAGAATCTCATATTCATTGAGATAATCCTTTTATTCCCTCACCATGACTAATTTCCTCTTACAGAACACCCTCAGAAATGAGACACTAGTAAGTAAAAACCTATGATGTCTGGAGTCTGCTTAAAGGACCTCAGTTTCCAGTGGGACTGCAAATAATTTCAGTAATGGGCCCTTTCAGAACACTTTTCATTACTTTCTTCATTTGTGAAGTTACTTGGGGGAGTAGTTACTGCAATGTAGAGACCACAAGCTCAAGAAACAGAAATGAACCAACTTCTGAAGATGCATTAATCAGCAGAAATCTGACAGGAGTACATTTAAGAGCAACAGAAGGTACAATGCCAAATCTTTATTAGTTTTATTCAAACTAATTGACTTCATCACAAAGCTGAAGAATCTAAACTGAGCATAACTGTTTTATTTCAAAAGAAAAGCAAAATGAGACACACTGTTTAGGGAACACTGGTTCTTCAGGTTTTTCAGACTGCATTAGGACTTCTCCTGACCCCAGCTTTTAGCACGGACTGTCCTGCTCTCAAGGTGCTTTCAGAAATGCAAACACAGTATGAAACCAGAAAAGGTTTCTTGGAGAGGACTATTAGAAGGAATACTTAGAATCCTAAACAGTCAGTAGTTAAAGTTCTTCACTACAAAATCAAGGAGCTATGGGGAAAAAATCCTCAGCTGTGCCTTACCTTAAGCAGCCAGAGGTGTTCTTGAAGACCGTTGTCCACTCGGCGTCGCGCGGCTTCGAGTCCTCATTGGGTTCGCTCTCCCAGCCTGAGTGGGGGATGATCACCTCGTTGGTCAGGGTCTGCAGCCCATGGTTGATGATGACCATCTTCAGGGGCTCGTAGGAGGATAAATTCCACAGGGTGCCTGCAGGGTATTATTAAATAATAGGAGTATAATAACTATTTTAAATCTGTAGGTTAAGTAGAATCACAGGATTCAGGGAAAGCTGCTTGAAGGTTAAATCATAAAACTAAACAAGAAGGCAAAGCAGCTTGATGAGATGCCAGACCAGAACCATCTTAGGGAAAATCCCACAGCTTCTTCAACAAAGCAGGGAAGGAAGCACTTTTATCAAGACATGGATATTGTAGAACTCATCAAGTCCTACACAGAATACATAAAAGTATGTACTGTTGGAGATTAATAGGATTTTTCTGCTGTATACAAACTGTGTTACACTTTCAAGTCTAACTATGCCTCAAAAAGTAAAAATTCATCCAGTGAAGCAGACAAGTATATTGAGCAAGTCCTAGGAGGGATGAATTTCTGGAAGAGCATTGATCTTATGCTTATCTTTTGCACAAGATAATATTTCATTCAAGTCTCCTCTCTATTATTTACTTTCACATTTTCCTGTCACAAGCAATATCTGTGTTCAAATCTCCTGGTGCCACAAGCATATGATTCCTTGAAGAAGCTGGAAACCAGAACTCCTCTGTCTTTTCATTTTTACCTCAATTACGAGCCAAAGCAGAGAGAAGTCAAACATCAAAACAGAATAACAGAACAACAGCTCTTTAGCTGCAAAATACCCAGTGTCAGATAAGTGATACAGCCTCCCAGCAGACCTGTATCAGTGTCCTGACAGTTATTACTCATTAGAGTAGAACTGAAACAGAACACTCACTTCAGAGAGAATTTCTGCACAGACCCAGCCTGGTACCATCTGAGAACTGTCAGTAACAACACTTGGAGGGAGCCAGACACGCGCTTTTGGTCTCCAAGGAAAAGTGTGAGCTCTAGCGAAATTTCAGACAGCCCAAACAGAAAACCTAGATTCCCTGAACACATGAAGAATTTTCCTGAGCAGATCCAATATCAACCTGAGGCTCCCTGTGTTACTGCAACTGAGAATTTGTGCATATTACAATGCAAACTGTAACTCTCCACCTCACTGTATAGACATCTAAAAAACTCAGTAGAACAACAGAAGTACAACCTTTTGTTTCAGTCCCTTTCAGCCTCTCCAAGTTTTAAAACCTACAATTTTCAAGCTTTAAAGGTAACTGGGAAAACGTTTTGGATCCATTACCATGTGGCACAGCCTGACACAGGGACATGCAGGAGCCCAGCAGGGATTGGATATAGGATACCATATTAATTAGTAAAGAAACTCTGAGGCAGACAACAGAATGAACATCATGTTTCTTACAGTCTTGTTTCTAAAGTCATACAAAAATAACACCTTTTTGGCCTACTGCCCTTGCCATTCACAGACACTGTAGGAGATTTTTACAGCCTAATTTTAGCTTTCAAACAAGACTGTGTAGGTAAAATATGAATCTTCTCTTTGTACCTATTACAATAAATTACCGTTTGTTGCTGCAAAACAACAAATGTTGAAGAAAAAAAAGCAAAACCAAGCAGAAAGGGCTAATTGGCCCCACTTTGTTATCAAAAAAAGCCTTTACTTTGCATAACAAACTGGCTTAGAAATATAAAATACACAAAAAACAAATGCAAGTCAATAGTTATGAGAATAAAAAAATGGACATATAAGCTACCCTGTTAATTTTAAATACTTTACTAGACTGTCTTTCTTCAGTTACTGTATACCAATTTCTTAAGCATGTCAGACTCACTCACAGAAAAGCAGTAAGTACAATTAAATCCCTAAGTGCATGGCTGGCTCAGGACTTGAAAATTCAAATTCTAAATCTGAACAGCCAGCAGTGAAGGAGATGGATGAATCCCTGGAAATTATACAGGATAATCATCTCTGGAGCAAACCTAGATTCAAACTGAGAACAGTGAGTGCAGAATACCCTGGTTCTGGAGGTTCCCTCTCAGGACCAGAAATGCAGCATGGGGTGGGTATTTGCAGTGGTCAAAACCCTGTGATTTGGAAAAGATGGCATCAGCCAGGGAATTTACTACAGGGTTCCTAAGGATCCTGTTTTTCTGAAACTGCAAAATATTTCAACTGGATATAGGATTGAGATGGGGAAGAGCTTAGCTTTAGAATCTGATGGCCCTTCAGTTTGAAAAGCTCTTTCCTGAACACACATCCTACTTGAGCACCTGAAATGAGAGTCTGCTTCTCCTTTCCTGGAGCAGTGATGTAATCTGTTGTCTCTAGAGTGGAACTACAAAGGCAAATTTTACTGCTTAAGAATAATCAGGCAGACATAGAAGTAAAAAGTCAAAAATACCTGTAAAATTTCCAGGAGCTCTAATATTACAGGATTGTATGGAAGTTTTCCAGTGCTCAAACCTTTTGCTTGTTTTGAGACTTAGAGATTTGTGTCTAGACTTCAATACCTTCAACCACAGCACGTAAAATAAAATCATCACCTCCAAACTCTTCCTATACTCTCGTTCACCAGAAGTTATTTCAAGAGACTAAATATAACTGTGGATTCAATAATGTTCCAACTGGATTGCTGCACTAACCTGCCCATCCACCACACACAGCAGCTTTACTGCTGTAACCCCACCCTGACCAAGAGAACCACCTGCCCCTATGGAAGCAGCTCCTCCACACACAGAGAATTTTTATTAAGAGGCTGGCTGCAACTCATGCAATGAACTACTTTGGGTGAACACAATTGGACTGTAAACCTCAGCTAGTGACTACCAGACAATGGGGACTAGAGTTACACAGAACACTTTTCCACCATCATCTTTGATGAAAACTCGCTCAGCATTTTACAAGCTTTCAGTTTCTCATCCGCCTCCCATCTCTCAAATCTTTCATACAAAACAATAAACTGAAGAACAATAAAAGACAGCCTTACTACTAAAAAAAAATTACCGCAAATTCTTCAAAGTATTCAAAAGGTCAAAGCACTTAAATTTATAATATTCTCCTTGATGGCTGCATAAGGAAACCCAAAAGAATCCCTCTGTTGAACAGCATTTAGCAAGGGAAAACGCACAGCACTTCAAAGAAATGTAGCACAAAATAAACAAGGGTGAGGGAGTCCTGTGGTTCCAAAGACAAAGGAAAAAATTCAGGTTGAACACTGACTTCATGGGGAAAATATTTCACAAGAAAGGGTATAGAAAACAAACACACAGACAGTACATTTTTCTTATTCAAAATTATGGAACGAAGAGCTCTAAATCTCAGCATCCTTCCTGCTCTAGAGAAAACAAATTCTATGGAAAAGTCACTGATAGTGACAGCCACAGAAACTTATAGGGAACAAATTCAGATACAACTGCAGCATTCAGCAGCATAAGAAAAATCTGAGGGAAGAAAATTCCTGTAAATCTGACATCTGTCAATATAAAATATCATTCCCTGTTACTATCAGCATAACACGCTAATATTTCAACAAGCTGGAAACACTGTTTTAAAAACTCTAAGCTTAATCAATTCAAATAAACAGCACTCAGGAGAAATCATGTCACTAACACAGCAGCACAAAGTGAATGAAGGTATCTAAATTTTCCATGCACTTTCACCGCAAGTGTTGGCTTTTCTGACCACAGATTATATGAATTTTGGACTAGAGAAAGATGAAGTATTGCTCTTCAGAAGATGAGCATGATCACTATTGATCTGTATTTTATTCATAAATACTATGAGTAATGTACTTACATATTTCTAACTTCAATCATCACCCCTGATTTTTCAACATATCAAGCAGGGAAAATAGCTACAAGCTTTTATTAAAAAAAAAATCCAACATCACCAAGAAACTGGAAGCTGTTGAATTCCTTTTCTGTGGTCCATATCAGATAGTTTATCACTCGGAAAAAAAAGCACTCCACAATATACTCCCTGAGGAATTCTTGTTGCATGTTGGTCCTGGGGGCGTTTGTTTGACAGACTTGTCTGTATCAAAGTCCCGAAGACTGGAGCTTCTTTCGGTAGTGATAAAGTTGAGAACCTCAATGTGAGCTAGTGTCTGACAGAACACACCATGAACCAGGACCTTCTCCTGAGGAGCTTTGGAATGGAAAATGGAAAGAGAAAGCTCATGTGAGACCAGAGAGCTGAAGAGAGCAGGGTACTTCGAAGAGGAGTCCAGGTCTGAGCAGCCAACAGGACCTCAAGCACACAGCAGTGCCCAGGAGCTGGGAGCTCTGAGCCAGCTGATTTATCTGCAAGTTGCTATTTGAGCATTAGATCAAAATATTTCATCTGCAGAGCATTTTGAAGGTCAATCATTTTTCAATTATAACCAATTTGGCAGCAGAAAAATGACATCCTGCACCACTTAAAATCACTGCAATGTCATTAAACAACAAAATTACTCCAATGTTCCCACAAAGAAAAAAATTATTCATTAAAGCTACCAACTTCTGATTGCTTTTCAAAAAACGTAATAGAATTTTGGTCTTGCATATCTGATGGGAACATTTCCTCCACAAAAACCTTATCACTCAAGATAAAACTTTTGTAGCTTTCCCAATCAGAACAGATTTAATTCCTTATCAGCTTAATCCTCATTTCTCTCTTTTTTCTCAAGAAAATGATCCACTGAGAGTACAGCAGTACAACTACAAGCCTAGCAAGAAATGAAGGAAGAATTTCATGGAGTATTTCTCAACACAGCTCTACTCATGATTTACTTATGGACACTCTTAACACTTAAATCAAGCTTCTCTCAGCGCAGTAGATGGGAAACATTTTGTAATGCCACACTTGAAAAAGTAAGAGAAGTGACATCTGTAGTATTTTATGAATGTAGCTTTGAGTTTAGAAGGCAGTTTCTGCACACTTCACAGATCTCTGACCTTGAGGGACATCATGTTTAGTGCCATTTGCAGACATGTCCAGAACATCTGGTAAAAGAGAGATGGCACTAACCCAAAGAAGTTTTTCAAATTCTGCTGAAAGCAGTGCTACCTGTAAGGAAAAAAAAAAAAAAAATCTACAGACTGGCTTAACCTGGCAGCAGTGGTGTATCAGTACACTCTGTCTGCTTCCAAAATTTAATGTCAAAACAGCTGTCTAACTTGTGTTCTCCAAAGGTGTATCCTGGAAGTGCTCAAGGGAAAGCACTCCTGGCACAGCAAGCCTCATTCAGCGCTGATGCCCCACATCTGATTCCTCCCTCGATGCTGCATCACCTCTTGGCTGTTTTCAACTCACTCGTGTGGATTCTTCCCCACTCCATTAATGGAGTGACCACACCCAGCTGTGGCTGCTGCATCAGATCCCCAAGCAAAGGAGAGGCCAAGGACTGACTCTCACATTAGATGAGTACGATGCTCTTTTGCCAGAAACCCCTCTCCAAACAGGGTGTCCCACTGTGTGCTCCCAGGTACCTCCTGTCCTGCAGGCACACATCTACAGAAGCAAAACACAAGCCTGGAACTGCTCTTGAATTCAGACAACTGAATTATTTAAACTTCTTTAATTTACTTGAATCTCTTTGGAAAGCAGGATTATTTTATCATTTGTCCTTAGCTGGGATGACCAGCTGGTGATTACTACTGAGCTTTTGAAAAGCAGCCAGTATTGAGTTAAAGAAATATTAAACTGTAGAAAAATCAATGTGCCATACCAAACTTGAATTTGGAACCTGTTAAAAGAAGTAAACACACAAACCCCGTATGCTGTTGTATTTTCTTGGGTTTTTTGTTTTGTTTTGCTTTTCTAAATTGCATTGCTAATGAAGTCCCCAGACATTTCACTCCAGACACACTAAAAAACTTTCAAGGCAAAGCTAGGCTTTGGTTTATCACTTGGGAAAAGCACCCAGATAGGAAGTTGAGATTGCTACCAGGAGAACATTGGAATTGTGATCTGAATTTCTGAGGCTGCAGAACACAGTCCTTTTGTAGCAGCCCTGCCTGAATGCTCCCTTTGCACTTCAAGCTGGCTCTTGTTTCTCTCTGCTGACTTTTGGAGCTCATTTTACGAATGGACAATTCCACATTATCAGCCAGAGCTTTGGACAGGGACTGCAAGTACAGCAGCACCATGCACAGAGGCATTGCTGGAATATTCTTCTTTTCTGTGCTGATGCTTGAATGTCTCACACCGGATCTGGTGATATCATTTTAGAAGGGGAATGAAATTATTCCTGGTTAGGTGGAGATTAAATGTACATCATCTGTTACTGGACATCTGTTTAGATTAAAGCCCTTAGTATTCCTGGTGTTTTTCAGTATGGGGAAATAAAGAGCTCTAAATAACAAAAGCCAAGGTGGAATAAAAACACTACATTTAATTGGTAAAAACTACTGCCAAATAAAATGCATTTGAACTCCAAAGCTAATTAATCAATAGGAAATCAAAGCAATCGCCATTTACAGTGAAAAGGAAAAACATCCAGTTTGCTTTTGCCATCTCAGAAGTGACTGATTACCACTTAGCACTATAATGATATTCCTTCAGAGTAAATTATAGACTGGCTTCTCCTTTCTTGAATATAAGGAAATAAATTTATTGCTTCTCAGCAGTCCAGAAATGAGTTTTGATTAAACTAGAACAGGAGATAAACAGATATTCTTTATAAAAAAAAAAAAAATTAAAAATTAAGTCTGGCATCATACTAAACGAGTGCAACAAATGGAAGATAAATACTACCTGCACAGTTTCCATGTTGAGACAGAGCACAGACAGCTCTCAAAGCACAACCAGCACGTGCAACTCAGAGATTCTCTGACAAAACACACAGCTCTCCTTTGCCAGCTCACTGGAAAAAGGCTGGAGAAATACCCCTGCTAGTTTCAACACTGTGTATTTAGACCTAGTTTGCTAAATAGCCTGTAATTGCTGTGGAAGAACAGATGGAACACCCAAGGCCACTGTTCATCTCAGAGAATTATGATTACTAGTAAAAACTTAAAGAGAGCTACTATAATTTTTGAGGAAATTACAGAATTATGATGTTTACCTCTAATGGCTTAATCAATGTTTGCAATAGGTTCTACCTGCACAATCCAACACTGATAAGGCAGCTGAACAGTTTCAGCCCTGGACCCATTTTCATTCTCACAAAGCTTTCAGAAAAATTCTGTTCTGGCACAGAAATTCATTGGAACTGCTCTGGTCTCCATCCAAACATCCCCTGCGGCTTCTGAGAAGAGAAAGGGAAATCCATTTCACTCCTCATGATTTATGGGAGACTGAAGAACAATATCTTTCTCCTTACTTTAAGAGCTGACATACTTTCCACCCTTTTCCACTTAATGGCTGAACTTTGAAACTTGGCATATACTTTATTGCTCTTTTTGGATGATGTCCAAGACTAAGTTCAAATAAAAATAGGTTAAATAACGGAGCTGTAAGTGTTTGAAAACTCCCTGCAAAGTGTGCACGAACTCAGTAACCTGAAATGTAAGTCTCCCTTTTCCAACCTTTGCAACAAACAAATCCATGCCCAGAGTATCAAGAGCAGACCCTACGCTCCCCAAAATCCAAGTTTTCCAGTCCAGAAGTGCTGCAACTTTCTACCCCAGAGTCCTCAGCACCAGGCTGGAAGTGTTCCTGAGATTGACTGTTCTCTAAATATGAGGGAGTGGGGACATGGCAGCAGTGCTGTTTTATAAGAGATTAACAAGGCAAGATTTAGCTCAGCATATCTTACCTCATGATTACAACACACTGAGGGCACGTGCACTACAAATTACCTGTCAATGGAGCTGCTGTAACTCATTTAAGCTTCAGTAAGCCAAGCACATGCAATTGCATGCTACACCCAAGGAGCAGCATCCATCCCTCAGCAGCCAGGGAATCCCAAGTGCACCACACACACAGAGATGATCTCGATCCCCTCCTGACAGGCATGTGTCAGGCTCCCACCCTACAGCTACAGAACAGCTGCAGCCAGTGATCTAAATTCTCCTTCAATGCTCTAATCTCCAGAAATTCTTGTTCCTGAAGCTGAAAGGACTGCTCTAAAGACTAATCCATTAAGGAAATCACAGCCACTGACCTGTAATTAGCTCTCTGACTTCCATGTCGTTTGTTTTTCGCAACAGCCTGATCAATGCCGGGATCCCATCGCAGTTCTTTATAGCCACTTTGTTTTCATTATCCTTCCCGTAGGAGATGTTTCTGAGAGCCCCGCAGGCTTTACGATGGACCTCAGGCTTGGGATGATCCAGCAGGCCCACCAGGATGGGGATCCCTTTGAGGTGCCTGACGTCCTTTTTGATTTTGTCGTTCTCATAGCACAGGTGCTGCAGGTAGGCCGCGGCGTTGGACTTGACGGGGTCGATGGGGTGGCTGAGCATGGCGATGACCTCGGGCAGGTCGGGGTCCCTCCAGCGCGGGTCCTTGCGGATGCTGTCGATGGACGGTGAGCGCTTGCCCAGGCGGTCGATGCTGGCCATGCTGCCCCGCTCCGGCTGCGCCAGCGGCGCCGCGTAGCCACCGTGCAGGTACGGGATCCTCTCCTCAACCATCTCCGTCTCAATGGGGTCATCGTAGCCCCTGGGAGCAGCAATGGTCCCAAGACAAAGAAAGGGAAAAACAGAAAAAAAGCACATTTAAACACTTTGTCAATACGGAGATTTCAGCCATGAGCAAACTTTTCAATGTCACAAATATCACTGGGGCACCATATTTACAGTTTCCCATAGTTTATTTGTAGTAACTTGAAAATTAACCATAGTTGAGTTCTCAGCAGTGATGGGACTCCAGCACAGTGTTTGTTTGGCTAGCAATGAAACGATGACAGCAACTGCAAGCCATCAAACAGATTGCTTTCATTTTGGTCACTTAGCAAAGCAATTACAACAGAGCTGGATTACATTTAGTAGGAAACACTGATCTTCATTAATGTTGCTACTTCTGCAACAAACTGAAACTCTAATTAAAGGCATTCAAGGCCTGGGCAGAGACCACAGACATATTTCAGCAAGTCTGACAAGTTCCACTACATTTCTATGTTGATGCTCACACAAGTGTACTCCAAACACTACTCTTAATTGATATTACCATAAACCACCCTCTTATATACGTATTTTCTCAAACCAGCAGCAGCCTTTTGCTTTATGTTTCTTTCCTGGACAGGTTTGCTGCTGCCTCAGTACAGCAGTTAGCTCAGTCAAGCAAGTGGTTTTAATTGCTACAAAATGTTTCTTAAAATCTTTCATCTGAAGCACTGAGTGATGTTATTGAACCATTTCTGATGTCATGCTGAAGTACAGACTATTAGAAGTCAGGAAGAAAAGGGAGCTTGCTGTCATCCCAAAGGGACTGCTAATTAAACTGGGCTCTGGGGAGAGGAGCAACCGGAGGTGGAGACTGAACTTAGTCTTGTACAATTAACGCTTTTAATGTTAAAAGCGCCTCTCCTGATTTTACGTTGCCTTAATTGCTGTTCTAAACCATAAACTGAATGAAAGGATAAAAATGGGCAAGTATCCAAAACTCCAAATGAATCCAAAGAAATCCTTTTATTGATGCAGTTATTTGTATATGTATAATTCAGCAGTTGCTCTGTACAGTAGTTTACACTGGACAGTCGTATTTTCTGTTACAGAACAAAGCTGTTTCCATCACGCCAAGCAGAAAGCAACAACACTGAAACGATTTACTTTAGTGAATGCACACAGGGCAGAAGGAATAACAAAACCCCTTAGCTACTCCTCAAAATTCTGTTTTTACAAATGCAAATTTGTGATAACCAGCATTAAAACTACAACAAAATCTCATTTCTCAAACTCATCCTCATGTTGAATTCTTTTTCACTGCATAAAAGCAGCAGAAGATTAATTTTAATAATTGCACAGCTGTTGCTTGCTTGACTTGGTAACTCGCAATTCAGAACGTCTCAGTCCTGTGAGCTGCCCACAAGATAACTGTGCACCACCTCAATTACACCTGCACAATTAAGTTTCTCTCTCCTCTGCATCCGTGCAAGTACACAAAGATAATTACTGTCTTGGGATGCAGTTTGTTTGCTTTATTTCCACAAAGCCTTCCAAACAGAACCACACAGATGGACCTATCTTCCTCCTGTTGTATTCTCTTTCCTTTGCCACAAAAAGCTCCTTGGTTTCATTACATTTGTCAAAAGAAAACTTCAGAGTTAGGACTTGGAATTGCAACACTTTCATGACAGAAGAGCACCACATCACTCTTGTACCAACAACACTAGTATTTTTTTTAATTGTCAATCACTACTTACTAAATATAAGTGAAAGTACCTGAAGACAAGAATTAATCATTAAAAAAAGAAATAGAAAAATTAAGTAAGATCACAACCCTGCTTTAAAACATGACAGAATCTCTCAAGTATCCATAGAGAAGAGGATGAAAACAAAAACTGGCAATTGCTGGAATAAGCCCACATAGGCCAGATCCAACATTCCTCTGAGGATGAAACAGTGTCAGGAGCCACTGTTAATGCACCAGTGACATAACTCATTGCTGTACCTGGCAGCAAAAAAACCACCTGGACACTTGACCGTTGAAGACCCCAAACCATTATGCAGAAACTCGAATACCCTGTATGAACCTAAGAGCTGTACAAGAATGCTCAGCCAAGGCAAGTATCACCACTTCAGATTTCTGTGACTCAATACAGTGATCAATGCTAGGAAAGGTTAAAAAAAACCAACTGGGGAAGCAGTTTACCAACACAGGTCACCTGCAAAGCAGCACAACAACTGCTCAGGCAGAGCAAGGCAGAAGAGCCACCAGCCCCATCGCCTCTCCTTTAACAGAGGGCTGGAAGACCAGACTGGCAGAGTGAGAAAGTCAAAAAAGAGTGTCTGTCAGGGCATTAAACACACCCTGATCACCAACATATTTGCATACAGTGCAAGGAGAGTACAGAAATTCTCTGAGCCAGTCTGGTGCAGGCCAAACACAATTTTTCACTTCCACATCACTGGAGCAGCAAGACTGGGAAGGAAAAGCCACTCAATACAGAACAGGACTAACAAGAGCTCCAGCAGATATTGCTCTCAGGAGGCCAAGAGCTCTTTACTCTCAGGACTGAAGAGCTCTGGTGCTATGCCAGAGTTGCTGACTGCAAGCATCTTGCCTTCCGTCTGTTTGTAGCAAGGCAGCCGAGTTTTTAGGATGCCATGGGTTTCACTAATCACCTGTCTCAGGGAATTGATCAAAACACATTCTAGCATAGTTAAAAACTGGGAGAGAGCTTGTGGATTTATCATCCTCCTTATGGCTTCAACATAGGCACATTTGAGGAAACAGGTGAAGGATTTAAACATTTAATCCTCAACAACTTCTACAAGCATTACATTCATTACAGTTTGCAGCTGGTGTCTGCTTTGGATAAAAGACCAGAAAGGCTTGGGATTTCAGCAGGAAACTTCCTGCCAAACATCGAAGAGGAGACGTAAAGACTTTGCAGAACGAGATTCTACTTTTGCCAGGTTCTGTTGCCTGATAGGATACACAAGGGGATTCAAACCTCGAGTGAATCCTCTGCTGAGAGAAGCCTGAGTTGCAGGCCATATGGTTAAAACACCGAAATCCCCGTAACTGGAAACACGTAAGAACTGTCAATGGATGAGCTGGCTTGGGTTGCCTCCTGCCACATCAAACCCTGCCATTCATCACCTTCTGCTACCAGAAGATCAAACTGAGAGTGAATTCAAGCTAAGAAGGAGAGTCAGAAAAACAACCAAACATTTTTCAAACTGCCCACAATTCTTGCCTCACCCTGTTCTGCCCAGGTACATCCATAAACTCCTGCCCCAAACCAGATGACATCCCAATGTTGCCTATGAACACTTGGAATGAGAGAACCTAGGCCACATGTGTTGACTAAAAGTTTATCTACAATTACAAGCCTTTATATTCCGAACTATAAAAAAGCACCAGAAGAAGAATGAGACTGACATGTGTAGTGTTATCAGTACTCTCACTGTCTATACAAAACAGATGCAAGACAGCTACTGGTAAAGTTATTTAATCTAAAATCTGGCTCATTTCCGGCTAATAATAATTTGGACTGTGAAGTGACCACCAAATGTAGTCTCAGTGTCTTAAATCAGGCTTCTGGCATAGACAATTTAACAGTAGAAAAATGTTTTGTTGTTGATTGAGTCAACATTAAAAATTTATACCCTGTCTAGTCTGGAATAGCAACACTGGCAGTAGCTGCTCCAGAGCTCCTAGGGAAAAAAAAAAAAAAAAAGGTCCCACAAATGCTCACACAAATGCAGATTGCAGTTATCCACTCTGGGAAGAAATCACCATCAAGGCAAGAGAAAGCCGAACAGAAGTTATTTAAATCAGTAATTTGAATGAATTATGAGTTACCATTTTTTTCCAGCTTGTTTGTATTAATTTCAATTTAATGATTAAGAAATATTCAAATAGTAGCAGGGATTTTTTTGTGAATAAAAGTATTCAGCACTTCCTGCTTCTTTTTCAAAAAGGACTGTATATAAAACATCCAGCACACAGTAAGATTAGATGTTTTTAAAAACTATAATAAAACACCTAGTATAATACAGGCGACCTACCAAATGAAGAAAAAAAGGGCACAAACTCAATTAAAGATGTGTAAATACCTTCACAAGTAAACTTGATCAATATTATACACCCCAAATGCTTTTCTCTAACCCCAATTCATTATGCAACCAGACTTACACCAAACCAGAGCATCTGCTGAGGGGAAGAACAAGAAGTGCCAGGTACTCTTGCAGAAAGTAATGTATCTTACATGAGACTCAGTAAAAAGGAAAACAAGAAAACCCAGCCACAAGCAATGACGAGCCAACAGAGGGAATATTTGCCTTTGTGCATTTATCTGGATTTGGAGATGTTTGTGAGGAGACACAGTTTTCCCCAATTTAAAACGAAATATAAGTAGCTTAAAATGAGGCTGGTGATGACAGAAGAAAAGAACAACAGGTATTTATCTCTGTGATCAAATGGAGCAGGCAAGGACTGGAAAGAATAATCTGTACTTGTAATCCCCTTGCCTAGCACGCCTCCCAGCCACAGCTGGGCTGCCTCCTCATCTCACAGCCAGTCAGACTTACAAGCACAGACTCAGATGAGAAACTTCCACTCAAGCCCTCTCAGACCAGGAACTGACAGTAAGGACTCTTATTTTACCTTTAAACTACTAACTCATGCAGTAGCTCCTACTGGGAAGAACATGAGAGAATAACTCAGTGAGTCATCAGTGGGGGAATTCTGTTCAGGACATGAGGAGATGCCCAAGATGAAAGTTGGTGCAACATAGAGCAGTGTTCAACAGAGCTGTTGTTAAAACTCCTCTACACATACAAACTTTCTGAAATCAAAAGTGACATCAATTCATCACATGCATTTAATCATTTTCACAGGAATAACTTATTTTAAGAAAACTAGAGAGGAATAATAAATTAGTAATTACCCTCATCTAGTACAAAGCACTACTTGTAGTCTTTATTTTCTTGCAGATCAGTAGCATATCTGAAATGCAGGTTTATTGAATTGTTCAAGTATTTCTTTGAAATGTCAAAAAGTAACTGCTTATGAAGAGGCCCTCATACAATCTTCTTATGTTCTCAACAGCTAAAGTTTGCTGCCAGAGTCAGGCTAATTATTTGTCAAAGCCTCTTGATCACATTAAATATGGAAAAAACTTCACAACAAAAGAAATGTAAAAGAAAAATTATGAATTGGTCCTATCAAAACTGCAAGGAACAATAAATCAAAGGGATGTTTAATAAAAACACCAAATTTTAAAATGCAAATGGGTAGGTTCTAAGAATACATTTAATTATTCATTTTGCATACAGTTTGAAAAATGTTAATAAAAAATTAAAAGCATTGATGCCTGACTCCTTCTAGCAAGAACTGTAAACTTGCTTAGTTGAAGGGAAGCAGTAATTCAAGTCTGATAGATTGATGAGGGTTTTGGCACCTACTGGGGGCAGGTATTTCCTTCAGCCCCACTGCTGGGTTAGGCTGCAAAATCAAAGATGACACAAGGGACTTGAAAGGTGGTCTGGGAGATTCGCCTTGATATCTTTTCATGGGGTTTTTGTTTTGGTTTTTATTTTTTCTCTCAAGTATAGATGACAATTTGAAGGTTTTTGATTCTGTCTAGCTTTAAAATGAACTTACAGAAAAGGGAAGGAAAACAGAGCTATGAAGCCATGAGTGACATAACATCTCCAAGTAGGAGGACTCCAGGAGAACAAAAAGGCCAACACAAATCCCACCGACAACTGCTGCTGATGCAGCAAAGCCTGAGGTCAGAAATGTTAAATCTAAAGACTGTCTACACACACAGAGGCAGGTGGATCCAGACTCTTTACAGCTCTGGAAACTATTCTAAATTAAAAGGAAAAGAATGAGAACTAAATCCATATCAAAACATGAATCATGAGGATATGACTTCAAGCAGGCACATGTAAAATTTGTACACCCCTTGGAAAACTAAGTATTTCAAGTTTTTCAGGTCTGTACAAGATGACTTTCAGCTGAGTAACAGGACTCTTTTCCCAAGACTGGATTCTTGGGTTTTTTTCTCAAATGCAAGAGCAGATAGCTGTGAACACTGCATAAACAACTAATAGCAGAAAACATAGCACAGAATAGAGCATTCCTTAGAAACTGGGCTGAACCAGAAGTAATTTGTAACTGGTCACTTTAAATGCAACACATACTCCTTTCTCCCCTTCTACAGGCACAGGACGAAAACAATGATCTACTCTTTCAGATGTGTGAGGTTCAGCACAACCTGGTGAGACAGCTGAGGTTAGCACAGGATCAGGGCTGAGGCTGTCACACACCTCACAAGACAGCTGGGCACCCCTACACCACCAGGGACCAGCTCATCTGCAACCCCAACCAGCTGTTCAAAGCTTTTGTTTGGCGGATGTGCACAGAACCAGACCTGTCAGGAGTCCCACAGATCACAAATCCCTCTTTCACCTCGCTAGTGTGGGATGGCTCTGGGAGAACACAATGCATTCTCAAGTCTTTTTCAGGAAGAGGGAAAAAAAGTAACTCAGCCTCCTACTACAAGGGCATTTTTCTTTCTAAATTCAAGCTGAACTAAGCAGCCCAGAATCACTGGAAGGTGTCCTTGGACCCACCCTCACTCTCTTCCGTACTTCGTGCGTGTTTTGCAGTCATTTATGGGCTGTTTTTCTGTCAAGTAATTCCAGAACTCACCAGATCACAGAGTTTGAAGGCACATGATTAAATAAGCAAAAGAGCTGCACAACAGCACTGTGGAAAACAAACAGGTTTTACCTTCCTTTGTGAGGTCTTCCTCTCTCTGGCACACCTGCAGATGTCCTCCTGTTCACAGTGGAGTAATCTGGATCCAGTTCATACCCTTCATCATCTACTCCGAGGCTGCGGTTGTCATCTTCCAGTCCATAGGGCTCAGGCTGGAAGCGCTCGGGCTGAGAGCGGTTCAAGTCAACGCTGCTGCCCACTGGCACCTGGGGCTGGGCAACAGGGCCGTAGTTCTCCCTCCTGCTGGGCAGGGTGAAGCTGCCATCGTCGGGCCGGTAGGTGCCCCCTGGCATGTAGGCGTAGCGGGGCCGGTAGTTGACGCCCCGGGACAAGCTGCCGTAGTTGTCCGAGAGGTCTCCGTAGCCGTCGTGGCCGATGTAGGGGCGGTACTGGCCCTCGTGGCTCTCGGGGTACGAGTCGTTGTAGCTGTTGTAGGATCGGGTCAGGGTGGACGAGGCCTGGGGGGTGATGAAACGCTCCCCGTTCTTCAGGTACCTCCTGTCGATGGAGTCTGTGTAGCTGCCCATGGGCGACGAGCCGTCCATGGCGGGCAGCCCGTCCGGCCCCAGTGGCACCTGCCGCACCGTCCTCGTCGTGACTGTCTTGACCATCTTGGTAACCTGGGAGGAGGCAGTAAGGAAATGTGTTAATGCTCTCCTTGCTGCATAATGTGCTGAGATACACGGGGAGGTGGAACAGTAAAACAGGGAGAGAGCACCACAGGCTGTAACACTGGTGTAGCAATCAGCTCAAATGGCAGCTTTCACAATGAACACTGGAAAAGTACTTTGAAAAAAGTACCCTGGGCTCTTACTTCCAAATCAAAACCACTGCAGCCATGTGACAGCACATGGAAGCAGTACAGAGTCATTATACCAGCTCCAATTTCCCCAAAATGTTTTAGGGAGACATCTGTCCTAGAGAAGACTTTACCATGTTGAGGAGCCACAGCCTGTCCTCCCACAGCTACAGCATAAATACCACATCACATTCTCTAACAAAAATAGAGTTATGTGCTTCTGCCTGATCTGGATCAAGTTTTCACCTCTGTGTAATTTGATGGAGCTCAAATTTGGCAGTAATATTTAGGAAACCATGATCTCAAACAGAAATTTTGAGCTTCAAGATTCTGGACAACACACCTGCTTTCTCTTTTAAGATATCTTACATCCAGCAACCACCACAACCCAATAGGTAGCTGTCATTATTTTGGTGACTAACAAATTTGCAATAATGAACACTAACACCACAATGTTTTTGCAATTGCAGCTACCTAAACATGCTGGACAAGCTTGTTTGAAACAGTAAAGAAAAATCTGTACACAAATACATCTTTACTTCCATAAATAACATTTCATTTCAAAACAGAATTCACAAAAACTAGAAATGGTAAATGTCCAACAGGCACTTGTGTTCAGGGTTTCTTGCTGAAGGGTAAGAACAAAGCTTCCTTAAAACTTTGCATGAACCATCTGCCTTTGTGGGAAAGGTCTGGAAATCTGTGTAAGACAGTGCTGGACAAAAGCCACTATATTGACAAACTAGCAAAGGGCCTTCTGTTTAGGTTGGTATCTGGGCTCCATCAGTTTCTGTACTGTCTTCCAGAGTGCCCAGCAAAAGCTCTTTTGGGAAGAATGAAAAGTCCAGCGTATTCCAGTCTATCCTTGGCAGCCCTAATCTTAATAAAATTACTTTAACCTATATAAAGTTACCCTAACCCTCGTAAGTGCTGACTTTTCAGCCCAACCAAGCAACAAAACAGCACAATCACAAAGATGAGAGGGAAAATCAACCCACCTGACAGCATTACACACGCCAGGGGAAGAACATGGAATTGGTAAAAGGTATTTGGGGTTCCTAATCTATTACGGACACAAATAAGCATCAACAAATGACACTTTTCTTCATGTAAGTCTCAGAGTGAAATGCTACATTCAAGGGAAATGGTAACCACAACACGTATCCCTGGATTGCTCAGTGGCTCTGAAGTCCAAATAAGTATTTTGACCTATAGCCTCTGATTTAAACATTTAGATTGGTAACAAATTAGCCAAGCTTCTGTAAAGCAAAATAGTTAGAGTACATCTCTTGAAGTGGCTCCAGACATGTCCTCTAGCCAGATGTTTTCACAGAGAAACCCCAAACAGAAGAAGGATTCACCCAAACAGCATTTCTTTTCCTAGACACATCTGTGAGCAAATGATACTTCAACGTAATGAAGTAATGAAATCTTACAAGACTGAAAGCAGCACAAATTCCTCTCCACCAGCTGTGGAATTCACAGCAACATGATGCTGAATACAGCACAGCCAGGTACCAACGTGACCTCGGTATCTAATTTGAGCCAGAGCTGAAAGAATTTTCCTCTTCAATATAAAGGGATTTCCTCAGCAAATAAACATCAGGAAAGATGCTATCTTCCATGCCTCTGAATCTTTTCTCCCTTTTTCAAAGCACACATTTTAATAACTGGAAGAAAGGAAACTGGAAACTCAACATTTATTTCATGACATGCAATCCAACAGGGGTTTTTGCTTGTTACCTGTGCACAATACTTCTCCTTTCTGCTCAGCTGTCAGCATGACCACTGTCACAGCTTTTATAAACTCAGCAGTGAGAGGAGAAAAAGAGCTGGCGGAGTTTACAGTAGCTCTTTGTGAAGTGGATACACACAAAGCAACACAGCTCAGTGTCCTCCTACTGAAGTCTGAAACAATACTTTTATTCAAAGTACCACATTCATAAGTGATCTTCTAAGAGTAGAAAAAGCAACATTTCTCAGGCCTGAAATATGCGAGTTTTGCAAAGCCACGACAAAACTGGATGCAAAGTGCTGAGCCTTTGTGTTCTTGAATTTGGGAACCAGTAATGGGAATAACAGGAATTAAGGCAGGACATCAGCAATTTGATGAATCAGAAATGAATACTTCTGCTCGGAAAGGAACAAAGAAGGAGTTTTCTAAATGCCAAGAAGTGCCCTTGTGTAACTTCACAAAGTTCATCCTTGCAGCACTATACAACAAATCTAAACCCAAGCACTGCTTTTCAGACACGAGCTGCCGTGCTTGCAGTTTGTCACGTGTCAGTTTTCCTAAAGCTGTTAAGATCAGACAATAGGAAGTACCCAATACACCTCATCTGGCTGCAGCAACAGCAGGAAAGGAGGAATAAACTCTGACCTGCAGATCAGGCCCACCTTCAAAGATTTGCTCCATGTTATTGGTAAACAAGATCAGGAACAAACACAGAAACATTACAGCCAGGACAATTGTCTCCAACAGTCGCTACAGATACACACAAAAACCTCAAAGCAGAATTTCAGATCACTGAAAATCAACTCCTAGACCATGTGTGACCTACTAGTTACACTTAGTGTTTTTCACCATACTCTGGCACCCTACAGAGTATTTACAGGGATTTGGGATTTTAGTTTAAATTGCCAACACAGAATGCAAGAGATTAATTTGCAATTTATACCTAATTTGCCTTATTTTCCTGTCTTTTAGACTAGCACAGGTTTTCAATGGCTGTGGCTCATCAAAAAGCCACACTCAGTGTCAGGCAGCACATGTAAGAACAAGTTACAGCATTAGCACAGCTTCACCTCTTATTATTTTCTGAATGCTGCACCCAGCAGCAAATGCAAAGTATCAGGACAATCAAAACCCCCTTGTCAGACACATAAAAAGGAACATTTCACTCAAGCATTAAAGTATGCATTCCTCACAGTATAAAAGCATTCAGTAATGCTAAAGGTGTTATACTGGGCAATCAAACAGAGTCATTTTATATTTTGAGAGAGGGAATATTTGCACTCATGCCTCATTTGTCAGGCACAGGTACTGAGACAGAAGATTTATCATGGGATAAACAGATTCTGCTGCTGACAGGACAATAAAAGGAAGCTTTTTGGCAGCAATTAGCCAGCACACAGATGAAGGTCCATTTAATGTAAGGTTTCCAGGCAAAAGAAGAAACCCAACCAGCAAACCAAACACCTTTATTTCAGGAAATCCTGCTCAAGGGAATGTTTCATTTATATTTCTTAAAAGAACACAGGCAATCTTGAGCAGCTGACAGCACAGTTATCTTCTCTCCCAACATTTCTGTGGTTTCCTTAATACTGATGCATTAGCCAGAGAGAATGAAGCTATTTCAAATGGGAATCCCAGCAGAATGCCTTCTCTGAGAGACACCTGATCCTTCAGATGCACCCGATCTTAAAAAAGATTTATTAGCATCAATTCCTCACTACAGATATGCTCTAATAAAAAATTTAGAGTTACAAGTTACTTTGAGTGTAATTTGACTTCTGTTTACTTTCCACCCCTAAAGAAAACCTGTGTAAAAAGGTTTTTTCAGCTGATGACAAATCAAAAATGCTCAATTGTTTCAATGCTCCAATCTTGGAGTACCAGAGGAAAGCTACAGAGTATTTCCCTATGAAGAGGCTGCCTGAGTATGCTTGGAACATATTTGTAATTCCTTGTACAGATACTAAGATTTCAGCTACAGTATAAAACAATTCAATACATCTCCTAGTTCAGGTTCTCTGCAGCCAAAATTCAACGATGCTTCAAGTCAGTGCTTTCATTGCTACACTTCACACCCCAAAAATCTAAGTATACTTCAGATTTACTGACCTGACCATTGTTCACTCCCACAAATAACAACTATTTTAGTAAATAATTCCCTTACAAGCCTCATGATAATGGTTTCACTAATTCTGTTTCTGGAAATACATTTGCCAATGGAACATAAAGGAAATATTCACACATTTGAAGCATCTTCTGTATTTTTCTGTCCCTCATCCTCCTATTTATCTGGAAGGATGGGAGGACACAGTGCTCAGAGTGCTCAGCCACACAGGACTAAAGACAGTACAAAGATTTCTGTGAAACTGGGCTGTGACGGTTAAATGCAATCATCTTAGCTATAATTCTGCCTTCCATTTTGTTTTTTAGGTTGGTTTTGTTTTGCCTGCAATTCTTTTTCTCTTTCTAATAAATTAAGTTCCTTATGAAAGCTGTCAGGGCTAACCATTTTGTTGAAACTGTCATAAACCAAGAAGCAGATGAGAAGGAATGCAGGAGAATCTAAGCACCTGACATTTCTGTGAGCTTATTTTTCAACTACGGACTGTAAAAATTTATTAGCCCATGCAGGTTGAAGCTATTACCTTTCTGTTAAATGCTGTAGAAGAACTCACCCTGTAGGTTTTCAAAACAACAGCTGAAATTTCTCTGCTTCAATTCTAAGCCTAGTATTTCCCGTTTGGAAAGGGCCCTCAACTTCAGCTGAAATCCATTCCTGCTCTATTACCCAATTCCCTTGAATTCCCTGCAAAGTTTCGAAGCACAACCCAGAGTTTTGGTCACAAGCACTTTCCCATCACAGGTGTTACAAAGTGGGAACAGCAGTTTATCAGTGTCCAGAAAGATCTGGACTTGCTGAGTATTGGAAAGCTCAAGCAAAATGGATGGACTACAAATTAAACAACTTTGCATACAGACTGATTTCACAGTTTGCTACGATAAAACATTAATTTCAATGAGTAACGGTGACCTGAATCTCTCCAATCCTTTGGCATTTCAAAGACAAAAATAAAAGGTGACCAAAAAAAGAAAAAAAAAAGCCATCATTTACACAAGCACACACACATCTAATTTGCTTTACTGAGTTCTCTTGAGCCACTTACAACAGGTTCCCTTTAACACCTGGCAGTGCTCCAGCCAGCAGCAAGAAGTGCAAGTCTCTCCCCAAGGTGACTTTCACTGTTTTAGCTTGATAGGTATTTGGCTTCCAGAGATATTATAAAGTTGAAATGAAGTGTTATCTGCTACATCTTTTGTGCAATGAATGTTATGTAGGGACTTAGTATAACACTAAAAGAATAACAGGTAGGGGAAAATTACTCAGAGATATCTCATTTTGAAAAGGCAGATGTTCTCTATTTAAAATATGTCAAATATTAAATTCTATTACGCCTTCTTCCTGCTTCACTGCTACAGGCATTTTCAAAGATGAGGGGAAAAGCAAAGCAAAACTGTCAATGCATCCAGATTAAGGTTGTTTACTTAATACACCATTGAAAAGAATAACCTCTATAAATTACGGGTTTGAAACCACAAGAGAAGGAACAGAGAATAAAGGAACAGCAGCATCCAGGAGCATTCACGTTTACAGCCTTTGCTGTGCTGCATTTCAAGAGCAAGAATTTCAGAGGCATCACTCTCCAGCAAGCTAGAAATTCACACAACTTAGCAAAATTAAGTGACAATTTCCTTTTAAGAATCCAAAAATGCATACTGAATGGCATTAGGTGGACTAATCTCCACATAAGCTATCCAGCCAAGAAAGAATACATTCGGAAAATATGTGGTCTCTCTGGCTCTAAAAAAAAACATGACCTGTGTTATTTAGTCTGTCAGAGGAAGTATCTCGTTCTGCCACTTCCTTTGCAAGACAAATATGCTGGAGATTGTGACTGACACTGTCCAGTAGAGCCTTTAGTTATAGACACAGCAAAAACTGGTTCTAAACCCTTCCTTAAAGGAGCCCAAGCAAGCACAGCAATGTAGAGCATAAAAGGCTATTGCTCAGAGCCAAGAGAGAAGCTGAGCACAAACCTACCCCCCCCCTGAGCACAGTGTGACCATCTCAACTTTACACACTGGATACTGAAAAGAGATGTGAGGATTCCCATCACAGGAAAAGCTGCTCCTCTACAAGGACGACACTGAATGCAAGGTGAGATTCATGTGGGTTTTTCTGGTTTGGGGCTTTGTATTTGTATTTTTAATTTCTTTAAATCTGTAAGGGAACAGGCAGAGACACAAAACTGCAGGTTTTGGGCTCAACACCTCCTACTGCTGCAAGTGGATGCCCAGCAGCCATGTGTCTGCATGTCCCATGTCAGGAGATTTCTTCATCACCCTCCTCTGAGCAGCAAGGTCAGAATTCTATCACTGCACAGAGGTACCAGGAAACTTAATTTTCTCTGTAAGGCTCTCACATAAAATAGCATGAGCTATGAAAGCACTATGATGATACCTATTAGAAATGATAGTGTTGATGACAATTAACTCCAGGGCAATTAACTGATGCTACTAAACCCCAGGGACAGAGTTTTCATTTTCGCAATCCCTACCAAAACAAAATGCAAGTTAAAGACTAAAGTGATGTAAAAAAACGGTAAAATCTGATCTCAGATTAGTATCTAAGAGCTGTTAAATCTATGCCATTTTATTATAGCAAGGAGAAGTCAAAACAAAAGCATTTCAGAGGCAACAACAACCTCATCAAAGTCTCAGCACCTCTTCTGTCAGGCAGGGCTAAGCCAGGCTGTGTTTTGACATTTCAGAATCACTTTTCTCAACAACTGGGTTTTCAATATTTTCTGTAGGTCTTTTTAGCAATGAATTACTAGGAAACAGCTCTGGGTAGTGCATAAACTGGAGTCAGTGGCATTATTTGAAACTACACAAATGGAGAGTAAGACAGCTACACATCCCACCCCCATCCTGGACACACTTCAGTGCCTGCAATGACCTACAGTAACAGAAGAAAGCCTTGCTCTTTGAAATGGAACAGTCGCTCCAGGGTTGCTGTTTTTTTCAATTTTCCTTTCCCTTATGCAGCTACAGTGCCTGTTTTGAAGCTGCCACTGTCCTTTTCTGTGGGAAGATGGAAAAGCAGGAGGTCCCTGACACAGAGGAGAAAATGGCACCTCTGAGGCTGTGACAAACACACAGCTTTTATCAGTGTCACGACTATTTCAGACAAACTACTTCACTCCATGTGGTCCCGTTATCTAGAGACCACTGCACAGCCTCACCTCTATTTTTACAGTCAGAGCTATAATCTTATGCCCTTGCAGCCTCCTAAAACTATGCACTACTATTAGTACATTTAAAAAGGTGTCCATCCCCACTGTAATTTTATCACTTCCTTCCTGCAAATAACAGTTGTTGTTGCTGCCACTGGAAAGAAAACAGCATTACTTTCATGTAAGTCACAAACTAAATACATTAGATTATTTGAAGACCTAATAAAAATGTGTGTGGGGGGGTTTTGTTCATGTGTTTTATTTTTATTTAAAGTCCTTCATCTCCTTCCAACAATAAGAAAATAGGCCAGTTTTATTTACCTTCTAACTAACTGCAACAACTATTAGAACAGATACTCAGTTTATCATAATGTGTACAGGTCCACTGACCTCAGGAAATCAACATTCATTTACTTCAACCTGAGGATCTGATGTTCTGAATAGATATTTTAGAGGACTGCAATTCTGGAACACCAGTGAAAATAAACACTGATTTACCCAGTGACCTCTGTTCAGCTCCTTTTAACACAGACAGCAGTCGAGTAATTCTCCCCCCTTATAAAACGTTTTTTAAAAGGGAATCATCCTTAATCTTTGTACCATTTCAGTGGTACTGAAAGCATGCAAGGCAGCCATGAACACACCTGCTCAACAGAGACTGCAAAATTACCTTACACAAGGAACAAAAAGACACCAGTAAAATTAGATCATTTGCAACACCTGTAATCCAGCCAAACCTGAGGTACAGGTCACTTGAGAGCACAGCCAGCTTTCCCCATGCATTAGGAGTAAGATGCCATTCACAAGATCGTTGCAGATTTTAAATGCTGTGGTGTTATTTACATAGGCTGTTTCTTGTTCTAAAGGACAAATGCATAATCACAATGTTATTACAGATTGTCACTAATTTAAGACATATTTTCCTCAACCAAGCCCCACAAACTCAGCAATTTTCACTGTATCACTGTATGTGTTTGCAGGGCAATGCTGTGAACTGCTTCAGTAGAATGAAGTGAATATTACAAGAATAAGCATCCTGAGAAGGGGTTTTGGTATTTTTGTTTGGTTAACCTGGATAATTTCTACTGCTCAGTTCACAGCTCCATGAACAGCTGTATCAGCACAGCTGATAGGGAGCAGTCGAGACACAGAGGTGAAACTGAAAAAGCCCTGAACTCAGCTCTGCTGGCAAACACAACGTTCAAAATCACTAAGGATCTCAACAGCACGACTGTCATCACTCAGGCTACTCCCTGCTATTTCTAGTCCATGATTAGATGGCACTTTGCCATTTTCCTCAGTGGTTATTAACCTCTCACCTTGGTTTCAGTTCTCCTTGTGGTTCCATCTTCAGAAGTGACAATAGACACGTGGGAAGTGGGAGTGCCTGGGTCTTCCTCCACAGTAACTGTCTCTTCCACCATTTCTTGAGGCTCTTGCATCATTGCTATTGAAGTCTGGTTACTGGGGCTTTGTTCCTAAAGAAGCAGGTAAAAAAAAAAAATGAACTTTTCACTTCTACCATCATGGTATAACTATTCTACTGATTTCAGCTTCTTTGGTTGAAAAAACCCACATTTTACCCAACAATTTGCAGCAGAGATTCAGAGAAAGGAGTATTTCCTGTCTCAGACAAGCTGTGCTGGTATGACTGGGCTCAGTGCAGCAAATAGAAATCATGTGAAGCATCTATCAAGTACTTCATATTAATAGGCAACAGACTAACTATAACAGGCTACTGTCTTATATTTAAATCTGCTCTAAGCTTTCTCTTCAATGCCCTCTTCAATGCCCAGCATAGGAGGAGTGGAATTTTTGTCCGCAAAAACATCCTTTCAGTTCTGCAGGGAACAGGCCCACTGGCTTTCAGAGCAGTTAATCTTGCCATTGAAAGTTTCTTTTCATTTGATGAAGTACACTCAGCTGGAGACTAGAGAAGACTATAAAATATCTACAATTAAATTAAAAACCTAAATTAACACACCTACAATTAAACAGACACCTTTCTCAAACTGTCCTAAAGTAAGGATAATTAAACAAAAAATGCATGGTTAGAGATTAATCAGTGAACTGCATCTCTTCCCACATCTTCACTAAGTCCATAAGGTCTAACTGGCTACAGGCTTATTTAAAATTTATAACAGATAGACAACACAGTAAAATCTAAACAGAAAGAAGGGAGATCAAAGGCGGGTTCTTGCAGAGATACTGCCCAAAAAGAACGCTCTGCTGCTCGCCAGCACCGGCGTCTGAACCTTCCTTTTTCTTATGCAATTGTGAGTTTCAGCACAGAAATCAGAGAAGCTCCCTTTGGTAGATGAATGTCTTTCAGAAGTTTCCCAGCAAGAGGCCAATAAAGAACCAGCTTACACACTGAGAACTCAGCCTTTAGCCCAGCATTATGAATCCTCAGCCACGTAAAATGGAATGACAGACTGATCATTTCATTATGAGCCCTGAAGGTATCTGGCTACACAGGCTTTAAAGCCAAAGCAGGGCTTCTGTTGGCACATCCTGTCAGACACTCAAAGAAGATCCTTTATTAAGGACTACATACACACACATATTTTTATGCACGTATTTTAAAAACAAAAAAAATAAGAAGAAAGATACAGACCCCAAAATTGCAAATTGAATGCACTTTGCCTAAAGAAAATTCTCTGGACAAATCCACTCTATCATTTCACATCACAGGAAAATCAAAAGGGTTAGGATGAAACTGTTGCAATAGAGGTGCTCAGCTCAATTACATAAAGGTTTAAATATTCTCCATGTGTGAACAGCTTCATCATCAGGGAACTACAACACTACATTTTGTAACATTTTATTTAGAAAAATAGCATTTCTACCCAGCTATAGCCTTTGGATTTCCCCTTTTGCTGTGCCATGTTTTGTGCAGGCCCTCAGTGACCTTTAGCTGCTGAGGTCTTGTTAAGGTCCACATTTAATTCTTCCATGATCTGTAATTTCCCTTTAAACAAGCTGAGATTCCCCTGCTCTGTTTTCCTTTATTTACAGTTGTATTCTGATCTTCTGGAAGTCAGACTTCAGTAAGGAAGCCACTCCCATTCTCAGGTAAGCAGTGATATTAACCAAGACCATGACAATAAGCATCTGGCAATCACCTCAGTGAAAATGCAACATGGACAGCCTTCAAAGGTGAGGCACCAGAAGTGCTACAAGCAGACACTACTTCCATTTCTAATGAAACCACAGAATAACTCAGGTTACAGAATCAATCAATGAGAATACAGCTGCTGAAATCCTACAGAAAACCACTCCTTCCAATCTGCAGGACTGAAATCATTAATGGCAAATAACTTATGATACATGCTGAATTCTTTATGGTGGAGTTCAGATGTCACATCGTGTCTTCTGAGCATGGCTTCATAAGGGGAACTTGCTCTTGCAATAAATACATTATTCTCTTCACATTTTTCTTGAAGATACTGTGTTATAACTGCAACTCCCTTCCTCACACCCCACAGTGAAGCTTTCCTCCAAAGAGAATAATTTACACAATATTGCAATACAGTAGAGACTCAGATCTTCTATTCATCTTCACTCAACCAAACCTTTCCAAGAACAAAGAAGTCAGTTACATGGAGAGGGTTTTTGCACACCACCTTATCCCTGTAAACCTCACCATCAAATGCCAAAACTCCTTCAAGGTGGAACATTGTCACTCCTCTCACCCACCCATGTACACACATACAGCTCAGCCACCAGCATTTCCAGCTGCACTTTAAGGTGCTGGTATCTCTTTGTTCCCCTCTAGACTTTACAGAGGCAGCCTCTGTTTTCTGATAATAAACCTGAGGAGATGGAAGGTGGAAAGATATATTTTGTTCTTTGAGCTTTTGCAATACTTTTTCTTTATTAAAAAAAAAAAATAGAGTCTGCCTTTGTATTCAGACTGCCTGTGGGCAAAGGAAACTTTAAAAGCTGGGCACTTAAACATGAGCAAATTGCAAGCTAGAGCATATTGACTTTAAATGAGCACTGCACTGGGTTTTATCCTCTGGCTGCTTCTAAAATGAAGACTCAGGCAGCTATGCTACAGATCTGCATTCCTACAAGAGAAAACTATTGTTAGCAAGAGACTGTCCTGAGCATCAGAGAGCCTAAAAGCTTGCAAAGTTCAAGGGAGATATCTCAACAGATTCAGGTAACCAGACAGCATCTCCTGTGTCTTCCTCACTACATGAGCTCCTGAGGAAAGCAGTGAGCCAAGGGGACAGCCTGTCACCCAGCTCACCCCTGAATTACCTGAACCAGGTGGTTCTTTGATCTCCAAACCCAGTACTTTCTCTACATCACTAGCTTGGAGCTGTCACAGGCTCACATTAACGTAGAAAAGATGCAAAGGTTTTGTTATCTGCTTTTAGACTCCATCATTAAGGATTTTAGGTCATCACAAATTGCAGAAACTGGGACACATTACCCCTTTCAACTACTTTGTCTGTGCTCAGCTTCGAAGCCGGTATTTAGGACGCTTTTTTTTGCTAAATACACCTCAGCATCTCAGATTCCAAACATTTGGCAAGCATGCCTAATTATTCAGGGTAAACCACAAGCTGCTGTATAAGGCTGGAACATGACACCCCTAATGAATAATGCTACCAGTAGTTCCCTGCCTGCTAGAAGGAGGTTAATTCCAGTTCAGAACAACACACACTCATTCTCCTTAGTGGGGGCTTTTAAAGCAAAAGCTACCAGTTTACAAAATAATACCAAATTATGGGAATAGATTCCAGTGCAGTTATTCCATGTGGTGTCAGTAGTCATGACTCTCCTTTTTACTTCTGCTTTTCTGAGACCAAATGAATCCTATCCTGTTGATTTGTACTTGCATCTCCAGCGTGCTTTAAAAAAGCCACGTTATTTAGAACACAAAGCAACAATCAATTTACCTCCAGCCCGTAAAAGTTAAGCGCAGATGAAACAGCTAAAGACCTTGTAAAATAAGCAAGAAACATAAAATAACAGTAATTCTTGTTTTGTTAAAGAACAGTGATTTATCATTTAGGGCACATATCTCCTAGGGCTTATTTTGCATTAGAATACTACAGTTTCTGTAATCATCACCATTTCAATTCCTAGCGTTGTATTTCCATCAAAGTAGCTATTTTATATCTGTTTTAATAAAAGAATAACCTCCCCCAGGAGGATCAGACATCCTACTTCAAGACAGTAAACAAAGTTCTTTATTCTCTGCCTATGGAACAATTTTAAACAGTCTGGAAATAATATAAAATTGCAGGAGATTATTATTTCCACTAAAACAGCCTCTCTTCAAGAACACTGAAATCACGTACATTGAATCTTCATTCTCCCCAAGATCCCCTTTGTTCAGAAGATTGCAGTGCAGGCTATTCCAGCTACTCCTTACTCCAGGCTACTGTCAGATACCAAATCTGAAGGTTTTTGCAAAGCACAAAGGCTGGATTCTACATTAGTGGACATACTCGTCCTCAGTCAACCCCAGCACAGACAAAGCTCAAGTGTATCAGCTCCTGTGAAACACATTACAAGTCTGGGCATAATTAATGGCATTGGACAACAATGCTAATTGAATTAAATGTGGATTCTCTCTCCTCTACTACTCTTTAAATTACTTGTTAAAGCTTCAATCTCTGCAAAGCATGAGATTATTTCTAAGTGTGAAACACTGGCTTTGTCAGAGTCAAGTCTCAGGCTGATGTTCTGTCCCAATGGTCTCCTTCCCACTCAGATCTGCACTTCCAGCTCAGTCATGTCCTCAAGCTTTTATTTGCTGAAGGCATGTGGAGAAAGACACAAAAGGCAAGTCTGCAGGAACACAGCAGCTGAAAAAAATGTCTTGAGATCTGCATCAGACTGGGATATCAGAGAGGAAGAAAATCACTGGAGGAATTTGTTGAACTTGGTGTACTTGTGGTAGACTTTTTCTAGTAAAAGATCCAACACCTCAGCATCTAAAGACTCTTGAAAATCTTGTTATCACATCCTCCTGCCCAGTCAAAGCATCCTTCTTTCAGCACAACCTCAAGATCCCTGCTGTGCTCTCTGCCCTGACTTGTCCTGAGAGCTTTCTGTGCATCTCAGCAGTGCAAAGCTGGACTCCAAGCTGAGCAGCTCATGCCCATCTCTGAGCCTGTGCCACCCGAGGGGTAGCAGTACAGGAGAATGTCCCATCCTTTTTAGTTTGCTCTTCAGGATCAGGTGGGCCCTCACACACTGCAGTGCTTGCACTACTGCAAGGCAGGGCACCTTCTGCAGGCACAAGGACTGCCCCAGGTTGCTTCCCCTGGTTCCAAAAACACAGCGAAGTCCAGGCCTTCAGCACCAAGCCACAGGTATGCAGCCAGACCTACCCAATCCTTCACAACTGGGGAAACACTGCCCCAAAACTGGAATCAAATGATGGCACATTCAAGCAAAATGGCTCTAGAACAACAAAAAGCACATAGAGCAGCCTGTACTGAAACCCAGGTAGCACGAGATACAGGAAGGAGTCTGCAAGACTGACAATGACTTAAATATGGGAATACATAAATATCTACTTTGCTGCAGATAAACTAACCTCCATTCAGTAAACCTACTTTTCTGTCTTCTCATGTAAATAAAATGTGGGGTTTATATGTATAAATATATATCTATATTTATGTATATGTACACAATGGATCCAGTGCACTTCAATGTGAACCCTAACAAATTAACCTATGAGAAAGCTTTCAAGCTCTGTTAGAGCTCTGCCACAAGCTCTACCCTAAGGCTGGTCAGTTCAGAACAGAAGGGAAATGTTAGCCCCAAATGAAAGCAGGCTGTCCTGGCACGGGGTACCAGAATGAACTCAGCCCCATACCACAATGCACTAACTGTTTCCTGAACACTTACACACTTCCTTTGTCCTTCAGAAACACACATGACAAGCAACGAACAAATAATGCCAAGAGCTTTTAAAGCACCAAGGTTAAAAGGAACATTTCAGCAACTGGAAAAAAACCCCTTAACTACAGGAGTTCTGAAAAGCCACAAAGAGGAACGGGTTTTTTTGGAAGCAGGCATGGTAATTCACCCTTTGAAGGCATCACACCTTTCACGGAGAGCAAGAGGCGGAGGTGAAGGAGAAGGAATCAAACCCCAGACAAGGCCTGGAGTAGCAATATTCATCCCTCAAGTACAGCAAGACACACTGGGGTTCTGTTCAGCCACGCGGTAGCTGCCCATCAACGGGGAAATCCAGAGCCTGCCCAACGGTCAACAAAGAGGGCTTTTATGCTATTTTAAACAATCTGAAGTGTCTCAGTTAATGGAAGACCGGGCAATTGGCCCTCAACTATTTCTAATTGACTGGAATGATGGATGAAGCTAAAGGGAAAGCTGACCCACTGAACTTTTCCATACAAAGCTAGGAAACTGAAGGAGGTTGTAAACAGTTTATAAGAATGAGAAGTGGGAGAGGCAGAATCCCAGGGGCTTTGCTCCTCTCAACCTGCTGCTAAGTTGTTTCAGACGAAGGAAAACAAAGAGCTTCAACACTGAGCAACAAACAAAAAATACATGGGAAGGCCTAAACAAATAGGGTATTTTTCCCATGCTCTCCTCCCTGTTCTCCGGGAGCTGTTCAGCTCTGCCATGCAAGCAGGGCTTTTGAATCAGAAAGGGCAATTTGTCACTCTGACAAGGTGTCTCTCAGGGCTCTCTATTGCCTTGCCCTGCTTTTCAGATTGACTGGGTGGTAACCAAGGATGTCAAGACATTACATCTCAGTCAACTTCAACAGATGTGATGATATATACTTAAAACTTACATGTTAATCAGTGCCACTACATGAAGGCAATGCTCAGGAAACCACACGTGCCCCTTGATTTTCTGAACAAAACCATCACTAGCAGCTTATGCACTGCAAAAGGCAACAGTGCTGCAATGTGACAGAGATGTCTGCTCACCTCAACAGCTCCTGGGAAAGAAGACTGAGGACATGAAACTTCCAGATGGGGAAATGGATGAGTAATAGGTTCAAATTCACACCATCTAACTTTAGGCAGCTTAGCAAGGTATCTAAATGCAGGATAACTTAATTCTTTCCCTTTAGTAAAATAGAAGAGTAGAAGCCTCAGAGAACAGATCTTGCACAGACTAAATTACTTCCCTGGACATATCCAGCTCTTGCCATTGATTCTGCAGGGAAATTATATCAAGTGCTTCAAGAGAACATTAAAGCTGGAGGATGAGTCCAGGCCTCAAAGCCCCAGTGTAAGTACCCTGTGTAGAACCCAGAACAAAACAAGGGTATCGCACGCCATCACTCAGTCCCTAAGTCACAAGCCCTTCTTCTCCCAGTAGTTCAGCAAGATCAAGTAGCAAAACAGAAGCATAAGCCATTATTTATAATATGAAAATGATACAGGACAAAAAAAACAAACCCCAAAAAAAGAAAGAGCACCTGGCACACACAGCTCTCCTTCCCTTAACTGTCGACAGCATGGCCAGTGTTTATCTGGACAGTCTGCCCAGTAGGAAACTGAGCAGGAAATGACTGTTTCTCACCAAGATTTGTACAGAGAGTTCACTGCAGTTTGCCAAACTACCTCCCAAAGACAAATACAATGTAAATCTGCATGCCTAATCTTTGACCAAACCCAAAACAGATCTGACTTGCTTCCTCTCTGGAGTTTTTCAGATTAACTAACCAAGGCTAAATTAGGGAGATTTTTAGTGGTATGAGGTTACATCATGGATTATAATTTTCCACCAAGTTTTTTCCTTAATCTCCACCTGCTGTCTCTACAGTGCTGGCATTAAGGGTGGTGTGGGATGACTAATTTCACATTCCTTTCTGCAAGACAAGCATTCAGATTTCATTTCTTCCAGGCCCCACAGAATTTGGATCACAAATTAAACGGATGCATGTATTACTAGATATCAAGTCCACAAACTTACATGCACATGGGAGTCAGAAGTACAAGCTAGGTCCTTCATCTAAAACAAAAAAAACGACCATCAGTTTGGCAGGTGAGAGCAGAAAGTTTCTCTATGCAGTCTGGGTGTCCCAAACTCTACCCCAGCCACCTTCACACATCATTAGGGAGTTAAAGCGAAGCCTGCCAGACCCAGCCAGTTCTAGGCTAGCACACACACGCCTACTTGCACAGCTACAAAACTACCTTAGAGAATTGCTTTTAACTTCAAGGCAGATGTAAACCATCCCTGCATTCTTTGAATTACGACCAAGGCCGGAGCATTATTTCAGTGTCCTAGGAGCCGTATCAGATCAGTGTTAAATTTAACTCATCTCCTCACCCACTCACAATCTCACCAGTAGATCTGAGCTCCGCAACAAAAATGCTTTTTGTGGAAAAATACACGACACAAAAAGCAAAAAATATCCAAAAAACCACAACAAAAAAGCTTTTCTAATCCTGAGAGAAACAGAACAAACACACCACTGATGATTTTTTAAGCCTGCATTCCAAGAAAGCTGTTCCTTAAAATAAATTATTTCTCATTCTAGGGAATACAAAGCAATTGACAATAAATCCAATCACCCGTCTCACAAGGTCTGTGCCTGCCACTGTCTCCCACTATTAAGCCCCAGAGCAGGTCTGCTGGCAGTGAGGCAGCAGGACTGTGTCAGTCCAAACAGCTCCCCAGGGGATTACCCCTGTTAAATCACACACTGCTGCTTTCCTCTGCATCTCACCCCGTCCCAGCCCCACACTGAAAGCCATGGGCTGAACAAAGCACAGCAGGAACATGTGAACAGCCCCTGACACAGCCTGGCTCCCACTGCTGTGCAACCCCAGAGAGCAGAGAGGGGACAGCAGGAAAGGAGCTGTGCGGGAGGTCCCTGGATTGCTACAAGTCCATTGGAACACCGAAAGACACAAACAAGCCAACAAAGCCAAAGGCCTCTCCGACTGCTGTAAATCTTCCAAATGGAAGAGATTCCAGCAGAAAGACAATTTTCCCAAGTGCAATGCAGTTACTGTGCTATTTCAACTACCCAAGAGAGCTCACTGATGGCTTTTTGTCCAGTAGTCCGTTTACTTCACACACTTTCTGTTTATACCCAATGACGGACCCTGCTTGTACATGGCCAGCCCTCACACACTGGTAAGAGAGCAAGTGCCCATGCTAAACTAGCAATGAACAGTATGGAAAGAAAAAACCAAAAATATAAAAAAGGAAAAACAGAGGAAAGTGAGCACTTGGATATGAGGGAAAATTCTGAGTAAGAACCTGTTCAGTTCTCGTACCCACAGCTGTGGAAGGATGTGGATGCACTGCAGTGGGCTCAGAGCACAGCTAACAGAACAGCCAGAGAACAGGATCAGAGGTCTCTCTCTCATGCCTAAGGTCTGAGCTATTAACCTTAGAAAAAGGTCAAGGAGTGACCTGATTACAAGTCAAGTGCCTAAAGGTACTTGAAAGGGAAAGCTGATGGAGAACCCTTCAGAGAAAAAGGTTTAACCAGTGCCAGTGTCTGTGATGAACACACACAAGACACACACACATTTAAGTTTAAGAGAGCAAGTGCGAATTGTGCAAGTAAAGAAGAAACAATTTTGCTGCTTAACAGGTTGGACCTAATTATTTTTAAGAAACATGTTCCTATTTACTCATAAACCTGATAATGGAGAGGTGCTCACATACATGCACACAACTGCTCCTGCCTGACTGTTGCAATGCTCTAAATATTTTTCAGGCTAAGAAAAAATTATTTAAAGTTTGTGAAGGAATTCCCCATTTCCTCCCTCCACCCCCGGTCAGCAAACTACAATTAAATGCAATGAAGAGATTCTTGTTGGCCAGAGAAGGGGCTAATGATGCCTGCTCATCTTTAGGCCTAAGGAGCTCCCTCTCCTCCCACCAGTGAGCAAGGGTGAAGCCCCCTCTCAGCTGTCAAGCAGTGCTTCAAGTAAGGCCAAACTGCAAACCAGAGCATTGTGTCAACTGAGAAACCACCACTGCCCAGGAAGGGCTGTCTGCCCCATTCCCCAGCCTTTGCTGTCCACAACACAGCTCCCAAAAACCTGTAAGGCCAGCATGACTGAAATAGCTGTGAGACAGCAGGAACCAGTGACTGAAGGGGGAAAGAGAAGACTTGGGCACCATTTATCCAGGCACTGTCACCTAGAAAATTAATGGGAAACCACTGGTTCCATTCAGTTTATAATAAGAGCACTCAATATCGACAGTCAGGCCATTCAGCAAGGACTGCTATTACTGCATGACGAGCATGAATCTCAAAAAGGAAAAAGTCATTTAAGCTAAGGTGGAAGTCACTTGCCCAGAGGTAAATACCTTCACCAGCAAAGTTAAATAGCTCTCAATTTCAGTTAAACGTGTTTAGCTTTTTCCATTTGTCATCAGCTCTGGCTAATGGTTCCACATACTTGCTGGAAATAGGCATCTTTCTATGATCACTCACTCCTATTGGCACTGTGTATACAGTCAGCTCTTCTGGATTAAAGCATTTGAATTGTAAAATCCTATCAGATTTGCCAAGCACTCAATTATTTACATAGTACCTTTTTATTATTATTTCTGATATGCTTCTGTTTGGAACTTCACAATGGAATTCAAATATGATGAAGACTAAGGTAAGACGCAGCCCAAGAGTCAGCAGTCTAAAGCACTTTTGAACAGGTTCTCAGAGGGCTTTTGAGAGAGCCATTTCTCAATTAAACACACACAGATAAAAACAAGAGATCATGCAGGATGAAATTAAGGACTTGCTATTAACAACCATCAGTCAGAAAACTAAACTCAAGCTCTGAATGCTGCACTTCTCTGCAGCTGGCAAGACAAACTGTTTGAACCTAGGGACGGGACAGCTGTGCTTCCCTCCCACTCCTTGTTGTGGTTTTATGCCAGAAAACAGAATCTTTAATTTTTCCAGAGAAGCCCTGCCAAGCTGAGGCTGCACATAGGGTATGGTGTGTTAGTAAACTCCTAAGCAGCTTGCTCACACCCTGGCCAGAACTGCTCCAAGTGCCTAAATCCCTACATGCACGCTGGCAGCAGTGAGTGTCTCCCCTTCACATGAACAATGCTCCTGTCTTAGACTCCCTTTGTAAATCAGGCCTGTGCAGGGTGTGCCATTTTCACCTGCTCTGGCAGAATATGCAGCACCCAGGTACCCAGTCTTGCCTTCCCTCCTTTATAGACTTTCCTATGACCCATCTCCACTACTAAAATTTTGGCAGAAATAAACCAAAGTCCTCCATAAAGCATTAGCTGTCCTGGGATCATCTATACACACAGCTGTCTTTCCCAGAGTTCAAATGAAGCTGTTTTATTTTTCTCCCAATTATTCACAAGGAATCAAAGATTAAGAGTCATCCCACCCACCTTTTTTAAACAGTAAGACAGATTCAATCACTACAAATTTAGCAGCAGCAAGTCCACCACCCACTATGAACACCCTGCCATAAACACTGCCTCCAGGACTCACCCTGAGCACAGCGCTGGGAATATTCTCAGAAACTCTCACCAGCAGGGTTCTTCTTACTTTGGTTTTCAGCTTGTGGGTTAATTTTTTCCCCAAGAGAAAGCCAGTGTTTTTTAATTCCTTCCCAGAGTCCCCAGCAGCAAAAAACATCTCCAGAAAGGTGCTGCTGAACCCCCAAGTCAGGATTGCTGACCTGGACTAAGCCATCACTCATAATGATACCAAGAAGTTGTTAACAAATGAATTCATCTGACAGAAATCTGCAGTATTCCTCATCTCAACTTGCTAAATCAGGAGTACAACAGTTAACAACAGATAAACATATGTGTGGAAGATGGTAAGTTTGACAAACAGTTGCAAAAGCAGTGCTGGAGCCCAAAGAACACCAGAAAAAGATGAGCAGAAGAGAAAAGCATTACAAAATGCATGAGTCTATGCAGGGAGGGCAAAACCAAACAATAAAGCACATCAGCGAAAGGGGAGGACAGATAAAAATGAGAGGAGACAGAACCCATAAATGAGAAGAGTGTCATGTGGAAGCCAAATCAGTGGCTTTTGCATGAAAAAAAAAGTGGCAGGAAAAGGGAAGGAGGGGTAAAGTATGAAAGAAATATTTCAGTTTTTAATTCCATCCTGTTAACACTGCTTTCGTTCATCATATAAATCTCCTGGCAAACAGCAGCTAGCTCCCTCCACACACGGCAGTATATTAAGATTCTTTATTAAGGCTTTCCAAACACCATAATGTCATTCTTTGGCTTTTTATGTGGTTTGCCTAGACTATGTTTTTGTTGCTAAGCTCTCATTAGATGTGTATCTTGTACTGACAGGGAAGAGATTACAAAATACAAGAAACCTGAGCACAAGCCCAGGATTTGATTTGACACAAGTGAACACTCTCAAGCAACAGCAGGATGCCTTGTGTGGGACTTGGGGACACTTCTCTATCTGTTCAGCATGAACAGAATGGCTCTGAACTGTCCCACAGTGGCGTGTGAGCAATTAATTTAGGCAAGTACAGAAAGGGGAGGAGAGCACAGATCCAGATTGATCACAACCCATCTCCCACACCAGAAGCACTTCCAGCCCCTGGGCAGGACAGCTCATGGCTCTGGCAGAGAGCTGAGGACTGGGAGGAGGAACACTGCCCCAAGCCATGAATACCAGGGAAGCACAAGAACAACACAACACAAAGACGGAGCCAAATTAATAAATCTTGCTTACAAGGGATGACAGCACGTCAGGAAGAGCAAATGTACCCATCTAGCTACCCGGGTGGAAGACAAAGATATCCATCCTGAACAGCAAATTGTGTCTAACACCATGAACACTTCACACCCCACAGGCAGAAAACTAACCTGATTCTACACTTAATTCAATTATCTATGTCAACAGTGACCAAACACATCAGCATTTACAGCCTCACACCATATATCAGTTCACACACACAGAAATTAAATCGACTCCTGAACAAGGAATCATCAGCAACTCTGATCACAGAAAAAAACACAGAAAACTATTTTTGCCAAGAAGTTTAAACTGAGTACAGCTCCATTTGGAAAATTAAATGAAGCCGAAGGATAACCGTATCATTCAGTTAACAAAAGCCACCAAATATTTTATAACAGGCTCTTAGTACACATCTAAAATGTGTTTAGAAACCCAGAAAATAGTCCAGATAATGTGCTCCATATACCCTCAGCAGCAGACGTTACAGCTATTCTTAATCCTAGCTTTGTGAATCTGGTAGACATAATTCATTGTGCTTTTGGATCCGTAATATTTTGCAAAGCACTGCAGTTTGCTGGCTTACAAACATGCCCCGCCAGCTCACTGGGTAGAAAAGATTTCTGCTGACTTCACCTACCATTTCAGTGACACTCATCAGGGATTAGTATTTTTCCCTGCTAAGGATACAGGCTGCAAGTACCAAGTAGGAAAGGTTACACGTGTGGCTGAAAAAGACTGGTAACATTTTGATAGATGATATATACACACAGTGAATGAGCACTTATGAGGCACTTGATGATTTCCTCCTTGGAGTTCAAGTAGTATATTTAAATTTCAGGTGCTTTAGAAATTTTACTTTTTTTAAGATATAACTGATAAAATTCTTTCATCGTGCACTTTATACCCATAACTTCTCCAAGAGGAAGTGAGATCATCAGAGAAGCCTCTGTAGTCTTTACAAATGTAGATGAAGAAATTTCTCCTCCTCACAACTTCACACCTGCACATTTACCACAAGAAATAAAACCTTATGGAGAATATTTCATGTAATGTTAAGAATCTAAGAAACCATAAAGGTACACTAACAAGCATTTCTAGTCCACTCCTTTACTGGTAAGGTCACACCTCAGCACTCTGCCCATTCTACAGCACTGCCGTATTTTGCAATGAAGGTGGTTTTCCATCGTAAGATTTGCACTCCTGTAGTAGGTTTCTGTCTTCATACTCAGCAGGAAGAGAAGAAAATTTCAATATAAGTCCGTATAATTAATCTAATGGAATTTTACATGGTTAAATTACAACTTCAGAACACATCACCGAGTGAGCTGCTTCAAGAACATTACCTTCACACCTGCAGCAACACCACAGCAGAAGAAAACAGTGAAAATTGTTTCTTATATCGTTAAGCAGCATTTTGAAGTTTGAGCAGTCAAGCAAGTTCAAATGGTCAGCAGCAAAAGGTCTTTGTAAACCATTTGGATCTTGTTTCTAGTGATGAAGTTTTACAAGAGAACTAATTCATTGTCAGGACCAGGTGGAGAGATGTTCAAGTCTTCATCATCAGTGACCACATTACAGCACAAGTGTTCACTGTTCTTACCCTCGGAGCAATACGAATGTGATGACAGAACAATGGACTTCTTTCTAAAAGAGCACAAGTTCATGGAGGTTTGGAGCTCGGCTGAATTGCCCCTCAGTGTGTATTAACTACCCAGCCCACCCTGCTCAGCACTGCAGGGCCACAGAGGGATGCAAACACAGCTGCTGCGTTGGAAGAGGACGGCTCTGCACTGCCCTGCCCACTCCACAGCAGCTCTGCTCTGCAAGGGTAAGCCTGTGCCTCAGGACACACAGTAGCTGGATCAGAGCTCACATCACACACTCTGGAGATCGCTCCACATGCACACACGGATGAAGGGAGCTCCAAACAAAGAGACCCCAGACTGCCGGGAGCTGCCCGGGCTCAGCTCAGCATCTCAGGGCCAGGCTGGAAACTGGCGTGTGTTGACATCACTTCTGTGTGAGAACGCTGATGGCTGAGAGACAGCTTGAGCATTAGCTGCAGCCTGCTCTCCCAAAGCCTGGCAGCAGTAGTCTGGAGGAGGCAGTCCCCAGCCCATCAAGAAATAACAAGTGACAATTCAGGAAAGCATGTTTGATATCCATCCATGCGTGCACGCAATCTTGGGCCAAACAGTGGATGTGCTAAAAGGTTTTCCCCAGAGGAAATATGTTTATTAATTAATACCTACTGAATTAATTGGTTCCCCATATGCTCTGCTGTGTTTCTCAGACTGGAGCCCTATTGTTACTGGAAGGTGTCAGGCATAGTGACGACTCAGGAGGTTCATCAGAACACTTCAGTCAATCTGAAAAACTAATCTATGTTTTTGTATTCATCAAATTCACAGTGTATCCATCTATGGCAGAAGTAATGGAAAAAGCATTTAAAAACTCCAATCCATAACAACTTTAAAAAAGCCAACACATGCTCTTACTTCAGCCACAAGTGTGGAATACAGCAGCACACAAGGAAGAGCTGATCTGAAGCCCTCAACTCATCTCTTGGCCCCTCACCTGAAGTAACCCTGGTTGTTCCTTTCACACCCCATTACATTCCTTCCACCAACCTGTTCTTAGGAACTGGTGCACAACTACCAAACTAACCTTTACATCCACCACATCCTCTCCCACTCCCTTTCATCAGTGCAGGAGAGGTATTTTTGGATTCTGACTATATCTGGCACAACTCTGTACAGTGACATCACTTTTCTAATGTTATCAATCTCTCAATGAGACACTTTATCCATCACACGTCAGTGTCAGCTGGCAGGGACCACAACTCCAGTCATTCCTGGTACTCCAGCACTCATCCTGCACCAGCCTCGCTGTGTAAGCTCAGGCTGTAGCAGCAGAGGAAGGAGAGCAGTCCTGCAACCTCCCTCTTGCAAGCAAATGCCAGCACAGGCTGTGCATCCTCATCCTTGAGAGAGACAATTTACTCACCAAGACATTCCTCCTCCACTGCAATGCCACCTCTCCCAAAACCCCTGCATGCACCCACACAGTGCAGAGGCCAGAAAACCCTTTGTCAGAGTACAGGAGGATGAGCACTCATTATGGCAGCCTCTCCACCAGATTTTACCTTTGATGTTTATTTAGTCCAGGTCTCCAATTTCAGCATTCCCTCATGTATGCAATATCTACTTAATCCAATTCAGAAACCCAAACATCAACAACTGTAGTTACCACACCCAGTGGTGAACCCAGACTGCAGCAACAGCATCCCTGACATCCCGTTCAGAAATAGTCTGAAGTTGATGTCTACAGTAGAAAAGGAATGTCTCAGCTATATTAAAATACCATGCTCCAAGATTTTACCATTGTACCACTAGAACAACACACTGCTTACTGCAAGCTGGACAGCCCAAGGACCAGTCATTTGACATCATTCAGACAGAAACTGCTCTCCCAGCCTCAGAAAGGTCTCAGGTGCAGCCATAACACCATTATTTAATTCCATACAGCCTGTGCTCAGCCTGCAGTAGCAGAGGGGGGAGAGCAGTCCAACAACCACCCTCCTGTAAACCCACACTAGCACAGGCTTGAGTTTCTTCAGCTTAAAGCCTCAAGAAAATGAAGCTGAAGACAGCCTAACTGTGCAACTTCAGAGAGTCAATCCTGCTGCAGGAAATGATTAAAGCACATCACAAAAGAAATATTTATCAATGTACAACGTGTGATCCTAACATGTTCCAAACAGCTTCCTACAGAGGAAGATGGTCATGCTGACCAGGTGATGCTGGCAAGCAGCAGCAGAGGCTGCAGAGAGGCATAAAACCACATTCCTAAATCAGAGGCCTTGTTATTAATTTCTTTGCAAGTACATAATAACTGGAACAAAAAATTAAAGATACCTTCAGAGAAGAACATCTGCTGTAGGACAGGCTGCAAACATAGTCAGCAGGATCTATGCTACCTGTCTGGCAAGCATATTTTCACTTTATAATGGGCATATGACAAGCAAGACTTTTGAAGTGATCCCTATAAAACATTAGTGCACAACACAGTGCTTAGAACACTGCAAATGAAAAAGGTGGGACGACTCCTCCTGTCTGGGAGAGCTGTTTCTGAAAGATCTGCAACACGCCACATGGCACCAGGCACAGCACTCTGTCTTTCCAAGAGATGGCAAACCTCTCCTAAAGCAATGAATTGCTCCTCTTTAATTCAGCATATTTGCCCCACCCAGTGATTAAGCCCTTTGACATTTTGTTTAGGAGGATGTATTTCTCTTCCAGATGCTAGTCAAAGGCATACAACAGCAAAAAATGATACATGTTCAGTTTCCAGCCACTCTGATACAGCATAAACCTAAAAAAGGATCTGGACAAGCAGTAACTACCCACAACATCACATTAGCATAACCTCAACAACCCCCTGCATACAGATTGAGCTGTTCCTGAAGGCACCAATTTGCTCTCCAAGGATTCAGGGTTGAAGGGATCTTTTCCATGCACTTTGTCTTGGTTCACTACCCTGCATGCAGATACAGAAGACTTCACAACACATTTGCTGCCCACCTGCAAGACATTAATGATTAATTTCCAAGCATATCAACTCTACACAGCTGTTGGGCTTTCCTTTTCCCTCTGCTTCTTCATTGCTTGCTTTGAAGAAAAAAGAACAGGAATATCACGCAAAATCCAGCTAGAGATATTAAAACACTGCAGTGTTTTTCAGTCCCAGCAGAATAGCTGGGGAGTCAAAGGTTTTAATCAAAGGATTAGAAAAAAATGATTTCAAATACACAAAGTGCATTCCAGATCAAATCTTGTCTTCTGTCATACAAGGTAACTGTTATCCAGTGGACTGATTTGCAAACATAATTTTATATGTTTTTTAAATAAATCAGACTAGGTGAAAAGATGTGAAGATGTGATTTGTGCTGTCAGCTTCACCCTGGGAGCATGGACACCGAAGATGGAGGAGGCACATGTATGAGGTCCATGCTGAAGTGAGATCTGCATGCAGAGACAATTCAGTTGATGGTGAAAGATGACATCCACAACGACTCCCGCCTGGTCCTTTGAAAAATGTCATATTTGTTCTTTCATGTGTGCAGAGCAGCTCTGGGGAATGGCTGCACAGAGCCCAAAAGGCAACCGGCAACAGAAGCGCCTTGCGCTCACTTCACTGAGCACCAGCTCAGACCCTCCCAGACAGCTCCTGCTCTGAAGGGATTCCAGAGGAGCTGGTTCCAGCAGCCACCAGGAGCTACTGCAGCTCAACTGCCAGAACGTGACAGCATCGGACAGAGGGAGGGGGAATACACCAATCAGGGTCTGGTGAGCAGGGAAGAAGCCACAGCTACATTTGAATTTATCTAGAAATCCACATTTGTGCCATCAGTGGAACCAAGACATTTGATTTAGATTTATCTCACCTCTCTGCCTTCTCTTCTCTTGAAAAGGAGAGCATTACTAAGGTTTTTCATGACAGTTAAAAGGAACTTCCTGCAAAGATCTCTCCAGAAAAGAAGTGTGAGTGACTTCTTGCAAGATATAAATATAGTAAAAGCCTCAAAAAGTTTCTGAGTCCAACTTTTACTTTCCCAGTACAGGTTGTCAGAGTCCTTGATGTCTTTTGTAGCTGTACATTACCTGCAGGCTGACTGTAGGAAAGGTACAGCTACAGCTTCTCAGTGTAACTCCTGACACAAATAGTGTCCTGAAGGAAAAACAATGCTCTTTTGAAATAAAATAAAACCACTAGTAAAGCAGAGCAATTACTCTGGAGAGAAGCCACTTTTAATAATAATAAAATCCATGCAAGGACAACCGTAATGTATAAAATTTACACTGGAATAGGTTACACAGACCGGCACATCTATCCAAATGCATGTCTTTGTCCAAATTCACAGCTTTTTCTCCTTAACATAAAGGTTTGCAACAGGAATTCAGGAGAATATACCAGAAACCTTCGACAATTTCATATATGGAACACAGAAAAAAATCAAAATACAAAGAAAAAATAAAATTAAGCATTTTTATGGAATGTGCTTAAATGCCTTACTTCCTGCCTGAAATTTGCCTTCTGATGGAGCAAGTCCACTATGACAAATGACAAGCCTTTTTTCCACCCCTTTGCTCCTTCAGATCTTTGAGATGTTCCAGGAATGGTGGGAGGTAACAGTCTTAGCAAAAAACCAGCCAGATGACCAGGGAAGTACCAAATGGCCAAACAGTTTAGTAAGGGAAGGCCAGATGAAAGAACACACCCTCCCCACACAAAAGGAGACAGGGAAATAAAATTGCCTTGATTGATATTTCTGAAGAACAGTTCACATCTAGGGATTTACTAATAACGTTCTCCCAAGGTAGGCTTGGTGTGACAGCTGCATTTTGTCTCTCTGGTAACACCTTTAAAAAGAAAACCAAGGCAGAGAGAGTACACAGAGCATCCACTCCCAGCACTGATCTGCACAGTCATGGTCAATGTCCTAAGTCTTTCTCCCTTTGTTCTTTAAAAGAAAAGAAAAGAAAGAGGGAAAAATCCTATCTGTGATATACCTTAGAGCATCAGAAACTCGGTCAGCTTTTGCAGTAAATCTGAATCACCCCTCTGACTGCCCTTGAATTTTCTCACAAGATCCGAGCCCTGCACAGACAGGATGCTGCACTGCAACAGGTAAAAGAGAAAACCTGCAGAATTGAGGTCAGGGGTCTACACCTCTGGTAACTGCTTTTCTTTTTCACTGGCAGAGGCAATGGGCTACACATGGTGTGTGTGAAAGAATGAAAGCTAAAGCAAACAGCTTGCAAGTCTTGTTAAATTATCTGTATTGAGTAAGAACCATAAAAGCCACACAACACAGGAAGAGATTATGAGGTACAGCGAAAAATGAAAGCTCTGCAGTTTAGGGCCCAGTCACTGAGTGTGAGGTATCTGGAGTCCTACAGCTGACATGGGGTTCCAGAAAGAACCCATGAGCATTCCAGTGTAAGCAGTTCTGCTGACTGATTACTGAGGCCTAAAAATGAGCTGAGGAAAAAGAAAGAGCAGCTCTGAGAGTGGCAAAAACGAAGACAAAGTGTACCCTAACAGTACCTGGAATACTGTGCTACAGACATGATCTAATTAGACAGTAAATCTAATATCCACATTTCATGACTTGATGATCTCTTCTATTGTATCAAAGACCCTGAGAATTTTTTGACATTTGAGAAAACTAAGACAGTATTTTCAGAAGTTGCGCGTGAGTCACTGGGAGTCTCTGAACTCCCTCTGAAGGAAGCAGGCCATTGTGCTGTCTTTCCAGCAAAAGCCACAGTGCATTTTCTGTTTGTGGTGTTTAATCATTAAAAAGAGAGGGGGAAAAATCCTTTTTGCTAGGGCACAGATAATCGTAGAATGAACTACCTCATTCATCTAAATAAAGTCAGCTCTAAACCATGCAATAACCATTTAAGTGTCTGCTTTGTTAATTATTTCATTGTTTATCTAATTCATTATGAGCATCTAAATAATAAGCTCATTCAGCATTAGCCAAGATCAGACACAGAAGACACCCATTCAGCCTGTCCACCCTTCTGCCCACTGGGGGTCTGTCCCCTGCAGCCTTGCCCAGGTTTATTGGGTCTCTGACCCCCTTGAAAATGTTCAATCACTCCACACCTCAATACAGCGCAGCTTTATGAAAGCTTCCTGGACCTTCTACCATCAGTTCCCCCATAGCCTTTGTGTGGATTTTTGGGATGGTTACCTCCAATTTTTCAATTTTATTTCAGGAAAAAAGGTGAACTTCCAGCCTGAACAAGGACAATATTCCCAATGGGGGAGAACAGGCGAATTGTTTCATTATTAATCCACTTTCCTTTTACTCATCTGTTGCTTCTGAATTCATTATTCTGCATACAGCCGCAACAACTCTTCCTCTGAAAAATCAGGATTTCTATAAATGCACACTAGAGCTTACTTGGGAAACAAGGGCAACACGCCTTCAGGAGGGCACAAGGAATTGCACCTGCACCTTGCACATGACCTCAATTATATCCTGCATCCACTCCCTTTCAGAAAGGCACAGCACTTGTGATTCCCTTAAGAAAAAGTACATTTCACCTTTCTATGCTTCATTTCAGTTTGGCATTTATATAGCTCAAAAGATAACTACACCTTTTTCTGGTGATGTTAGCATATGATTAAGTGTTCCTCAAACAGGGGCACCTTTCTTGGAGATGGTAATTGAAGTTAGCACATGGACTGGCCTGAGAGGCTGCATTAGCAGTTCAAACACTGCTCTCTTCCACTCCTGAGGAGTGAGCTAATCTTCAGGTGGAGTGCAATAGCTGGAGCCTCAGAGAAAAACAGAAACGGCAACATGTCTGGGAGTCTTTGCCTTGGTGGACAAGCCCATCACAACACCACTCCAAGTGGCAAAACACAACTGGAACAAATCAAAACAAAGTCCCAGCCACGCTTGAGTTCCTACTGAGGGAGTGGTGTTTTCCTCCAGTATTTCCAAACAGCAGCCAGGGTGGGTGGGTGTGGGGAGTCAAAGGCTTCAGTACAAACTGTTTATTGAAATAATTCCTTTTAATTGCCCTCCCTCACACTGCAGTTTTTAGCCATGGAATCACTTGTGCCCTGGGAAGGGGCAAGTATGTGCCATTTGTGACTGCAATTAAAGCACAGTAATTAATCAATCTCTCCATTTCTGTAAGAAAAGCTTCTTAAGCTGATAATGAATTTAAGCTCTCAAAAGTAGTGAAACTGATTTTCCATGTAGCAACAGCATAGGAACTGCCAAATGCTCTCCTCTTGACTGTTCACTGAGCACCTGAAATGATGCAGATCATTACTTCAGCAGGCACCAGGGCTGTTGATCTTAAGATTTACACATGAAGCAAAAACATATATTGCAACATAGCCACAGAAATGCAACTGTACAATGTATGCAAATTTTATGTGGAACAATAGACTCTTTTGAGAAATTATAGTAATTTGGATGTGAGAAAGAAAAAAGTCTTAAATCTGCACAAATATTGTTAAGACAGCCAGGGTGAATTTACACAGCACACCAACTGCCAATTAAAAACATTAAACAAAAGCCAACCATCTTGGTCTGTAAATTTTTTCCTCCCAACTGCTGTGTAGGCACATTATTTAGAGCAGCTGTGTTATTAAGAAAGAAAGAAAAAAACCGAAGCAGCTCTTATGCACTTAGAAAATCCTGTGCAGAACTCTGACCCTGCAGTGAAGGGCTTAGCCTATGTTCAGGCCAGCAGAACCTACTTGACTTGTGTCCCAGATTTAGCGCTGAGAGGCAAATTCATCTCCAGCACAACTCTATTAAATTAATGTGGCATCATTTGAGCCAGGAGCCAAGTCTTGTACAACCAAAGCACAATTAAGTATCAGGCAAGTAAAATGTTGGAAGGCAGAGAAACTTCCCAATTGAATATTATAAACCAGGATAAATAAACCACAATGACATGGGGCATCTTTGAATTACAACTCCACTACAGTTAAATCATAAATTCTCAGCCACTTCACTTTGCAAAACTGAGAAAAAATGTGCTCACTTCCCCATTTTGCAGCTGGGCAGCTGCACTCTGAATGCTGCATCAGCAGCAGTGGGGAGTGTCAAACTCTTCCCTTGTCACCCACTCCTGTACCCTGGGAGCCATTCTTATCTTTCAAAAGCCGTTTTTTTCATTTTCATTCTATTCTTCATTCACCTTCATTCTATTTCTTCACACCTCATTTTAAAGACCTTTTAGGAAGCTCAAGCAGTCTAACTCAGGTCAGTACCACAGCAGCAGCCCTAAAATTGAAAGTCCAGCCTGAGCTGCCATCACTTGGTGATGATACAGGACACCATTCATCAGGAAACCTCAGTGAGCTATCACCCATACCAACATGTCTCAGGCACAGCTCTGCTAAATCCATGGCAGTGCAACAGCTCAAATGAAGGGACACATTGCTTCTGCTAGGAAAAACAAATCAGAAGAAAACAAAAGACAGAGGGGAAAAAAAAGCGCCGACTGGAAGCTTTTATTATCCTTTTTCTTGAGTGCTATGCTACTCTCCCCCACCTCTGAAATGGTTCTGGAACTCTTACAAACACATTGAAAAGACAGGAGCATACAAGAGACCTTGTCCCAGAGGCACAAAACAGAACTGGGTCAGAATACTGGGAAACATTTGGCTTGTTCAGGCCAACACAATCAGGCAAAAAATGAAGTTTTGATTGGAATGTGGCCATGCTGGCCCAAAGCAGTTATCTCCTACACTGACTTCAGTACTGATGCCTTGAGCAATAGCAGTATCATGTTCCACATTTTGAAGAGGACATGCTTGGTTTCATCCTCCACACTGCACATCCACACAGCGTCCCTTCTCCACCCAGCAGCAAAGAGGAAAAACCTTTCATAACCTTTTCCTGAGCTTAACTAAAAATCACCTGGTACTTGTCAACAGAAGCAAGAGCAGGGATGACAAAATGCCATCTAAGAGCAGGCATTTGACCTTCCTGTCTTGCAATAGCTGAGTGCACCTACCCAGGTGCTGCCATTTCTGTGCCACCGTGCACTGGGTACGAACGGAGCCCCAAGCCCCTGCTCCTCTCCATTTAGATCAATCCATTTTGAATACCACAACTATCTTAATATAAGATGACTTCTGGAACAGTTAACCCTGCACTGCTCTTACCTATTCAAAAATTTACACGGTTTCTCTGCTGCTAGAAAGAGTCCCAGAGATGAAAATGTTCAGGTTTGCTCTTATTCACTGTCATTCTGTGATGGGCTTCTTGGTCCTCTTTTTTTTAAAATTCTTCTCTCCCGTCCAAGGAAAGGAAGCAAGATTTATTCCCCCAAAATTGTTGAAACAAGACAGATGAACAGAGGGAGACAGAAAGCAGTGTGAATGCAGCGAAAGTGGATAAACATGGAGGTGAAAGCACAAGGGTGGGACCCTGCTGGGAGACAGCGTAAGAGCCATTAACACCACGCGGTGCAAACCATGTTTAGACGAACCCTGAGGATACACATCTGGATGGTATTGACAGAAGTGACCTTGCTACAAAAGCAGGGACATCACCAGCTCTCCAATACTGCAGGAGATGTCCCAAGCAAATAAAGGCCCTGTTTTCATTTGTATTACCTAAATCGAAATAATTCAACCACCTTCCAACAGCATTTTACATTTCACAATCACTACCTTCCCTACATCACGGGACATTCAAAACCAGCATTCACTTTAAAGGCTGTGTATGTTATAGAAGAGGAAACTGAGGAACAGACTGTCAAGAGATTATTCCTTGGTGCTTCAGTGCCTCCAGTTATCCCAAGCTTGCACAGTACATTAGTGGTCAGCAAAAGCACTTAAGTCTGAAGTGCATCAGTGTCTGACAGACTCCTATCTCTTCCATCAACCAAAGAGAAGGTTCTTTAACTTTTCAGGCCACTGAAGAGCCCAGCTGAAATAGTTTATTCTTTCTGTGTGGCAGATTTTGTGAAATGTCCCACAAATGGAAGGTTGCCTCTGGAACTCATTTATCAGGAATTTCAGCAATGCTCTACACAGATGTTGCATATCACTAGGCTGCTGCTAAAATGCAAAATGTTGTTGAACTCAAACATGAAGGATTAACTTTACAGGACTTTAAACTGAAGAACTCCCATGAACACTGACTGCAATTCCCTCTCATGGCAATGAGAATATCCCAACATCCAAGAGTGAAAGGACCAAAGCAAAAAACTTGACAGCCCTCTGAGGTTCACTGGCACAATGTGCCTGGCCAGGGCCCTGTAGGCTGCACCTTGTCCTCTTCCCTTCACACTTCTTTCTGTAATTCAGCTGAAATTCATATGTACTTGCTGAAGTTTCCCATAGCACTCAAGATTCTAGTCAATTTTCTTAAATTCTCAATATCAGCTATTATTTCTGCAGTGGTTCTAATATCCTTCCATATTTTCAACAGTATTTTCTCCCTCTGGTTCTTCACTGCCCACCCTACCTTAGCATCTGATTCCCAACATCCATCTCCTTCAGTGTGTGCCTGAAGCACTCAGACTCCCATTCAGTAACTGTGAAAAGTCAGTTCTTCGAGCAGGAGCCATTTTTTCCTTGACTTTCATAGCAACCTTTTCCACCCGTCACATACAATTCACAGGAGCTCTGCCTTGGAGTTTTTATTACCAGCCCCTTTCAATCAAAGGCACCCAGCCAAAATCAACCATCTCATTTATTAGTCCTGCAATGTGCTGTCCATCACTGCTATTCTTAGCATACTTTGCACTGTGTCCTAGGGATTGCTCATTTTAAGAGATGTATAGGGAGCAGGATGGCAAAGTGAGATTCTTGACTAATGCAATGGCATGACAGAGAGCCTGAGGAACAGGGATGTGCAGAAACTGCCCCAATGGCATCCATCAACAGAGGCAGAGACACATGTTTATCTTGTTTACAAGAAGCTTTAGAAACTGTAAGTGTTCAGGTTATTTGTAGAGCCTCAGTTTCAATTCCACAAAGCCTAATCTAAATTTTTGCTGAAGTTGCTGTATTAATAGCAGCTTCTTTCCTCCTGGGAACTATCAACACTATCATCTCTTGGACTCTTTAATACAGGCTAATAACAAAGCAAAGCAAAAAAGCAAACTACAAAGGAGACAACAACCCAGCTTAGAGAATTCTTTTTAGTTGGCAAGGAAATGAAAACTCCGTATCTACAAAGGTAGATTAAGTATTTCAGAAATGTATTTCTTATTCCTACATGATGAGAAAAGCTTTTTCCAATGGAGTGAAGTCCCTCAGTTCAATCTTAACATAAACATGAACTTTTCAAGTATTTTCTGCTCTTGCAGATCATCCATGTGCTTTTTAAAAACCTTTTTCTCAGCAAAGTAAAAAAAGTTCTTTAGCCTCCAAACTGAAGCCAGCTCTACATACACTCATAGGTCAAATCTCAAACTTTGCTATTTCTTTACATGGACAGTAAGAAAAGTGTGGCTGTTGTAACAAGCACAAATCCTGAAGAAGTGTCCCAGTCATGTGAACATGAGCTGGAAAACAGAGCAGCATTCTGGAAGTTTTCTAGTCTTACAAATCAATTTTGACTGCCTGTTGTACACACACTTAGATGCTTCTTCTACAAAGCCTCTTCAGTCCTTTCTGTGGCTCACCAGCTCACTCCTGCTTTTATATAGAGATCCTTCTGGAGAAAACTGTTTTTTCTTTCTTGCACCCTTGCTGATTTCCATGCTAATTAATCAATAGATGAGGTTCACTATAGGCCATCACTCCTCGTTACTGCACAGCTCACCACGGTGCTGGTCTGTCCATCTGCTGTGCTGGTGAGGCTGCCTGGTGCCACAGGATCTGCTGGCAGGCTCCAGGGCAGGCAGCCAAAGAGCTGCTGGCCTTCCAGCAGCATCATCCTTCTCTCTTAAAAATGCCACATCCTCCTACAAACACACAGCAACTGCTCTCCAGCTGAGCCATCCAAATTGCACCACTGCCTCAGCATGAAGATATATCCTCAGCTTTGAAACAAAACGTTTTTGTGCTTGGAGGATGTCAGGGGTTACCTACAGAAACCTGCCCAAATATTTCCCTGGGCTGTCGAACAGCCAAGCACAAGAACAGCAGCCATTCTGACAGACTAACAGGCCAGGACCAGCTCTCTACAGCAAAGAACCATTTTCTTGGTCAAAAGAGTGGCTTTACAAGTAAGCTATTATGTACTGGTTGAATGATACCCATAAAACTTCTTTGTTTTAAAGCTGATTTGATGTAGATGAAATAAATCACTGGGTAGTCCTAGTTTTACTGGCTTAATTACTTTTAAGCTTTTTTCTTAGTTTATTGTGCAACACTTTCAAATGCCCTCAAGTTCTCCTGATGCCTGGTATTCCTCCCACCAGTGTAAGCAGATGTGCATCTGGAAAGAACACAAGCCTACTATTTTGCTTGTAATAACCAAACAGACCTTATGGAAATAAGATTTCATCTCCTATGCACAGGAAAGTGTGAATAGTGCAACCATGACCTATGGAGGCGATGAAAGACTGAGCAAAGTGTTTTGGAAGCAGTTTTCACAGGAGCAGCCCAGGCAGATGCGTGGCTGCACCCAGAAGAGTGAGGACACAAGGCTTGTGCTGCAGCCAGCAGCAAACCACTCACTAGAACACATCATCACCTCCTGATGTGCTTGATTCCTCAGTATGGTAATGCAAAAATAATGTGGCTGCATCACAAGGATACAGTAAGAATATCATACATTTTGGATGTTCCGTCCTATATTAATATAAAGGATTTTCCATTAGGCAAGGACAGTCTTTCAGTAGTAGAGTAATATTTCAGGGGGAAAAAAAAATCCACCAGCTTTTCATTTTCTGAATAGGAAACAAAAAAAGCATTTCCAGATATCCTTTTGAAAAAGGACCATTGAGATGAATTCTGTTGTCTACTTCAGAGATCTTTAAGAGACATTCTGTAATTTTAGGCCAAAGCACATCACTCTGTCATGGGGAGGGAAGAGAAAAGAAAGGGGAAAACAATTTAATTTCCCCTGCTCATCTGAACACGCATCAAGTGAGCCTTTCAACAACCTCATAAAAATGTGCAAGGCAAGACAGAAAATAATTTAGGATGCATTTAGAATTTATTGACTTGGCCTGGTCATACGTTTGATAACATATCTTGCTGTTGGTATGGCAAGTGGGGAAAATAAAATTAAAGCTGATCTGTGAAAACTGGCAGGCTTAGCTTTAAATGGAGCTGCAAACCATACCAAAACAAGAAATACCTGATCTCTCTTTGGAAAATACACTCAAATGTCCCCAAATTAGCCATATTTATTGCAAAATAACTTCCTGAAGAAGAAATGGGCTACAAAACCACCCATGGTGGTAGGTATGAGAGACTGAACACTTCCACACTCGTCACTGGCCCTTTGCTCCTACCATCCTATGTGGCCAGTGAAAGCTTCCTTTACAAGAGAAGTTTTATTTCAGAACTACTGAAAGACACCCAGTATTTTACATCCTTGCTGTATTGGTTTGACTCTGCCTTATGTAGTACTTCTTGCTTGAACAAAGTCCCGGTGTTTTGTCTGGGGATGAGGAGGACACGTTAATTTTCAGGGAAAGGTGAGGGTGGTTTAAACCAAGAGCCTGTCCAGCGTGGATATATGAACTCCAGCGATCTGTTACACAACAATTCATCCTTTCCCCAATCCTTCCCCATCTCACAGCCAGGATGTTGCCAACTTGGTCAGCATGACTTCTGCAGGGATGGCTTTACGTGGCAAGGGACTGTGCCACCACCTGCCACTGAGAAGGGACCTGCACCTCTTAGGGAAGGCCAGTACTTGCTTGAATTATTTGTAACTCCAGTGGGTCTAACAGAAGGGCTTCAAAAACAAAATCTTAAAGAGTTCTCTGAAGGCTGAAGTGCAAAAATATATTAAGAGATCTGAGATAACACCATTTCTTTGTGGTTTTTTATCTCTTCAAACTTAAATCAACGTCTCTTCTGGACCTGGGGAATGTTTGAAACCCAGGCTGATGATAGCACACCAACCAAGGCATGCAAGCAGATCCCAGCCTGGACAGAAGACAAGAGTGCAAGATAATCCAGACACACTATTCATTCTCCCTAGCTCATGTCTGGAGTAAGTCATCTGAATTTGATTGTGTTTCAGGAGAAAATAACTAAAAGACCCAGTGGGATTTTTTTAAATTTACTTTTGAATACACTTGTGACAAGGGCTGGGGAAGAAGCCTCTTGTTGCAATGCCTTACAGCTAAAGAGAAAGCAATCCAACCTTTTACAAAATAAGAAGCACAGCAGAAAACAAAAATAGCCAAAAGCTCTTCAAAATGATCAAGCACAGTGTTACCCTGCAATCCACCTCTTGATTAAGGAAGAGGTTAGGGATGCTTCAAAGGGTACAAAATTTCACTGAAAAAGCCACCACCTCAGCACTGAGAAGAGAACAGCAAAGCCTGTCCGGGCTCAGTACCAACCTCAATGGCCTCTCCCCAGGATTATCTCTGTAGCCTCCATTCAATGCTGCTAAACACACCACAGCACACATTTAAGCTGCTAATTCAGCTCTCTGGTCAAAACAGGCAACAGAAGCAAATGGATCATTTCTCCCCAGACCATGATTTCAAACCTACGATCATTTATTTCTGCACAGCAGTGCTCACAAATTCATCCCCAGCAGCCCATGGAACACAAAGCTCAGTAACCTGACACTGTTTCCATGAGCCCAGATACAGAGATTGAAGGAAGGACCACTAAAACAAAACAAAAAAAGCAGTAAACTACAAGAGAGTTGATGATGTTTCAAGGCATGTAACAAGTCTCTCCTACTGATCACTCTGCCAGTTCTTCAACTGAACCACAACTGAAAAGCCAATTTAATAAACATCTCTCATGTCAACAGGCAGGACACCACCAGGCACCAAGAAATGTTGCAGCTCAGCAAAAAGATAATGCAGTGATCATTGGGTGGGTATAATAGAGGGATTATTTTACAATTACAGCAGCAATGAAAAAGCAATTTATACAGTAACACGCTGATGTACTGGCAAGCGCCTGCCCAAAGGGATTAAACAGAAGTCTGACACAGACTACAGACAGAAGAATGTCTTTAGAAAAGGTTTATGAACTTCCCTAGACAGTCGTATTTCTAAGCAATCTCCCTTAAAAACAGTATCTTGCATTTAGACCCATTTTAGGTAACAGGCACAATGCACAAATAAGAAATGAAGACCACTTTGACAATTCTTATTTACTTAAAGAAAAACAAAAGCATACATGAAAAGGCTAGGTCACCTTTCATTGCTTCAGAAAGTATACTTCAGTGGACCCCAAATTCTTGGGTTAAAAAAGGTGAAGGAACCACAGAGTTTACACTGGTAGTTCTTGGGGAGCTCCTGCTGCAGCAGTGACTTTGCTAGAATATTTCAGAAGCCCTCAGCAGGAATATTAGGGAAGCAACCATGAGAGAGGAAGCTATCCAGGAACACTGTGTGGATGGACAGAATGGGTCATAGGGTCTCATGCTGCTGAAGCAACACCCCCAGTACTCTCTGAAAAAGAGCTGCTTAACAGAAACAACTTGCAAGGATAACCTGCAGGTAGATCAGGCTCCCTTCCAGAGCACAGAACATCCAACTGAGAGGGGAAAAAAACCCATGATTCAGAAGAGAAATTCAGGTAGTTCAAAGGGACGGCAGATGAACATTTTTACAAACCACAAAGCTTTTAGCTCTGGTTGATTTATTAAATGGGTCGTCCTCTTTTTCCTATCACTTCAGGCAACAGCTGAATTATTCAATGAGCTCCAGTTGACTATGTTGTTTCTAAAACACTTGGGCTACCTCTGGGGAAGGAAGACAAGAGGCAAGGGGGAATAAAAACATGTTTAAAAGTTAAAGAATTTAACAGAAATGGGTCCTATTCATTTATGAGAAGTCTCAGAAGCAGAGAGGAAGTCGAGCATTTCTGCAGGTCTCCTGGGTAAGGAAACTTGCACCACATGGAGAGGTGGAGACGTGAAGCTCAGCTGCAAAGCTCACAACACGGGGGAAGCCTTGTTGCTCCCATACCAGCCCAAGGGTGATGCCCCTTCTGCTCTCACGAACAGGATTCATGGCTCCAGCCTCAGGTACACCCACCATGTGTTTGGAAACAAACACATGCGTTATCCTCAGAACCTTCCCATCCCTAACAGAACTGTCAGAAGAATTTCTCCTGCAGTCCAGTTGAGGGAAAAGCAATTTTCAGACAATCCTTCAGAACTTATGAAGTGCAGTATTATTTTTTGCCAGCCCAAAGCAGAGTGACTCAAACTGGACAGGGAGAACAAGAATGAAGCCAGCCTCTAAGAGAGGCAAATACCAAACCACCAGGCTAACAAAGTAACATTCCTCTGAGCACACCATTTCTCACGGATCACCAGTTCCAGGACTTAAACTAATGAAAACACTGTGTGATGGTCATGTGAACAGAGGTTAGTTTTCAGATGTTTTTCAGATTTCAGCAGTAGCAGAAGTGGTTGGTCATGAAGCAGCAGACAAGCTCTCACAAAACTATTTATCATCTAGCAGAGATTTTTGCTCCAGAGAAGGTTGGCTTGCTAGAAGAAAGCCTGTTGACAGCAGGGAATCCTGCTATCATTTGTGCTTGCTCAGTAATTGGAGCTGGATGCAGGAAAACACAGGGATCCATCAGCATCAGCCAAGACAAAATCAAATCAGGAAATACATAAAGAAATTTATATAATCAAAAAAAAGCAAAGGACCTGACAGCAAATCACTGAAGCCAAAACCACAGACAGTTCTTAACTACACAAAAAAAATTTTAAAACCCCAAAACCTGTAGATAATTTACTCACGTATGACGTATTTTACTACTGTTCCCAAACACTTGCAGATCACATATGTATATATGTATTTCAAAATAAAATGAGTTATTTATGCCTTCTTTAAAGATTACAGGAAATTTACAGGCACATAATCCGTAAAGACACAACCAGAGCATTCTGACCTGAGTAAATCAGAGGATTCCGTACGCCAACTGATGCCCCAAATATAAAGATTAAAATCAGAATGCAGCACTGACAGCTGGTAAGAACTTTGGAAATGTAAAAATGGTAAAAGTTAGCAAAACAGGAGTTAGAGCCAATAGTCAGGGGCCCAGACCTGGGCCCTGTAAGTCTGCCAAATCTACCAAGTTACCAAGTACCAGTACTGGATATTGAATTCTCTCTCTTCACCCTCAGGTGAGCAGGAGAAATAACAGTATATACTCACTGAATTTATCTTCCCTGAAGAATTCTCATTTCTTTCAAATGTTGTCTTGAACCAAAACACTCCATCCCAACTGCTGCATTGTCCTGGGTACCTTACTAACCCCTACATGGCTCTGATTACTGAACAGGCAAGATTCTTTTTCAGTGATCTCTTAATATTTCTTCCTGTGTCTTATTAAAATTTCTTCCCAGTTTCATCCTGGGTTGCCATTTATCTTTTGTACAGATGAAGACTGTCCAACCCAGCAAGTCCAGATTCTCATTACTGCAGAAATAGCACTGATGCAGGAATTTTAAATATGTGGGTTTAGTTGGTGCATGCTCATTGGGATAACTGTGAATGCAGTGTAAGAATTACTCATTGCAGTGATTTCAAAAGGATACTTTAACAGCTTTTTGTAAAAAAAGGAAGTTTGAGCTTCTGAATCACCTGTGTAAAACAATCAAATCTGCCTATTTTTTTTAAACTAAGAACAGTCTTTTTGTTGTATTCCAGTAAAGCTGCTTCATTGTAACCAGGCATATTGCACAATGCCAATTTTCAGCCTCTAGTGTCATTGGGAAATTCTCACTCGAGTAACTTCCATTCAGTCCAAGCCAAGAGCATTAGAATTTGTATAAAGCTGACGTGCTTTACCCAGAGAACAGCACCCAACCAATCCATTTCAAACAATCAATAAAGTTTACTACACAGACCCAAAATTCAGTATTGAGGACACATCTCTGAAGTAATCTAGAATATCATCCCTGGGAGAAAACTACTCAATAAAGCCACTTCATTTTAATGTTAATTTTGCTTTTTTGGTTTTTTTTAATAAGCAAACAAGATTATGACAGGAATTATGCAATAGACAGAAAAGGGGCTTATCTAAAGTAAATAAAGCCTTCTGTTTCCAACCAGCTGACAGCATTTGGTATTTCTCTCTCCTTCCCTCCCCCTCTTTAGAAGCAACTTTTCTAGTTACAAATCAACTTTCAGAAGAGATTTTCATGTGAGTAATGACTCCCTTCTTGGTGTGGCCATTCTCATGGCACCACTGAGCAGGAAAATTGATAGGACATGGTGCAAATTTGACAGTGAGCAGTTCAGACACCAAATGCTGCTTTAACTTGCACAGATTTTTTTTATCCTCACTTTTTGGAACACTAGGTACATTATGAAGAGCAATGCAAGCTTGAGGTGCACCAGTCAGTGAGTTCAATGCAACTCAGGAAGATTCACAGAGTTTCTATTCAAATAACTCCAACTTCCTCAGACTTTCAGAAACATCATCACACAACCCCGAGACAGCCCCCCCAAAGATGTCCTGCATTAACCAAATGATGTAGCACCAGCAGATAAGGGGCTGCCAGAGGGTTTTTAGTGACAAAGAAGAGGGGCCAAATGTTAAGGATGAGGAGCCTCTCATCCAAACCTCCCCTACAGACCAGTCCTCTCAGTAAGTTACAGGCGGTCACATTTTCTCCTGACAGCCACCAGAGGAAGAACACTGAGGGCAAAGCTCTGGGGAGAAGGTGCCTCACACCAGCCTGGGAACAGAGGAAGTTGCCTGTGAGAGCTCCCCAACAGCAAAGCAGAAGTGTCAGGATGTGCTGGCAGGGTGAACCTGTGCACCTGCAGTTTCTACAGCATTCACAGTTCTGCCTGCTTGACATCTCAAGTTACCAAGGACTCCAGGCTACACCTGACTGTACAAACAGCCATATCCATGGACACTCTGACATTCACAGACTACCAAATAAACTAGAAAAATGGAAAGGACAGAGGTACCACAGTATTCAAATTAGAGCTTTCAAACCACAAACACAACCAGAAGCAGACAGGACAGCAACCTGACATGGTCTCCAACAAGCAGCTTTAAACAGGAACATCACACATTTATCTACAAATTCCTCCCAGTTATTTTTTTACTATCCAGCAGAAACAGGTCAGATGTCCCATGTACATGCAAGAACTCCTAGTGGCTGTACTTTGTGGGGAGTGTTGAGTACATATGTTTCACTTGCCAGGTCTCTTACCACCTACTGAATACACAGGGATCAGCATCTGGACTCCTCACTGTTGCTGGCAACACAGACACAGCAAAAGGTCCAATCTTCAGCCCTGGAGCCACAGGTGCTTCTGGCACGGTGCCTGCTCTCATCTCAGCCCACATAGGGCATGTAGTATTTATTTTGTCAAAATGTTCAGAGACATTTAACCCGCCCAAGGACCGGCCACTTGTCTGCCCACAGGGGAGAGGAATGGAATTAGTCATTATAAAGAAAGAAAAAAAACCTCCTACAGCTCCTTTTACTCTCTGCTCTGTGAGGAACATGCCCAACTGAAGTGATTCCAGCAGAGGCAAATACCCTGAGTCTTTAGCAATAACATGAAGGGGAGTGAACAGGGGGCAACTCTCCAGGGTCTAGATCCTGGAATGGGGCAAGATGAGGTGTCCCAATATGCCTTTCCTCTTTATGTTATCTAAGAAACCTAGGTTCAAAACATCATTTTCAAGGAGTCTTGAAAATCTCATCACCCACTGGAAAGAGTAATTTTTGGTTGACTTACGCCAATCTTCAGAGAATAATTGTTTCCTGATATTCTCACAGAGGTAGTCAACAACACACAGAATGCCACATTAGTTCCCCACAGCCGAGCTAACAGACTTCTCTGTAAAGACCACACTTGAGTAGGGTTCCCCAGGACAAGAGCCACTATGGAACCCTTCTTCAACCTGATGATGGCCCCCCAAAGCTTGTCCTAACTCTCAGCAGCAAGATAAGCTTTATCCTTAAGAATGTGTGGACTCTTGACTAATTTTTTCTGTTTAATAAAAACAAGGCATACAAGACAGAAGGAGGAGAGAGGGAGGACAAAGCAAACAGTCTAGGATCCTCTTTTAGATTTTTTTTCTGTAGAAAAATAAACAAACCCAGGGAGCCTTATGGCACAGGAGGTTTTAACTGTTCTCTGTAGACCTTCCAAGCACAAAAAAGGAAAAACAAAGACATTAATCTGGGCAGTAACAATGCCAATAACCACATTCCAAGAGCCATGGTATAGTTAAGGTGCCTCACTGCTGCATCACCACCACAGCTCATCATGTCAGATAAGAAGGTGGAACTGGAGTTCTCCAAACCTATGGGAATGGAAATCTCACATCAATTCCAGGAAAAATCAGGGGAAAAGTCTTAACTTTCACCCCTTGATTAGCACTGGTCACATTTAAAGGATGACAAAAATACTTTTTCCATTCCCTTAAAATCTGGAAATTTCACGGGGAGTATTTCCCCAGCAATGATCCTCCTGCACTTGGCTCACTAGCTTGCTGTCATTCCAAATGCCTCTGGAAACATCAGCAGGATCCAGATACCCCAATTAAAAGCTGGCATGTACTCAACTGCACTGCTGAACAACCAAATGTTTGTCCTCCAATTGCCGTCCAACAACTCCCTCTGCAAAGTTGCCCCTCCAGCACTGTGTTCTGCACTGGGCAATAGTGATCTTCCCAAAAGTTTCAAATAAATATATCACTTTCCTAATGAAAACAGTGAAGTTTTACTAGGCATAGTACAATCAATTTACTTCTGTTACTCACAAAAGCTCTTAAAATCTGTCTTCAAGGCACTCCTAGCACTCCAACTATCTTTTATTGGATAAAAGTAGATCCTAGAAACTTAATTGTTGTCCTTCTGATACAACTGCCTCCTGTCTTCAACCCCCCAAGTCAGAGCTACTGAAGGAGACACTGCCATTAACTGAAGCCTCTACTTCAATAAAATCCACAGCATGAAAAATGCAGAAATAGGTCACTTGGAAGAGGGGGGTCACAACCACACAGAATTTGCAACCAACACATAGACCACGTATGGCAGAATAATGGTACACAAAGATGCTCAGCCTTCTCTACAGAGCTCTGCACATCACTGCTCTGACTCACGGTTCATGAGGCTCACACAAAATGTCTGCTTAGGAAAGAGCACCGAGATGAACTTTGGAAAAGGCCGGCAAAAAGAAAAAAGTCAACTCCTACATATTAAGCAATGGAGCTAGCACAGACAGTGCACCCACTACAGCAGAAAAGGCCTATTCCACTTACCTGCTGTTACTTAATTCACAACCAATTTATTTACATGAGATTTTCCTTAACAAACAACATTCAAGTCAAAGTCCTAAGTAGTTTACTTGAAAAGACAACAGGCAGCATTGAACTACAACATCTCCAAGAAGCTTAAGTGGGTATGCCTTACAACCCTTCTTTTTTGAGCTGGTCACTTGAACAGAGGAGTTCTGGAAACAAAACACCATCAAAATCATTCTGGCTCCTCTTCACTGCATGTAATAACCAGCTGACTAATTTTACCAGCATCATCTGAGCTTAGCACCTTATGATGTTTTAATTTATTTATTTTTCAACGGGCTATTTCTTTAATTTTTTAGCACCTTGGTATGCTTGGTGATCGTTTAAAAATATTTATCAGAAGATATGCTCGCCTGGAAAGAGAAAAATCATGCGAGATCTTATCAGTGTAAATAAATACCTGAAGGGATAGTGCAGGGAAGACTGAGCCAGTGATGCCCAGGGTAAGGACAAGAGGCTTTGGGCACAAACTCAACCACAGAAGGTTCTGTCTCAACACCAGCAAACACTTTCTCACTGTGAGGTTGACTGAGCACAGGCAGAGATTGCCCTGGGAGGCTGCAGAGTGTCCATCCTTGGAGACATCCAAAAGCCATCTCCAAGAGGCCCTTCCTGAGCAGGGGGTTGGATCAGATGACCTCCAGAGGTCCCTTCCAACCTCAACCACTTGGTGATTCTCTTGCTTCATTTTAGCCACCAAAATATATCCTACTGTTATTGAAACTGTAAATCTGCATTCCAGTTCCTCTCCAGACACTCCCCACCTAAAGCAAGCCAGCAGGGAAAAACAAACCTCAAAGCCTTTCTGAATTGCCTCCCCCACATTCAAATCTGCAGTGGTCATAAATTCATGCATAGTAATAATCAGCTTTACTTGGGGCTAAATAAACAGACTTCACTCAGCACTGCTTTCTAACTGTGGCACAGAAGACTGCGAATTTCCTTTTGCTCATCAGACAGGCAAATAAATATAAAAACTTTAGAAGAGTTTGTCTTCCAGGTACCTACCCCATCCACAACATGTCTGTCCAAATAATTAATATGCCATAATCTTAAGTGATACAAATTAAAATAAGAACTATCTGTTCCACACAGTTTAAAGCATCTTGTTGCATTTTCAGGCATGGTTTGAAAGTTACATTCCTCAAAGAACCAGAAGCACTGATGTTCTCCCTCAGATAACCCCAAAGTTACATCCCCTGCTTTCCTCAGCACACAGTATCCAGAAACTGTGACCCGCTTACCTTTATCTCAGTAACCAAGTGTTGACAATCCCTCCAGAATTCACTCCTTTAAGGGAAGGAGCAAAAGTTCAAAGTTATCTCCAGGAGATGTGCTAAAGCCTGCCTGCTGTGTCTCATCTCCCCAGTGCCCAGCTGGATCAGATGGCCTGGCAAAGCCGTCTCTGCTCACCTTCAGCCTCCCGTGATCCTGTTAAAGGGATCTCTTCAACAAGTCAAAGCATGCAAACATACCCTTCCCAATCTCCCTTTTAAAAAGCTCCTTAAAATCCGTCTCTTCATCAGTCATCATTGTAAAAACCTCTCCACACTCTGCCTATGTGACCTGATTTATTTAAAGAACAGGTTTCTGAGGTTCCTGTCTGGCAAATCAACTGCCTTAAATCAGGCACCTTCAATCACATGGTCCCCACTAGGGGTAAGAGGCATGTTCTCATGTGTATTTTTTATACCTGCAATATATTCCTAATACTCCAGCAGATATCTGCTCTCTGTCATACTCTGTGCTTGTTTAACCTTTACATCATTGTTGTCTAGAATTAATTCCATGTAATCTCTGACAGACTGTCTCCATGGTACTGACACATCGCCCCACATTATTATATGCTGACATTCACAGCCACTTCACGAGAAAAACGGTCCTCACTTAGATGCTAAATCAGCAGCCATAGTATGCTCTAATGTGCTTCTCACTAAATTGATCTTTGCTATTGTCAGCCACAAAAATGCAACTGATACATTTCACACAATCTTCATTCATCATATTTCAATTAAACTTCAATAAGACTGACTTCAAGAGTGCCACCATCATCACCAGATGGCTGAAAGTTCAACTCAGCACCAGCAAACATAACTTGCCGTGCCATCAACACTCTCCATTTAACAGCCTCCTGCTCCTGTTTAGTAGCAACTCACGGCCCCTAAAGGAAGAAACCCCAAAGATAACCCAGAGCTTGGATCTAGTCTGACAGTTTGCAGCATTTAAGCCACCTACAAGGCCTTGTGAAGTGTAAAGATATCATCACAGAATGTGAGGAACAGCAGAGCCTCCAATCTCCCTGCTATGAAGTATTTAAATACTCATGTGGATTTTTAGTTCTGGATGGCTTGTAAGCAAGCTGAAATTTTGAAAAGTATATTACAAGTGAGGCAGTGAGTAGCTCTCAAACCTTCTCGATAGCTGGCAGATTCCTGCACTTAGGAAATTCACTGAGTCAAAGGAAGAAATACTTAGCTATTTGAATTAGTGTATTGTCCCTCCAAAATAAGGAGTACTGGGCTACAGAGATTTATCTTCATTTCATCTTATATTACTTCAATAGGCAGCTAAATATAGAAAAATGGTAATTATTTAGCACATCTTTAAAGCAACGATTTCCCTCCCAATTAATTTCCAGTTCCTCAGATTAATTATCTAGTCAAATTTTCTTGACGCACACACTGCAAGAAGCTGAATGTGTTTCCTGTAAATTAAATCACCTTCAGAAATAATGATGATCCTGAAAGAACTTTCTGAGCAAAGAACCTGAAGTCCATTCCAGTAAATCTGCCTGGATGGGGAGAAGGCAGTAACTGATGTCACCAGACAGTAAACAATGGAGCTTGAACCCTAGTAACAATCTGCTTTCACTCGTCCTCAGGGTAAATGACCCCAGCATAATAACAAGTATTTCCTGCCCAAGTAAGAATGAAACTCATTCCTCCCCCTAAAAAACAGGGATCATCATTATTGCTCACAACACCAGCCACTGTGGAGCCCTACTCGGGAGTCTCAATGTCTATGGAGCCTGCAGACAGTCCAGACCTATTTTTGTCAAGTTTAGGGACAAAGCTCCTGTAAAAAATTTCTCAAAATATACGATTGGAGACTTGGTGAGAGAAGTGGAAAGCAGAGAGATCAAGCACTGCCTTCCTGATAGCAGACCAGAAGCACCACCAGGGCAGTGCAACACTAGCTGCTGCACCCAGGATCAGGCAGAACCCACACAGACCTTTCTCCACCCAGAGCCAGGAGAAGATTAGTTCCAACAGCTCCTATTATTTTCTTTTCAGCATTTCTGTCTTCTTCTACCCTGTGGCCTTATCCTAGAAAGGGCAGTGTTCCAAAAGCCAAGGAACAAAGCAAGAGAGGCACTTCATCCCTGAGGAGGGCACAGAGCTCCCCTGCACAGCAGAGTCTGTGCCTCAGGGGGGTACACAGGTACCTGTGCAGGGACTTTCCTGTCACAGCACACACTCCTCACCCAGCTGTGACAGGACTCGCCTTGAACCTGCATCTGAAACCTGCCTTCATATTTAATCCAATCCTCTGGCGTGCACCTGCATGGCTTTTGTCTCATGTTGGAGACATGAGGGGGCAGGAGATTCTTTGCAGATAAGAGATTACTTCAGCATTGTACAATCAGAAGACAAGAAGAAAAAAAAAAACCCTTACTACTCAAAGCTCTGTCATTTGAGCACAACAAAGGGGAACTTTTAGAACAAAGCATGTCTGAAATCAAATATCTGCTAAAAGCTTACACATTTCAAGCCTGTCTAGATTACTAACTAGGTCTAAGTGGTAAAGCACAATCAGACAACAGAAAGAAGGCAGGGTTAGCATACAGTGCGATGAACTTATAAAATATTTAAGCAAAGCATATGACCACTGATAATATGCACTTTGATTGAACAATAGGCTGTGCACATAAACAATATGGGGCTTCTGGGTTTTCTCATCCAAACCTCCAGCATATGGGTATCTGTGGGGCAGGAAAGAAAAAAAGTTTGAGAAAGAAAAATCAATCAATACACACAGGGACACATTCCAGATTTGCATGGTACAGTCCCCATAAAATATATTTGTAATATTATGCACATTCTAGTTTAGGAACAGACATGTACAGACCAAGAGGTTCTGGAACCTTTATTTGTTTGAGGAAACAACACAAGAGGAAGAGTTCTGCTCAGAACAGAGCTCTCGTACTTATGTCCAGTTAGCACCTTGAGCAGGCTGCTTCTGCACTGAGGCTGGACAACCCAAACAAATTCCATACTTTAATTATTAATAAAGCCCCACCCCAGCTCAGGCAGGCAGGCAGCTGTACAAGAACATAAGCTCATTAAATTACAATATTTTTAATTCACCTGCTTAAAAACCAAGCAAAGACAGTTTTTTTCAAAAATGAGAATACCAGAAGGAGATCAGGTAACAGGACTAAATTTCTCTTCTGAATCACACACTTCATCTGATCACAGCACTGAAACCACCCATGGACAAAGCCTGGGTAGGATCCCTTCCTGCTCCAAACCCCAGATCAGAGAAACCCCAAGAAAATCAAGCCAGCAGTGATAATTTCTTCTAAGAAACACCCAATCAGAGATGATCATTATTTACATGGCTTGCTTTACACTAAAGAGACTGGCATCAGGCAAAAGCAAGTTCTACAGGATCTCATAAAGGACACCAGCAGTAAAGTTCACTTGCTTACCAACCAGAGAGCAGGGGAAGGTTCGCATCCAGGAAATATTCCAGGTATAGTGTGTGACAGATCAGATTTGGACAAAAAGTGTGATGGAGGTTACAGGCTGTAGCTATGGGTTTATGAAATTCATGTCAGCCTGGGGACAGGCTGAAGCAGGAAAAGGGGCCACGAACTGCACACTCAGTTCCAGCATCACCTGGAGCACTGCACTGACCTGCACTGTCTGGACACCATGTCTGAGTCATCCCTCAGTTCAGGGAGCTTTGTCTCCTTTTGTCTAGGGGCATTCAAATCTTATCAAAAAAACAGCTAGACAACTGGGTACTGTTAATTTGTGTTAAGTGAGGAATTCTACACAAGGAGCAATGCTCAGGCTTTCTAGGAAGGTAACTCACAATAGTTTACTTCAACCTCTGTAAGTAGTAAAAATACAAAATCATTTCCTATATTAAAATACAGCAGATCCTATTTATGCTAGGAGGGAAAATATAAACAATTAAGAACACATCATATCATGCCCTTTGTCCTCCTTAGTCTACCTTCATTACCACTGATCAATTTTTCTGGAAAAGGTGAACAGCAGGTTCAAATCCAAACCCTCGAGAAGACATTAATTAATGTCTTCAGGGCTGAGAGTGACCCTTTGTAAACAAACATTCTTTTACAGATGCAGTAAGTTTGATCATCACCATGACCACCATCAAACACTACATGGTGTCCATGAAGGAGCTGATGTTATGCAAAAATCCAAAAGAAAATGAAGACTCTCTTTTCAAAGCTACTGTATCTTGTATGCCAGCAATACACTGTACCAGCTTAAACAGCTGAGAAGACAAAAATGATAACTAACAGAAAACACAGAGTGTAACTAGAAACAAATTCTACTCTGGAAATGCATTATTTAAGGCATTTAGACCTGCAACACTGACACTTATCCATAAGCTGGAGTGGTAGTCAAGTCTACACCCCAATGAAACCTTTCATGTTCCAGATGTACCTACAGTTGTTCTCATCCACACAACTACAGGTTAAAAACAAATTAAATCACAAAGTGATATTCTGAAGCACAAGTTTTCCACTGCATTTGTAGCTACTGTGTACATTTAGGCCCTTTGCAAAATGTTTCTTTAAACTGCTGCCTATTGAATATAAAGCAGAGACAAAAGCTGTAAGAAACTTCTGTAAATTCTGGGATAATCCCAATACTGATCTTATCTGAAAAATGCAATCAATACTGGAGATATAAAATATTAAAGAAATACTTAAGGTAGATGTCTCTACTTCTCACAACTACTACAGGATGGAGTTTGTATGGTTCTGCCACTCGTGCTGGGTTTATAATTAACTGCATCTGAATTAAACCCAGAAGATTTATGAAAAATTGATGTTACACCAGAACAACTTTTTTGCTTGAGGTGTCGACCTCCCCACTAAAGTTGAAACACTTATGCACCCCAGTTTTTACAACAATAAAATAATTACTTCTCTGTTGCTGAAGCTGCTCAGGACACCCTTGTAAACGAGGCAAGGGACTAAAACTGTCATAAAAGATAAAAAGAGCAGGGCAAGATTATTACGCTGAAATCCCAGGAGGTGACCAACATCTTACTTAGGGGAAGATTCATTCAAATTTCATCAACCTATTGAGTGAATAAGGTAGGCAGAAAGGATGCTGGTATCAAATGGAAATTAATGATGACCTGAATTTGAAACACAGCAATCGCCCACACAGAGACAGAGACTCACAACGCCTCTGTGCCGCCTGGATTCGTCAGAGAAGGCTGCATTCTGGGACATGTCAATTAAAATTAAGAATGAAATAACTCTGTGCAACGGTGCTGAATGGCATTTTCTCTCAAGAGACCACAAGTTCCTATTGAGATTTCAGCTGTGCAATCAGATTTCCATCCTTAACTCTTTCATTTCCAATGCAATTGATCTGCTCATGACACTCACTCTTTGCTTTCCTTCCGTTCTCAGCTAAATCCAAAGACATAATTTTACAGAATCCTGGACCTACCTGTAGCCAAAATTTGGACTGTACTTCTTCAGAGTTAATGAGACACAAGTGCTGCAGAACACCAGCTCTAAATGGCATTGGGCATTCTCAGAACTGAGTCTGGAAATTCAGGAACAAGACAAGAAACTGAGAAGTGGCACTGTAACCCCAGACTGAAGTGCACTGCTCAACCAGGCAACAATTCTGAGAAACTGGACCTCAAGAGTTGCCAGGGCCAATATTTGAGTTCCTTCTGTCTAAGGGAGAAGTCAGCCCTGGTCACCTCACACTGCCTCCCCCACACCCCGCGTGTCCCAGAGCTGCTCCCTGGCAATGTGAGCAGCCTGTGGTCAGTCCAGATGGGAGCAGGAGCCCTCACAACCCTCTGGGCATCCAGGGCTGCACTCCCACCATCAGTATGGTAAATACAATAGAGCAGAACTCCAAAACAGAGGGCATCTATTCAGGGTATATCATGAAGAGCTCAACAAAACTGTCTTAACGTCTTACCTCAGGAGAACATGGGAGTGGCATTATAAGAAGGAAGAAAAGTACCTTTTCCCAAATTTTTACCATTCAAAAATCCACAGGAAATATTAGAAAAAAAGTAGTTTAAGTGTTGTGTTTCAGTCATAAACTTAAAAGGCATTTTTCAAAAACATTTATCTGTAATTTACAACCAGGAGAAAACTAATTCTCCTTGTCCCTTTAAAGGAAAACCATGAATTTTTAGAAGAATAAAACAAAACACTTAAGGGAATTTTAAATACAGGAAGGAGGGATAAGGGCATGGGGGAAGAACCCAACAGACTTCGTAAATATTTTTGCGATTGCAATTGCCAAAACAGTATCCACATAATGTACCTCAGCCAAGTTTCTCTGAACAAGAAAATTCAAAGAGCAACAATTCATGAAATACACCCACACATTTGCAGTGTATTTATGCACACATACACAGCACTTCAGCTGCTGTGGACATGACTCTTCCTTTACTATCTTGATTTACATGACAGATGCTGATTTTACCAGTGTCTCTTTTTGTGGAAGGGCTCTGGAATTCAGCCAAGCTAGGCATGGGTGTTGAACATTATCTGCTATGCCTCTTGGTGAAGGTAGCAAAGGAAGAAAATTATATTTTGAGTAAAGTTTGCGCTGGCACTGTTAAGCTGAAATTTTGAAGTGTCAGCTTTGTGGGAAAAAGAAAAATAAAACTGATCCCATGTAAATGAAACAAAGATGATTCTGACTGGAGTCTCAAAAACCAAGAAGCAGGAAAATTTACTGGATTAACAGTGTGTCACACTAGATTTAGAGAAACTGCAGGCAGATGCTCCAGTTCCTATTTACACATCAAAACCAGTAGTCAGGTTTTCCAAATTATTCAGCAGATTGACACAGCACTTTTTAATTGATCTCTAATATCTGCAGCTGGTCCATACAAGCTTAAAGGTTTGAAAGTCTGTCCCTCAATCCTGGTTACCTATATAGCAGCAGTTTTCTCTTTGGAGGTTTGGCCCTTGAAGACATGGTAGGGAAAAATAAATTTTTAAATCCAACATATTAAGAAGTGTCACAGCTTTTTCAGCGATGAACTGAACAATATTCTCCCTCTCACTTTGCTTTTTCATACAGCTGATGGAATATACTTATTTTTGTATGTTAAAATATAAAAGTTGCAACTGTAAATACGAAGGTCCATCACCAGTACATAAAAAATGAATTAGTGCTTCTCTGCATTCCTTGCTGTGAGAGAAGGGTGCATTGTCACCTTCTGTTTGCTTCAAATCGCCTGAACATTATCCAAGTAACTCTTTTTTGCCATCTCCTACATCTAAAATGACTGATGGCTGCTGGTTTTGATGTAATTACAAATGGCTCTCCCCTCCAGAAACAACCTGCTAAAATGAATATTCTACCTTAGAAGCAAAGTATTACCCTTAAAAATTGCCAGCGGTGTGGACTAAAACATAGCCCTGGTATTACTGCGCCACGAACTGGTGTCATGGCTGTCACTGACAGATGAAAAGCTGAATAGGAAAGAGAAAAGAAATGGGATGTGATAAGATTGCATCATAAAATACAAGATAAATGTGTCACCATGACCAAGATGCATTCTAACCCCAGGTAATAAAATAACATGTCTTGGTTGAAAGAATTACCCAGATGAGATGAAATTGCTACGGACAAATGTGAAATGTTCCTTGTCTAGCACACATGTACTTACATTTACATATGTTAATGCGAGGAATACATTTTTTAAAACTCTTTTAAACATGCTATAGTCAGAAACACAGACCACTCCTGTTGGTCAAATAGGAGAATGAAGAACTGGAAAGTATAAAAAGCTTACTAAAACACATGGGTGGAAAAAAATATATATATTACTGAAGAACAGAGACAGGAGCTGCAGCATCAGGTCCTGACTCTTAGTGCTGGGATACAATCACCCTGCAGAAGTGAATTAACACCATAACCAACACACTTCAAAAAGCTGCCAAATATTTAAGAAAGATCTACTGACTTGCCTGGCAGTGCTAGAGGGTAAAGTCAGGCTTTCAGCACGACTGATCCATTGACATTTCAGTCACAGTGTGGCTAACTTCACCTAACCACAAGCATCAGGAGGCACCCTTGCCACTGTCCCAGGGCACTGCCTCCCTTCCTGGGGAGGAAACCAGAACTTTGTTTCCCTCCTATTTGCAAACCAGCCCGTGGGTTCATCTGGAACAGCATATAAAGGATGCAAAGCACTTCTGAAGCCCCAATCATAGCACCGAGGGCTTCAAGGGACGTGTAAACCAAGGCATTATGCACACCTTGAATGCCTAAATTCCCATGACTTAAGAATGGCCATTCTGGATGCCCCAGTAAGACAAGGTCACACCAGGAAGGTGCCTGGAAGTAAATTATGTCCATGGGAGAACATCACCATGACCTAATGCAGAACCAGAGCAGCTGCACAACAGAATTTATGCCAATATAAGAGACAGTGGTGCCATAAAAAATTTCCAGATACCCTTTCAATATAAAGAATTAGTTTGGTTTACCAGTGATTAACAAGGATTCAGGAAGGTGCTGATGGAGAAATCTAGCCACCCACATAATCAGCTCTGTAAATAAGTAATTTTGTCCATTCACAACGATTTGTTTTACATTACTGCAAAACAAATGTGAAACTGTGTGAAGCCCCATATGTAGTCTTTTGTAGGGTTACACTATGTGTGTTATAGAAAAGCAGGCCTGGAAGGCCCAGAGGTGAGCCTCTTCCCTAGACCCAGAAAGCGTATCCAGGTCACCAGGGATGGGCTGAGAGACAGAATCATGGGTTTATGGCCTTCTGGACCTATTGTGTATGAGTATTGTGGTTTGTGACCTTATAGGGTACTGTTTATCTTTTCTGTTTTTATGATGGCACATCCTGTGTGTAGGATGGTATAAAGGGAATTTTCACTGTGTAGTAGAAGGCAGTAGCCATAAGGGAGTAGCCATGGCAGTAGCCATAGTAGCAGTCATAGGAGCAGTCTTAGCAAGTAGTCAGAGTGATCTGTAGCAGTCTTAGTCTCTGTCTAAGAAAGGACTGTAGGGTGTAAGTATGCTTGTTGTCTTGCAATAAAGCAGCTTCACTTGATCACATTGATCCGGCGTGATGTCCCATCATTCATCTCCCGCAGTCTTTCACACCAGTTTTTTATCAGTCCTTTCTCTGGAGCTACTTGGAATTAACATACTTTCAAAGGCCTGTATTGAACTCCTTAAACAAGTGACTTTATCTTATTCAAATCTGGAGCTCTCATCTCTGCATAACTCTGGTACAGACACTGGTCTGTGTCTTTGTTAAAGCATCAGACACCCGACCAGCCAAGGCCCACTCACTGCCAAGCCCAGGAGCCAAAAGGGCCTTTATGCCCTTAACAGCAAATTCACCTGAGAATCATATCAGAAGAGAGGGATGCAAATATCTTCAGATGCAAAACTTACTAAAATAATTTCCAAAAGTTTACAATTCAAACAGCAGAATAATCCTGGTCACACACAGGACCTGTTTATATCTCAGGGCTCTACCATCCATAAACAAATTGTGCTGCATCTCTTTCATCAGCTCCTTAATTAATTACAAGCTTGTACTTTTGAAAGGACTTCTGAACATTATAGGTGATTCTTCTGATCAGTCTTACACTACACACATCCAGAGTAATGCTACTTAAATTAAATCATCTTCTCAACTCCATGTATGTATTTTTATACTCTCACACACACACAAAAATACAGTCTCTACAGTATAAAAATAAGCTCTTACTCTGGTTTCATTACAGACTTTAAGGAACATGTCTCTGAACATTACAGTAGTCTTGCTGAGAAAGTTTTACTGAAAATAAAAGTTCAGAGCTGTGCCAAGTGATTTAGCTTGCAGAGGCAGAAATTCCAAAGCTCAAAAATTCTCCAAGTTTACTTAAAATACTTTCTTTTCTGAACACTGAAGAGTTGTGATGCTAAGGATAGATGTGTGGGATTAGACAAAAGGGAAAACTCAGGCATTTCAGTCTCCTGCTGTAAGCAGGTGTGGGACTGACTCATCAGAGAGGCAGAGAACACCACTGAAAGTTATGAATCTTCACATTACTGCAGTATTCAGGGAGCACTCAGCTCATGGAGTTTCCACCCCTTAATACAACAGAAAGGACTCTGCCCACTCATTTGTAGATATAAAAGATTAAGCTGCCCTAAAAAAGCAAGTATTGCTCATCTGGCTTCTCTCAGGTGCAGTCACAGATGCTCATTCTTAGGTATAAAGGCAAATTAAAAAAAGGTCCCAAAGCCTGGCTGTAACTTAATGACAGAAGACACAAAGGACACAGTGAAATTTAAAACTACCAATGTTTGAGTTTCAGCTTTCCTTTTATCAAGAATTTGAAATACGCTCTCTCTGGTCTCAAGATTTATTTCAGGGACTCCATTTACTCTTCAAACCTCCACTGGAAAAACAAAACCAAAGAAAACCTACTGGCAAAATCCTATGTTTCGCTTCTCGCATGCTACTGAAACAACAGTGGTTTTAAAAAACCCTGAAGAATACAGTCTTGCTATTGCTCTGGTCTGTCCTTGGGAAGATCTGACCAAATCAAATGTATACAGAGTTCCCAGGCCAAGGCACTTGAGATTTTGCACTGTACTGTCACCTTGTTTCACCAGCAAGAGCCGTCACATGAGCTCCTGCCCACACGCTCCAGTTCATCCCACGCCCTTTTCTTTCTCCCAATAACTTCATACAGAGCCACTTCTCCCTGTTTCATGCCCAGGAGGAAGGCACAACCCTTCCAAGGGCCTCAAATGGCCTGGTTCAGGAGACCATTCCTCTTTTCATGAAGCTATAGGGTTTGCTTCAGTTTTTCAGCTGGATCAATTTGCTGGTTTTGCCCCCAGAGTGGTCCCCAAACACATGTGCATCACCTTGCTGCACGCTTTGGGAAATCAACAGCCAGCAGCAGCAAAGAACAGGATTTTCTGAACCCCAAAGCTGAACCTCCCTACTCAAAATGCAATACTCACAAATATTTTCACAAAGGAGAACAAGCAGTGGTACAGTTTGAAGCAGAGCTTTTTAGAAATTTCCCTGCAGTTACAGCTACAGAATTTTGGTAGCACAGAGGAAATAACTCAGAGCAACTGAGGAACAGAGGCAGGAACAGGTAAAGACACACTGAGAATATGCTAAAACCCTTATATTCAGTAAAATGCCTTCTTATTTTAACACTCAAAAACAAGGACAGAACTTCTTCCCATGGCCCTGATCCTGCTCCTACTGAATCAAAACCTTCATTTACTGGCACAAATCAACTCCTAGGAGAAAAGTGCTTGTGATTAAACATTTGTGAATAGTCTTGTTATAAACATCCAATCCATCCAGTTTCAAATGTGATTGTTTAATATTCTTTTTTTCTCCCTTTTATCTTCCATAATCAGTATTTCTACATTTGGAAAGACCTTGAATGCACATACTTGTTTTTAAAAAAAGTAAATAAACCAAACCAAACAAAACCCACCGAAACATGTTTTTATTTTTAGTAACTGCAATGAAACTTAAGGAAAAATTGCAGCCAGCCTGATGCTCCATGGACAACAGCTCCAGGTCTTCGGGACAGGTGGTTAAGCAATAGGGCCTCAGGAAGTGCAGTTGCTGGAATGCTTTGCTTGGTATGGCCATTGCTGTTACAAAGCTGTGCACACACAGGCAGTCACACAAAATGGACATTATAGGTCCTCACACCTCAACAGCTCCAACAGCACTTTTAAAGGAACACAGTTCCTGCTGAGACATTTTCAGAGACAGAACACCTCTATTTCCACATCCTACACAAGCGTCCTCCTGCAGATCCAGGGCTTCCTCATTATGCTGAAGGACTCAGCTGTGCAAGCTCCTCTAGAGAGGTAAGGCACATTCTCACACCTGAGTTCTGACGTTCCACACCTGAATTGGGCAGAAACTGCCCGAAGAGTTCCAAAATCCACCCTCCTGTAGAGAATGACTGCCTCTGTGGCAGAGCTCACACGAGAATGTGCTTCTGCTCAGTTGCTCCTGCACGCAGTGAGTCTCAAAACACATTCCCTGTGCCCAGCTCTGCTACAGAAGTCAGAACTGCTGGCAAAGGGATTGCCTGGGGGAGCAAGGAGGACTCAATACTGGAGACTGCTACATCTCCTCACTCCAAGGTAGTAGAGCGTATTAGACCTGTTTCAGGCTGTCATATGTGAGAATGCATGGGAGAAGCCCTACAGAGATCCATGCCAAACCTCACACTCCCTTCTTACTTGTTTTTTCTAATATGACTTGCCCAACTGTTTGGAAAATATTGCATGCTGCACCTCCATGAACATTTCTTCTACAAGCTTTCCATCATTGGTATAGCCTCACAGCAGGGATGTCACTAATGCATTAACTGAACTTTCATCTTCCCAGATCAACGATTTCATGCTCTCTCACATCAGTACCATCCTCTAGTGAAAGGCTCCAGGAACAAAGTGCTGAGGAAGGACAGCCTTACTGAGGTCAGTGCCTGAATTTAGAATGTTAATAAAGTATTTTCCAAAGCAAGGATAACAGAGAACCGAAGAGTTTTTTGGCAAAAGTCACTTTAAGTGACACCTTTCCCCTTCACAACTTCATGGCCCCAAGGCAAGCCAGCACTTTAGGTTTCACATCCAGATCAAAGCTGTATGTGACACTGCATGAACATATATTTTAACAATTCCAGACTTCAAAATCCTTCTCAATTTCATAAATTCTACTTACTTCCCAAGCCACTGCAGACTGCAGATACTCAGCACAAACTTCTACAGCCTTCATCCCTCACAAGCAGAAGGAGAATGGCTGAGGGAGGGCTCAAGAAGGTGACACCCACCCTCCACACTCACAGCCACATTTATGGTTTTCAGCATTTGGTTCCTCTACCAGTGCTCTCAGGTACAATGCTGCTTTTGTGGCCCAAAACTTCAGGAAGCATCACTATTCCTAGCAAAAGCGTGATTAGAAGTTACTCCTCATTCTTTTTAATTACTGTTTCACAGCTGTCTTTATCAGAACACAACAGGCCTTCAGTTAATGTGGCAGAAGTCCATTCGAGTATCTCTCCTATCTTTATCTGTATGGATTGTATAGACTTGTCATCCACCTCAAAGTCATGTATTCATTTGGTATAGTTTTACTTAATTGTGATCATTACAGCTAAAGAATTACTTTCTAGAGTCCCTGTAACTGCACAATAAATTTATCTGACAACTCATGGCTTAAAACTACCACCTTTCTTTAAGCAAAGCATTCTCTAATAAACTGCTGTGCTACCAGACTGAACAGTTATTCTGTAAAAAGACCTCAGAATGAATCCAGAACCATTACTCCAACAGGAAAGATAAAACAGCATATCTCTGTCTGATCCTCAGCTGTGACAGACAGCGTGAAAATTAAAACCATGAGATTTTTTTGTTTTGATACGGAAGAAGAATTTACAAGCTAACTGAAAAGCATGACCTAAAGTGATTAACTACAACCTTTCACTCTCACTCAAGCTTTTCTGCCTATCAACACAGAAAACCAAGAAGACATGAACACAGCTGTACTGCACGGGTCAAAAGACATTAAATGCACCTTTTTTTACTGTTAGCATTCTGCTCCTTACCTTCAGCCTTTTCCTTTATGTATTAAAAAAACCCAGACAAAACCAAAATCCCTTGAAGCCGCTAACTAGATCTATCTATCTAAAACTCAACAATCCATTGCAAGTAATTTGACAGGTACAGTAGCTGTGGGTCAGGCAATATGAACAGCACCACAGACAAATCAAATCCCTCCCTAAAAAGCCCACAGGTAGCATGACACACAGACAAGCACCCAAACAAACCAGCATTCGGCCACCTCCAGCAGGCAGGACCGTGATTCCAGGGAATCCTACAGACAAAGAAATGCTCACTCGAAGGCCCAGCTGAAAGGGCTACTTTCCCCTCAAGGGAATCAGCATCCTATTTGCATCATGAAATGATTCAGCCTTCTGTTACTGAGATGAGTGAGTGGAACATAGCATATTAAACCAAGGAGAAACTCTAACAATTCCAGTGCAATGAGGCTAAACAAATTCAGGGATGTATTATCAGTGATGCATTATTGTTGCATTTTCTTATGCTAAAGTACTCTGTTTTAAATTAAAAAGGCAGAGGAGAAAAGGGAGGATTAAGAAAAAGACACAATCTCATCCTAGCTGGAGAAGCAGCTCTACCCTGCCACCACCTGAATTTATCGGGTTTCCTGAGGCTTTCAAGGTAGGAGAAGGAGGTTACCCAGGAAAAGCACCTATGAATTACAGGAGTCTACATGATCTCTATTTATTCAAATTTAGTGTGCAACAGATTTGCCCTGGAATACCCAATGACACTTGAAAGTAAAAAATAATATTTGAAATATTTTTGCACCGAGTTGTAAGTCTATTATAATTATTAAGATGACAGCCAAAAAAACTTTATGTTTAAGATAACATTTAGAGTGAAAAACCACTGTTATTTCCCTAGTATGTCCAGCAACAAAATCAAAGAGAAAGCCAGGAACACAGTATGGGAAAAGCAAACATTTAACAAAAGCACAATAGCAACGCTTTCTCTTTTAAAAGCACTGTTTCTAGCTGTTCATGTCAAAGAGCTCCCTAGATTTATTGAGCAGGACGAGAAGGTCAAAGAACACAAAGGCTTGCTTTTTTGGGTGTTTCACCAGTTAACACAACAGAGACAAAAGCAGAATCCCTCTCGAATGCTCTGCTAGAAAGAGCAGCTCAGCTTTTGCTCTTAGTTCTCAGCTAAAAACGAAAACACAAGTAAACAACCCCTTCCAGCGCTGACAGCTTTCTCCACGCCCTCAGGACCCCCGCACACGCGGCCGCAGAGCCCGGACAGCCCGAGGGGAAGGACACAAGTTTCGCACTAACCTGTTTGAGTTCCGCAGGCATTTATGCGAGGTGCCGGTCCCGCTGTCCCCAGCAAGGAACACCTCCGGCTGCCCGCAGCCCCTCCGCGGACCCAGCCTGCTGCTCTGACAGCCTCCGGAGCCTCCTCCCTGGGCGAAGCTCGCTCCTTTTGTACCCGGACCGGCACCCCCGGCGCCCCGGAGCCCCTCCGCAGCCTCCCTACGGACTGAGCCCATCCAGGGAGAAGCCCCGCTCCGCCGGGAGGACCGGCACGGCCGCGGCTCCAGCAGGGGACGCGTCCGCGTCCCTCTCACATGGCTCTGCCGCCGCTGCCCGGCGCCGGGAGGCTCCGTGCGGGGGGCGGCACTGACGGGCAGCCGCAGCCGGAGCGGGCTGGGGCGGCCACGCCCGGCGCGCCGGGGGAGAGGGAGAGGGGCAGGGCCGGGGAGCGGGAGAGGGGCAGGGGCAGGGCCGAGGGAGCGGGAGAGGGGCAGGGGCAGGGCCGGGGGAGCGGGAGAGGGGCAGGGCCGGGGGAGCGGGCAGAGCTGCGGGAGCAGCCTCAGCCGTGGCCGGTGCCGCCGCGTGGTCCCTCCGGCTGCCGGGGCTGCACCGAGCGACTGCGCGCCCGGAGCCCCGGGGGTTCCCCCGCTTCCCGGCCCGCCCCCCCGGATCGCTCCCGATGGATTACAGAGACAAAGAGGGAAACCGCCTGTTCCCAGCGTCTCTCGGAGCGGTAACCTGCCGGCTCCGGCGGCACAGAGCCCTTCCCACAGCGCCTGCCCGGAGAGCGCAGCTGCCTCCGGAATTACAGGGCGCTCTGCAAGAAAGCACAAGAAAGGAAACCTTCTCGTTTGCTTACTTTTTGCACTTCACTTGGAGATTAATGGCATCCCTAATGCACCGACACCAGAGAACGATGATCTTCATCACCGTCTCCTCCCTTTTGCATCTTACACAGGTGCGGTGAGGCTCAGAGCTGAAAAGTACAACTGGCCCCATTTTAAAAAGCCATTCACCTGCCCACAAACCTGTCCCACATTCATTAGAAGACTATCTGGATAAATTACTCATTACCAAAATGAATGCCAGGTGTGCTATGCCTTGCATCCACCACATTCTGCAACAAAAACTGGGACTTCACAGCATGGGTCAACACAATTTTCACATCCATCTATTTCTAGTAAATTGGAAGTACTTAGTTTTTAACATTCGCATTAACAAGGCTGTGAACCTCTATGAAATACATGGGAAGGAGAGCCTTCCCGTATTTCTTATTCTATGATCTGATCCTTCTTTCTGCCTTTTCCACAAAATTGCAGGAAGTGATGTATTAAGTATTTTAAGACATCAAGTCTTGAAATAAAGAAATGTAGGTTAGTAGCTGTAAACCAACCTTAACTAAACCTGAAGCATTTTCCCCCCTGGAGCCACAACAGGGCAAGAGGAGATGCTCAGCCAGCACTCAACGAGAGCCCTGCCCTTCCATGGAGCTGTTGGCCAGATCTGGGAGGGATTGAGTTCCCCAGTGCTGAAAATCCAGCACTGCTTGCAGACACCAGCCAAGGGGCAGTGGTAGTTCTACCTCTTCCTACTAGGTTCCTGCAAGAAGCAAATCCAACAGTGTAACAGCTGGTGGCTGAGCAATGGTAATTAGGGACTGAAAGATCAAATTAGAGACTATTGCTGGAAAACAGGCATAGTTAGAGACAAGGAGACCAACTATACACCAGGAAGAAAGGTACAATGGAATTGCCTGTAATTATCAGGATAGGCACCTTTGCACAAAAGGTTCTTTTCATCCCAGCTTCAAGTTCTCTGAAAATTTTAGAACATCCTTCCAGTGTCACCATAACTAACAGTTAATTTGTGTCAATCTTACTGGAGGAACCTGAAAAAGTGGCATCTCCTATACAGACATTTTAGAGTGGAAGAACTGTTTCACACCTATTTAATCCTAATTTCAGCCTTCCTACTACTGCCAATGTCAGCATTCCAGATGTATACTAGAGCTAAGGCTTTGTATTTTAGTAGCAGAGAACAGAGCAGAACTACATTACCCGCTCATCCTAGTTTGTTTAAAAATAAATGCTGTAAAGTTTGACAAGGGCAATGGCAGATGTTGCACAAGGTTTAGCTGAAGTGATTTGCTTCACTGGAGGGAAAAGATGTGTTCTATCTCCAGGGGAATAATTTAGAGGCAACTGCAGTGGCCATTAATAAAACACGTAAAGGCCAAAGCAAAAGGAATGAGGTTTGTAGGAGTCTCCTGTACTTTTGCACAGCACTCTCCCACCCCTTCTCCTTGTCCAACTTTTCTTCAGTTAACAAACTAAAATAGCTCCACTTTTGTTGAGGCCATGCTGGCACAGAACAGCACCATTCAATTTAGCCATGCACCTGGCTATGTGCCAGACTTTTATACACTGTCAAAGAAAAAAACTGTGCAAATCCCATATCCATAGGGCACTGAAGGAGCTACTCCTGCATGCAAAGCGACGAAACTGAAAACCTTCCTGGATGGACTTGCCAGTTCTTACTCACATAAGAAGTCTCTCATGCTGTAAACCCACAGGTATTTGTGCAAGCCATGCAAGATTAGTGCTGCTGAATTTTGAAGTCCCACCTGCTGGAGTCAGGTTGTTATTTAAAAACATGCTTTTCCTTTAAACTATAAAATAGATGCTTGTAGGCCTTCTGATTGTAAAGTAAATTTTGAAAATGTTTTGACTCAAAGCTAAATTTTTTTTAAGGGAAATTACATCGCAAGTCCCCTTAGCCTCTTGCAATATTTTACCAGCTCATATAATTCTGAATGCTGAGATTTGGCAATGTGAAGTCAAAGAACTAATTACCTAAAAAAGAGTTATGGATTAGATCCCTAAGGTTATACTGAGTTTCCAAATTCTGGCAACAAACACTCTATCCATTAGTATCAGACTGCTGACTACATCACAACCTTCCCCTCTTTTTTTTTAATGAACCTTAAATTCTTAATCTGTCACATTTTTTTCCAGCTGCAAAAGTAGGGTGAAAACCTTCTTTCTTCTTCCTGAGAAATTAAAAATTTATAAATAGGAAGGGATTTAATTCTTTGGAAGATGGAATAGTATAGTATCTCAGCCAAGCTCTCTTTTCTTATTTTCTCCCATTACCCTTAAAAAATTCCCCATCACTAGTGCTGCTCTATAGATTGATCTGCTCTCAGAGGCAGTAAAAAGGAAATGGTTTACAGCTCTGCCTGGGATCATAACATATGGCTTCAGTGATATGTAACTTCCATAAAGCCACCAGAGCAAGCAGGCACGAGATGAATGAAGAATCCCAGCTAACCATATAGGCATAAGCACCACCATCACCCATGGCAATTCTCTGAATTAGAGAGCCTGTATTCATATAGGGCTTCCATGCCAAGGGTATTTTATTGTCCTCCTGTGGATTTCATGCAGCAAATAAACAAGGTAAGAGGGAGAACTAAAAGCACAGCACACTGGGATGTGTCAGAGTGCCCTACAGTAGTGATTTTAATCCAGACAAATGAAATCAGAACATTCTATCTCCGAGATACATTTTGAAATCTTTTCCTGTTAGCATTATCGTAATTTTTAAATGTATTTGAAAAGTTACAGGAGCCCTTTCAAAGCATCTGTACTTGCTCCAAAATGGTTGCGTGACTCCAGTAGGACACATCCACCCAGGTATTTTTAACATTGCCATGAACATGGCTTTGACAGTCTTCTTGCTCCCCTACTGCAAGGTTAGAAATGGAGACAAAGCCAGGCTGCCTCAATCAGGGAGCTGTTGTGTATAAATGGAGGATAAATTTAGGTGTCTTCGTTATTTAAGAAGCCAGTATTAAAAAAAAGGTCTAAATTATCACAAGGCTGAAGAACAATATAGCAAAGAAGAAGCAGACATTTTCTATAGGCTGACACCATTAGGCATTCCAGAAATTCAGGGGATTTTAATTTGTATACCAACACAGCTTCCATCTTGCTACATTTAATATCAGTCAACTCCATCTCATCTAAGTTGTCATATGACAGGATGAGAACAAGGACAGTCTGGTGACAGCGCTGCTTACATTAGAAACAAAGGACAGAGGAAGGTACATGTCACTGCATATAGGTCCAGGTGAATGAACGACCTCTGTTTCTTCCCAGCAGCTTCATTTAGGTAAGAATCAACTACGTTTTAAAAAGATAAAAATCCTCCTCTGGTTCATGAAAAAAGAAAAAAAATTAGTTTATCATGACATTTATAACAGAATGACAACAGCAAGGAAAACAGATCAAGTTAAGGTTGGTACTGACCACAATTTCATGCTGTAGTTATTGGAAAGGAAAACAAAGACTCAAATGCAGGAAAGAAAAACCCAGTATTAACCATTTTTCTTTTCTTAGATTTTGTTTTGGTTTGTGGATTTTCCAGACGATTTGTGCTGTATTTCATGCTGCATATTACAAACCCTTGCTCAGAAGGTACCAGCTTAACACGTCATCCTCTCATCCAGAAGGCAAAAATGTGGTTTGCCATGATGTACTGGACTGATAACTGTCTGCACAATCTACCCATTTTCATGGTAATTATTGTCGTCTTCAAAACAAAATATGAAGCTGTTTTACAGTCCCCTCTGAAGAGAGAATTAAAGTCTCTGTGTAGGAAATTTATTCCAGAGCAGGTTTCTTGTATTTTAAATAGTTACATATGAAAATAAGACAGCAAAAAGGAAGAAGAGTTAATTGTGATGGGTTAGAAACACAGACACTATAGTTCTTTTCAATCTTTAACTACAGTATTCTAAAAATGCCACTGCACCAGCATTTTAGATTAACTCCTTAAAATGAACTCTGATGATATTCTACAGCATTTCCCCGTCACCACAACTACAGATAAAAAATATTCTCTTCAGCTAGTAATTTAGTAGCTTAAAAAAGAAGCATTTGTTGGGGTTTTGTTTGTTTTTTGTTTGGTTGGTTTGTGTTTTGGTTTTTTTTATATAATATCTAAATAAAGAGTAAACTGTAACATTTATTTAAATCAAAGGCTTTAATTATAGTTGGCACACAGCCTCAGGCTACCCATGGCCATCTTTGGCCATTCTGTTCTCAGTCACACTGATGACTTCAGTGAATCACTCCATTTGTGACAAAGCAAGCAGGAACATAATTTGAACCATTAACACAATGGCCTAAACTAGCAAAAGACTCAGTAATTTATCGATGTCATCACAACTCAACATCCATTTTGGGCTCTTCCAGCATTAGTTCACAAGAGCTGACAGACACTGCAGACAGCTGAATGGGAACTGTAGAAAATTTTTGAGTTTAAAAGCCAGGTTGAAGCCTGCAGGTCCAAAGCCCAAAGGGCTCAGGGGAGGAGGAAATTGCCAGGTTGGCTGCTTGGTGGTTTTAAAGTTCCTGCAGAAGCTTTCTGCAGCCACACATGGCTGTGCAAGGAAGAGCTCACACGGCTGAGCGGCTCCTGGGCAACGCCTCGCAGGGATAAAGCTCTGCCGCGCTGCACCCTAAGGATCAAGGCCTGTGTTAGGAACAAAATCTTTTCATCAAATTGGGAGATAGAGTGCAAAAAGATTTTGTGATGGTTTAAAATCTTTCTTCCTGAACATCCCAGCTAAACTCATACACTTGTATACTTGGGACCTAAATGTAGAACAACTAAAAATCTTTAAAAGCCAGGACAATTAATCATGTTCTGCTGTCTGAACCGAGAAACAAACAAGCAGGACATGAAAAATAAATCATGACTTTAATGTAAGATGATTCATGTCAATTATCAAGAAGCAATGTGGTAAATGTGACTAGAAAGTTGTTTTTGAAAAAAATCCTGTTAAACCTGATACTACTCTCTAATGTTTGCATTTTAATGTTCCTGTTTTAAGACATTTTTAATAATTACTTGCTGTTATGCTCGCTGATGTTGTAACACTCAGAGACATCATGCAAAGAACAACCTAGATGCCTGTTTACATAATAAGGAACACACTGCAATCAGAATTTAATTTTAATGTGTTTTTCTTCTATGTTCTCCTAGAAGAAAACATAGTTCTATTAGTAAAGCAATGTAAAATCATGGAAAATTACCATGGAACAGTGAATCTGTCATTCAATTTAAATATTTTTAATTTAAACCTGGCACAGCTCCAGGCCAGAAAGACTAGCAGTTGCGAAAAATCATTCTTTCACAAGTCTTGGCAAACAAAGTAAGAAAATCCTTGCTTTTCAGTTGCTTCCAAAACCTCATTCAATAAAAATTTACACAAAACAAAAGGAGTTGAAACTATCATGGCAAATGAAACTGCAAAAATATTTGAGATTCTTAGGGCAAACATGGCCTTTGCTTTGCACTATTGCAATCATTAGTACAAGGCAGTTGCTGTCCTGCAGACAAACATTAGATGGCACTTTGAAATTCAGCAGTTCCCACAGAAAGTTGCACAGCACACACTTAACAGATGAAGTGTGAGATGTGAATGTGAGGTACTTTTGATGACAGAAAAATGACATTTCTGCAAAGGTGTGCTTTTTGAAGCTGGAAGTAAATTTTCAACCTGCACATGTAAAGCTATAAAATAGTATGTAATCAAGTTTTGAGAAAAAACAAATAATATAGAGACTAAAGTCATTCTCCCTCCAGACAGAGAGTCAGTTTCTCATTTGCTGGGCTCCCTTTTTTAATTGACTAATTTGGAATCTACTTTTTAAACTAGACTCGCTGACAAAGTTTTATACAAACACTTCTCAGATAACACATCAGATTTTGAGTGGATTTTGCTGCATGCCAGCAGTTCTGAGCTCCAAATAACTCTCATAAGTGGGGTTTAAGTGGTTTGCTTATCAAATAAATCCCTTCTGGAAAGAACTGCACAGCTTCTGATTCAGATGGTCAAAGCTTCTTAGTTGTTGCTGAAATTGATATTATTATTCCCATTCACTTATATCCCTGTTTTTACCATCTAAGGCCTTAAATGAAGACTGAAGAATAATCACAGGAGTGAGACTATTCAAGAAACAGAAGAACAAGGAAATGTAAATTCTTGCTGGAATACTATTTGAGTCCATTTTCAGAGCCTCTCACACGATATATACTATGATGCCTGTTGCACAAACTTCTTTTTTTTCCTTTTCTTTTTTTTTCTTTTTTATTTTTCTTTTCCTTTTTTCAGTTAGGCTTCTGCTATGGAATTCCTCCTGCAATACATGAAGCAGGTTATAGGATTTCCTTTGGAATTTGGGTCATCCCAGCAGAAAGGCAAACAGCAGGAGCTCCTCAGTGGTGCCACATGCCATGCTGTCACTTTGTGAAGTCTATCTGCCACCTGCAGTAATTCCAGGAGAGCTCCTGCTCTGGCCAGGCCTGCAGGCTGCAGCCCCAAGCCACTGCAGTGCTTTGGGCCCGAGGAGCACCAGCTCCTGCTTCAGCTTCCACGTTTGCTGAGCTATCAGCCAAAGGTCCTGGCTCTCACTCTAAACCAGGAGCTGATGCTTTCACAGAGAGGGGACAATGTCCATAAAAAAAGTGCTCAAAGCTCCAACCTCCAAGCTAAATGCAATTATTATCATGTCCAACACAGCAGAAGCCAGGGACGGGGGCAGATGGGAACACCCCTCCCTGAAAAGCAGCTGAGTAATGGCTCCTGGGGCAGTTCCTAACTGCTGGGATCCCTAGGTACTGCAAACATCTCTCAGCTCACACTGAATTCTGATCTAAGAACTCATTCTCCCATGGGAATCATATTCCCAAATCTCCCTCCTCCTTCCCCCCGGAACCTTTGAATAGTTGCACATATGCAGAAGCTGAAACCTGACCCAGGTCACTCCTAGAAGCTCAGTAACTCTACTCACACTGAATTTACAGGATCAGGCTGAGGGCAGAGCCAGTGCCCCTGTAACTCCCAGGAACCTGCAGGCCAAAGGAACACGAGCCAAACTGCAGAGCGAGGGGAGCTGGGCAGGGGCAGCAGCAGCCACACAGCAGGCTTGGGGTGAGTGACACCAAACCGTGCTGTACCCCTCAAACAGAAAGTACATTCCTATGGGTTCCACTGGGTTTATAAAGGAATTAGGATTATCCCTGCAAGTTCTTTCAACATTTTTCTACCTATTAATACTGGAAGAAGGAGAACATCCATGGGTTAACTACCAATGAGTTTTTTTTCTTGGTATTTGGCACTGTAGCAGGAAATAGTACTGTAACACCAGGGAGCTGTCATGAACCGACAGCATTGTTGTCTGTACCTGACCTTACCTGTAAGGCAAAAAAAAGGAATTTTCCATGCTGTCAGTCCCTTAATATGAGCACAAATATGTTATATAACACAGAAAGCCAAGAGGCACTTAAAAATTGAGCTAATTACATAGAAGTTTACACGCAAAGATGGAACTGCATTCTGTATGAGATGCAGAAGGGAGAAAAGGCAAGGTGAAGATTCAGGGAAGCTCAGAGCCCGTTTTTGCTTCTTCTCTGGATATGTTTAAACATATATACAGTATTAAAGCACCCATAATATACAATATTAATGCACCCATGTTCTTACTATCAAAGCACTGGAAACAGCCTCTATATTCTAGCAGCCTGCACTACGTCAGTGTGGAGCAGATTATTTCAAATAAAAGTAATGAAATACAGACAGAAGCGTTATTGTTGCCCAGGCTGACTCAGAAAGGTTAACTTGATGGTATTTTCTTAGAAAAGCAATTTGAGCTAATCTTCTTGTATTTTTTTAAAATTCTCACCATGTGTTCTGGTATGCTTTAGAGTTCACCTTTTATTTGAAAATGACCCTCAATTCACTAAATGTCATTTTTGGCAGAAGTCACAGGTACCTCAGATTAACATAAAGACTGAATAATATTGGTGCTTAATAATGGCTTAAAAATACCTGCCTAAAAAACAAAAAAAGTCAAATGTGTTTGTTTTCAAACAGGTGTTATTTCTCTGGAACATAAGCTGATATATAAATTATCTAAATCATAACTATGAAAACATTCTGTAGCTTTTTTCCATAAGCTAATTTTCCTTTCCTTCATATTTGCAAAGTGAAGAAAAAAATTAATTTTATTAACTTGGTTGATTTTTTAATATAAGAACACCCCAACAAACCCATCACTGGGAACGTAGAAGAATGAAAATAACAGTCAAATGTAATAAATTTTAATTATTGGACGATTTTGTCAGTGTGAAGACTCCTCAGATCAACCCATGTTCCTTCTTACATGCACATAAGAGTCAATATATCTGATAAGTAAAACCCTGCACCAGCATGTGAGGGGCTCCTTTCTGTTATTTGTACCACGTGAGATTTGGCATCTCCCACAGCTTTCCTACCTGTAACCAGGGGGATCATACCATTTTCTGACAGAAACCCTCTCAAATCCCTATGGGGCACTACAGAATCTCTGAAGTCACAGTATTGTTACAGTGCTTTTGCTGGCAGCAGAGGTTTATTGAATGCTGTACTTTATTTTGGTTATGCAACATTAACAGGAATGGAAGTTGTCACCACGTACCAATGGGGAACAATCTTTGAATGCAAACCTTGTTCAGCTCCCCAGATGATCAGACTTGACAGAGCTTCTCTGAACCCCATGGAGCCATGCCAGTTCAAACCCAGCCAGGATATAGCCTTGTGTTTAGTAAGTATCACGTGTCTAATGTTTTAACACAAGTGTATATATATATTAGAATATTCTTTATTAGCAGTAACTTATGTTCTGTGGTGGAAATGCTGCATCTCTGTGTCAGCCCATCACAGCACACACCCCACATGGGCACATCTGTATCTCCTCCCTTCCCAACTTCAGTTCCCACTGTGAAGAGCAGCAGAAGGCTGATTTGAAAAGAAGTTAAATAAAACATATTTTAGATTAAAACTAAATACTGTGTACATGAAGAGCAGTAAGATCTCTCAGGCTTGTATAAAACATTATCAACCAGATGCTTGAACATGTAGAAAATACATGGTAGGTGTTAACTCACCAGTGACTTATCAGACTGTGCCTGCCCTGGTAAACTGATCGAAAAGCAAAGACTGCCAAGACTGCCATGGCTTGGGATACTGTAATAACCATGATTTACCTCAAAAGTCAGAGAAGCAAACACAAATACACATTAACAGACCACTCTTTTGTCTTTACTACAACCAGAGTTTCCAATAACCATCAGCAGCGACAAGCCATGTGGTTCCATCACTCAAGGCCAGACACAATCAAGAGCATACTTAAAAATGGCAGTGAGTTTTAGGAAATTTTATTAACCAGATAAAAGATCTGTGACCAAAGTTTCATTAAATGGTACATTTTCCAGACTAATGCCAAGGTTTTCACCGTGTAACTAATGACCTTTTGTCCGGAGGGTTCTTAATCTGAAAGAGCACTTTATTTGACCACTTCAAAATCTGCAATAACACATGTATAAAGCTCCGTATCTTCCAGAAGTTCTCAAGTTGAAACACCCTAATTCATGTCACTGGCTACACACTCAGCAACAAACTCTAATTGCAGCTACAGCAGAAGCCTGGGGAAGCTGCACAGGGCAGAAGTTACATTTACCCATCGTTCAAGAGCATTAAGCACAAAGAACACTTTTGTCCACATTCCCCAGGGCCTGTGTGGGGTAAAGCTGCCTGTCCCCATGGCAGGAGCTGCTCACAGCCTCCTGCAGGAACAGACACGGGTACAAAGCTCTGCAGTGCCTGGAGCTTTGGCAGGCACTGCCTTCTGCAGTGGGCTATGAAAACACAAATTCAGGCCACTACCTGCATAAAAGACTCTCACTAACATTAATGGGAGACATTTCAACAACACTTATGACCTCTCATTGTGAGGATAGTATTTCCCACAAAACCCTCCTCTGAGAAAGTTTCCTGTTAAAGAATAATCTCAGCTATTTCTAACTAGTATCTAACAAACCATTAATGATTTTTTAGATTATTCAAGTAATCAACTTCTCCCATTAAAAATGTTTAAGGTAATTTTTAGAAAGAAATATCCACACTGTCTTAATGCAAAATCAAGAAGATATGCACGCATTTTTTGGCAATTGCAGCACATCCCTGACCTCATTTGCAGAGCTGATATTTCTCATCAAGGGCCAAAAGACACAATGGCATAGACACTCACAGAAAAAGTCAGCAAGTGCACCAGAGTTTAAATGTTCCATTCCAATATCTGAAATTCACACAGAACATGCAAAACTCACCAGCAAGTGGCTAACTGGGCTGTCTAGGACAAGGAGTTATTGTTATGGAACGAGTTTAAAGTTGATATTAAAAAAAAGCGTTCCAGAATTAATTAATTAGAATCAGTATTTTTGTAAGACCTTGATTTTGGTCTTCTGAGGACTTCAGAAAACTCTTACACTCCTGGCATATTGCCCATATATATAGTACTTTTTCTTGTCTAAAAGGAAAGAGAAAAAAGGCTTAAATTTCTGTTCTAATAAGGGAGTAAGTGTAGGATTTTATATTTAAGAAAAATGCTGAGAGAGACTCTATTAACAAAACCCTAGCTATACACACTTCCCTAACAAATCCCTTTGCCAGATTCCACTTTGACAAACAAACAACATGGAAAACTGATGCCTGATTGTGAAGATCATTAAAGATTATTTGTCACTCTCATAAAATGGAGTTAACCCTCATTTCTCTTGTCCAAATTCTACTCAGAATAACTAGATTATATATAATCACCATGCAAGATACAAGCTGCTACTTGAGTTCCTTTGCAATATTCCTCATAACAAACAGTTCAATGGGGTGATGTGCAGCAATCAGCCAGTGCTCCCTGAAACAGCCTCAGAGAGGTGCATTTCACTATAGGGTGTGAGCAATCCCCACAGACAGCAGAGCACACAGTGCCTTCTGCTGTGTGTTCTCTGCACAATAAATGGGACACAGAATACTAGAGATGAAAAGATTATATAATCTGCATAAGACTGAGTGTACAGCTTTCATCCTTCATTTAAACACTATTTAATTCAAGTAAGTCAGGGAGGAATTTGGCCCTCGGTATATTTTATGAAAATTTACACAATTAACCTTACATTAATTCTTAATTGTGCCTATTTAGCTATTTAACCATTTTATTTTATATACAAGGTACTCTAAAAACCTCAGTGCTAATTATCAACGAATTACAGCTCCCCTCACCCAGTGGCAGCAAGCTGAGCAGATTCAGTCTGGGGTCACTTACAGGGGCTGCTTCTCCATAAGAGTCACGTAGACCCCAGTAACTTAAAACTCTTCTAAGTTTTCTTGGAAGTGGTTAGACCTTAAGCCATTACACTGCAGAAAACTCATGCTTCATCAGTTTTGTGGATAAGGAATTTCATTCTGAAGCTATTAATCAGGCACTTTGCACAAAGTCATTCAGAAAAAGTGAAGGTGAACTTGTCCTTTTCCTATAAAAAATACGTAAGCACATCTTCCCTCTCCCAGCCCAGCTGCTCATCAGAGGATAACCACCTACAGCTCCTACCAGACATGGTCAGACTTTTAGCCTAACCAGTGCAGGCTGCTCCTTTCACATGAAATCCCAAATTCAAGCACCTACATGTACAAAAACATGGCAGCTGTTAATAGAAAAGCAGTGCTAACATAATATAAGGTGAAGTCTGCCTGAATACACCTCAGTGCAAGTATAATTGTAAAACAGTCTGGTATAACTGGGAAACAACTTTTAGAATCCCCACAGCCCAGAGTTTCCTTCTGAATTGAACAATGTTTTGTTATGAAAAAGACCTTCACAAATGGTACTATTGCTTCTGCATGACTTACCTTGTGTGTCAGAGGGGTCTGAGAGCTGAAGTAATTTAGAGACGTAAGTAGTTTATCATTGCACATTTAAACAGTTAAAGAACGTATATCAAGCAAAACAATATTTAGAAATCTAAAGCTACTCACAAAGCCAGTTTGCATCATTAAAATAGTCTATCAACTCACTGCACATGAGAAGCAAATTATTAAGCCCTCCCTACACAAACAATAAGGCTTTGCAGGAGGGAAATCCCTGCTTTTCATGCTGCTCCCTCTATTCAAAGTCCAACTATTTCTAATGGAAATTTTGTTTGCTATGGAGATTATGATTCAGCCTTCTTTTTCAATCACCAGCACATCACCAGACTTACAGCAAGTGCATAGATTTAGAGGAGGGTGTGAAGATCCCTCTTTAGGGTTTCTACTCAAGCATGCACATACTTTTAAAAGTATCCCATGAGCTAAGAAGAAGAGCAGCTCCCAATGCAAGGCTCTGAAGGCCGAGGTCCCAGATGACTCGATGAAGCACACAAATTGTACACCAGCTGTGGGCTACCAAAGGACAAGGCACGGAATAATGAAATGCTGACAACACGCACGATGCACTGACTTTCTGGAATGGGACACTGTGCTAGGGGTGGACTGCAGTGACAGTGAAAGGAGCAGGCTGTTACCTGCAGTACGAGCTGCTGCCAGGCCGTTGCCAGTGGCTGACCATTGCCAATGTTGCAAATGCTCATTCGTTCTGCGGGCTGATTGGCACGCTCGAGTTGCAAGGAGACATTGCGGCGCTCTTCCTCAAGTGCGCGGGTGAGCCGCTCGAAACGAGCTTCTTGCTCTTTAACAGATGCTAAAATGCTGGCAGCAGACCTGATATCATAGTCATCCATGACTGCTTTCAAATGCTTCCTGCCTGTTAACTGACCAGGGCAAATGGAAAGGGTTAGGTAAAGGGTGGGGAGGGCACAGGTCAGAGGTTAAAGATAAAAATGCACATCATTAGTCACCTTGCTAAAATACTGATCACTCTAAGAAGCAAACTGCAGTGCTCTTTGAAAAGCACCCATCTTTCCATCCGTTGATCTGATTTTATATTAAAAGTAATTAATCTAAGACTTCCCTGTTCAAAAAAGAAAAAAATGTGCTCACCTTTGAGAGAATTTGTATTTAATTCCTTTGATCTTTTTGCTAAAACTGCTCTGACAAGGGTTTTCATCCCTCTTGCAGAGCTAATTTCACTGTGCAAATAATAATGTACTTAAAAGAAATACATAAAAAAAGATACGGCTTTAGAGAGAATGAGGAACATTCTCACTACAGACACCTGGAATTTCTGTCTTTTAACAGCGTAAGTGAGAAGTTTAACATTGTTAAGGACAGCAACTTCATAGTAGAAGAAAATGGTTGTGTTGATTTTTTCCACAGCCCCCCAAACTTAACAGACAGTAGCTGAAAATAAGTTTTCATTTTTATATTATAGCAGCACACTGTAACATGGAAAATATTTTTAAATGCAGAGTGTGCAATTGCAGTTGAAATGCTTGATGATTTCAGCCAATGAAACAGTCCTTCATGCAGCCGCTTGCTAAAAATGCAAATGAAAAATCAAACATCTTCCATGGAAAACACACAGGACTGCTTGTCTTTCAATGCAGGAGGAGGAACTCAAAAACCAGCTAGATGGGTTAGAACTTCTGCCGTATGTCTTCTCTAGCAGGGTTATGAAACAATTCATTCAAAACCCTATCTCCATCCATATGGTGCATGCAGTAAAACTCCCCACTGATTCCACATATCTGTGACCTGAACACCATTTAAAACGTTTTACTACGAGTTTGAAATCACCAATATAATACAAGCATAAATTATGGCCTCAAAAGAATCCTTCGTAAAAGTTAAACAAGTAACCCCTTTACTACTAAACTACTTAAAGCACCTCTGAGACACGCAGAGACAGAATTGTCTTGAGCTCCTGTAATTCAAGAACTGTTCATTTTCTGTGCTGAGAGTTAAGTCCTGAGAAATTGTCCCTTGATTTGCTGCCAAAGATTCTTTGTGTTCCATCTATCAACAAGGATTTCCATGAGCACAGATAGTTCCCTGCTTCCTGATGCTTTGCAATTCATCGTTCAGTGCCTTTAGATGATGCACACTCTTGACTGATCCGTTTTCCATGACTGTTACATTTATCAGGTCTCTCTCCTTTGTGGATGCTTTGGTAGCTCATCATAACATGGTCATAATATTGTTATGCTCCCAAGGAGGAGTATTAGTAGTGATTAAGCTGCATTTTTTTACACAGTTTGTTGGGAACTCCTAAGTAGGCTTAAGGTCTCCTTTCTTTTGTCACATATGGTTGAAATGACCCAATGGGCCAAAAAGACACTGGGGAAGAAGTGACAGACCCAAACCCAATGACACACACCCTGATTTCATGGGGAATAACCTGCCAGTAGCTCTGTGCTCATTGTTAACCCTTAGAGAGTTGCTGTTGAAAGGAATTGGGATAATATAAAATCATGTTGGGAACAGTGTACAGATTACCATCTATTAATCTCGTAATGTTTACTTATAACCATGACTTGAGCCTTTCATGTTTGCATACCAGTAGGCAGAAGTGACTTTTCTCATTTATGCATTGATTTTAACTTCTATTGAAATTCTGTAAGAAAACCAAAAACCACCAAAGGGTTTTCCAGATGTCACAGACTAGTCAAATACAGACCAAGCTGCCAACTTCTGAGACCTTCCAATAGATTATTAAAAGTCTATAAAACCTTCAGAGAGTACATTGGTTTCTGCAAAGGAGAATCACAACCCTCTAAAAGGATAATATGATCCATGGGAAGTCACAGGAAGACTCACCTGCTCCATCTCAGCATGATTTAGCCCTGGCACAGCTAGACATGAACACAGCCAGACTTTCTGGACCTCAGCTGGCTCGTGTGCAGCCAAGTTCCATGTTTCTGCTTTTGTGCTTCCCTGCTTTTGCACAGATGGAGACAGCTCTGTTTGTTGCCTCTGCTCCCAGGAGTGCAGGCATGCTCACAGGCTCCTTGGAGTGTGAAAGAACTGGGACTGCGCAGAGCCAGGCACAAGTCAGATTTTGGAAGAAACATATTTGGGGGTGGGGGTGGCATTTCTAACCATGTATTACTAAAGACAGCCCCTGGGTTACTGATCATCACTGCCCTCATGCCAGAGCAGATCAACAGCCTGGCTGCCACAGATCCAAATACACCTCATGAGGGGATGATCCAGGCCCAAGAAGAGAGTTTGGATCAGCCAGGGATTCATGAATGGAGACAGGCTCCTTCGAGGTGCTGCAGAGCAGAAATTCCACTCGCCTCAGTCCCCACCGACAGGGCCACAGCTTTCAGGAACTGTCTGCAGCTAAAACTGCTCTTTCTCACATGCAATCATGATATGACACAAAAATCATCTTTTGGGGTGCCACAGGCTGGCTATGTCAGTGGACTGATTTCAAAGAGTAAATCCAGTAGGGACGTAGAAAGAAGATGACAAGGCGTTATCTACACTAACTAAATTTAAAACAAACAGGTTTCCTGTAGAACAGGTAATGCAAGTTTCTGTTCTAAGGAAAAGCATTACCAACAGTGCAAGAAAAATCAAGAAGTCCCTCTTCAGAAGCAGCTACAGCTTTAACATTAAAAATCAAATTGATGACTGAGCTGGTATGTAACTTCCAAGTCACATTTTGAAAATGTGACAAAGATCCCATTCATAAAATCCTTAAAGAGATGTAAGCCCTTGATGCCACACATGAGAAAACCTAGAAAATTTGGGTTCCGTAAATGGTACAAATCTCTAGAGATCTCCCTGCAGAAAGTATAGTATTAACCTCCTTATAACCATAAATATTGTGCTTCTTTTCTCTTTGCAAAGAAAAACACAGGCAGAAAATAAACTGTATAAATTTTCAGATGTACAATTAGTGACCATAAAAATCCTAATTGCTATGCAGAAACAGCAGTAGGACCAATAACTGCCTTTTAAGAACTGTTGAACAAAGACAGACTTCTGCATTTCAAATGTTTTATTAGCAGATAAATACTTGCTTGCTGTTGATTGCACCCCTAATTATTTACCCAGGGTTTCAACAATTTACATTATCAGCAGTCTAGACTGGAGGAGAAAAATGAAAGTACTGACTCATGAGTCAGTTACTCAGGCTGCCACTTGCAATTTGCTACCATTTGTAAATAAATTAAAGTGCATTGAAAAGGGTATCAATAAATGAAAATATTAGACCCAGAGCAACCAGGTAAAAATTATTCCTTAGGCTGCACTTCTAAACACAGCAAACAGTTGCCTACAGAGTATCAAAGGCTACGCTGACAGCAGCAAATCTCTCTCTCCTGCCTACGTGACTCTAAATACATTAGTGTTACACTAGAGTTAGAGCAAAGTAAGAGGAGGTGTTTATTCTGACTGTTCAACTAATGCATCAAAAGGCCCCTTCTAAGTCAATACAACCTGACTGCTCACTGAGGATGAAAATCACCCCAGTGCAAAGGGCTGAAACAGGAGTCCTGCTCACTGCTGATACCCCAGCTCACACCCGAGTCTGAGGCTCTTGGAAACACTGCCAAGGCTCCAAGGGTCACTTAGTGCTCCACAAAAAATGTGAGTCAACTCTGCATGCTAATTTTGCTATTATAGGATGTAGCTGATAGTCAAGAGTTTTTAAAGAGCCCTTCAGATTAAGAGGGGTCAAGTTCTGTGAGATTTGGGCACCTAAATCCGAACAGTCAAGGAGAACCTCAAATCCCATGCACTTCAAAGTCCTGTGATTCCTAAGGAGATCGGGTCTGTGAGTGAGCAGTGTTTAGAGAGTGCAGTGTTCACCTGCCAGTGACAGAACACGGCAGAGGCTTCTCTCAGCTGCAGAGGAAGAGGCTCTCAGGGATTTCTCACATCCAACAGTCTGGATGCTCAGCTCAGCTGCCCCACTACTGGTCTATCCAAGACCAGTCCAAGTCTATCAGTCCTGCTGGCAAGAGATGTTCCTGTGAGCATCAAGAAGCTCATTCACAGAGCTGCTCAGCAGCTGTAGGAACAAACACGGAGGCCTGTGAGTGTGCATGGAAACAGCAGCTTTGTGCTTCTCCACGGAAGAAAACCAGCAGAATAAAAGCAAAAATGGGGCTTAAACAATCTATGGAACTGAAGCGTTAACACATGCTAATGACATTCTCAGCCTCAAGTGCCACGAGAGATGAGTAGCGTGACATGAGTGCTGCCCCCCATGCGACCCAGACAGCATGCAGAGAAAACTGAGCCATACACACCTAGAGAGGTGCCGGAGTCTGAGCGTTAGAGCTGCAGGGACATCACACACTAAGACTAGAACAGGACAGACAAAGCAGGAGAGCAGCTTCAAGAAGAACCAGCTACAAGAGAGAGGAAAGAGAGAAAGAATTAGTTAATAAGGTATTACAGCCTTTTTTTATACATAGTCAGCTCCCAGGTTGTTCTCCCAGTGTTGTAGAAATTATTTCTTACTATTATTAACTGTTTTCCTCCTAACTTGTAGTAAAAGAAATAATATTCAGAGAAGCCAATCCTGAGACTCCTAAGGAAAAAACCCCACCCTGATTAATCTGATTTGTTACCAGTCATCAATACTTGCATGTTCCTGTGAGATTTACTGTTAATGTCCCAAATTAGGGAAAACTCTAGACTGGAAGGAGGATGATGGGATGTTGCAAAGCTGGATACTGCAGCCAGGCTAAACACAGAAACCTAACGTGTTGCTCTCAGAAATGAGAGCTATTATTCAGGCACACAACTTTAGGCCCCTGTCAGGTGTACAAGCCCCAAACAACTCAAGATCACTTCACAGATCCTGGTTAGAGGGGGGACATTCATTTCTAAAAGATGCACACAGCACAACAGCTTGTCCTCCCTGTCTATATGTATACCTGTCTGATCCTGTATGAAACCAAAGTGAAAGAAGCTTTTGGGATATCAGGTAATCTGTGTAGCTCAGTAAAATCCTGATTTATTTTGTCCTAAAACATTTATCACTGAAACTTCCCTGGGTCAGCAGCTGCCAATTTAGTCCCTGTTTTTGCTGGAGAATGTACAGAACAGAACCCATTTGGGGAAGGCATGGTTCTGTGAGGCTGCACTGCCAGTCCTAAGCTACTACCACATCAAAAATGCTTCAACCACATGGCACAAAATGCAGAGCCAGTACAAACTCACACTGCTGGTTCAAATGTTTTAGAACATTTTCAGAGAGGAATGTTGCCCTGGCAGATTTTACGCTTGACCAGGTACTGTCTGCCTTCCTGAAGCCAGCATAAACACAATTTCTTGTATTTCAGCCAAATTACCAGAAATATGATCCTTTCTTTGCATGGATCCAACCTCAAAGGGCACAGAACCATCATGCCAGAAATCTCATTTTTTGTTAAACTAACAGAAGTAAATTCTATGCTCAACACTGATGAAACAAAACTGTGCACAGATAGGCCCAGAGATGAAAGTCAGAAGGCAGAGTGAGAAAAAGACTAATTCTCAAGTAAATGACCAGAGAAAGTAAATTAAACATAATTCAGTTTCTAGACATAAAAGAGTAACACTTGGGACAAATATATATAAAAAATGCATGTAACACATTCCAAATAAACTGCTGCTCAGATCTTGTGCTGAAATCTATCTTGAGCCTGGGTCCTCCTACTGCTCTGGTTGACTGAGTTCTAATTTGACCCTTACGTGACAACCTCCACAAATGAATAGCAATGAGGAATTCACAAAGAAAGCTATTTCAATATAGTTCTGTGGTAGGCACAGACAGACACACTGTGCTGGTGTCAAAAGAAACAACAAAAAAGCTGGTCAGGGTTTTTTTGTTCCTTTGGACAGAGGCAGTCTGTGAAACAAGGTTTAAACTGGGGAATGAATGAGGGCAGAGGAAATAGTAACAGGAGAACTCCTTGAGAAGGAACTTTGCATCTTAAGGACATTGCAATGAATGCTACAGTTCACCACTTCTATTACTGCAGAAAAAAAATTCAGCATGCAATATCTGAGCTTTTACATTAGTAGGAAATTTCATCTGATCATCCAGCAGCAATCATTCCATATAACTAACTAACTAACTAACTAACTAACTAAATAAATTCTGCAAATAAATTTGCAGAATATCATACTATGAACTGGGTTTAGCAACATCAACAAAAGCATTGAAACATGTGCTTGGAAAGGCAATACAGTTCCAACACTTAAGCTACTAGAGAACTGGCTCTGGTCAGTAGCACCATACCACCTCCAATCTTATCAGAATGATTCCCACTCCATTTAAAAAGAAATAATTTAATTTACCTTTTTGTTAAAAGCACTGAAATCATACTGGTGTACCTCAGAGAAGATACAGTTCTCAGCAAAAGAAGAATACAGCATTTTCTTATATCCAATTCAATCTCTATACATTAATCACTACATGTTTAAATGACACCAATCTTCTTTCTATAGCTTAACTTAGATAAAGATTCTGCACTTCAGCACTTTGCTACTAGAGTTTTTCAGGTTTTCCTTCCAAAATTTCAAGCAGTGCTTTCAGTGTGTCTCCACAGCTTTAATTGTACTGTAGCTCTCTCTCCCCAGTAAGGTAAATTTCAACTGCTACACTGTACTTCCAAATGAAAAGGAAAATAAATTATGGAAATACAGAACATCTTTCTTACAACTGCATATATATAATAGCATAAATAATTCAGTTTAATGCTCTAAAGTTCAAATTGAAATATTTTTACAAGGGCAATTTTTAAAGTAAATGCTTTAGCCTATGGTTACTTTTATCCAATGTAAAAAAAAATCCATTTCTTGCTAAAATCTGTCATTTTTAGACCAGAACAGCAAAGAGCACCTTTCTGAAGCAGAGCTCTTGCTCTCTGGGACCTAAGGACTTGTCTACACTGAATAAGCTGAACTCCTCCATCAGAGCACTCATTATGCCACACTTCCTTCAGAGATCAGTGTTTGTGTTAATTAAGCATAAAACAGCACAGCAAAATGGCAGCATATTACTTCACACCTACTAAGTGTCCACACTAAGGTTTAATGGGGTATGTGATAGTCTATAAATTCACACTGTGCACTGTAAATTCTCTGTGTAAACCAACACTCCCCAAATATTTCCAAATGAGTGTCTAGGTGGAATAGTTTTTGTAAAAATCTTGTAAATACCAAAAGACTGAACGAGGGAGAGATGGTTTCTCATGGAAAAAATCAGAATATTTTTATTATTTCAGCAATTCTATTCATTTAACACTATACCTTATAATAATCAGGCCCATATTTACAGATCGCCAGAAGCTTTTATATTCCCCTTTATAGTTTTTGCTTTTCTACAGAAATAAAATGCAACCTGAGAGTCAAAGCTAGAATGAACAAGATCATACTTTGCAATCTGTCTTGGAATATGAATAGTAAATTTGCTGCATCTCAAGCCTCTGACACCTTTTCTTCTGCCTTGGAACTTGCCAAACATGATTGCTACCAGCTTGATTAGTTCATAGGCCGATCACTTTAACACCCCAGAACACATGTCCTTGCATACTAAAGCTGCTGCGTGCCATTGATTTTTCAAAGGTCTCCCCCACTGAAATCAATAAGGAGCTCTGCTTAAAAATGGATTGCACTTTGTGGTCCCTTTCTGAGTCGAGGATATCCAGGCTTCCAAGTATTCTCACAGCTGCCTTTAGCAGCAGCTCCATGTCCCCCATTCCAGGGACCGCAATCTGATCCAAACCCACACCAACAGAGCCTTCAGCCACGATCACTCCAAGCAGAGACAGTCAATAAACAATCCCAGCAGAACCATTTCACTGGAATAGTGTCTTCCAAGCCGCAAAGGAAAACCCCAACAGCCTGTGTGTCTGTTAAATAGCAGCAGGCCTTCAATTAACCATGGGGCTGTAGTATTTTCAACAGAAATTACTTCCTTACTGTAGAGCCTCCCTTGCAAGTGGAGCCACCCAAAACCAATACATCAGTCCTCAGAACAGGGCTATTTCAATGAGAAAGAGAAAAAGATAGAGATCAAAAGCAGCACAGCTCGTAACTCCAGTCCACCCTTCTTTCCCATGTATCTTAAAGCTTGGCTTCATTAATAAACAATCCAATCTTGCTGCAAATAAACCAAACATATAAACAGACTGTTATAAACTCATGCAGTTACTTCCACAGAACACTTACAAAATTTCGCTAAACAATATACACGAATCCTCATTTTTCTTGGCTCTTAGGTGTTTAGGGTTATGGCAAAAGGGCTTCCATTTTAAGAGAAGGGCTACTGCCAGGAATGTGACTGAAACTCGCTCTGTGTGGGGAACTACAGCTGAGAACAGCCCTGTATTTATGAGCATTAAATCCCTGCAAAACACAGGAACAAGAGTCAGAGGGCCAGCAGCAGCTCCCAAAGCCAGGCCAGTTTGTCACGGGTGAAACAGAGTAATTGAAGTATTACGGCAAGGCTGGAAAATCCTGCAGAAGCTCATAATAACTCTTTCATAAAAGACACTATTGTGCTATCATCAAGCAGATAAATAACAAAATGGCAAGCAGCAAAGCTGAGGTCAGCTCTGCAGTCAGGCAGCCCAACAGCTTCACCCATTCCAAATGCCCCTGAAAGGCACCAGACAGCGTGTTTAGGCAGCATGTTCAAACTAAGAGCCATTAGGTAGAAAATTGTCCTTTCACTATACATTTTGAGAGGAAAAAATCTAACTGTGACCCCACAGAAGAACAGTGAGTGTTTAAGCTCAGCAACAGATGTGTCAAATGACTTATCCTAACCATGAGGAGTTAATTGATGCTATAAATAGCACTCTGCAGACAAAAAAAAAAAAAATCCACTTAATTCTAGTGTCCAAAGAATAGAGTCTAGCTCTGCTTATCAGTAAAACTATTTTCCTTTAAAGAAGGGGGCTTGGATGTTTTACATGTAGATTAACACAGAGAGATAATTTGATTTCAGGCTATCGAGAGATTTCCTTCCTTTTATGTTTCAGAAGAACAGGGCTGCATGCAGCTAAATGAGATCCATAGATTACAGCAGAAGAAAGGCCAATAAAACTGCACAGCTACATTCCTGGGTAGTAACAAATGCTTTTTAATTCTAGGGCTCCAGTCTCGGGGTTTATGAGGGCATTTCAAATTCTTACTCTTAAGATTAACGCAAATAAGTGCATCAAATAGAAACAGATTCTTTAACCCATCTGAATCAAGTATCTGAATCATAATTTAGTACCTTCCATTTTATACCAATAAATAAACTGGCACTGCTAGGAAAAAAATTCACAGGTCTGTAGTTTTCAGAGCGAGCCTCTTCCCTGTGGTTTTCACCTGCTTTCAGGAGAAAACAAAACCAAAACCCTTCAGCTGTTTTCCAGAACATGGGTCTTGTTTACCTCTCACAGCCACATCTAGTGGATTGTGTGGCTGCTCCATTGCTCCACCAGGGAACTGAAAACGTCAGTAGAAACAGGAAAGAACATAATGTCAATGTTCGTGTTTAATTCTTGAAGCTACTAAATCAAAATAATTTCATTAGCTGCTTACCAACCAGTCCAATTGTGTTACTCTCCCATATTTCAAGCTCTCATTAAAAACAATCAGATTTCTACCTTATGTTGCTTTAAACCAGGAACAGTATCAATGAAGATATTAAAGCAATAAAAGGACAAAAGAAACAGAGTAAGGCTCACTAGCTTTAATTCTCTCCAGTAAAATCTGTGTCATTCTAAATCCAGGATATTTTTCACCAAGCTATGTTTGGAAGCCTGAGGCACTAAGTAAATCTACTCTGTTTAGACCAAAACTATTGATCTGCTTTCTGCAACGGCATGTGCAGAGCACACCCTTCACTGTTTTAGCATCTGTAAATTTAAAATGCAATCCAAGTTCATTTTACCCTTGTAAGTTTAGGATGCAGTCCAAGTTTGTGCTGATTAACACCACAGCTTTTTAGTATTACAAGGCAAACATGCATTTGAGAACTAATAAATAATTTCTGAGCAAAATAAAAGTATTTAACTCATCTGCTGTCTTGAATAATCATTCAGTTCATGCATAAACATAAAGACAGGAAAAACAGATACATTTTAATGAAAGTCTTGGAGAAAGTCATCATTCCATATGATGGATTTGAGCATGTAACATCTCTCAACAGAACAGTCTTTGTTACACACTGCAAAAAGATTCTGCCCCAGAGGTGGTGCCTGGTTGAGGGGAAGCAGCATTGCCACAAGAACTGCCAGTTCAACCCCCCTGTTTCCAGGTGCAAGGTGTTGCTGAATTTTCAATGCAGAAATCCTTATCCCTGAGAAGCATTTCCTATTCTATTAGCCAAGTATTCTGGCTTCTGTGGGGTTAAACTGACAGCCAAAGTAGCCCTCAGAGAATAATATTCAGCACATGCCTGGTTGATATCCCTGGGTAAATCAAGATGCCATAGTAACCCCATTGATTAGTCCAGACTCAAGCGTCTGGACTTGCAGATCTGGACTTCTTTGCTCGTTTAGATCTTCCCTCGCACGCAACAGAAGCGCGGCACTGTGCTTACACTGCCAAGTGTTACAGCCATACACTGATCAAAACTGCAACTACCCATTTGCACGACTAAGATTTATATCTTTATTACAAGAGCTTTCTATTCACTGGTTTGTGGCTCTATCAAAATATGAGCATTTGGGCTGCCAGCAGAGCACAGGGACGCCGTGTCCAGGCCGCTGTGCAGGTGGTGAGAGCCTGGCACAGGTCAGCACAGCCTTGGGCTGGCAACACACCAACACCATACCCGACCTCCAGGGATCCCCCCTTCTCCCCATCCCCTGCATGGAAAACCTTCTCTGAATCTGACCTGCTCATAAACCTCCATTTCCACTGGTCATTTAAATGGCGTCTTCTGTGCTGAGGTTGACCCTGACCTGAAAATCAGCAGGAACTGGGGAGAATATTGGATTTAGGGGGTCAGTATCAATTGTCTTTTGGAGAAATAATTTTCTTCCAGATAGCTATAGTTAGACACTGATCTCACCCCTTCCAAGCCTATCCTACATTTTTATCTTTGACTAAATCTTAATGCTTTTTGTAGTTTATATCCCCCATCAAGAATATTTCCTATTTCCGGGAACAAGCTTATCACTAGTGCCTAATTACAGTTATTTGGAAGCAGAAATATTTCTTCCAAATCACTGAAGATCTGCTCCAAGAAACAACTTTCTATTCAAACATCCCTTTTTAATAATCATCCTGCTGATAACTGCTGAGTGGGAAAAATAACAATTTTGCTGTAACTTTCTAACCACTTCAAATGTTTCAAGCAAATTCCCTCTATTATATTAAAATTAAAATCCTGCACTGTATAAATAGGAATGCATTTCAGCTATAATAAACACTTCTAATTCATTTCATTAAGACTATGAAAGTAACAGAGGAAAGTCCCAAACAATTCAGACAGTAAATACAATGTAAACTGTGCTGAGAATCTTTCCTACAAACATCTTTGAAAGTTTAAATGGGCTATTTATTTTCAATAAAACCTTTTGGTTTGACATATATAAAAGGAAATATGTTCAATGTAAAAACAATCAAATGAAAATGGAAAGAACTCTATAAAAATCAGTAACATGATATGTGTTATTCAGAGGATTATTTTCAAGGAATGCTTGGCTAAACCTATAATCCACCTACACTGAGAAAAATAAAGCAGTACACAGAAGGAAGCAATATTTCAGGAAAATAAACAAGAGTATTTTAATATTTAATCCCATTATTCACTTTCAAGTCCCCAGATTTAAAACAGACACACTGAAGTATTGAGGTGAACTCAGAGCAGATGAAAATGCTTATGGTCATCCTTTAAGTGACCAGAGGATTGGCCTTTTGATTCCACAAAGGCTGAGATAGAGCTGGCAGGGAGGGAATGGAGAGAGAAAGAGACATCCTGAGAGTCTGACCCTTACTGCCTGTAGGAAGAAGTCCCCAGGTGAGAGACATTCCCTGCTCTGTCAGGGGTAGAATGAAGCTCAACAAGTATTTCCATGGTAATAGGACAAGGGAGAGATGGATCAGAGATGGCACAAAAGAGAAAACTGTCATCCCTGTTTTCCTCAGCTGCACTTGTGTTTTACCCCTGCCATTGCCTCAGCTCTGGACACAAAGAGCAATGGCAGAGGGTCCTGTCCCAGTTCCAGTTTTAAGAGGTATCACAGGGGCATTCCCTTCTTTCTCCTCCTCAACCACTCTACCACTTTATTAAACAAATTTCAGTTGGTCTTCAATAGCATGCAAACGAAGAAATTTCTGAGAGGTGTAAAGACAATTTAATAAAAGAACAGTGATTTAAGAACACACAATAAAATAGTAACAAGACACTCAAGAGACTCAGCTACAGAAACACAGTACCTTTTATAATCTTTCTTTCTTGTAGTGGCTTTTAAGATGGAAATTCTCCCTTGGTTCGATAATAACTCTGTAAGAGAAACAAAGAAAATAATAAAGATTTTTATTCTATCTCGGGAAAGTAGGAAGAGGGGATTATTTTTGAATAACTGATAACATTTACATAATACTGTGGAAGTCTTTTATTAGTATCTCTCCTTGGTTCCCCTTCCCGAGTCATGCTACATGACAAAAAAGCATTAACTCTAGCATCTATTCCACCATCACCTGAAATCCCAAGAAAATCCCACAGAACTGGAATACTGAAAGTAAACTCCATTAAAAGATCCTCTTGATTTCTGTACCAGTGCCACTCATATGTGCATAAATCACACATTCCTAAACTTAAAATTTAATCCAATATATATTTAATTATCCATTAATTCCCAGATTTAAAAGCAAAAAAAGTGTCCCTCCTATGCAAATACCTCAGCATTTTCAGTCATCCAGGTCTAAATGCCATCTAGTGGCTCTAAAAGTGTCAACTGTGGCTCCACAGATACACCTCATCCCGTTTGACATTTTTTCTTCTAACAGCAGGAAGAAAGAGAAATTAGGGCAGGAAATTCACCAGAAAGAACTCAATGTTTTTCAACATCCCATTTGCTGTTAGAGCTTCATGCAGCATTCCCATTACAGCATTTCTTATCCTAGCAGTTTTTCAAAGTTAACCAGCAGGATCCTTGGATTCCCACTCTCCTACTCTCTTTCCAAGAGCAAGAACATTTCAAGCCATTGATTCCTGCAGATCCCCCTTGCTGGGTTTCACTCAGGTAAAGTTTACCCAGAAAGAAGACGTGCCACTGCCCTTCCAGTGACACATGGCTCCATCACCAGACCCTTCCTCACTGCTCCTGCTCTGCCTGGAAGGCACAGGAATGCCAAATAAACATCTTAGTGGTAAGTAAGGAAAAGCACTTCAAACCTACAGACTCACTGTAACCACAGAGGTGCTAGAAGAAAGTTCTACATCTCTGATGTAAGGAGAGGGCTTCTTTGAAGCCAAATTTCTTTTAGCTTTTGTCTCAGAACAAGAACATGACTATCTCCTCTAAGTAAGCTAATTTTATTAATTTTATTAAAATATTCTCCATTTTTAAGCGAGAAATAATGTTTTACATTTAGTGTCACCAGAAATAGACAAAAACTGCAGGAAAAAATACTTCCCTTGATTTTTTCTTCCTTATTTTTTTCTGTATTTTGATTCTTGATTCAGAGTCAGGAAGACAAGCTGCCTAAGGCTTGGGATGTGCTGGGTAAGACCCAGTCCCACTATAGCATTCATGTACAGCTGTGAGCTATTGAATCTTTTTTTTATCATATAACCAGGGAATAAAGTGTATTTATCTTCCTCAGAGCTATTATATACACCCACACTATTACTGGTGGCCTTCTAGTGATAATCACACCTGTAGCACCTGAAATTTAGCGCTGATTACCAAGAAAAAACTCCTTGTCTTTTCAACACAAATCTCTGTGTTTCATTTTACTCTGTGAGCAGGGTATTTGTGAAACCAGTGACAGTCCCCAGTGTGCTGTGTGGGTTATGGCAAACACCTGGATCAGATAATGCTGTGCTCACATGGGTGCAGTCCAAGAGCCAGCGGGAAGCCGTGTTATGTTGGTTTATATCGGCTGATGCCAGCTCAAGAGTTCCAGCCCCAAATCCTGGGAAGCCTGGAGCTTGCTGAGGCTCATGGCTATCCTGCAAGGTCCCCTTTTCAGCCCTTGGTTTCTGCCCATTTGATAACACAACTTGAGGTGCAGGGGAGAGGGGGGAAATCCCACCAGCTTGGACGGCATTACATTTAATAAAACACCTGTGTTTCATTACAAAAATGCTGCTTCATTCCAGTGATATACTTTTATTGCTGATTTTAATCAAGTATCTTACAGCACTCAAATGGGAAAGGTGGAGAAAAACCTGTAATGCCTTTTCAGATTGCTTGTTATCTCTCACTTGTAACTAATTACCCCAGTCGCACTGTTAAAGACTGAGTGGTTTTATGTTTGCTCGCCAACAAATGACTAAAAAAAAGAGAAATCAGACAATTAGTCTCTAGCTATAGTAACTAATTAAGATAAATATTTTCAGAACAAAGAACTTAACAGAACATCAAGGCACTGACACTGCAAAAATGTCTGGGAAAGTAAAGCATCTATCAGCAAAGCATTTCTTGCCAGTCAGCAAGTTCTAGAACTGCATCCCAACCACACTTCATTCTTGTCCTACTCCAGTGAACATAATTAGTTATTAAAGCTGTTCTAACACGGTGAGAATGTGAGACGCTTATTGGACAACAGGAAGACTTAGGGATAAATTTTGATTCTGCACCATTGCAAATGTGTGCACTCCCAACAGATGAGCACTTTTACACAAACAGCATCATGGAAAGTACTGTAGCAACCTGTTCCACCATTCCTTTTTCCTGATGTCTTATTTTCTATCATCAGCTATGCCTGGACTGTGCCACTCCTCACACCTTCTTGGTTCCTTACTCAAAAGGCTTCTGAGCATGCAAACAAGCTCTTGAAAACCCTGGTTTTCAGTGAGTGTGAGGAGCAACCCTCAGCCAGGTACAGCCTGGGTAACTCCAGGGGATTGCCTGGCCCTTGGCTCACACTGTGCCAGCCTGAGTGTCAGTGACACAGAGCCAGTGTGACACAAACCATGGCTGGAACACGTTCCAGGGCATGGAGTGGATCTCTCATCTCTGCACAGAAACTGGTGACACTAACACTGCCAAATGTGAGGCAGGCAAGCAGTGAAGTCCAAAATAAACAAGACAAAACCATGGTGTGGATGGACAAGCAGAGTGCTTTTCAATTCAGCTGCAATACTACTATAAGCACACATTGCAAAATCTTGCCCTGGGCATGAATGGAAAGCCTTTATCTTTGGCTCTCTCTGTCACTCAAACGACCTTCTCTCCAGCACTTCTGGCATTAAAACAACTAATTAGGAATTTGGATGATATAATTTATTTGGTAGCAGAAAAATTACCTGCAGACTCATGGCTCCAGCCCTCACTGCACACTTACAACCTCAAAGCAGCCTCAAGGAATGAATGTTTCTGTCGCTTACAGCAGTGGATTGCAGTCAGCACAACCTCACTTGCCAACAGCTACCCCAATGGAAAAGAGACCAGTGGAAAAGAGCTCACTTACCCCCAGATTAATTTGTCTGTCTGTGTTTTGTTTTTATTGATTGAAAGAAGCTGATATCCTCCAATTGTATGTTTTCCTTGGCAAGTGTTCTGTCACAGATAAATCACCAAAAGTTTGGGCAGAGCTGAATAGAGTTCTCTGAACTGTATTTTGCATCTGCTGTGATTTACTTAACCAAGAGACAAGGAGGTGAAAAGAAGGAATTTTCTTCCTTCACCTTACATCTTCATTTGCTAAACTGCTATTTTATTTCACAAAGAAATGTAGGGTGTTCTGACTGACAGCACAGTTCTGCTTTTATGTAAGGTATCAGATGGCAAACATGAGGTAGCTACATTACACAACTCAGTGTGTGGGTATATTCTCTGTCACAACTTGCATCAAAACATATGAAACAGTCATGGGAAGTGAGGTTTCTCCCTTTAAAGATGCGATACAAACATAATGAACAGCAGCCACCCTGCACACTCATTATAAAGCTTTCCATCAAAAGAGGTGGACTTCAAGCTGTTAGATATTTTAATATTTACACTCAATTATCTCTAGAAATTTATTTAAAACAGCATTATTTTTGTGTTACTTAGGAGCTCTGAGTTCCCTTAGAAACTCCTACTCATTCTTAATTATAGTGTAAATCAGCATGTTAACATCAAGCGAGCAACCACTAACTAAAGCAGCTGATACAAATGCAGACAAAGTTCGGACAGAAGTAGTGGCAAAATGCCCAGAAAGTTCCAAACCCCCTCTGAAAAGCTCAGTCAACGTGGAGAGATACACAGACCTTTCAAAAGGGATGCGCTGGGTAATAGCAGTTACTGCCAATAAATTTTATATAAATATTACAAAAGCGGTAAAGAGCCCATGCATCAGTACACAGACATGTCACAGATAAGAACTGTGGCTTTCTAAAATGTCAGGACTGAAAATGTACAACAGCCTATAAAATGTCACTCAAGTCATTACATGCTACCAGTGAAGTAAATAATTTATTAAAGAAACAACAGCTGAACTGTGCCAAACCAGGTTTCCTGGCACCTATTTCCCCTACTGTGTTACTGTGTTGATAAAGACAAGACATATTAAAAGAAAATGTATGAAATACGGAACTACAAAAGGCAATGTACAGTGATTCACTTCACTTTGCTATGATAGAAACAAAATTAAAGCAAATCCTTTCTTCTGAAGGAAATGTCACAGACTTCTGTGCATTTGGTAAATTAATATTTATAAGAAGCCCAGACAGTTTAGGGTATTTAATACAGGACTAAGATTTGCTCCTAAACATCAAACAGAGAAGTTGCACTCCAACAGCAGTTTCTTGATTGCAACAAACCTAAATGACAGTATTTCCAAGATTTGTTTTCTATCATGTCATTCTGATTAGCAACTGTGTACAACTGGGACATTTGCAAAATGCACCAAGTAGCCATGAATTATACATTCCTAACTCTTTAAAGTTAACACATAATAATCTTCTTATCAAGAGCCTGCCGACAGCTCCTAGTACTATGTTCCTAATAATTCTCATTACAAACAGACATCTAGGAATGGAAAACAAGGTATACACAGTTTAGTAGCACATGGGTGCACGTATATATGTAATAAGTGAGACTTTACCAACAGCATTGTTTCAAGAGCTTACAGAGCAATAAAACTACAACTGAACACCTTTTATGGAAAAACATAATTTAAAATTTTACAGCCTAATATGCGTAAGAATTCATCACACCCAATTAAATTAAAATGCAGCACTTGATCACTTTTTATGAAAATTTTGAAAGGAATTTTGTTATATTACATGCTAATATGGAGTTTCATTTAATTTAGATGATGAATTATCTAATTTTGTTTTCTAGTACACTAAGGGTATCTAAATTGAACTTGATAGCATTCATGGGGTAACCAAAGTCACCCTTTATGTATTACAGAAAGAGGATAAATTTATTCATTTAAATGGGAGGCAAAGGTGATCTTCCAAAATTCTGTAACAAAATTTAATCTTGGAAAAAGAAGGATAAGAAAATTAATCCTGGTTTTAGCAAAAATACATTAGTGCCAGTAAAGTTCACAACAACTGTGGGAAACTGGTTGCAGATGTTTGTATTCTCCAGGGTAGAAATTCCTCTCTCAAGCAAGCCAGACCCAGCCCTGTAACCATAACGCTAAGAGAGCGGACTTTCCAAAGCAAGTGGGAATTTTTAGAAGAATCTTTGTTCACAATTTCAATTCAAAAAGGAAAGCTGCGATGTGCAGTCAATACCCTACTGTACTCATAGAGCACAGATTAGCTGCTGTAACACAGCAGAGGCAGTCCCAGTTTTGCTGGGATGACAATAACCAGCAGCACTGTGCACTCAGCACCATCAGATGTTCCTGTGTTGCTCTGACAATGTTCTGGCATGTTCATGATGCTGCACTCACTGCCCGTGGCCAACAGCTTCTGCCCTGGCAATTACACTGGCAAGGGCTCAACTCAGAACAAAAGCAGCTACCAGATACTTTGTCAAGCTAGGAAATTTTTTTTCCGAAAATATGTAGTTGACAAACGTCCAGTTCTTTCTGTGCCCAAACGGAAGAAGAAAACCAGCCTGAGTGAAAGCTTAACTATCAATATTTTGTGAATAAAATTATAGGGTAGCCTAGCTCAAGAACTCTGTTTCCTTGATAATTTGCATTACTGCAGATAAATCTAAGTACTTTTAATAGTCTAAGCTGACCACTAGAATACTTCATGCAATCACTAGACCAGAACCTAATCCTGTAATTGGCATAAGACCTTATACCACAGACAGACAGATTACCATGATATGCTAATAAAGGTAAAAGAAAGGAACAAAAAAAATACAGGTAAGATTGGAGAAATCACAGCGAGAATAACAATTTGCTGAAGGTCAAGAGCTGTGAGTGAAAAATCTCCGGAAACTCAGAAGTAATCCTTAACACCTAAGTGATGCCTTCCTCTTGTCCTTAAAAAAGACACAATTGAATGAGGCCTCAGTCACATCTCTTACAGTTCTTCACATGAAGCAGGATTTTAACTATTTTTTTTCAAACAAGAAGTTAGAAATGTAGCTTGAAATAAAGGGAGGCCTGGAGCAAACCTGTGGAATCCCATAGCACTCTCATGGGGGATAGGAGCTGCACACATCTTCCAGAAAACTGGCGAGGTGGATGATTGGGTATGCAGGTAAACTTAACCAACATTCCCAAACTAACAAAATACATACAAACAGTTAGGAAACCAAACGGTACAAGTACTCAGATCATTTTAGATGTGCTGGCATTCTTTAAACTTTATGTTCCACAGAAGCCCTGATTTGACTAATGAGGTTTTGGCAGTAGAAATTGCAAGGATGCAAAATCTGTACCTGGATGACAGTGAAAGAGCACAGCACGTCTGTCTGACTTACACAACGATTATGTATATTCTATTTAATTGCATAACAATGTTTCCATTTGTCTTGGTTTAAAAATAATTTAATAAGCTCTGTTTATTAAGGATGAACTGAAGGGAGAAATTCACATGAAGAGAAAAAGTAGGGCCCCCACTCAGTCATGCACATGGAACAGTGTGACATTAGCACAGATTAGGATCACTAATATAAATTGCTTCAATAAAGCAAAGGGAAAATTAAAGGTGAATTATTGTAGTAATCTAAACTGAAAAACAATTGCCAAGGAAAGATATAAATAGCATCCAAACGTGTTGCTCTAAGAATGTAAAACAGATGGGTAGGAAGAATATCTAGGGATAGAAGAAATCAATCATTTGCAGTTGATATAGATGAGAGCTTAGTAACCTTTACTGGCCAACTGGGAATTCACACAAAAAGCTGGGATCACTTAATGAAGAAGGAAATACGAAGAATATTTCTATTCCAAGTCCCAGAACTCTTCCAAGCTTCATCCTTCATTCTAATGCATTCACGCTACTGGGCAGTCACAGCACTCACGCTATTTAAAGATACACCAACTTATTCAAACTCTAAACTATAGGTCTCTCAATTGCCAGGACAAACAAGAACAGTTAAAACATGCACTGTTAGTTTCCAGAAGTATGTGTTCCCACATTCACATAAGAGTTCTGTAAGTATATATAATCTTACATTCATTGAAGCATGGAAAATATATACATTTATTAACAGAGTTTGTTTCTTAGTGTTTTCAGTGCATCTGTTTAACGATCATAGAATTGTAACAGTTTGTTGGATTTAATCTGGTCTTTAAACACTAAAGAGTTCAGCCTCTTCTTTTAAGAGGATTAGAACATGAAAGCAGCAGGAACTTGGTTATCCAGGCACTTCTGAAGCAAATTATTTGCTTTGCCACACTGTTTCCTTTTTTATGGTTACTGCTCTCAACTTTTTCATGTATTACTGTAGTTCTGAGATAGAAAATTTATTAAAAACCTACTGTAAAGAAGCTGAATCAATTATTTAGACCTATATAAAAAAATAAACTCCTTGTTTTGTATTTATCTTTAAGGCCAATTAAGGGGGATTACATGAAAACATTCGTAAAACTCTGTCATCTTGCTAATTTCAAGCAACTTCTTGTTATTTTTCTAGGAAATATTGGAAGGAGGTGCTACAGAAAATGTAACCAAGAAAGAGTGTTGGAATTCTGAGACAGACAGGCCAGTATTTAAAATAGAAAGGGAAAAAAAAAAAGAAAAAAGGTGGGGGAGTAAACTCAGATCACTAGAAATTTGGCAATTACAATAAACTGCCCAATCTATTTCAGTGGCAGCTTGACCTCAGAGTCCCAAACACTGCGTTTTGCTACCAGTGGACGCAGAAACAAGAGACCAAAGGTTTTTGAAAGGCCAAATTAGCCAGTGCAGTGCTGAGAAGAGCACATGCTAGAAAGCCTAGCAGTGAACCACACTGACACCAAATACATTGGTGGGCGGGAAGAACACAGAAACACTGGCAAGGAAAGGCCCACATTTGCACTGTAAACACAACAGCAGTGCCACGTGTGAACTGGCACTGGCAGAGTGTGCCAACGTGTGACCCTGGGGAACTGTCCCAGCTCCTGGCAGGAGAGCCTCAATCACTGTATTTATCCCTCTCGCTGGATGTGCTTCATGTGGCTGCTGTGGTAACTTGCCAGGACAAAAAGCTGAATGTATGAAGTAGCAATGGACTAATTAATATTAATTATAATTTTTATATGTGATTTAGTGACTGAAGAGAACCGTCTCCATCGTTAGGCTGAGGAAAACAAGCAGGGAAAAACCACATGCCAGCAAGAAAACAAGGAAAATAAGATGAACAGTGAAGAAAGCACACACTGAGTCTGTCCTACAGAGCCACTGCTGGTCAGGAAAGGGAATAGGTAATTACTAGAAGAGAAAAAAACAGGAAAACAACTCATATACATTTGCTCCATGCTACAGTTCCTGCTCTTCATGTTGACAAAAGGATTAATACACATTCCTGGTAAGAACAGCAAGCGTGGAACTGCATTGCTTTTAAAATTTATGTATTTATCAGTATAGATTTGATACACCTGTTGAATCAGTTTTTCAGTACCATATAATCTTTCCCCTTTTGCTCACAAAAACCACAGAAACGAGAATAAATGAGGTCAGAGGAGTATCTGTGGCACAGCATTTGGAGGTGTGGATGCACAGTGCCACAATGGGATCTCTCTGGGCTCAGATGTAATTGAGATCTCATGCCTTGCAGAACCTTTCAGCTGAGCATTCAGCTCACTGCAGCTCAGGTTCAGGGAGTGGAGCAGCAGAACAGGGACTAACACAACATGGGAAACCACAAACAGTAAAAAGCTGACAGATTTAATTTTAATTTTAATTTTTTAGCTCTGCCAGCCTGGACAGTGTCCCTGCAACAAGCACCAAGTGCGATAAAAGCGATGAACAGGACTGACCGCCAAAAACACAGAAGCAGTAGCTCCATCACACAAGTCTTATTTGCATCTTAAATATTTATAATCTGCAGATTTAACAGACAGAATCTGGCTGCTCATCTGCTCTTTTAATCTGAAGGGCTGCTGTTGGATGGGAGCAGCCAAGCAACTGCAGATCCTGCAGTCCTGGCACTCATGTGGGGCTGTGCTGGCTCCAGCACGTCAGGGCTGGGGCTCACCATGAATGTTCAGCTGCCAGACTTCTCCCCTCTCATTTTATTATTCCTCTTGAATGATTCAGCGATGTCTCTCGTTTCTGTGGCACCAAAAATGCAGCTAAGGATTGATGATGCCAAAAATACCGGCCTCAAAAAACCCTCAGCTTGACTGGTTACTAGAGAAGGGAAATATATTTCATACAAGTACCTTGGAAACCAGCAAGATATTTTGATTTTAAATCACAACAGTGTCACAGGCATTAGGTGCTTCTCAGATCTCAAAACATACAGAAATGCAATGGATCCTATGAATACAGTATCAGATATAATGACACCATATCAGACTTGCAAAACTGCACAAAAATATGCTTATTGCAGACTTGCTAGAAAAACTGCAATGGACTAACAAATAATAATATACTTTATATCAAAAAAATGTAATCACCCTGAATAGTCTGCAAAAAACAGCTTCTATATATTAAGCTGCTCCTATAATGCTAATAAATCTCCATGATAATATAAAATAAGCTGCTATTCCCTCTAGGCCTCACCAAAGTCCTGCTGTTCTGGTCCCTTAGAAAGGGAGATGGACTCTTCTATGTGTCCAGAGGCCATCCAGACACTAAAAGAGAGAACGAAGCAAATATACTTTCCACTGAAACCCTGTTATTAACCTACTTTGATTAACAATACCAGAGTTTTAATAACATAAAGTGAATTTTATGGTTTTAAATAAGATATTTTTCATCCACCAAAGCGTGCATAAATTTTTGTAATTTTGGTAAAGCTGTTAGCATATATTTTCCTAGAGTTGGTATATGCATAACCTTATTATTAAGAACTCTAGCAGGCTCTCTGTTAACCACACTCAGTCCTACATGAAGGCAACAGGAAATTAGATTGTGGAAGAACTACATAATTTCACTCTAGATGTTAACTAAAAGAAGTCACTAAACCCATAGAAGTTTGAATCAATAAGAGAATAAAAGTCCATGTTTAGGTGAGATCTAAATCCAAGGCTAAGGCCACAATAAATTTTAACATTACTCAGCTGTGTACACTGGTGCTGAGACCTACAAATTGCAGCCCCTTTGCTGCTGAAAGTCACAATTCAGCATTCTTTTAATGAAAAGTTGTTTAGGAATATGAACAGGCTTTCATTAGGTCTCTGAGATTTAGAGTTTTGAAGGGCAGATTTTAATTGTATGTGTGTCAATCATAAACCCATCCAATTGTCATGGAAACACACAACCATGAGGAGTCAAATGATTAACTTGGCAGCTGAAACAAAAGTTTTATTGCTGCAATTGACTGAAACTCTCTGGTTTGCATATATTAAGCTGAATGAAATTACAGTAATGGCCATGCTGCTGGACACAGTGCTCTGTCAAGACTTTAGATGGATTTGGTACTTAAATTCTTGGTAGAAAACATGCATTATTCTGATTGTATTTAAGCTAGAGGTAACAGGAGAACGCCTGGTCCTTAATATCTGTAATGACAAAATCATGGAAAAGGAAATTATTTAGACTGACTGACTGTGAGCTCAATTTCTGGAGCTGGCTGCTGTAATGAGTATATATAATTCATTATACTAATTTACATGCATATGTAGCCTGGGTACAATAGAGACACCACAAACACAGAACTCTAGCATTTCTTTTTACATCTTCATTTCTCAGCTGCACCCAACCCCACACTTGTGAAACACTAAGAAGAGGACTTTGAGGAATGTGCAGTAACATTTAGACATGTTTAAAGGGCAGCATTTGCCCCTCTCCCAAAATGTTAAGGAAAGGAGAAAGAAAACTGTATAATAGAGAAAACTTTGGCAGGGCCAAACAGCATCTCCAGATTCCAGCTTTAGCAAACTGAAAGCAGGAGTTTTATCAGCCCCTTTTAATCCCTTTCTCAAATCAGTCACACCAGAAGCAAAACAACCAAGTGATGTGACATCCTGTAACATTCCAAAGTGACAATTCAGAAAATTAACTCACTGAGTTATCTGTCACAGTCCTCTCCATAACCTGCATAGGCTACTGTCAGCAAAGTCAACTCTGAAGTTTCAAATCCCTAAGAAAACTCAAAATACTGTCTGACGTCAAAAAAAATAAAATGATCCTGAATATGCAGAAAGCAGAAGAAATTGCTGTAATTCCATTCAACAGTAACAACTTCATGAAACACCACCATTAACATCATAATGCAAATATTTTACATTTAAAGAGACTATATTACATTTATAGAGATTTTCAACTTGAAACTTCAATGAATTTTCCAAGGGAGGTAATGTTAGCACCAGCAATTGCTATCAGAGGCACACCATGATGTATCCAAGGAAAATGTATGGCAAAACCTGGGATTAAAAGGAATTTTTTACTTTCATAACCTTATTCCAATACTTTGATCATTATGCTGAGTCCTAAGAATGGGGAGCTTAAAAGGAACCAAAAAAGTTCCATTAAACCCAAAGCTGTAAACAACAGTACATATTTCCACACGCAGTTATGATTTCCTGCACACATGGACTGGTGTGTTCAAACATCTTTTGAAGTAATTTTCAGAGTATCTGTGAAAATTTATTAACTTTAGTGCTCATTAGCTGTAGTCTGGGTGCATGTTGAGTGCCCAGAGACTGTGGTGATGCCTGAGCAGCCAAACTGCAGCTGGAGGTTGTAACTTCTACATTTCCAGCATAACTATGGCAGATCAACACACAGGCTCACACGCATTAATGGGTACACTCCAAATTACAAGGGTGCTGCTGAAATCTCATGTCATTTTACAAGAGGAACAGATTTTTTTCATGCAGTTTCTATGTATCTTTAAACTCAGGTGTTTCACTTCCCTGTATATATTATTATTTTTAATTTATAGAAACTCCAACCATTTTTTATTACAGAAATTTAAAATATCTCATCAGAGCATTTGCTGTAAAATTAGATACCTTTAATTAGCTATAAAAGACTTAGACTACAGAAGGTCCTTGGGCTTAAGTTGGGAAACCAGGAATAGAAGAAAAGGAAGAAGAATCTGTTTATCAGAACAATCTAACACAGCAGCATATGACTACATTAAATACTTTATCCAGGACAGAAACAGGAATGGATAGAGTTGTGGGGGTTTGTTTGGGATGGGGGGTGGTGTTCCTTCAACTTTTCTTGGTTTGAGGTTTGGCTGGGTTTTTGTAAATAATGTCAGAGCAGTTTCCTTCCTATCTCGGAAACACAGTGAGGCAATAATAGAGCAAATGGATGAACAATAGTCTGGTGTGCTGCTCCCTACAATTAAGGCAGGCACAGTACTTCCCACCTGTTGATGGCCACCAGTCCTTCATGCCACAATTTACAGTAAGTCTCATTAAAAATGACCCCTTCTATGTGTGTGTGTCCACTGTGCCCACAAAGGTTTGATGGGAGCAGCAGCAGTGATGGACAACTACCCACGTCCATCATCAATGCAGTTACTGAAGTAACATCAGATAGAGTCGAATTCAGGAGAACGCTGGAGTAAAATAAAAGCAACCAAGACTGTCAAGCTGTATCTGAAACTGTGGGACTCTTTAAAACCACTGCTAAACAGAAAAATCAAAACCAGTTTCAGGGGTACAGAAATACTTTTTCAGGATTTACCAAAAAATATCCCCAAGTGAATATTTGTTGGCGTTATATTTCCATTTCATTGAAGACTTAACAATTACATCAAATTAGGTAATCTGGATGCAGTGTTCATCTTGAGTAGTATCTAGTACCTAGCTACCCAGTCATAGCCCTGAAATTTTATTCCCTTGCCATAGCTCTAAGTTCTTACATTTATTGTAAAATTGCATAACCTTCACATTATTCCTTCTCAATGTTAAAATGCTCTTCTGAGTCCAATCGGGAAAAAAAATCAGATCATTAAAAAAATCCTCTTTATCCAGAAATACATGAACAAAGCTAAAAATGTCACTCTATGTGCTGTGTTTTCAATTCAGATTATTATATCAATTTATTCAGAATCACTCACCATCGGCTGCTCTTGGACTTAAACTTCTCCACCCTTTACCAACACACGAACTGCCCAAGACAACAGGTACTAGTGAAGATTCTTGTTACACAGAGAACTATTCCCCCTTGTACGTCAAATTCATAAATAAATGCATAGGCTGTGTCAAAATCTCCTTTGAAGAACAAAGTGATGACAGCTAACATGTTCTATCAAATAATGAGAAAGGAATGGATGCAGGATTGCACCCTGCACTCAAGCCTTTAGTCCCTACTGGAGCTGGGAAAACTGGCCATGAGTGCTACTGCCCTGAAGCCATGGTTTGGGGGGTGTGAAATTTCATGCCACAATATCTAAAAATATGCAGAAGCTGGAACAAATTCAACATCAGCACAAGTCTACTGAAGTGTAAGTCTGGCCTTAAATATTTCAGCTATTCCAGCACTGCAGACTCCTACCCCTAAGAGTGCCAAGGAAAAGCACAGAGATGAACTTACAGTAGTGCTTTGCAGGATAGAATTACAGGCAGAAGGATGGGGGCTGCCATCCTGGATGAGGAATCCAGATGCTCCACTACAGCATTGACAGTACAGCCTGAGTAGCACAGAACTGCACAGGAAGAGTTCTCTGAACTACTTGCAACATGGTGCAATACAGAGGCTTGCTCTTAGATCTCTGAACGTGGAATCTTTCAGTCAAGAGATCTCTTTCTTCTGCATTTTACTGTGATGTAATCTAAAGCTACTTTTTATTTTTATTTATTTTTTGCAAGCTAAGACACTCATATTTACAGTATTGTACACTTCTGCTGCCTCTCCTAAAGCTGTCTGTTTTGTCTGCAACCAACTTCTGATAATTTGTTCTGGATGGTCTTCAGGACATGAAAGAAATGAGTGCACTGCACCTGTTTTTTCAATACATGGAGTGATTTATGTCCATCTCCAGTATTGTTCAAGGTGCAGCTGCCCAAAAAGGTAAAAACTGGGTTTGAGAACTTCTGTTCCATTTTTGCTTGTCATTTAAAACTTTGCTTGCTATTTAGTCTGACTCTTTAAAATTCAGATACTTGAGAAATTTCATGCAACAGTCCTTGCAAAATCTGGTTTGATAGACAGTACTTTGAAGATAAAACCCACCAAAATATTTCTTAACCACTAGAATTGTCTAGCGGTGAATTTCTGCTGCTACAGAAAGAGGCAGCAAATGCCTGTAGGAAAATTTCACTTGTTTGGATTGTTTACTAGAGAGATTTAATTGACACACCAGCAGGTTATTTTGCTGATCTCCCTGCCTGTACTCTGGTTCTGCTCACAGATCAATCAGTGATGTTGAAATCTTGTTACCTGCCTCTGTGGCTTCAAAACATCTGACTGTGCAAATGACTATTTTTATCCCTGTTCATTTGGTCGGCTAGCTGTGTTATGCCCAAAAATCTCATAAGGAGATATTATCTCCTCTTTTAGCAATTCAGTACACCTTATAATTAAGAATTATTTATTAATATTCCTGCATCTGGCAAGCCATTAACCCCACACAACACAAATGAAATTACATCTCCCTGGAACTGTGCTAAGATAAAGTAGGATCAAGACTAAAAACCCTTGCAGCTGATCTTAAGGCTTCTTTTTACGGTGGTCACTTTTCACTTTGGGGGCAAACTGCCATGAGGAATGTTACCTGCAAGAGCAAGCCACCTACCTGAACGACTGGGAAAACATCAAGCTTTTTTTTGGGCCAGTGTCTGAATTTGCTCCAGCTCTGGAGTTACCCAGAGGTATCTGGCAGCAGCAGGTCAGGGGTGGAGACACTGCCTGCCCTTGATAACACGTGCCCTCTCCTGGCAAATCCAAGCAACATTCTGGGCTAGCTGGTGGCTGCCTAGATGAAACAAAACCAGTCATTCTGCTAGTAATAACAATGCATGTTACTGGAGGGTTTTTATTATTACTTTTCTAGTAAATGTTCATGTACCATGAACTGTTCTTAATGATGTAGAAACACACTGAATACAAACACTCCAAATAATCTGGTATTTTTCGAATAGGTTTGGCCTTAGAGTAAATGTTTTATAACTCAGTTATAAAATGTCCATCAGATAACCAAAGTAGATGTGGGAAAAAACAGAATACTATAAACCTGTCTTTGTTTTAATACGCTTAGTTAATGATGGGCCTTAGCCCACAGGGTTCATAAGCCTACCCTGCTGAAGAAACAAAGAAAGATTTTCTGTTATTTAATTCAAAATCCATTTAGCTCAGCTGAAGGACTGTCTCCATACAATTCATGCTACTCTCTTTCTCTATAAAATTCACCATTCATGAGCAGACAGACAAGCAAAAGCGGGTTAGGACAGAAGGGGTGCAGTTTAATACTAAACAGCACAGGTTTAATTGATTAGTGTCTTCCACTGAGTAGCCCAGTAAATCTGGGTAGAGCTGCTTTGAATCTACCCTCCTTTGAGAAATGGACTTAAGGAGTATCAGCAGAACTTGTATTATGTGTTTTAACATTCTAATTACACCAGGTTTAGAGTAATTACCTTCAAATATTTAATAGGACTCTTTATGCAATTTAATTGTTCTTAGTAGTTTTCAGGCTATTTCTACTTCCTTAAGTATTCAGGGAAACAACTGTTCCAAAACAATGTTAGGAAAAATACTAACACAGAATAAAAATTAAAAATATATCTGGAAAGGCAAGTTTTGAACCATTAAGAAATTACATCTGATGCATGAGTTTTATGGCTCACATACTTCATCAAGTCCATACCAGCTTGAATTCTGAATATTAAAAAAAAAGGTCCTGATTATGTAACAGAAAAAGATGCTAAGAAATGAGAAATTGATACAGGTAAAGAAGTGCTAGCTGATATTAAATGTCCATCACTGCTAAGGGACAATTAAGACAAAGAGATCAAACTGACTTGTGAAATACTGGACTTTTGAGACAATAATATGAAGACACCTCCTAACAGAAATACAGGAATGAAAGTCCTTAAAGAACAGATGCTTTCTGTCTCCGTCTGAACATCCTGTGGGATAAAATGCTTTTCAGTGCTGAAAATGGTGCAAGTCTGTTCAAATCCAACTATGAATTCTGATAAATACCCACAACCAGTACCTTTGACCTGAGTCAGGATGTAATGCATTCGCAGAACAACCTGTGTTGGGACTAACTAGGAAGGAGTGTCTTTGAGGTTTCTAAGATTTCTTTGAAGATTAAAGCTGAGACATTAGCAAAGATACAAGCAAAGATTTCTAAAGAACTCTAAAAGAGAAAGTGCAAAGGAAATGGTAAAATATGAAACACACCTTTCAAGTGAAGCAGGAAAAAATTATTTATTTCTCAACTGATTTAACTGCTTGGCAATATTTTAACACTATACTTTCTTCCTTCAGGTGCAGGAACTAAAAAGACACAACTTCAACCTACCGCAGTCCCTTAATAGATCTTACCCAACCTCAAGCATACTGTAGTCCCTCCTATTTCCCTTCTCCTGCATCCTTTCTGCACTATCCCAAGGACACTGCCCATGTTTGCACATTTCCCCATATGGAATTACAGCAAGTAAACACAAATGGGAAACAAATCCCCTCCTGCAGAGGGACATGTTGCTCTGAGATGGGCAGGGCAAGAACAGGTTCCTGGTGAACGCTGAACAGTGTTCGCTCAGCTCACAGTGAGCACCACTGGAAACAGCAGCAATGCTTCTCTAGGAGTAGCTCAAGTGTTGCTGCTTTTTCCAACCAGCACAATTTTTGTTCTCTGTCTGGTCTTTCCTCCCTTTACTTTCCACAGAGAATCAGAACTAACTCAGTAATGTTCCAGTTGAAGATTTCTTGTTCCAGACTGTTCTCTGGTTCAGCACCACCCATCCATTTAACCCAAATTAGTGGGGAATTATAATCCTTTCCCCAGCTTATTTTCCCCAAGGAACAATGAAAATGACAAAATATTTCTTGCCATATCTATTCCTCACTGGTGCAGAGCTCTATGGCTAAAATGCTCATCAGAGCCAAAAGCCTGGGCATGACTGAACTTTAAAAAAGCTAAACACCAATTGGTTTGATTTATAGACCCAGGAGACCAAGTCAGTCACAAAAGAGTAAAGCAAAATTAATTTGTCATTCAGAGCTGTCTATAAAATGTGCCACCTAGCCTGAGAAATATAAAAAATTAGGATTAAGTGGATTGCATAACTGCTTCTGCTGGGCAAAATGGCTTCAAATTCTACCTTCATAGTTGTCATGTACCCAGAAGATCCCTCAAGCCATCCAAGCAAGGCAAAATATAAGAATTTTCCTCCCCATGCTATGGAATTCTGTGGACTTGGATGAGCTCTGAATATTGAACATCTCAAGCTGTACCAGCCTGATGGTATCTCTGTAACTGGACTGAGTCTCTCTGGCATCTGTTTGGGAGGCACAGCATAAGGCAAGTTCATCAGTTCAAACCTCATAAAGAGATGGTGCAGATGCACTACACAGCAGATATTGCAGATTTTCCATTTGAGAACTTTGCATCTTTTAGGTAATGCACATACATAAATACAGAACATTAGCATAACAGCTTAAGAGGTGCAATCTGGGATATTTTAAGCTTCATAAGAGTTTGTAGTTTTATGACAGCATTAAAATGCTCTTTGATTCAGCTTCAGGTTAACACACGGTGCCCCATTTTCATTTGTGTGATAGCTGGATGTTAAGTTCATGTGGCACGTGGAGCAGCCAAGGATGAGCAACCACAGGCATGTCTGGCAAGCCTCCCATCAGTGGAACCACTTGGGAAGGGTCAGCTGTCAGTCCTGCCACAGGTATCCGGCTCTCAGACATTCACACAAGTCCCTACATCACAGACAACAAATTCACTTCCACAACTAAATTGTCTCATAAATTCCTGTCATTCAATATTGTAATTGTATTTCTGTGGCTTAGATTGTGGCAAGTGGGAATGAAGCAAGCAGGAAGTGAAGGCTAATTGAGAAAGGTTAAACTCCCTCCTATACTGAAATCATTTTGTTATGAATAAGGGACCTAGAAAAGAAGGACAGCTATTGATGAGCCAGTGACAGAATAAAAACTTCATCAATTTCTGAGGTTATTTAGTCTGTCAGTACTGAAGGATTTGAAAGCTTCTAATTTAGTTCTTCACAAAAGAAGCTCCCTGCTGTTAACAACTTCACAATGAATTTTCAGCATTCAACTTCAAATCAGAATCAGAACTGTAGCTTAATGCTTCTCTCTCAGGTACTAAGTCAAACACAAAGCTCAAATTCAGGACAGAAAGCATTAGCAGCTATTTACAGTTTAGGCAATTGCTTTGTATAGATCATAAATCGATCTACATACATCAATCCATCAACTGAAGTCTGATTACAGAAATATTTTAAATATTAGTTTATGTACTCAGTGGAGTTGTGCTCCAAACAGCATCTACATCAATCTAAATAAAGTATCCAGTATATAGATATTATTTTAGGTGCCTTTTGCTTCTGTTTTAGTAGGTGTAATGAGAACAGTGGTCACAATCATATTTAAACAGAAAAAAATACAGCTTGGTTTCTGCAGTGACACCAAATGCAATCAATCTGCTAACACCTGACACCCAGTAAGCTCACAGTATCCATAAAAAGTATTACTATGTGTATGTGTTAGAAACATCCATATTCTTGGCTCCTTTCTCTCCTGTAAAGCAGGAGGGTGGAATTGCTCTCCTGAGACTCATAAACAGATTTTGATTTCATCCAGGAAAACTTTCATCTTTCTCTTTGCAACGAAAAAAGTTTTCCCACCTCAGCTTCTTTGCAGCTTCAATAAACCAGCATGATTCATGGATCTGTGGATAGCGCAGCAAGTTTACATCACTAGACACAAAACACCCCAACCCTGCAGCAAGTGAGATTTTCTGAGAGCTGTTTACAGCTTGTAAGACAAAAGAAATTAAGATACATTTATATTAAACAAGTATAGCCTTCCCTTCTTTCTTATGGGTTCTATAAAAGATACTTTATTTCCCTCCATATATCCTACCCTTATGTATAATGGCAGTTTCATAAGCCCTGACTCAAACAGTAACTTCTGCTGGCCAAAGAAATCAGCCCTGCCTATGGTCTGGGAGATTTGCCAAGGAAAAACAAGCTCCATGGTAAAGGTCATTAGGAATGAGAGAGATTCTTTACGCTGTGCTGAGTACAGAGACTAATCCACTTCTTTTGGTAGGAAGTGTGCAGGTAGGGGATGAGCAAACAGTAGTTCCAGACTCTTCCACTCCTTTTCTAAGTATAATCAGGGAGCCATCCATTTTGACCTGCTTTCCTTTTCGTTTTGATGTCATGTGCTACAAACCCCAGCATTATGCTTACTAGGACAAATCTATTGTCCTGTGCTAGAAATCCTCTCTAATAGTGTGGGGGATGCTGGCAGTAAGGGCAGTAAGTCAGTTGGCTGCTGTTATCATCAATCAAGCATGAAGGCTCTGCTATTCTGCAGCCTAAATTCTTTATCTAACTGATTAGTCATACAGGCCAACTGTATTACAGTATTGCTTCCCAACTCCCATCACAGAACTCCTCCATTTGGAGTATTAAAGACCCAGCTGATGAGCTCAGTGTTGCATGACACAGAGGAAAGGGAGGAAGCACGGCAGCAGAGGACAGAGGAAGAGATACAATCCCCTTATCCCTACAGATCTTCATGCCAAAAGGAAGTGAGTGAAAGCTTGAAAATCAATTCAAAAGTAAATAAAGCACAAGAGGCCAGCAAGGCAAGCACCAGAAAGCTATTTTAAGGTTCAGAGTGATTTAAACATGCAAGGAAATTAAGCATAGCAAGGAAACAATCATACTGCAGAATTAGCATCTTTTCCTGTTTTTTAGACAACTAAGAAAGGCATTTCAGTAGAAGAGTATCAGTAACATAATTAAGTTGCATTTGCTTTTTGCTGTGCTCAGGGAGGTTTTCTATTTCAATAGCCCTCATAAGAAAAAGAAGTGGACCCCTTAAAAAACATTTCCTTGTTATTTTCTCTTTCACATTCTGTACTGTTCCCCATAGAGACCTTAAGTCAAAGGTGGCCCCTTTTGACTTTGCAGAAAAGTAACTACTCAGCTATTTCTCCCATCCAAGAAAAAGAAAAACACCTTGCTCAAGAATCCCATTTCTGGATTGAAATCTACTTCATTTTTCTCAAACACCCTACACATGCCCACATGCCTGCTTGCCACAAAAGCATTAATTCAGGGATTTGACAAGGAGCTATCATATATTAGCCCCAAATCACTCTTCTTTCTGCTTCCTTGACCTACACAAACCTACTTTATATGCTCATGCAGTTTCTCTTGCATTTTTCTTTTTCTGTTGGAAGTCACACATGGTTACAAAAACCTTTGCACGTAACTAATTCCAATTGTATCACAGCCAACAACTTAATCTAAAAGGATAAGCATTTACCGTAATGATCTCCACACTGTACAGCAGACAGGCACTAAAATAAGATGCTTTACCCATAAATGTCTACCTTTGGATAAATATCTTTCATCTTAAAGTTTTGCCAAGCAAAATTTTTTTGATTTAGAAAATTATCTTAAAAGCTGAGTTACCAATCTAGACATGTCTTTCTGTTTTCTTTTCTTTCTAGAACCCAGCACCACTCTCCTGTTTTAGAGATTTCACATACTTGGGAGGTCCCTGTCGCTGGTCCATAAACAGCTGTACCCTAACTGACTCTCACACAGCTTTTGTCTCCAATGCAGCACAGAGAGAGCCAGATATTATACACTACACCAAGTGTCTCTTCTGCTGTTTAAAATATTCCATTCTCACCATACCTGCTGGTTTCAATATTCAGAATTTAAAGCACTGCTGAGCAGGCACCCAGTGGGATTTCAGAGCAGAATGTAAAGAGGAATTACTTGGAAAAAAAAATAATCCTGCAATGATGGAGTCCTGCAGTCGGAAAATGCTTCAGTTGCAAAGCCCTCTCCACCGAATATTGGGGATATGAGAGGAACAAGAAAAAACAGACGTGCCTGCCCTGCCATGCTCATCAGATAAACCTACAAAATACACATTCACAGAGTTGCCTGCAGTATGTGCCAAATAAATAAAAACTAATCTAAGTACAATCACAATGCAAGACAAATAAAACGAGCGTGTTGTGTACGTGGATATTCTCTAGCAGATTGCTCTGCTGTCCTCTATCAGACATTGATACATATAAAAACAATTGCAAAACAAAATAAGGAATATTTTGTATTTTATATTCTTTATAACAGAAGCTGACTTTTTAAAATTTAATATGCATCCACAGAGACTTAACCACAGCTAGATTCTTCTCTAGTGAGTTTCTTGGGAAAGGACTGACTTAATTTTCCTCATTTGTACTGTGCCAAGCACACTATGGTCTTAGTCCCAATTGGGGCCTGCAGGCACTGTCACAACAGTCACCAAACAAGCAGGGTGATGTGCTTAATGCAAAATTCCTCAATTTTAGTGGGCAGCTTCAAAGATGTGAGGATAAAACAGCACACCAGTGGTAAACATGCCTTCATTGTACTTTTAAAATAAAGCTGCTTACTCCTGGTTTTTATTGCTTACTCCTCCATTCTCTCTCTTGCTTCTGTTACTACCTCTACCTGGGGAGATAGTTTACATTTATTATTTGTTCCACAAGATGCTTAGTTTTCCCTAAGAGCAGAATTAAAGGAGAACTATGTGCAGCAGTGGGGCAAAGGGTTAAAATTACCCCCACCCTTTATTTTTTGCCAGCATTGCTGAATAAAAAGGCTGAAACATTTATTTTTCAGCCACTAACGACAGGATAAGTGTCAGACGTAACTCAAAAAAGTTCTACTAGAGCTCTCTACAGCTTAAATGTTAAATTTATTCATACTTGATTCCACCCTCAGAAAGCCAGTTCTCTTCTGTCTTTCATTGTTTATATTAGATATAGTGAGTCATGGAAATAAAGTGACATGAAACCACATTTACACTAAAGAAATCATCCCACATCTTTTCAGATTCTCTTTTCTGCTATTTCTGTACCATGCCTCCTATTGAGTCTGCGAGATTGATTACCCAAGCAAGGGCTAAGCATTTATTCTTGACTCCAGTTATTTAGCTGCTCACATTCTCATCTTAGCAGGCCAATTTAGAGGAAACAGATGCATTATCCATCAGTTCCAGAATCGGAATGAGCATATACAGGACAGTCTGTCTGACCTGTGCCTTACAAACAACAAAGTGACAGTAATGCTAAGCAAAGATAATGATCTGAAAGTACCATTAGCTGCCTTTGCTTGGTGTGTGCGAGCTGTGCTACCCTACCAGAGATGGCTCTCCCTGCACCTAGCAGGGCAAGGGCAATCAAATACCTGCCTTAAGCACCTTTGACACTATGAATGCAGGGTAGCACATTCCTCCTCACACTGAACTGGTATGTTTAAGGTACTAGGTTGGCCACAGACTACCAGAAAGAATCCTAAAAGAGTGAACACATCCTATAGGCCTCAACCTGGTCAACAGGCAATGGGAAGATCCCCAACGTACACCCATAGAACTATCCTACCAAACTACTGTTAAGTTTCAAGACTAAACATATTTAAGCCAGCATTGTATGTCAGCCACAGAGACTGTGAGGGTTCAGTATGTGAAGATGGGCTTTCTCCCACTGTTTAGCTCCAGCTAAAAGGGTTACAGTTTATGGTTTATGACTGAGTGAAACCTGACAAAGCTTCAAACCACATGCATACGCCCAGTCTTACAAGGATGTCATAAAAGGTTTAAAGACATTGCTTTGAAGAAGGGTTGGACCAGATGACCTCCAAAAGTCTCTTCCAACATTTATTATTCAGAGTTTTAAGACAAAATGCACTCTGGTCTCTAAAGCCTTCAGAAAGGACTCGCACCTTGAGGCTTTATTCCTCTGAATTTTCAGGAGGTCAAATGCTGACAGAAATTGGGCATTAGCAATTCCTTTGAAGTCAATGGAAATTACAGCCCCTCACCCCTTCAGCAGGTTTTGGTTTAGAGATTTTAATGTGACTAGTCTCATGAAGACAGAGTTTGGTGTAAAAACTCTGGTGTAACTTAACTTCTTTGACTCTCTCCCTCCCATCCCAGCATACATTCACACACACAGTCTCCATCCTACACCAGACATGCTTCTTCAGCCTCCTGACCTGGCTTACAAACACCTCCTTTTACAACTACCCAGTGGAATCAGCACAGGAACAGGAGAGGCACTCTTGAAGGCTGACTCCATGCTCTTAGCCACCTACAAAGACAAGAGTTACTAATCATGGGGTAATCTCAAAGCTATTTATCTTGATGGAAAGGAGCTGCTACACTCCACTAATTACAGCTTTATCAGGAGGCTGGGAACATTTTTACTCAAAACTAGCACAAACACTGATCTCTTCAAATGCAGCAGACAGAAAGAGCTCCCCCTGCTTTCCAATATACAGCATGAGCAGTTGAGAAGCTTTAAAGCCAGATATGTAAAGCTAAAATGAGATTAACAAGCAGTTTCAGCATTGTTAAATCCATGCCCAGGCTGCATAAGTCCAAGCTGATCATTCCAAATTAACTTACCTTTTTGCATGAGTGACAGTGATTACAATACATCACGCTGGAAGAGTTCTTCCTGTACCTTTTAATTGATAAGCCAACATATAATTAAATGAAATCTGTTTACAAGTTTCAAAGTATTTTCAAAGTACTGTTGCAATTACATTGCTCAAATAACAAATTCTAGTTTCATTTCCACTGCCACCCTTTCATTACATTTCTGTATGGAAATTCCATCCAGAATGAATCCTTCTCCACACTGGCCACAGCACAATTCCCTTATGGCTACTGCTGCCTGTAGCAGCAAGAGATGGAGATCAAAACCAACAGATAGATGGGTGATGACTACTCAAAATAATTCCAGCATTAAGAGGCAACACAGGATCCTCTCTCTCAGTACTCACTAGGACCTACATCACTGAGACAAAGGATATGTTGCCAGCTTCTCAGACAAACTGCATCGAAGATGCTACTGCTGTGGAAACTCCACAGGCTCTCACTTAGGGGCTGCTGATTTGCACAGAACAGGACTTCATGTGGAAGTGTGAGCACGCTTGCTTTTTAGGAGAAGCTGAGAATTCTTAACAGGTTCCCACTTATTTCTTTGAAGACCTTTGTTCTTTATTTGTTACAGAACACCTTAGAGAACAACTTCATTCATTACTTATAATTGTTCTATCTGTTGTGACACAAGACATAAAATTTGAAAATAAATTTAAAAGTTCTATTTTGCTGCTGCTTCTATCAGCATTCCAGGCTAAACAGAAAAATTTACTGTGTAGCTTCTTGCAGCTAAATTCCTCGGAATCACAGAGGAACAACAGACTTCGTATCAGATGATGCAAGCTTTTATCAGTGGCACAGTTACCGACTGCCTTCATAGCTTCATTTTTATTTCCATACCTTAAGTTCTCTTATTTATAAAATGAGAGCACCACCCTTAGAGGTCTAGCTCAACTGTGTAAAAGTTTACTCTGATTTTTATTGATTCTAATTATTTTTTAAAATATGGTACTTACTATTGTCCTGAAAGAATGAAGAGTAAACAAGCCATGAACAGTAATAAAGCTCTGTGTATGTACCAGACCCCAAATGTAATTTGCTCCTGAGTGTGCTAGAAAATCAAAGTCTTCTGACCATCCTGTGAAATGGTAATGTGCATAGAATCCCAGAATCTGCTGATCTGGAAGGGACCCAACAGGATCAGCAGGTTTGATTTACTGATTTAATAATAATGCAACCAGTGGACGAACAAAATGTTTCTGTTTGTGTTGTTTCCAGGAAAGGCAACACAGAAATTAATTGCCAATGATCTCATTAGTCATGTTTAGCTACAGTCCTCCAGATATAGCTCTAAACAATCTTCAGGGACAGTAAATAACCATTTTCTTTGATCGTTACATATCAGTGAGAGAAAATCCTGTACACCCAAAGCAAGTTCTAGAACAGGATTTCAAAGCCCATTTTTTCAATAAAGATAATGCCAAAAACCCCCAAACCTAAAACCGGTAAAACCACACAATATGAATCTGGGAAAAATGTCAAGTGCTTTCTTTGTATTTTTAGTGCATAATTAATGCTATGCAGAACTTCCTCTGCAGCTGGGATACACTGTGACATCTCTGAAGAGATAATCATGGGAACTGTTTTAAGTCCCTTTAAGAAATATTGTAATGAAACAAGAAAATTTAAAGGTTAAAAGTTAAACTTTACTCTTAACTCTGATGTAAAATGAAGATGTTTGCTCTTGCTGTTGATTTCACCTACTAGTGCATGGAAGGAGGTGAAGGCCAAACATGTATTGCTCATTTTGATCTGACTGTGGGTCTTGATGCCACGGATGTACCTACCCCAGGGTAACACTGGATTACTGAGCTCCTGTATCAATCCACCCTCCCTCCATGGGATGGATGGGAGCTGTTCTAACAGCACCTCATTGTACACTGTCCCCCAAATTCCACTATTTCACAACCTTCAGTCAGCCCTGGAGTGACTTCAGGCTTTCAGGCAATTCTTCAATCCTCCCAAAAACAATCACTTCCATTTCCACTTGCCTATTTCAATCCTACACAAACAAGGGGATTTATAGTCTGTGACCTCCTGACCAGTAGAAAAAGCAGTATGGTCCATGAAGAGGGCTTTGTTATACCACAATACAGATACAATTACCAGCATTAACAGTGTTAGTCCACAACACTCTATGCTTGAGTGTACATTAGCTACAGGATTTTCTTGTCTGATTTTTTCTTTTCCAGTTTTATCATTTTCTATTAAAGTTGGATTTTCATTTGGACACTCGTGAAGCTGTGATGTTGTATGACAGGTGAAACAGCAGTACATCAAATGGAGGTGGACTTTGAAATTCCTTTTAAATTACCCCAGAGGAAACTGAGTAAGCCCAACAAAGATCCCATGAGATCTGAATGATCAGTAGACTCAGTCAGGAAGATCAGTTCTACGATCTATGGGAGAGATCAATTCATCAGGAAAATGTGTGGCATTTCCAAGCCAGGGCATTCCTGTGAGAGCCCTTTCAACCATTTGCCTTTAAGACTGTAGAATCATGAAACTCAGGAGGAATGAAAGTAAGGACACCTACAGAGTCTGCATATGACAACAGGAGGAAGCAGCCAATTAGCGTATTGGTGCAGTGATCTAAATTACAGCTAAGCCTGCAGAGGCTATAAGGGATGCTCCATCATGTCACTAATGACTTGTGGGGATAGGAAGAAGGCAGCTTGGTAAAACTCCTGAGAGGCAAGAGCTGGGATGTGCTGAGATGATACAAAAACACAAGAGAAATTGCACCCACACCTTGATTCAAAAGCCTGATTCTCAGCAGAAGAGACTCCCTTTGCCCTTCTTTTCTCTCTCCTCAGCACTTCTAAATGTCCTACAGCTTTGCAATCCCTTGGGAGCCCTGTGTTACACAGCTCCCTCTACCATCCCTAAGGGAGACAGTATTCCCTTCACACACTCATCAAAACCATGTCAGCAGGGAAATGCTTCTGAGGGACAAGCAGCACTTTCCAGCTTTTCTTGGAGCTAGCAGCCGACTGTGCAGCAAGAATATACTCTTTTCATTAAGAGAGAAACCGTGGTACTGATCTGGCCAGGTTTTGATTTGTTCCTCGGTGTATCATTATTGCTGGACATAGGCAGCTATTTCAAAGAGGCATAAAAACAATTATGTGCTTGGTATGCAAGTCCCAGAAACATCTATTGCTATCATTTTTTTTCACACGTCAGCTTTTACTGTAACAAGGCCCTGAGTTAGAGGAAGGGGGAAAAAAAGAGAAAAAAAAATCAGTAAGAATCACTGAAAGTGTAGTACAGCCACACAAAGTACCAGATTTCACTGGCAGCAGTGTCACACCAATCAAACAACAAATCCCCACCTATTAAATCCAATCTGTAGTCAACACAATGGTCACTGTTCTGCTTACACTTAATTCTATGAAATCACTCATTTTCATGTCTGAGCTTCACAGTAACTATTTGACCCAAAACACAGTGAAGGTGTCTGTGCACACATCCAGGACTCTGCAATCAGTAGCAGTGAATCACCAGGTACTGGAAAAGAGACAACTACGCCTAAATGTGGAAAATAAAGACCACAGATTTGTAGGGATTATTTTATTCTTGCCAAATCCACTCAATTTTTCAGTAGATCCGCTTCAACCTCCCCCAAGTTCTAGATCTTCAATCCAAAATATCACTGTGGAACCCCTATAACTCTCCAGGGATGATCCCTTCAAAGTATGAAATACTTACTGCCTAGTCAGTAACTGCAACCAACCTATTCATGTGAACACTAATACATGCAATTGCAAGATGCAAAAACATCTCTCATCCATCACATTCTAACGCTGAGGCACCAGGACAATACGAAGAATTACAAGTACGTTTCTAGGCTACAGTCAGTGACAATGAAAGCTGTGGCATAATATGCAAATATATAATGCCCACAAGTATGATCCCGCAGTTGTGAGGGGCAAGGTAGGCAACTGATGTATGTGTAGGAGTGAAGGAGTCAACTATAGGTTGATGAGAGTGATGAAAAAGCAACGACTTGTGTTTCCATTTTTAGTAAGACAAAAGTAATCAAAAGCTTTGAATTTCACCTTCTTCAAATGTTTTCTTCTCTTAAAACCCAGGTTCACATTTACCACTGAGACACTAATAAAGAGCAATTCTAAACACAGAGACAGGTAAGGATCCCTTCCATTCCCTCTGCACGCACATCAGTGTTTTCTGGAGCGCAGCCTCTGCCCGTCCTCAAGCCACTTGGAAGCCACACAACCATAACAATGCAAGGCTTTCTGCCATGCTAAACTTGCCTGCAAGTATTCCAGCCAGGAAGCAGTGCCACCCAGCTGGCTTTGCCATAAACCAACACACAGACGTGCCCAAGGAAGGCAGTGCAGCAAGCGCTGTGCTCCTAATGTTACAGATTATCACCATGCACAAAACAAGCTACAAATAAAAGCCATGTTAATTTTGACTCCCATGCTTGTTCAGTAGAACATCAGCATCTGACTAATTTCAAGCTCTACTGGAAATGCAGGAAAATCACAAGGTGTTCTGACAAGCAGAACAAAGCAGAGGCTTGGTGCTCCAGAGAGGTTCTGAATATGCAAGTTCCAAGGGACTCTGCATGGATGTAAGGGATTAACACATGGAGAACTCTTCTCAAAAATTATGTCCAAAACGGCATAGAGGAAAAGTTTGAAAGTTAAAACATAATGGGAAGTAAGGTAACTTCAGTGAATGACAAGGTTCCTAAACTTGTAAGATTATTTTCCTTCCAGAGGATCCAAATATGAACCATTTGTCATCTACAAAACACAAGAACATTGACACTATCTCGTCAAGTGATTGCAGCAGGTTAATGCTTCAGGCAGCATTACCTGATCTGCAGATGAAGCAAAGACACAGTTTCCACTACCAGTACCAGCACTGGTCTATGCAAAACTGTCACTGATAGGATCAGGAAGACAAGGGAATAAGAGATTTTCCACCCCTGCAGAAGACTCAGGGTTACTGGCAGAGAAGCTCTGTGAGGATTATTTGCAGAATTCATGTCTGTCTCTCATTTCAACACTGTAAGTTTAAAATCAACCTGGGACTTTTTATGTACTTCTGAATAAAATGAGAGAGGAAGAGATCTGATACTGGGAAGATAAGTATGCAATTTTTAATTAAGGAATTGGCTGTTGCTGTTAGCACAGTAACAGAGGTGCATTATACACCCCTGTCCACTTACCTACTTTCTAACTACTGTATTCAACCACTTGAAGAGCAGGTAAGCACAATTTTTTTGGTATTCAAATGAGTATATGACTGAGTGAAGTAATTCTTATGTCTCTATATGAATAAGGGCTGCAAATTTACCCTGTACTAGAAAAGTAACTCCTCATTCTGTGAAACAGCTTCTTCTGAATGCAAGTGAGGGGTAAGGTAATAATCAGCAATTCATATGAAATGCAAACTATCTTACAGCCAGTGAACCTACAGCAGACTTTGAAACAGAAGATGTATCAAGCCTAATGTCACAAACAAATCCCAGCATAGATAATTATACAGCAACAATGTCATACTCTCTCAGCTAGTCAACCCTCAATGACTGCCAGTGGGCACTGAACTTCATTCTTCAGCAACAAAGCACCAGCACTGGTTCAACTCAGTTAAATGAGTAATTCTTTTAGCTGGAACTAGTAGCAGTCTCTTCTTTGATAGTCAGATCAGCCAACTGAGAATCACACCACAGGCTTCACCAGCATGTTACACCTCCAGTAGTTCCAACTGGAAGGAGCATTCTTGTTTCCTGCCCTAAGCTACAGAGCAGTCCTGCTGTTAAACAGCTTCTGTGTTTCTCCCAAAGCTGGTTGCATTTCAGCTGCAAATCAATGACTGCTCTGCATACTTTATATATTACAGGGACTTTTTTTTAAAAAAGGATAAAAGTTAAAAATTTCAGGAATTGATTCAGTACCCCAGTCAATTCCTGACAATAAAATATTGATTTGCCCAATTAATTCTTACTATGAAATTACTAGGTTCCTGCAATGCTAGTAATGTAATGTACCAGCAGCACTCCGGTGAATTCTACACCACCTATTGGTTAGAAAGCAAAACTAAGGTTTCAAATGTATCTGCATTTTATACGGTGATTAAACTTTAATTACAATTATTTTTTACAGCAGTCATTAAAGGCTGGATTTTTATAAATCAAGAATTCTCACGTCATAGGTCTCAGTAAATTATAGGATAAGCACCTTAAGTGATTATGCATGCATGCAAATGCCCATACTATTTTTAAAGATATTGGTGCAATTCATTAGACTAATATAATTGAATCCCTTTAAAATTTAGTGATTAAAGTACTTTAGATTTGGAGATGGGAATCTGTCTGTGTAACTGACTATTTTAACCTGTATGCACACATTTAGACACAATACAGACACTACATATTTCTCATGTTCATAAACAGTCCAGTGAGACAATCTTACACAATAGCATATTTTACTAAACGATCTGACTATTGGGTATTTACATAAGACCAAAATTAGGATATAAATCTTTAAAACTTTTGCAGAGTTATCCATCTTAAACCAAATATTGCAGTCAGAAATCAAGACAGGAGACTCCCAGAAAAAATATTTTCACAATTACAATTTATCAGAAATCTCTTAGGTCATCAGGATTTGCATTCATTTGTTCACTTCCCAGATTACATGCGTAACTATATCTTAGGAACTGCAGAAAAGCAGAACAAAAGATGGAGAATACATACAGAGGTAATCTAAACCCTTATAGGGATGATCACTGCACACTTTAAGAATAGTCTGCCAATGGTTATGTATTAAGAGGGTAAATCTGTGTACCTGGCTACAGAACTGGTAGGAGTTTCCTAAAACTGTGGTTACTATTTGAGCAGGAACAGAGGATATCAAACATAGAATCAGTATCAGTAGAGCCAGTGTAACAACTGGACCACAGCTGCAGGGAACAAAGAATCCACCAAGTGCTGTGGGCAGGGTCAAGAACGGGTATCAGCCTTTACAAATTAGAGGACATGCTAATTTTGTTCTGAACAGCTCTTTACACATGTTAAAAACCTGTACCTAATAGCTGCCATGCGTTGTTAGCAGTAGTTCTTTTACTTATGCATTTATTTCAGATGTAGCACACCAGAAAGAAAAGATCATTTGGAAGAACAGAGTTTCAGCACATGATTCTCACAGCCATCCTGCTCAGCAGCATCTCATCCTGCAGGACTACGTATAAAGACCAAGACCCACGTCCAATCACACTCGGAACAAGAGGAATACATGAGCTCTCTGAGGCAAATGCCGCTTTGGAAAACCTGCGCATTCATTTTTCATTACGTTGTTGCTACACATGTACATAAACAGTATATACATGTTTCCATGTACCTGCTGGTATAAAATAAAAAATTCAATAAAAATCTCCAAGTGCAATCGACAGCAAAATATCACAGGCCTTATACCAACCTTATTTAAAAATTACATTTAGAAATTGATGAAAAAATCTCAGCAGAGCCACAGCTCAGTAGCTATAGCAACCTGCTTAGCTTCTCAGAAGAATCAAATAAGATAACCTGCCCTAAAATAGATGCAAAATAGCTGTCACTGCACATGTGTGGTTTCAGAGACAGAACACAACCATAAAAATTAATTTTTTTCAAATCACAATGCTCCCTTTTACACAAATCAAAAAGCTACCCTACAGGCAGTGGGTGAGAATTGAGTTTAATTCCTTTACTCTCAGTGTTTTAAAAGCTAAATCATTTATCTCAAAGCTTAATTGTGCCTTTTAACAAATTAGACTTCACTGGAAATCATTATCTGTCTCCCCCCTTCTTGTTACAATTCAAAGGCAGCATCTGTTAAAGAGCAAAAATGAACCATTTTCCCCTCATTACACAAAGAGTAAAAAGTCATCCCAAGTTCACATTACTTTAGAAGGTAATTTCTGTTCATCAGAACAATTTGGTATGTGTTCATTCCTTCGCATCCAGATTTGCAGGCTAATTTCCTCAAATATTTAGACTTAATTTGGTTTGTAACTATTAACTACGATTACAGAAACCACATGTTTCTCTAAGTTAGCATTCCATGCCAGTACTGTTAAAAATATTCTCCGGGTTGTATCTGTTATATTGTGTGATCATATATTCCTCATAAAGCATTACAGCAAGAAAAACAAAACCCAGCAGTTCCCAGAGCCCCTGGGGCCACTGGGCTGATCCACATTCTAGAGGGCAGGAGGACTGTGGCTCAGGCACTCCCGTTCCACAGGAGCAGGGCAGGCAGCTGTGGGGCAAGGCTATTCCAGAGCTGCTCCAGAGGAAGCTCCCAGCCATGGTCACATCCTGGATGATGAAGTGGGGACACTGCCCTGCGCTGCCCTGGCTGTGCCACCGCCCCTTCCACCGCTTCCCAACTGTCCCAGTGAAACTCCAGGGAGAGAACAGCCCCTGGCACGGCAGCAGAGACCACCTCTGGAGTGCAGCTGCTCTTTGTGACCGCAGCAAAGCCATCCTGCCCCTTCCCAAGGAGCCCTGTCCCTCTGCACCTCAGCTGGCTGTACCCTTCACAGAACCCCACTCCAGAGACTGCTGCTCCAGCAGCTTTCTGGGAACAATGCTGCTCCAGTTTGGATTAAACCTCCCTGTGCTGCAATTAAGACTGCAGAAAGAGAAGGCACAGACATTAATTTTGCACTGCAAGGGACCAAGTCAAGGCAATTAACAATAAAGTATTAATACTGCAAGTCAGTGTTTAATTTGTGGTCTCATTCACAGCAGAAAAAGGAGTTATAAACAAGTCAACTGGAAGCAAAAATGTCAGTGCTAACTTGGAATTTGAGCTTTAAAAATCATGCATAACGGCAAAAACAAGAGAGTTTAGGAGAACTATAATAAACAGAAGCATTCTGTTTGTTAAACAAAAACTTTTAAAGTGTAAACAGTGACTCCTTGTAATGGGCTCTTCCCTTATTCTGCTTGTGTTTATAGACAAGCGGAACAGATTCTGCAGACAAAGCTTTGTCCTGATTTAAAAGTTTGATAACCTGTCTTTACATCTATCTTTGTACAAGTTTATAGACACTACAGCATTAAAAAGAAAAAGAATTAGTAGAAGTGAGCACGGGTTAAAGAGAATGCTCTACCTATTCTAGAAAGCACATGGACTAATTTTTCGTTTTCAGAGGGAGACATCTTTCCTATCTCCTAGGAAAAAAGCATGTTTACGAGGACACCCAGAAGTGTAAATCTGAGATATCCATGCCTTTAACAGAAATAATACAGCTCATTCCACAAATTCAATTTACTGTTCTGAATTTCAATATAAGCAGTACTTACGTTAAAAAAATAATCTTAAAAATTTCTTAATTTCTCTTCCATATGAATTTAGATTTGCTCAATCCTTGACATTCAGTGTACAATCCTATAATAAGGAAATACAAAATAATGTAGTGCAGATTGCTTCATCCCTTTGAAAACAAAGTTCAAAGAACAGTCAAAAGCTGGAAGTAAACAGCATTATAATAAGCCATTTCACTCCACTGGTAAGAGTTTGGGCTTAGTTACCCAGCAGTTTGAATTCCAGTGCACATCTTTCCTCTTATTAAAGCAGCATACATCACTACACTTCAGTGCAAGGCTTCAGAGTATTGAAGGATAATCCCAGGTAGAAAAGGAGTAAGGCTTCAGTTACTGTTACAATATAATCCACATACAGACTTTGCAACTTAGGTCCAGGAGCTCCCATCCCATCTTGGATCTTATGAAATGCTTTCATTTGGTTCCTCCAATTTAAAGAATCACATGAATGTTTGTTGTTCATTTGGACAGCTCATTTTATCATGCCAGACAAATATGAGAGGGACGTGAACCCATTTATCAGCATGGAGGAAACAACGTTCAGTTACTTGCAACTGATGCTCTCTATGCCTGAATTTCTGTATCCCAGCTATTCTGGTTAGGTCAGCTGGCTGTTAAAAAGAGAAGTTTGATAGGGCAGATTGGCAGCATTGTGACAGTTAAACTGGTAGTTAATGCTAACCTTAAATTAGACAAAGGCCCTTTCAAAGTCACTGTGGATTTTTAATTAAAATACTAATTTATGTGAACTCGAGGTACTCATAAAATCCCCATTGCTGGCATTACAGTTGTGGAACTAGCAGAAACCTGGGAGCCTTGTCTTAGCAGAGAAGCAGTTCCAACCCGTGCAAAATTCCAGTGGAAGCAAACAGATTGGGGTTTAATGCTGAATAACTCCCTGACAGCAAGGGTCCAGAAACCCCACGGTTTATAATGGACCATTATCTTCTGAGGATGCATTATTGCTATAATCTGCTGGCATCAGCCAGTGTCTTTTTTTATAGAAATCTGGTACTCTCAGAGGAAGCCTTTTCCTGCCTGGCTGTGTTGTGCCTGGAACGGAGGAAAATCTTGAAACTTCAAGGGAGCTGTGCAGCCCCTGATTTACCCCACAGGAGTGGGGGCTGTGCACACATCCAGCAGCGCTGGCGTTTCCATCAGCACCGTTTGTGTGCTGTGCACACACTGCTCACGTGGGCTCCAACAGAGCACTGGGCAGCACCAAAGAAGGGGGAACATGTCTGTAAGAGCAGTGGACATTCCACCTGCCAGGAATTCCACAAACAGGAGGCAAAACCCTCTTGAAGAATGACTTACCACAAGTTTAATCAGGTATTTGTTGAAAGTATATAATGCTGATAACTGCAGCATTTGAGCATTTTCATGCAACAGTCAGCAAAAACTGTCCTATTTTCATAATGCAAAACAAAAAAAAAAAAGAGTCCATTTGATTACCAAGGTTAATATACACTTCCTGCTACATGCAACAGTAAGACTGAGACCAAAAGAAAAAGAGGTGGTACGTGACTAAAAAGAGGGATTTTTATTTTATATTTTTTGTTTCAAGAGCTGGAGGTGGTACATGTTATCCAAGACTTACATAAGGAGTTCCATGTGACACTGTGGCTGTTGCAGAAAAACCCTGCAACCAAATCTGGTTTGACATTAACTTCAAACATTAGTGCTGGATTTGGAACTTTTCAACTACACGTCAAATAAAACAGACTTAATTTCATCGGCATTGAGTGAACACAGGAAGCAACTGCATTTCCCACTCAGATCCTAAACTACGTCTTTGGCAATTTTTGAAGTTCCCTTCTCTTTAAGAGAAGCACTGGGATTCAGTGACCTGTACTCTGGGAAAACTGTGGGTGGGTTTCCACTTAAACACACGAATCATTTCAAAGCATTTATAATTTTACTTTCCACTTCAGTTTTCCCAGGGGCATGAGAAAAGGGGATTTTAAGACAAAACTACGCATCCATAGTGCTAAATGGTTAAAGCATCTTAAAACTGTAGTGATGTTTCAGATGAAATGAAGATGCAAAGCTATAAATTTTAAGAGACTTTAAAGACCATTGTGCAATCTTCAAAGATCCTTGTGTCCAGAACTTGTACGGACTTCCATAAGTCATGATTTGTCTCTTCAGTCTTCTGTAAGCAGCTTCACAGGAAAAAATTATTGTTATTATTATCATTATTATTATTAATATTATACAAGTCTCAGGAGCATTGGTGGAAAAAGGATTAATCTTGATCAAATATGGTTTTTTCCATCCCGCACTTAACACCTCTCAATCAATGTCAGCAGTATTGCAGCTGATCTAATTTCATGTCAGTCACTCCAACTATTATTCAAAGATTTTTTCATACATACTTCCTCAAGTGGAAATGTGGGCACGGCAGTCTTTGAGATTTTTTTTGTTAACGTCAGAAAACAAATGATATCAAGCATTCACACTCATGATCAATTTTAGCACCCCCAATACACAGATGAGAAAAAAAACACAACACATTTATTCCTGATCCCCTTTCTTTCACTTCTCTTAAATATTGCAACAGTTGTCTTTATGAAAGCATTGGGAATCTTCAATGCTGACAAATGGCCATGAACTTGCACCTCAAAACCACTTTTGGAAAGCTCAGCACCTTGCTTTTTAGCCCTTCCCTAAGATGCTGGAACATATGTCAAAATGAATATTCCAGGTGAGCTGCCAAATGATAAGCACAGCTACCTTAATCAGTTCTGGTTTCCCTAATTCAGGCAAAATGCAGTCTGAGGTCATGACACACTTTAAACAGGAAAAAAAAACAAGACCAACCCAGAATTCCTAGAAGACTGACTGACCTCCCAGAGTCAGGCCCTAATCAAGTACAAGTCAATAGGGGTTTAAAAAAGAAATATGAACCTGCAAATTAAATTAATGCATCTTTGGAAGAGTACTGTTGAAATAAAGCTTACATTGTCCTCAGTAAATGTACTGTTTCCATGGATCAGGTAATTCTGAATTTACTGTTTTGTTTACAGTTACTGGGTTTTTTGACAAAATCTCAACTACACGAGTAAAAAAGTAGCATCTTGTGCAGCTCCAGATACTAATGACAGGTGCACAAGAACAGGCAGTCATACCTAGATACTTTTGATATGATATATTTTTACAAGTTGGGGAAATTTTCAGACCATTCTTCCTAAATATACAGCACGACCAACCAAGTACAAGGACAGTTAAATTTTTAACATATTTTTCATATGGATTACCTCATCTGATTGAAATCTTCACGATTTAATGAGGCTATTTTCTGCAAAACTTAATCTATTTATCAGTTAAATATGATAAGGTTTATAGAAACCTCTTGTTAGAGAGATAACCAGGCCCTGTAATTTTACAATAATGTATTTTAACATATTCTACAGCTAAAGAAAGATTATCTTATGCTTCATGTTAAAAATAGATTTGTTTGATATTAATCTTTCGGCTGTGCTACAGCACTGATGGTGCTGCTGACCTTGCCATTATTACAATAACATGTCAGTCCTTGGATTTTCTCCCTGCTGAGAGTCCAACTGTGTACACTGGTTTGTACAAAACACATTGCTGAGAGGAAAAAAACACACTTTTCCCTCCACAAGATAACAGATAAATGTAATGCAGACCAGTCACTCAATTGTTTGAACAGCATTTCTTCTAGGGACACACTGTGTAGAATTAAATTTTCAGGCAATTAACATCAGGCATTGGTTGTACCTTCAGTAATTCCTACACAGTTTTTATCCTTTCAACAGGCAAAGACTTGGCACAGTCTTCTCTTCCTGCTCAGTACAGCATCTCTCTTAGACAAGCAGATGCATCTTCATAATAAATCAGTTTACGTCATTAAATGTATTTGTCTCATTATAATCAGACTATAATTTTTCTCACCAAAACGAACAGTTTGAAATATTCAAATTTAGATCAAAAGACCAAGAGCAAATTCTCCAATCACTTGAGGAATATTATCTATCTTCATAGAACTTTTCATTTCAAATGCTATTGAAAGCATTTTCAAGTTGTTTGCCAGATCATTTGCCCTGTTTTTATAGACAAGGAGAAGTTTTCAAGATTCTGTCCAGAAACCACTGCTCTTGGATAAGTACACATCAACAACTGAAAGTTTGAGGAATTAGTCAAGAAAAGAATACCATAGTGCAGTAGAACTAAACGGGGCTGGGTTTAATGCGACATCTACTGCGGATTTGAAAAGCCTACATGTGCTGACCAAGTCCTCCCCTTAATATCAAAACACAGAGATGATGTTTACACCATGCATATTGTGTTTCCTCATCTGAGTTCCTTAGAGGAAGGAATTAATACTTTAAGACTCTACAGTTTCTTAAAAGAAGGATGGGCTTGTATTTTCAGTTAATTTACTGAATATGTGCTATTACTATGTGAAAGTAAATCTTCTCTATAATGACTGGCCAAATAAATCTTAAAAGTTGAATTTGCAAATCAGTTTCTTGATGTCAACAGCTTTGTCATGTCAATAAATACAGCACTAAGCCAGGAGCAATGACTATTAGCCATCTCTGCTGTCAGTTACTTGAGTATAGCTACAGAACTTGCCTAAAATCATCAGGGAAGATTTACACTCAGCAGTCAAGAACAAAAAGGACCTAATGTATCACAGCTGTCAGCAGGTAAATGAGGAGAATCCAGCATGTTTCAAACAAAAAACCCCCAGCCAAAACAAAAAAAGGAACATTCCCTTTTGAATTACAGGAATACAATCTGAAATCTTAAAAATTTTCAGTAAAGTGACAAGCAAATGTTGAGAAAGTAACTTTGAATTCTGAACTGGTGAGGTGATTTGATGAAAGTTTACTATTTTTCTCCAAATTAATATAGTTAAACACAGCTGCTGGCTCTCAACTGTGCTCAAATGGATGAGTTCCAACAGAGCACTGTCATCCCACCACTGAAATTAGGAATCCCATCTCTGGCAATACAGACCATTGTGATACTCATGACAGGATGTGAACTATTTCCTCAACATCATGTCAACAGGTTTTAGCAGGGGTGTGTCAAAGTCTCACACTGAAACTTAGCATCTGTTAGAAGGAACTTCTGTGTTTCAGTCTCCGGTGGCAAATAAAGAGTTAATACTTATTCTGCAAGAAAGCCCTGAAACCAAAAAATACTCCATTTTAAATAGCCTTAATCTGTCAGCAGTAGACAAAGTCAAAATTCATTTTCATCTAAAAATGTCTCTCAGATTCTCTAAGTACCATACTATGCACATAAGCTATGGTACCTGTCACATCAAGATCCAGTATTAATATTCATGCAATTCCTTACTTTTATGTTTCAGTGGTGTTGCCTTGCAGGCAGATGGATTAAAATACATCAGTATCTTGAATAAAGCCTTCTCCACAGGCAGAGGGTAGTACCACTACTTAGTACGTGGTGCTAAAGAAACATGCTATGTCCTACAGAGAAGATAAAGATGCTGAGCCAATGCTGTGGATCTCATAATTTATGTGTACAAAGAAAACCTCAGGACAGTGCTCGCTCCTGTGATGAGTTCTTTTGAATTTGATGCAATCCTCTGGAAGAGGTAGCAGCGTGCTCACTCCAAGCATTACTGTAGACACCAGATATCATGAAATACTGAAATGGAAAGATGAAAAGAATAGGGGCACACACAGTGTGCTAGGAAAAAGATGTCCTCCCAGGACATGCATAAATGCTATAAATATATGTGTATTTCCAAAGTTTTATAATCAGATTTCTGATTCTTTAATAAATGCAGGCTTAGCAGGACTTGCAAGAAGGGTGCAAATCAAGTTTTTTTTGAAAAAAAAAGAATACTCAATAAGAATACTTAAAAGCTTTGGGCATTTGCATCTGAAATGAACAAAGGAGTAGGCCTGGCTGCTTCTCTTTTTAGTGCTTAAAGCAGAAAACCAATAGGTAATAAAGTAAATTGCAGTTAAATGTTTTAAACCATTATAAAAGCTGTACTTCAGATGGGGGAAACTTGAAACAGAGTTGCACAGAAGAGAGACCAATAAGCTGTAAAGCACATCTGTTAAGGAGAGGGAAATGCCCCTCTGAAGAAACCAGCATTTCTGGGTTCTGTCTCAGATAATTCACATTCAGATTAATGAGTGTACCAGAAAAGATGGAGCTGCAGCAAGACACCTAAGGGACTGTTCCAGGGTACAATCAAATTTAGACTGGCTTATGAATATACAGAGAGTAAACTTCTTGTATCTACAACCCACACACATTACTGAAGAATTCCAATGATTTCATGCTTGTACAGCTCTCTCCAGGATCTGAGTTGTGCATGTTAAAGAGAAAAAACCTTAACTTTGACTACCAGATGGATGGGTCATGCCTTACTGATACCCTGGGTGCTCCTGACAATCTGCCTGTTCTGTCTGCCTGCTCCTTAACAACTATTTCCTCCAAGTCAAATGCAGCCAGGTATTTAAGTCAGCTCTCTATTTCACAAAGATAACTGTCCATCTGCTCAGGCAGCTGAGTAACCTGACTCTAATACCTGCTACGGATACGGTTTGATTGTTACAGCACCTAAGAGAGAGAAGTGACAAATGATCTTTACTAGTGCTATTGATACCACACATCTGAGCATTTACATTTATATTCAGAATAATAATTTGAGACTGGAGAACCAGTGTCCCACCGGTATCAGAAGAATTTAAACATAACGTTGTTTAAATTTTTAAAAAAAACCCAAAAAATGTGAAATACCTAATTTCTAGTAAAGGAAGTTTATTTTATTTACTATCTTTATTTTTGGTCAGAAATGACCATTGATTCAGAAGATCTGAAATGGTAGCTGGGTTTGTTCAACATGCTAAAGCATTGCTGGAAAGCAAAGCGGCACTGCTGCTGTGGCTGACCACCCATAAATCCGTGCAACTTGCAGCAATACCATGTTGAATTTTGCTACTGGATCGTTCTGTGTGTTTTCAGGTCAGAAGTGGCCACTTTACTTTCCCAGGATGAGAAGGCCCAGGTCAGTGAACAGTGTCTAACCCAGAGGATTGGAACTCCTTATCATGACTGCTCCCTCCACATAAATCAAAGTGAAGCCCTGTCAGTACAAGCCCGACACACGTCAGCACCGTGTAAGGATTTCACTCCAGTGCTGGCTGTCAGCCACCAGGCCAGAATGGAAAACATCCTAAACCTTTTTATTCTGGTAATACCATTGTGTACCCTTCCTGGTGCACAAACATCCAACTAATTATGGCTATAGCACACAACAACAATGAACGACAATTTAAAGAGTTGTTTTATTTATCCTTAAATTCCTCAGTTTATTTGGAATGGAAATTGGAATGATATTGTCAGCTACATTTTCCAAGAGCAGTACACTGCATAAAGTGTGTTCTGTACATTAAATAAACACATGTTCAAGTTACTTTTAATTAATTCTCTCTTCAGAGGCCAAAGACGTCTTTTTACAAAGTAGAATTGTATAGATAAAATGCATACAGAAAGATTATGCTATTTATTGAGTTAAAGGTTGGAGTAACTTTTGAACATCTATTATTAAAGACGTATGTACCTTACAGCAATTTTCCACTGTGCACTAGAAATGTCAAATGTACTGGCAAAATCAGAACACCTGTCCTATAAAGATATAATTTAAATCAATACTTCATATCTTGCCTTTTTGTGAACTAAAACAAATAGAAGTATTGTCAATATTCTTACTTTGAATGAAAAAAAAGGTTTGCTCCATGCAACATGGAAGTATTCTATGATGCAATAATACATACTTAAGTAACAGCCACTTGCAGTTATAGACTGAGAAATTCGGTAAACTGGTGCCATTTCTGTGGGATAATTAATTGTGTACCTAAATCTCATCTGCTGTTATTGGAACTAGAGCACATGCCTGGAGTCAGACATACACTTTAACAAAGGAGTATTCTTACACAAGTACATCAAACCCAAAGTGTTTGCACCCTCCTGAGACACGGCTGCTTCCAAAATCTGTATTGAGTAAACTGCCATAGAATCATAAAGTAATACTGAAATGTCTTCATGTAACTTCTCATGTTTACACAAGCACAAATCTGAAAGCAGAACTTGTTTCTTAGACTTTACCAAGATTGAAAAGATTCCCCAAAGACTTCTTGCAGCATATGGCTGGATGCCTGCTCTGGCAAAGCATCATCCTGCTGCCACTGTAACTTCCAGTGGAGATTGCACTCCCCTAACTGGGATACACAAGCAAGCCACATCCTTCCTGCTCATTCAGTGCAGCAATTCCTTTGTGCAGCCATCCTTACCCTGCCAGGCATAGCCAGGAATCCCAATCCCAGCTCTGGGGTCACAGCAGTAAAAGGAAGCAAACACTAAGTACAAACAGAGGTATCTCTGCACTGCTCACCTGGCCCCAGGCTTGAAGCAGCCAAAGCACAGGCAGCCAAGCTCTGCCACCTGCTCAGGACAGACACAGGAACACCTGAGAAGAGGCCAGAATTTCCCTCCAACATCCTGCTCCCACAGCCTTTGCAGAATGGATGTTGGAAGTGCTGTCGAGGTGAAGATCCTTGCATAGCTTGGGTCGTGCTGAGAGGGGAGGGAGGGCCTAATTGCTGGTGCAAACACACCCTGAGGCTTTGTTCCCAGCACCTTGCCCTGAGCAAGAGCAAGCCCTGTGTAGCAAGTAATTAATACCCTAAGGAAAACTGCAGTGGACTCCATCACAGCTCTGCTCTGCATCTCCCTCATTAACACTAACTTCCACTGACTTTCAGGGAGTGGATAAGTAGTTCCAATATTCCCATGTTTGTAAGAGACAAAGAACCAATAGAAAATTCTCAATCATGCCTGGCTAGACATAAAGAAGAATTCCCCAGATAAACTAAGACCCAGGTCATCTAGCCAAGGCAAGATGCTTTTGAATTCCAGCATTATGGAACTGTCTGCCTGAAAGAGTCACTCAAAAGCCAAATGGCAATTATTTTATTTTTAACTAAGTTGCACAGAAAACAATTCAAACACTCATATTTGCATATTTGCTGCTTCAAAAACTGAGGAATTATTTGATATGTGCAATTTTATCAAATCATTAACCAATAATATGGACACTATGCAAGGTGGGAGTTTCAAAAAAAAAAAAGGGCAAAGCCTGACCTTTACTGGTTCAAGAAGTTTTCTGTGAATTCTGAACCGCATAAGATGAAAGCATCCCAATAGTTTTCAATTTCTTCAATATAATCCATAAAATAAGATTAGCACTAGATCTCAACTGTTCAATGAGACAACAAACACAACAGTGTTACACAGCAGTTTATGTACTCATAGGGAGTACACAGGGACTCCTAGGTTAGATCTGGTCCAGTGACAGCAGATCAAAGATGAAATCATGAACACATAACACACTTGTACTGAAGGGAAACCACATCCAGTGGTCTGAGTAACTTCTTATAACCTGCTGCTTCAGTTTAAGCATAAGGAGCTATATAATTACAGACTATGGCAAATACATTTAATTTACATAAAATCATATACGGATATTTCTAACCAAAGCAAGTTGTTATTACAGTAAAAATGAAACACGAAGATACTTTCTATAAAAGCTTTTATACTACTTGGCTTCTTTGCTACTTAGCAATTTTGTTCAGGAAAGATCAACACACACAAAAAAGTGCCTGCAACATGCACAATTATGTATCTTGGTAAAAAACTGTTAACTCCATTGCAGCTGTGAGCACATCCAAAGCATTTATTACATAACAAATCCCTGAGTTCTGTTACATAACAAATCTCTGAATCCCAATCACATTAGTTACGTACTACGCATATTTTTTCCACATAACTGCACACCTGACATTTGAAAAATCTGGCTGAACATTTTTATCTTATAGCCCTCTTTATTAAAAAATACATACTGCACTTCACATTAATTTTTAAAAATGCACTTCTATTTTCTCACTCCCTATTTTTTGCTATGCCTGAGTTAAATTTGCTTCCAAATCTGCTGTGTAGATTAGGTAATTCATGACATTCATATATACATGCTCGCATACATACGTGATTATTGCATTCCAGAGACAAAAATCTTAGCATAAGATTAATTAAGAATCTCCTGAAACAGTGAACCAATTACAAACATTACACATGCAAAAATAAGTATACACACGCACTTTCACCATGACAAGTGTCTTGATAAATGACGAGTACCAAGAGGCCCATCCTTTCCTCCTGTTTACCCAGTATCACTTAACATCTTACTATTTCTTTTTTCAGAATCTAATACTCTAATACTCAGAATCTAATACTCAAAAATATAAATTTTAATGTCATTTTAAGGGCATGACCTGATCCTCAATGTCAGCTAGGATAGGAATAGACACTGGTGATATTTTAAAAGGAAGAAAAACTGAGTTTGGAAATAATGGCATAAATTATGTCACAAAGTCATAATCAGAGCACCAGCTTCAATAACATCCCAGGCACCACAAAATTGGATCTCATGAATCACACTGTAACTTACTGCATAATCAGATCATCATGCATCAAAATCATGTAATATAAACTTAGGCCATAACTTAAGAACTGCAGCAGGTCCCCTCGATCAGCAGCCAGTGTGACCTTCAGAACAGGGTTAGAAAATCATGAGACAGACACACAAACCAATTTCTGAAGCAGGTGACTATAAACAGATGAAGAGAACACTGTAAATCTAAATACTATAACTATGCAAGAACACTTTATATTTAAAACATCATTGACTTCTTTATTCAACAGGAGAAATTAATATCTGATTTGCTTTTCTTTCCTGTGAAATATAATAAACACACACATACATTCCTGAAGAGAATTATAAAGCAAGTAAAGGAAAAAGCAAGGTGCTAATTACAGGTTGAGAGACTCAAGTATTTATACACAACTACAAAATTTCAGAAGGTTAAGAGACTCAAGTATTTACACACAACTACAAAATTTCAGAAATTAAACCTCAGCACTGCTATATGGAAGAGTCAAATCTATTTGCAAAGTTACGTTCCATGTACTATTACACTGATAGCTGTGGCCTGGATAGCAGAACCTTACCTGTCTCTGTTGGGGACACAGTGATTGAGACAGAGATATATATTTATAAAACCATCCAGCTTCTAAAAGCAGCTACCACATCTGAGGGAAGTATCAGGAAGCTACTGAGCACCTATTTTAAGTCAGTAAAAATCCTTCGTTATCAATGGTGCACAGCTTATTGCATCGTGCCTGAGTATTCAGAGATTGCTTCCCCCCTTCTCTTCCCTTATGCACACCCAAAGATTGTTGCATGTTCAACTAAGGCATAAAATAAAGCCGAAAATGCCTACAATTCCCTGAAGGAGCAGAAAGATACAGCACAATTTGGCTGCTGTCCAATTCGGGAACAAAAGATGTGCCTGAATTAAAATACTCAATTCAAACACTGTTAAACTTCAGGAAAGTTTCAATCCTATCCCCACAACCTCAACGTAGTCAGTGGCCTTATGATTTAAACATGATTTAATTCTAAGATCTGCTTATCTGCAGACAGCTTCAAAGTAGTGAAAAATCAGTAATTTAATACTACTTTAAAAAAAGAGACAAATTTTCCTCTAAAGCCATTGCGTAATCCAGTGCTCAAAAAAGGAAGAGAAACCACACTTCTGTTACATAATTAAAACAATACCGTAAGCTAATTTCTCTGTGATTTTAATATGACACTAGTAAAAGACCTAAGAAGGAGGCATTCAGGAACATGACATTCTTAGCAGAGCCCTTTCTCCAGGCCTTCAGAGTTTATTTTTATGTAAATTTGCAAAGAAAACTAAGCCCTAAAGTACACATGGGAAAAAAGGCAAAGATTCAACTAAATCTGTAAAATTTAGAATGCATGGAGTAGAGAACTGATTACAAGTTTTAGTTGGTAGTAAATACAACGAGCAAAATAATGAAGTGACTAGATGTTAATCTTAAATTTGCACTGATTATAGGAGATGTATTTTTCTAAATACTTCAGTGGCTAAATATACATTGTACTTCTTCAAATAAATGCCAACATTTTAGGATGTGAGGATTCTGTTCATTTTCCTCTTCTCTCTAAAGGTAATATTATAAAGGCAAGTTAAGTTAGAGTAGGATTGGTACACTGCAAGATAATTTTAACACCATCCTATAGCTAAGTGTATTTCTTATACATGACTCTAAATCACCAGCTCTCTGAAACAAATGGACAGAACAGTGCATTGAAAAAGCAGGAAAAGCAGCCTTCCAAAAAAATACCAACAGAAAGCAATTTAAACTACCTAAGGCAAAAACATGCTATACATTTATGTATCATATTATCAAGAAAAAAACAACTTACAAATTTAAAATGGTAGCACAAGGTACTAAATTTAAGAATATTTATCCACTTTTGAACAGCAGCCTTTCAGAGCTTGTGATAAGGGGAGACAGGCATACAATTGCTGCCAAACAATAGTAAAAAGAACTACAGCTTTAGGACAGAATACAGAGAATATATTTTGAATTCAAACTCAGAACATGTAAGCTACCCTTTGAACCCTGCCAATCTCAACACCACAGTTGCTGTATCAAATTCCAACAGAAAATTATAGTAAAAATATTTTTATCATATACCACTTCCAAAGACAAGGATTGCCAGTATCTATAAACTTAAATCCATAAAATCTTTAAAATATTATTAAAGCCGTCACTGCTATCCCTCTTCATATTTTTCTCCTGTTTAAAGAAAGTGTCATTAAAGACTCATACAGTAAAAATGAAATGTGCAATGCTGCAGGAAATCAATAGAGGAGTGAGGGGTAGAATACAGACCTCTTGGCTCTGAACTCAATAGACCATGCCTCTGATTTCAGCAAGTTACACTGTGCACTCCCAGCGAGTCACTGAGCTTTAAATGAAAACCCCAAACGTTTGCAGGAGCCCTGGGCAGTCCAGCTCCTGCACAGCACATTCCAAGGCTCTGGGAGCAGGCTGACAAGTGCATTCTAGGAACAGAAGTGTAACAGGATGCTCACACCCTGCAGGAATTAAAGGGTGGGCTGAACACAGGAAAATTCAAAAGCTCACAATGCCTGGACAACAGTTCAGTTATGGCAAGGGGATGCTCATCAGTGCAATGCCAGACACTGCCGCACTCCGCTCCGAGATCCACACTAATATTTACACAGGTATCAAGATTTGTCTGTCCAGCCCTCACTTCCTAAACACACCATCTCAAAGCTTCCCACTCACCTCTTCTGTCTGGAGGGTGCCCACACCATCAGCCTCAGCAGTTTCAGGGGCACAGGGGGCTCAGACAGAGATTGTGATTGTTGTCAGTCACTGCTAAGTCATGGTAGCCAGAAGCTGCCAGCCCTTCAAGAGTGAAGCTGTGTGAACAGGGAGGGTCGGAAAGCCTATGCAAAAGACCCTGTCTTGCTCCTCAATAAAAATTCTACCTTTGCAAACTCTTTAGTTATCACTAGTCCAAAAAAAGCATTTAAAGGCTCTTAAATCAGAACTTTCATCAGATGTGCTTAATGACATAGTTGTGGTAATTCCTTTCTGAATTGCCTCTTCACTGAGACAAATTAGACTTTATCTAGTTCTAGAAGTTCTGCTGATAACTTTAGTGACTTAAAAGTGCCCAAGGCATGACATGTTAATTGGGTAACCACTGGACACCATCCAGAAGACTAAGTTTAAACCACTTTGAATATACAGCACTAGGTAGACATTACAAGGAAAAGCTGGACAGGCAGCTGCTCCTTTTCTCCCAGTCTACCACAAGATAAGTACTGTAACACACTAAATATATAAAATCTAAGTACATCATAAAATCTGAATGTCTGCTCCAATACAGTCTTTGCTGTAAGAGGATTTCAGCTGACCATATGAAAGTGACCAAAACTGCAGAAGGCATTGAAACTAGATAAAACTCTTGAAACCAGATAAAACCTACCATGCTACAAATCAGTTTACACCTGGAATCTTAAGGTAGATACAGCTTGATTATATCTTCAAACAATTTAAATTAACACATTCTATACCTTATCCCATCTCAGGCATTTGTGATAATCTTGAAGCTCCAGCTTTCCTGTTAGGTACCATTTGCATATACCAAGTATCGTTTAGACTGAATCTCTACTACAATGACTCTGTTCAGTTGCACCAGTCTGGCTTCTTTCTCTCTTTATTTTCTTTGAGAATAACAAGAGAGAAAGCTCAGGACCAAACAACAAAGTTCTGGTGAGGTTTTCCACATTAGGGGTTTTTTCATTCCTTTTGTAGGAGTAAGCAAATTTACTTCAAGAACATGTAAGAAAGATTAATGGTGCATCAGTAATAATATTTTGCTTTTCCATGTGATTAACCCTGATTATCTTTCTTTGGACAATAGGTTGCATTACCCACAAAAAGCAGAACCTTGAAACTCAAGGCAGACATTGTATTACTGTCACTTCTTCAGAAAAATCTATACTAGCATCAGAAAAGGGCCATTGTTTTCTGAGATGGGGAAGAGGAGAAAAGCAAGAGGAGGATTGATCAAACAGCAAAAAGCATCCAAGAAAAAAAAACAATCTCTGAGGAAAATTAACTACACACAGCCTTGGTATCAAATTGGGTTGGAGGGGGATATTGTTGTGTTGAAAACTAAAGAGTTTCCTCAAGTTTAGAGCAAGAAAGAATGATTATTCCCTGAAATTTGAGGATTATTCTCCCTAAGAAACTGTCAATTAGCATAACTTTGAGCCCAGCAAAACTCTTCCTGACTACCAGATGTAACTATGGCAACAAGATCCTGGAACCTACAATAAATATGATACAGTGTCAATAACCCAGGCTTTTTCATGTAAATAGATAAAGCACAAGGAAGACAGAAGACCATTTCCAATGGATTCAATTTTTAGATCTCTTCAATGCTAGGAATGTTAGCAAATTCCAATGACTAATAAAATGAAGAGAAAACCAAAAGAAAAGAAAACAACACATCTCTAATGGAAGAACTATTTAGAATTTAAGAAAGAACAAGACCACATTTGTGGATTTTTGCCATTAAAGCTGTGAAATTCTATAAACAGATCTAATCTCTATTAAAGTTCTGTAAATAGGTTTGAAATTGTTTCAGAACACCTACTCATTTAATAAATGAGACCTTTCTAGTGGAATTAAGTCAATTTTAAAAATAAAATAAAGAGAACTGAATTTTCTTATTTGGCTCCATCTCCCAGTTGCATCTGCAACATACGGTATTTTCATATATGGGAACATTAAGTTAGAGCTTTATACAATCACATTTACAGCTGTGAATCAGTACTTAAATATAAAATGAAGTTCTCTCCCCCATTCAGCATACTATGGGAACTTCATGGAAAAGCAGAAGACTCTTTCTTCCCCCCAACTTAGAAATGACTGGTAGGGGGCACAACAAATACATCATCATCTGGAGGACATCTGTATCCTAGAAAATATAAAAAGTAATGGCTTCCTATCACCTAAAGACTCCCATCTCTGAAAACTGAAACAACACACTCTAAGAGCACAAGTCATGCAAAGCGTTGGCAAAAAGATACACCCCACACCAGGAAACACAGAATAATGTTGTGGGATTGAACATGGGGACATGTGAGAAACATTATTTCCATGTGAGGGAAAACTTATGAGGAAGCTGGAGTAAAATGGATAGGGAGAAGAGTCTTATAGAAAAATGAAAATGGAAGACAAAAATTCAAGGAAAAAAGGGATTGAGGATGGAATGACAAATCTTAGACAAGATGCATACATGACACCAGGGAAATGAAGGTTCATTACAAACAGGAGAGCACTGAGCTGAAGAGCTATAAAGCCCCTGCCTACTGAAAGGATCCTAATCCCAACACCATTTCTGCCTCCCTGTATCTCCTTCCACTTGTGCCTGGCTATGAATAGCTTACTCCCTCCTATCCTAATATAAATAGCTCGAAGCTGCAGTACTAAATCCCAGCAAGCGCTTCAGACACATGCTGGCATGGGGTACTGAATGAAGAAAACAAAGATGATTCCATCTCTATATAGATGGGTTTTCAGGAGGGCAGACAGTCACTTTTTACCCTCTTGGGCTGCAAAGACTTGCTAAAGCCTCTCTGCATCCACTAACATACTAAAAGGAACCATTAGGGTTGTGTATTATCTCCAATTAATTGCTGCACTATTCCCTTAAGTCAAATATTCCTTTAGGGTATGAACTGCTTGATGCAAGACTAAGCATGCAGAACACACTGTCTTAATATTAGCCACCCATTGATGATGCATATTTTCAGATACAGCATAAAAGGTGCTAAGAAAAAATTTTAAAACTTCTTTCACTGAGAGCCTTATATTAGATCTGAAAAGACCCCACATTTGTTGAAATATATATAATTTATCATTTTTACGTTTCTTGCTATTCAATGACCTATTTTCTTATAATGAAACAGATTAGCCATTACTGAAAGCACATTTGTACTTATGTTCTGCTCATTTGTGTCGGCTGTTCTGCAGCCACGACATCCTGGACCATGCCCTCATCAGATCTCAGCCTGAGGGGCTTCAGCTTCACACCACACTTAGACACACATTCACTATGTTGCCTTGGGAACCCAGGTGTCCTTCCCCCCTCTAGTCCATAGCACTGAGCCATCCCAGACAGTCAATGCTCCATATATTCTGGTCCCCAAAGATCCCACTGCACAACAAACACCATCCCCTAAAACAACAACACACAACTAACAAAAAAACCCAACAGCAACACCTCCCCCCACCCCCACGTCTGAGCTCAAATAACCTGCTTAAAACTACTGAGAGAAAAGTTAAGTGAAGATATTACACTATTTCATTTTATGTCCTAACTCAGGCAGTGTGAATAATTGATTTCTTGCCTCGGCAGATTGAACTGAATTTGAAATATCTCCTTCCTTGCTCAAACCTCCTCAAAATTTCATTTTGACACAACATATTCCATTTCAGACTTGTAACAAAAGCTGTGAAATGAAGGCCAGATTCACAAAAAAGAGAGGAGAAAGAGGAGAAAGAGGAGCTCCCCTTGATGGAAAAGCTCTGGGTGGCTCCTCCTGTGCCTGTGACTCAGAGTAACAGCCAAGCCAAGGCAGCAGCTCCCTCATGGTGACAGGAGCTGTCCCGACCTCCTTTCCTGTGCTCCTGCTGTCAAACACGAGCAGCACTGAAGGAGGAGAGAGCTTTGTGGGTGCACTGCCCAATGAGTCAGACTCAATCTACCACAAAACTGAGTGTTCAAAGTGAACCTTCTCCAGTAATGGGACCAGTACAGCAGCAAGACAACTTTCTGAACTCAAATTTCCTGACACACCAATCTATTCTGAAGCTAACTCAAACAGAAGACTGCTAGCAAGCTGGAACATTTTAAGTGTCTTGGAAGAAAGCAAGAGAAGAAACTGAGAGTGCCTGGGCCAGCAAACCCTGCAGTAAGCACCTTCCCAAGATGGAAGAGGGATGATTTACAGTCTCCATCCTGAATCAGGCTTCCCACTCCCTGAGCCCTGATCAGCACACGTTGGGATGAAGGGCAAAAGATGCCTCATTTTCTCTGGTTTGTAAATCTCTGTATTTTTATAGCTGAATCTATTCAACTTTTTTTTTTTTTTTTTACAAATAGTTAATGCCAAAACATTCCCTGCATTCTTGTGTAGTAGTAACATCCTGCATATTAAGCATCATTCCTCACCAGCATTTCACTTGAGGATGAAGCGTCTATGCCCATTGGAAAGAGAACAATAAAGTGAGATCTTGTGTTTTCAGACATGCTGCACTTTGCAGCAAGAAATGAAAAGGCAGGAATAGTCAGTTTTCATATGGAGGAGGAAGGAGGAACCAGGATAAAACAGGAATATGAGAACAGTAATTCAAAACTTTCTGCTTTGCCCAGATGCTGAGGCAGGTAACAGCAGCCAGGGCAGCTGACAAACACCAGGCTAGATGAAAACATCAGTTACGATGGATTTCAAACTTGTTCATAGGATTTTTGAATTCTCCCACAACTTCTTGAATCTATTTTTGTTATTAAATGACTAATCATATTTAAGGGAAGAAAGAGAAAGCATGTTTCATTAAAAGATTGTTGAATGAGTGGAAATACCCACTGGGGTCCCTAAAAATAGCTGAATGCTTATATACTCATAATCCTGAACTGAAAGAGATGTACTCCAGCATTTTTGACACAATAACTTTATTAAATAACATCTCTGCTCCTCATAAGACAAATGATTCATCCAAGGTCACAAACAGTTGATGTCTCCTGACACCAGATTACACTTGGTGACAGTTCACGTGTCTAAACTTAAAGGTGAACTCTGCCTCAGAACAAGGAGCTGCAGCGTTACCAAGAGACAAGACACAGATTGTCATTGACTGATGGGCTCTGGCTCCAGGAGTCAGAAGCATTTTGTACATCCTTCTCTTAAAGTGCCACAAGTCCCATATCCCAACCCTGCCACCTTTCATTCAATATCTGCTGCTTGTCAAGAGATCTACCCTCTGTAGCACAGTACAAGTCTGTTAAACACAATTAAGCTTTTAAGAACTTGCAATTACTACAGATCCTTTTTCCCAGTATATATGGAGACAAATAAGATACTTCTAATGAGGAATAACAACTATAAACCTAAAAACCGTTTCACACTTGTTTTGGGTTTTAATTCATGATGCTGAAGTTGATTACCTACACCCTAACAGTGCTCAGACAAAGAATGTAGTTTTCCTTTATAAACTGCTACTTCCCCATAATTTCTAACGAAACTCCTTCAACAGCCTACTACATATCTTATGAACTCTGAAGATCAGTATTATCAGGTTTTGCCAAATTAAATACTGAAATTATTAATAATTTACTGGAACTTTTAGCAGCATGATTAAAAATAGCTTTCCTGTCAGATCTTAGTCCACATCAGATACTGTGGTACTTATCCTTGGAATCTAAATCATTATAATAAAAACAAAATAATCAGACTGAGTAGACACTAAAGCCAAATTTTATCCTTTTAAAGTTCTCACTTTCATGCAAATCTCTGCCTGTATATTGAAGGCCATTGGAACAGAGATAGTTAATTAGAGATGCTAGTAAAATTAAGAAGAGTATCCATGCACAAAGTGAGGAAAAAGAGGCATCTCTATGCCCCTCTTTCCACATGAAGGATTTTAAATCACGTTCCTTGCTTTCTTTATAATCCCTCCAGTTGTTTTTTTTTCTCTCTACACTGCCCCCACCTAAATACAATCACTATGGAAAATAAGCTCATTATAGTGCACCATGGGTAAGCAAGTGCAGTCAGAAATGAATCAATTGATCCAAAGCTCCATAGTAGTGGCTGCCATTTGCAGCATGAGGAACGTGTGGTGACATTCCCCACAGACAATGACCTACACTGAGAAGAGATACAAATTTGTCTTGAGGAATTTATGCTACCAGAACTAATGTTGATTCTCCTCATCTTCCAGCCCATCTTGCCAGGAATCTCTGCTACAACATATTAATCTCAATTATTATGGTTATATTACACTGGATTTTTTTCTTTCTACATTAAAGCTAGTTACACAATGAATGTGGCTGAGGACTTTGTGATCATGAAAGAGGCAAATTCATCAATATCTATAACACCACCTTCTCTCCAGGAAGTGTTAACACAGTTGCTCCCTATTTTAAGTTATTTTACTCTGCTTATATAGATGAACCTGACAAGCAGCCTCTTTGCATTTCTTCTTATTTAATTTTGTCAAAGAATCTGTACGTGACTCAGCTGAAGTCAATAGAAGGACACAATTAATATGATTTTGTCTCAAGTTTGTCATAGGAAATTTATGTTGCCATAACAGAGATTTATGCACTAATAAAGCTGCACTATTATTAAGCTTCCTACAGTGTATCAGTAACATGCATTACAGAAGTCATCTCCTACGGGGGAAAAGCAAAAGCTGCAGTACAAACATTTCTAGATGGTGAGCATTAATACAATATTAATTTCTTTTAAATAATGTGTTTCCATGCAACATTCTGTGTAAACTGAGTAAATTCTTGACCTTTGTTTCTTAAAGTACGATCAACACATTCATTTTGTTATGTAATGAATAATTTATTTCTTTGAAAATTATTATTTTATAGTCTTTAAAATGCTCTAACAGACTTTCTGTATTTGTACTTATATCCCAAAAAATTTCAAAGAGGTTCACAAATCACATTTTCAGTACATCAGTACATTTCAGTTACGTATCTTCTCCCATTTAAAATATTTGCTATTTCAGACCTTAGCAAACTGAAATAACAGAAATACAAGGAGAGGTAACAGATTATTAAAAATAAAAGCCTTCAAGGTAAGTTTAATAGGCATCTCCAGTGCTCTTATAATCATCCCTGTATATAGGTCATCACACAATAAACTCACACAATTCATTAGATTGTATGCAACAAAATCTAGCCCCAAATTATTATAAAAGCTCACATTTGACCAAGGTATAGTCTACTCCAACAACATGACTGTATGTCAAGTTTACTTGTTTGTCTGTCTTCCTCATGCTGCTGTTACAGCAGCCCTGCCTTGTAACGACCCTTACCAAACAAAAGAGAAACACATGCTTTAGTAAGAGAACAAGTAATGGGACATTCAATAAATATATTCCAGAAATACAGAAAACAAAATCAAACTCTTGCCCTGAACATCCTCTGATCCCAAGTTTAGATAGTGATTTCTGTGACAGGGATCCATTAAGATCAAAGCATATTTTGTGATCTCTCATACTGCAAACCAGAAAGGGACACATGTCAGGGGAAAGGGAGATCATATTTAAAATTCCTTCCATTCCACTGGTATAGTAACCCAGCGTTCAGAAATTGTTGAGCCTCTGAAAGAGAGTTATAAACAAGATTCCCAAAGGGATTAAGAGAAATAGGAGGGGAGCCAGCAATCTGAAGCTTTAGGTACCAAACGTTCTCTTCAATAATTCACAAGGCATGAAATTGGCTCATATTATTTGGCTTTGGTCCAAACCACGTCTAATTTGTCAAATCCAGAGAGAAGCAAAACAATGTATACAAAAGTGACACATGTAATGCATATACTTCATAGACCTCAGGATTAAAATACGTAATTGCTTTCTTGGGAAAACACATTAAATACCACGTTACCAAGTCTTTTGTTTTCAGGTAGGCACACAATTTGCTTCCTTCCCAGAGCCCTGTGTAAGACATCATGTATTCTCCTTCCCACTTCATGTTTCAAGCCAAATGTATAATGCTCCATGTCCACTAATTTCCATAAAAATCCCATATACAGAAAGCACAAAACAACAGACTCTAAAGAAATGAGGTCTCTTCACTGCATCATTTTATCTGATCATACTATAGTACATAAATCCAGCTCATGTATGAGCCAACACCTCTATTCAGACTAAGCTTGTTTCCTGTGTCCTTAGATTCTCCCAGGAGCACTCTGCTTTTAGGGACTGATTCAACCATCAACTTTTCAGGGAGGAAATAGCAGCAGGGAAAGCACTTAAGAGAAAATATGGTATTTAGTGAGCCAACTGTGATATGTGGAAACAGGCAACGCCACCTTCGCAGCGTTTCCAGAAAGTGCTGTTATTAACTATTGTAAACCCAGTTCTATTCCACAGCAAAACAGTTCCCTACTCTGAACAGAGTAAAAAGTAAAAAGTAAAAAGTGAAAATATGTACTGCTTCACATTGCCTAATTTGCAAAATGAAAGGCTGGTTCTTACAGCTCATTTTCAAATTTTATTGAGAGTTACAGGAAAGCCATTTCTGATTATTGTACAATACTAATACTAATATTCATACATATGTATTACCTTTACCCATAAAATAAATAGCTAGCAAAAATATGCTCCCCTAAAATAAACATCACTGACAGTTTAGAAGACAAGTATCAAGTTATTACTATGGGGGAAAAAACCTGGCCTAACTTCTTTTTCAAAAGTATTAACTTTACAATAGAGCTAATAGCTCCTTAAATTCAAAGTTAAGATCTAGAATCATTCACAAAACAACCACCACACTCCCCTTACATTCTGCTTAGCATGCAGGCTGTACTTGCCATTATTTGCAGAACAGACATTCATGTTATTCCAATCACAAGGTTTTATCCCTGCAAACAAACTTTAATATCCCCCCACAAATTGCATTTTCTATAGAAAAAATAATAAAAATCCAAGTACTCACTGTAGGGTGAAGAACCTTAGTCCAACCAGTGAGGATAAATGCACCAAACATGTCTGTCACATTCTGGATCAACATGTAGGTAAAATGAGCAGACTAAGATACAGGCTACACTGCTGAACTGAGGCAGGGCTTTCATGGAGCACAACTGTTTTCCTAGTACACCAGCCACCATCCAGAGAGTACATCAGAACAATTCCAGAGAACAGGAGTGCCCAAGTGCTCTGTCAGCTCCACTGGAATAACTGGTGTGGACTCCACTCATCCATTCCTACACTACAGGCTCACCAGACTGATTCTGCAAGCCTGGGGAGCAACAGACCATTCCCAGAAAAATATCACTCTACTGTAAAAGATGCTGTGGAAAGAATGAACCCACTCTCAACCCATTCCCTCCACGCTCTGAAGGGGTCTTCAGCAACTATGGTGGCAAGAGCAGGATAAAATCTGGCCAGCAAATACTGCTAGTCTGCAACACACAAATTAGACCAAAACCAATACTGGAGGCACTGCCAGATCTATGTAGCTTATAAAGAATCACAACCAGATATTTTCTTTTTCTTTACTACTGACTAACTATGGGTTTTTTTACAGCATTACAATGTTACACTATCAAGAGTATGTCAGGACACTGGGGCTTGTAAAAGTGAATCTCTTGTCATTTCTGCATGAAAAAGAAGTGCTGCCGTTTCCCCAAACATCAAAGTCCTTTAATTCACCTGTTTTCTTAAACACCCTACAAGCTACCAGAAGAAAACTAAAGGCCATTGCTACTGTAAAAGTAATCAGGGTGTATTTTCTCATTTGCTACCAGGTAAGAGAATTCTCTTTGTGATGATTATCTTGAGTGCCTCTTTAATTTCCTTTCCAGTGTTTTTGGCAGAAGTCCTTACAGATGCAAGACACAGAGAACACAGAAGAGAAAAACATGCATTTTGAAGTGCAATCACATATTCCTTAAATAATCTATATACCAATTTTTAATTAAATACAGGAAGACCCTACAATAAATTTATGAAAGGAAATCAAATTTCATTAATTGGTCCAAAGCAGCTTTATTCTAGCCTTGTCTTGATTTGCTTTTTACTCTGTGGTATTTGTGGATATAAAATGCACCTGTGGGTTGAACATATCCTTTGACAAAACTACAAATAATGATTGCAAACTAAAGAACTTAACTCATGTTTTTGGAATTAAGTTTCATTAACTGCATTCTGCTCAGGAATACCTGCATGACCAATGGAATTTAAAACCATTTTAATAAGTTATCAGCCTCTAACAATCTTTTGAGCCCTGACAGGTTCAGCCCAAACTGAACAGATTAATGAACTTCTATCTGGGCCCCAGATCAAGACTATGATTTTGGATTGCATGATTACACACTTTCTACACTGTAAATGGGTGGGGGTCGGTGGCTGTATCAGAACAAGTGTGTGGGGGGGAAAAACCCCTTTTCTGACTTGTTTTTTAAAACGTAAGAGAATAAATTACTGAGATTTAGGAGAATTAGGGCTGTGACACTGGAAGGAGCTGATGAAAGTGATGCAATTGGAACTTGGAGAAAGAATAAAAATAACTCATGAAAATGTAGCAAAGTAAAAATAAAAAGCTACTACCTGGAGTTGTAACTGTCAAAAAGAAGTGTGACAATGTGGCTTGATAATTCTCAGATTACTGGATTCTTTATCTCTTGGGTTCTGTATCTTTCTCCTTCAACTGCCAAGCCCTTCTCAGCAGTTCTTCTTCTTGACCTCACAATCCATGAATAAAACACAGTTTCAGTCTTGCACCCTGTCATCCATTCATCACTCTGCTAAGTCCCTTAGCTGGCTCTGCTTCCCAATTTATGCATCGTAAAATTCTGCACACGTTTAACAGAGCAGCAATTTATAAACAGCTTTTATTATACAAGGCAGGCTTGATGCTTAAACAGGAGGCCAGAGATACTGGCACTTAAACTTCTCCATTCTGCTGTTTCTCCCAATTTCTCACAATTAGCCACCCTCAAAGAACGTTAATGGTGATTTGTAATTATCTTTTCTCTTTGATAAGGCTATTTCTTTAATAGTGACAATACATCCTTTTCATACATGAAATAATAGAAAAATGAAGAGATCAGGCAGTTATCTCCCCACCAAGTCATAAATCAGCCACAGAGAACCATCTGTAAACAACAAAGCAGGACTGTTTCAGTGCCACTGAAACAGCAGGTGAAGCAAAGGATCAGGTTATGGATTTCACATCTAGAAACCACTTCTGTGTACCAGAAGATGACAGCCTTCTTGCATCAACTATTATGACTTCTTGCCAGAATCAATTCAAGCCTGCCACTTTCTGCACACCTGAGAGGAATAAAGAAAAAAAAAAAAAAAAAGGGGGGGGGCAGCCTGTCACTGAGGAGAATGGCCAATGCTGCAGTATGCTGGAACTGATGGCTCCAGAAACAGGTGAGGTCTGATTTGCATGGGAAAAGAGATTACACAGCCTCAAGGATCAACAGAATAGAGGCCACAAGCCAGCAGTTCCCTTTCACTTGATTAATGTTATGTATTGATGGAATACCCTAAAACAGCTGAGTAATGAAGGAAGTTGTATGCTAATGTCTCTCCTTTAAAAGATCTTCCTAACAAACTCTTCCCCTCCTGGCTTGCTTCACTCTCTGGCTTACCAGTTTTTGTATAACTATTGATACACGAGATACAAATTTTCCCCACAGCACAACAAGCTGCAACTATGCTTTTTAAAAATTAATCCAAAATCGAGGTTCTATAGTAAAATTTTTAGTAAATTATAGGGAAATATTATTAAGAAATATAAGAACTCAAAACACTTGCTACTCAATTACCACCTTCAATGCTACCTGAAAATATTAAAGAAAATTATTACTGCTGAGCACTCCGAGACCAGTTTAAGACACCCACTGATATGAAAAGTTGACCCTGCTCTTAAGTATTTAAGTCTGTTTAAGGTTCATAGCCCACCCATCCCTCCTTGAGGTATGATCTGACACACAGCCAAGAGGGAAGGCTGTTTAGAGCTCTAATAGCACAGAAACCCATTTGCAATTGCTCTTTTCATTTGTCCTCTAAAAATCAGTCAAGGACCCAAGCTCTTGAAGAAATACTCCTAAATTGAACTCTAGTATTGCTACAATTGCTCAGCAGCAAGGCTGCACAGGGAAATAGTACCCAAGGACTAAGAAACTTCACAGCATCCCAGTAAAGGAATGGTAAAGAAGAGAAAAATGTGCAGAGAGCCTCAGGATGATTTGTGCTCAGCATGTGCTGAGCCTGTCTCCACGCTAGGCTGGCGGGGAGAGCTGGGGATGCTCCACAACCCTCCCAGGCCCCATTCTGTATTGCAGTGCCTTTGACGTGCACATTCCTCTGTTCAGTGTGTGCAGCAGGAATGGCACTGCACAGCAAAGCACAGAGCACCAGATACGGCTCAGCAACAGCAAAGGAGGGCACCCAGCACTGGGGAAGCAGCAAGAGAGAAAGCTACTGTGAGCAAGTTCTCCCAAAATTCAACCTCTCTTCTCCAAAAGAGATAAGGAGAAGAGAAAGGTGGCAGAGACAGCAAGGTCAAGCATGGTCATGTTCCATTAAAGTTCTCACTGATGTTGTGCGCTCTAAAATGAGGAGCTATTAGTGACGTTCATTTTGGTGGAAATCAGGACAATCCTACCCAGCAGAGGAACAACATCCTGAAAGCCTTTCCATATCAAATAAAGAGGGACAAAACACAAACACTAATTATTTTTAGGAGGACATTTGTTACATTTAAGTACATAAATCACCATGGTTGTGACAGAAAATGAGTGGGCTTAGCAACTCTTTTCTGATCAGTTCCAAACTGAGAAGATCTACTTTAGAGTGCAGATGTGCAATTCTTTCCATGAAGAGGTCACACATTCCAAAAAGGCACAGAATAATATTATTATATAGTCCTACCGTTACTTCAAAGCTTCGTCCCAATTTCTGTGTGATTGGCAGCACACAGTGAACAAGCTGATGCATCTGTAGTTTACTGCATTTATCAGGCTTTTGAAAATGCTTCATAAAGTCTTTATCTACCAAGAGCACAAGTCTCTAAATATTCCAGTTTCTTTTTTGAGTGTTTTAATTCTTTCAGGACATGTGAGAGAGGCATGTGTTCATAACTGGTCTGCTCTACTCACTGATATTGCACCCAGCAGAATAAGTATTTTTAACTACCCAGCAATACCTTTTGCAAAGCAGAGCACCTCAAACACTTGACAAGTATTAATTAAGTCTTGTTATACTGAGATACTATTTTTCTCAAAAGAGATTAAATGATTTGGGAGAATTTGTCTACAACAGGATGAACATGGAGCTGTTGTAGTTGCTGTATCCAGAAATCTCAGTGCACCTGATAACCACCTATAACCACCTACACAGTATTTACTTATTATTTTTGTAATTGTCTCGTTCCATTTTAGAGTAATAATCTATGCATGAGAGAGCCTCATTAGAAACACTACACTGTCCAAAATTCAGATTCCAATAGGTAAGAAAGCAATAGCTGAAATTAATTCCTTACTGAAGTCCTATGACTTGAACAGAATGCAAAGTGCAGCAATTATATTCAAATATGATGAATACCATAATTATGACTTCAGAGATAAGTGGAAATATTTTGAGAAGCACTAGTTCAACTAAAGCCGTATTTAAAATAGGGAGTGCGAGACTTTACCTACTATAGAACAGTTGGGGGATTAACAATACTTGTATTTGTAATTGTTTATGTCTAACATGCCCTTTTGGAATTACAGAAATAACCTTCCCTGTCTAACACACTGCCATTAACAACTGATCCTATAAAAATATCTAACTTATCTCTCTGAATCAAGGAGGAAGTAACCAAGTGTTTGCAGGGACACCTCATTTTTCCTCAAAGACCTGTAAAGATGAGGTCTTCAGTACTTGTAGTGAACACCAATGAGAGTAACTTTAAAAATATCAGAGAACAAGCAATGAAACGTTTCCAGGTAATATAACTTTGAGGTTATTGGAAGAGGGAATTTAGCCAGTTATTCTGCAAGTTTAAAAACAATCAGGAAAAAATAATGCAGTTATTACAAATTTTGATGGGTAGACTGATCATCTATAAATGAAAGCCTTTCCTCACACAATTTTCTTTTTTAAGATACAGAAAACGATTGCAGGAAAATGACACTTTGTCTTCACAAGCTACAAGTCACAAGAGGCTAAAGAGATTTTCAGCTAATGTGGTACTTCTGAATGTGAGATTAACACCAGGTATTTCTGAGTTAATTTGCTTTGTTTTCAAGTCACTTCACTGTGCACAAATACAGAATTCCACGACAGCCATAATTTGAATCCTGTTCAGAACGACCAGCAGGAAATTCCATATCAATATCATCTGTCACTTTGAGCAGGAAGGACAGAATTTTCCAGTAATCTTCACTAAGTATTTCTACCAAAACAAAAGAAGATAAGAAACCTTATTCCAAGAAGTTTAGGATTTAGCAGCCAGCTTGCAAGTCTATGTGTTTGAAACTGGCAGAGATGGTAATTCTTCTGTTTAAGCCAAAGCAAAAACTAATCACATATATCTTATCGACAGTATGCAGACTTTGATTTCTAAGGCTGCCCTATAAGGAGTATACTGAAATTTGTGACAAGAACACAGCTTAGAAAAACAGAACAGAAAAAGAATGAATGTGAAGAGAAACAGGGATACATAGATTTGTCGCACAGCTCTTTGGAGGAGAAGTTAAACACAAGTTTGAGAAAGATGCTGAAAAAAGGACTGTCAGCAGTGGGACAAGAAAATCATGTAAATGTTATGTTGGACAGACCAAGCAAAGAAATGTCAAGACTTTCTGAGAGATGAGGGACAGAAAGGTATGAAGTATAGGCACAACGAATTATGTGTCTGTAATCAAGAGGACAGTTTGCATTACAGAAATAAATATGAAGCACTATCAGAAAGCAACGAGCGTGTGGGTGTTAGAAGAAAAGACAAAAGCACAATGTTATACAACTGCAACAACAAAACCCCACAAATGTATAAGCCCACACAAAACCTCACGGATCCTAATTAGAGTGAACAGGGCTGACCCATAGTCCTATTTTCTTTCATATATTCAGCCAACAAACTGCAGAGAATTCCAGCAGCTAGAATTGACAGTGACATTTTAAGTCAATGAGAATCTATTTTACTCTTCCTCCCACAACACAAATGAATAGTAGTGCTAATGAAATTCCTCTCCTATTAGAAATTGACAAAACACAATCCTGCATTTATCCCTTCCAGCAAAATTTGCCTTTTAACAAACTCAAACTATTCTGAAACACCCTGTGGTCACAACATGACAAAACAAAATGCCACCCACTCCTGCACTGTCCTCCTTCCAATTAACTTGACTTTAGCGGACCAAGATAAATTTTTATCTACTGTATTTTATACCTACAGTTTGGAATGAATCATATTAACATTTACCATTTTAGTCACAGACTTTAATACAGTCTGGTTATTTAATTCATATTTGATCAGCTCTTTCTGACAGAGGCTGGGCTTCTATTCATTACAACAAAATAACTTGCTCATAGAAAGAAAAAACCCCAATCCATATGCACTGTTTTCCAGTGCCATCTTCTTCAAATGCCAAGGAATTACATTACACACAGAAATAAAACGGATTGAATTGGATTTTGGACCAAGATGCAAAATGTAATCTCTGCACGTTATTATTCAGAAAAAAAAAAAAAGAAAATATCCCTATTCCCTTAATTTTAAATGAATTCTCAGAAAGGCTAGATAACCTTTTCCTATTTAATTGTAGTATACTAGGAAAGAAGCCCTATTGAATCTCTCAGTGAGAACTGTACAGGGAAGTAAGTCTGTGTTTCAGGCAAAAATAGCTGTACTATTAATCAAGGAGGAAAGAAGAATGGAAAATAAATTTTAAAAAGACAATAGTGTTACGCTGTTCTCACAAGTTAATCAGGGTGGGATCAGCTCTCAACGTAATACCCCAAAAGCACTGGGTGATGCAGAAATGCTCTCTTCTCATGTGTTGCTATACAGAAAGAAGGAAGACGAGAGATTTTGTACTTAAACTGAGCTGCCAGACAGTCCATTAGCCATTAGCAAATGTGAAAAATTCCATGGCATATCTGCATTTGCTTGACAAATTCCATTGTGAGCGAAGACCTTTATTCCACAGGCTCTAAGTTTGTCTGTAACTCTTTCCCTCCAATCCAGAAAGATCACGCACAACACTGAGTACAGGCAGTAATTTGCTCAGCCTGTAAGTTGCCTAACATAGCATGAGCTTGCAAGCTCTCCCACATTTGACAATTCACCTTCGGGTGGGATTAGAGACAATAAAGAAATGCAGAATGGGATCTTCAAAACCCCATGTGTTTTCTTATTTAGCTTCCTATAATGTAGCTTTAATACCAACTGAATGCTGTATTGCAAACATCATCACTTTTTATAAAAATAAACAGCTATTTTAGCCATTTTATAACTCCAGACACGCATCCCTTGCTTCCACCACCATCCATCTACAGACTTCAAAGCCTTCCAAATGCCTTTCCAGAGTCTGCCTTCTGAACATCAAGTATCAATGCCTCTATGATGTCTTCTCTTGACTTAGATACCATCTTCCTCAGTCTTTTGGTACTTAAAAACTGGATCTACAATATCGCAGTGCCTTGTCAAGCTTATTATCCCACAACTCTGCTTGACCTGAAAGTCTGACTTTCCATTGAAATCGCATAAATAATAGCAACTCTTTACCATATAATATTTATGTAGTAATGGAAATAGAACAAAACTTCAATCTCAAATACAAAGCTAGGATCTAATTCAGATCTTATGTAAACTCTAACAGGAAAAATTACTTCCACTGTGTTATTTTCAATTAAATGTCCTACTGTGCCTGAATAGCATGACTAGTTCTGAATTCCAAACAGCAAAGATTGCCATGAAAAGCCAGAGAAGCTTTGTGTCAACTACAAACTCATCAGCAGAGATCATACTTATATGTGCCTAGTACTATACCACTAGGTATATTCACTGCAATACAGCAGTCCCAAGGTCAACAGGGGAACCCCATTCCACAGCAAATCATTCCAGAAACATACCACAGACATCTTAACCAATGTTTACACCTTTTAATTACTTGTAGCGGGTAATACAGAACACTATTCCAGTATTCCTACCTTTCAGAAAGTATAGACTCTCCAGGATCTGTTACAGAGAAGAACTTGCAAGTTTTGGCACAGCAAGATCCGTTATGTTGAAATTTTAAGTAGGACTTTTACAACCTTCAGCTTCAGTGATTGGGAAAGAAACATCAGCCAGTGAAAGACAGACATAAGTCAAAGGATGAGTTGTATATATATTTCCACCTGCTGGCTGAGAGGGTTTACACAGCAGTATACTTCTACACGGCTTTAAGTCTGGAATAAATCAAATAAATCAGTAGAATTTTTTTCAAGTTAAAAGAATAATACAAAGCAGCATTATCCTTCAATGTCACTGACACACAAAGCAATGTCTGCTTTTGATGAGGCTGCACACCTCCAGGTCTGGAAGCATAGTATTAGTCTAACTGATATTTACTTATTTATGTGCTACCAAGATGCATGTCAGCTTCCCAAAACTGTAAGTAATAAGCTTAAATTATGAAATGCAGAAACATATAATGACAGTCTTAATCAGGTCCAGTGCTCAGCAAAGTGTTTTCAGTTGGATGTTCATTTGAAATTAAAAGGTGTTTCAAAGTAGCACTCCAAGGAATGAACTGTATTCACCACCGATGAGCTGCTACAACATGGAACCAACTGTTCACGTTTCTCCAGAACTGATGGTAGAGAACCATGATAAAAATGCCAAAAAAGCCTCCATTGTCTATAAATGGCAAGAATGAGCCTCTGTTCTCCACTACATCAACAATTAGAGGATTTCCAAGTACAGACACCATACTCCCAACCTCACTTGGGGACTTTTCCACACCTTGCACTCCAGGTTTTTATATGATGCTACTTTGGGTTCATAATCAATCAGTGGCTTTTACCAACTGAAGTACCTGAAAGTTTAACCTTCAAATCCCAAGCAGTGTGAGCTACTAATTTCATGGAACAGGATAAACTGCATCATCTCTACTGCAGGACTGTTCAAGAGGCATGAAGAGACTGGTTCACTGGTTAGCAAGCACTAACATTCTACAGTCCTTTCATAAAACTTAGTTGGAATGTTGAAATGTCTGCTTTCTCTCCCTTCTGACCTCGATGACATGTGTGACAAGGCTGTTTTCAAACATACTTCTAAACTCAGCTCCATAAAAAAAAACTTCTAGAAAGATATAATACTGCATTAACACATGCTGGAAACCATCTAATCTTTGTGCTGCTGTACCTATAAATACCCTGAGAGTGACGTGCAACTATCAAACACACAAGCTTCCTCCAAGAATGCTGAAAATTTTCTTTGTCACTAAATGAAGTGTTACATTTTTGTGCCAAATTATCATCCTATACATGTATATAGAAAAATGTGAGAAAAAACCCCAGCAAATATTTTCACAAATGCCTAGTGCCAAGAGAAATGCTCAAAACAAAAAGTACTGCGATCCATTACAGCATTATGAAGTCAATCTTCTGTCAGCTGTCAGTTCTGATTCTGTACAGATATCTTAAGGAGAAGAAACACTTCAGGAAAGCAAAAGAATTACCATACAATAAGCTACAATTTAATTAAAAGAAAGAACATGCTGAAGATAATGTCAACAAAGGGATATGATAATGATCATTTTAATGAGATAAATATGCCCTCGTATCCCCAGTCCAAAATGCCCGAGGTCCATCTTGGCAGTGGTAGGGAGCAGTGGCAAGAAACAAAGTCTTCCTTTCTACTGATGTGGGCAATGCTAAAGCTACAACAATTACTGGAATTCCAGTCAGGAAGGAGAGGAGGAACAAGCGATGCTTTTAGCTTCTGAGACAGATCAGGGCACGTTTCCCTTCTGTTCCTGAATGCACTGTTCCAGAGAAACAATGCCTGCCAGGACTCTCAAGGGACAGTGCATCACTGCAGTTCTTCATGTGTAACCCGCCCAGATGGAAGAAAAATCCAGCTTTAAATCTAAAATGCAAAGGGGACCGTTTCATTAGAGTCTAAATGCTCTCTACTTCACTATGTAGATATTTTAAGAATTTATCTCAAAATTCAACAAACTTATCAGTTTTTTAACAGGAAGATCCTTTATTTATTTAAGTAGTGCAAGATAAAAAAGTCTCACAACATTCTTACTTGACAATTCCCAACAAGTTTCTACAGCAAAGCCGCAAATCAGTTCTGGAAAACTTTTTCTTTGTACATCCCTGCTGAAGCCCAGCACCAATTTATACCAATTTATATATAGCTTTAAGGAAAAAAAAAAAAGCCACAAAGCTTACCATAAGGCATGAACGTTTACAATGGAATAATAATACTGAAACTACAAGAAATCAAGAAAGTGGTCAAAGCCAAGTAAAACTGCCTGTCCTCTTTTATAAAATCTACTTTTAAACACCTGAAAAAAAGTTAAAAACAGTCACCATGGGATGGTGCAGCAGCTAAATTCATTGCATTTCAATTCCACCCGTGCCTGTTCTGTGAGGATATGTTTCTGAGGGGAGGCTTACTAAGGAGCAGGTATTGTAACATTTTTCTCACCTAATGCTTTATATTCTTTGTTTAATTGTTTTCATCATCTAAGTTTCCTTTACCTGCTTGGAAAGGCCTTTAATAGATCTAAATAAAAGGAGAAAATGTGTCTAATATTTATGTCTTGTCAATTCTATGGAGATGTTGCTGTAAGAAATGTAAATCAAGAGATTGGGTCTTAAAGTTTTATTCACTGTAGTTTTAATAGACCGTGCCCATCTTACTCCACTATTGCCAGAGATGTCTCCAAAAACTCTGAATGAATATTAAGAAGGCCTACCATGACTCTTGCTATGAAAGTACAGATTAAATTCTAAACTTGTAATCTCCTCATTGGATCCATACGGGGGAATTTGGTATGGCATCTGGGAATACGTCAGCAAAAACAGGACAGAGGAGTTGCATTGCATGTTTGACCAGAATGCAAACACTGGCAGTTAGATCTCAAGGATCAGAAGTCACATATTTGTTTTCAATACTAATGTGTGCAGAGATATACAGCTCCATTGATAGGTGCACATTAGCATGTTTCCACATGCATATCCCAAATACAGATTATCAGTCCTTTGAGTCCAGAAAAGCATCCAGGTTTTGAATACTAATGCATTTCATATGAAGCAAGTTTTCTCCAAGCCATGAAGCAGAAAGCAGGGCAGCACACGATGTATCATACAGACTTCGAAGGCCAACCTTAAGCCAGGCAATTCAATGAAATTCTACTTCAGACAGGTAAGTAATTTTGCAAACACTTAGCAGACACCCTACTAAAAAAACTGCCTGTTTCAGTAAACAGTATTCCAGTAGTTCTGATGCTCCCTAAATTATAATTTATTAAACCATACCTGATTAAACCGTAAAATACTATTTATAGCAACACAACCTATCTTCTGTTAGTGCTGTGTAGCTGCACAGTGAATTGGAGGAAAATAAATTGGCCCAGCTTGCCACATCACTGCTGCAGAGCACCAGGCTTGCTCCTGCTGCTGTCATCTTTGTTAGGAGAAGACCTGAGCAAGTGTGGGAGCAACCCCAACATCTCAGGAACTGATCATTCAGACCTCATCTCGGGTAATTGAAGGAGCTCAACTCTCCAGCTGCCATCAATAAACCACAATGGGTCAAAGCAGCACCAGGGCAAAATGCCCACATTTTCAAACAAGTCACCATTTTAAATCAGGAATTGAGAGATTCCAAATTACCATCAAGAAATACAAGAAATTAAATCTATGCATGTTGTACATAAGAATCCAACATACTTTTGTATATGCATTCAACACCACCAAAGGCACTACGATGGTGGGGATAACAATGAAGGCAAAATTAGGACTCAGCAGCAATTCTGGAAGGCTTGTATGATCATTAGCTAAAGATAATCATGTGGAGGTAAATTCTCAGGCACACAACACAGAGTCCTCAGACTTAGTTTGTAAACCATGTCATGCAGAGACAATAGTAAAACTTCCCATTCGAGACAGACTTGGCATCAGATAAACCAGATAAAAATAATTTCCGAGAGCTACAGACGAAAAATCCCTAATTAACATCTACATGTAATGTACACTATATGGAGGGGAAATTCCTTTCTAAAATTACTTGGTTCATATTTGTTTGTGCTGCAAATTCTTATAAAACAAAATGTAACTTTGGATAATTTGAGTATTTGGGTCATATCTTGTGCTTCCCGTATGTGACAAAGACTCTTATACGCTCAAGTCTTAATTTAATAAACTTAACTAGAGACAATGTTTTTAAAAAATAGCTTACTTGCAAGAAATATCAAGCACATTAAGTAAGAGTTTGATTAATGTACAGTAATCCATCAATTAAGATTAATTCATCACTGTTGATCATTCCAGAAAATATGGTAGAAACTGAAAATAAGCAGCCATAAATCTACAAGCAATGAATTAGGGAAAGAAAATTAATTACAAGGAAGAAAAAAAAAAAAGGTCCTAACAGCTCTAACAGCTTAGAAACACCCATTCTGGATGGCTGAGGTCTGAAATCTGGCAGCCTGGAACACATTTCAGATCAAGTCATCTCCATTTTGTACACTGCCAGCAAAATGGACCATTTAAATCACACAACTACAGTTCTGGAAATTACTATTTACTATTAATTTCTGAGAATGCACTTATTTTTAATGTTTCAGGAATCACTTCTGGAAAACCATGGGCTTGAAGCTTTTATGCCATATTTACTTGTAATAGCATCTTCATAGTGGGGTTTAAAAAAAGAAATATCTTCTGACAGTTACTGTGTAACAAACATAGCATCTCACTTTTTGAAATGTTCACCTTTGTAAAAAATAACCTTTTTCTTAAATAAAATCCATGAAAATGCCACTAATAATAATTAACATTTAATAAAAAGTTGAGAGCTAATACGCAGTTTTGAAAACTGCATGTACTCAGGAGATAACACTTCCTCTCAAATCCAGATTCCCTGCTTACATGACCAGTAATGCCTGCAATGGCAGAATTTAGCCATGTCTACCACTGCTCCAGTAAGGATTCATTCTGCAACACTCCCTGCCTTGTGAGAAGGCACTCAAGTCTGTTCAGACACACTCCCACAGACAATATAATAAAACACACTGGAGGATATAATCAAAACAGTTCTAGATAACCAATTTTTGTGGTGCAATGACTTTCAGAGCTGTAGGTATTAAAAAATCCAATTTGCTGGCGCAACAGAAATGGTTACAACTTCTTTCTCCTACTTAGGAAATATCTTTTTTTTTTTCCATAAACAAGTAGTACAATAGTTACTTAGTTTTCATGTAACCCTAACTAAAGCAGACTATTATAAGTGTTTTTTGAAAGAAAAGTCTTCACATTCAGACAGTATAATGTTACTCCCACTGAAAGCCACAGAAATGCCACTGCTGACCTCAGTGGGAGTAAGAGCAGTTCCAAATGGCTCCAGCTTTTCAGATTTTCCACCACAATGTCTATTACACAGAAATGCAATTCAATCCCATCATTAAAAACCACAAACCAATAACCAATCAAAATAAACTTAAAATTGCTTTGTAAGTTAGCAGTCTCAGTCAATGAGTTGCACTTGTAAAGAAAATGACTAGCATTCTTTAGGGCTGACAAGCAATAAATTGAAAGCACCATCATTCTGAAAATGTATGGCTCTCCTGATTAAGGGTGACATACTCTTTAAAAGGAATACAGAGAATACCTCACTTCTGAAACAAGAAATCAGTCTTAGACATAAACTCTGTAAGAAAGCCCTTTGGTAATGATAGGACAATTAGTACTGTTTCTTCAGGGTAGAAAAAGCAGGAAGATTTTCAAAGCTGTACATTTCTCTCCTTCACAAATATACTGCAGAATAACAACAGATACACATTTGGTATGTCTCTACAAACAGCATTTCTTTTGATTGCCTGCTACCTTTTTACCTAATTTTGAACGAGTAGTGAGGCTGTTTGGTAAGAAATAACACCCTCTGTTCCTGTTACTTTATTCCTTTTCACCCCTACAATCATTTTTCTTGGCTTTAAATACTACAAATTTCACCTCAGGCTAGTATAGTGAAAAATCCCCTAAGAAATCTCCCTCCTCTTCTGTATTGCTTAGGATATTCAGGAGTTGTACTGTGTAAACTATATTCCCATCTTTTACCCAAAAATCTATTTTCCCTATAAATTTAAAAGGAGACTAATAAAAAGAAACGAAAGCTTTTAGAAGTTTGAATTATTCAATCAATTTTATTCATTTAGCAAGTACAGCTGTCTTCCAGTTTTAGTCATTTAAGAGACCATTTTTGTTTAATTATGTTCCTTTATCCCAATGTAAATGACTTTTCCTTGTGTGAGGAAGCTTCTGCCTGGTTAGGTCTCAGGAATGACTTTCAGATCAGTGAAAGTCATACAAATTAATAAATTGCTTGGTCTTTGTCTATGTTCACTGTGCTGTTCTGCCAAGGACCCTCCTCTCAGCCGACGGAGGTTCTGGGGCAGCAAGGCCCACACCCCACCAAGCCCAGAGGTAACCATTGAGTTCAGAACTGTGCAACATTCCAGTGCCACAGATTCTGCACAGAGCTCTGAGAACAACCCCAAATGAAATCTGTCTGTACAGCTGAGCACAAAACCAAGGGGCTGACAAAGGGCACTCAGGAGGTGGGAAGTCAGTTCACCTCTTGTCTAAAAGTCAGACAGCAGCAGAACAAAATGTCTTAACAAGGCCCATTTATAATGTTTTGGAAACTTTATTATTAGCTAAATTATATGCAGTTGGTTATTCTATATTTTGATTATAACGAACATTTGTTTTCATTTGGTGATTTCATATTCCAAGCAGGCTAATTCAAACTCTTGCATATTTTAGCCATACTCGGTTCAAAAGTCCTCCTGTTTGAGAGAAAGGTCACTACAGGCTATTACTATAAAAAGAATTTAGCCTTTTATCACTTTATTGTTGGCTAAAGAATGTCAACTGTGACACTGTTACTTTTTAAATCTATTTACTATCCCAGAAAATTTTGCTTTCGAGATTTCATACACACAAACACATGTAATAATGAAAGAAATACAAATATATGTAAGAAATTTTGCCAACTCTTACCAACCTTTCAGGCGAGTTGTTAGGCCCCTCCCCTTGTTCATAAAGCCCAACTCAGTTATGGGTATTCCTGGAAAACAGAAGAGGCAGATCAAACTCTGGATAAACTCTGTTAACTAGTGTGACTAATGGCTTGCTGGCCTGAGACAACTCCATATACAGTTCACAGCCCAAACACTTGCCAAAACTGCACTGCTTATTCCTAGTTTGAAAGAGTTAAGTCAAGGCTTTTGTCAGTCTCTAAAATTCCTACTTCCCAAAATCAAAGTTCAAAGATGAAATTTCTATCTGGTTTGAATGCTCTAGTACGTGGAAAATTTTCTACTGAAATCTCTGGGTCATAAAATCCAAAAGTAACTTGTTTTAAGTGTACTGTAATGAGATCCAAAAATAGCCACGATGCTCCTTATTTCCTCTTTGCTTATATGTATTTTTTCCTGGATCATACACCTGGTTTCACTGACCTAACACTTGTTACATACACAAAAGAGTATTTTCCACACAAAACAAACATATATGAAGTTATAAGAAACCTGGAGCATTTTTCATGTCAAGTTAACAGTAATACAAAGTATTAATTCCCAAGGAACACAAACACTGTCTTGGGCTACATTTTAACAAGTTTTCATCAATTTTTTCTTTGTGTTTATTTTAACTCCAAAAATCATAAATCTCCAACTGTTTTACCTGCCTTTCTTTCCAAGCTAGAAATACACCCAATTCCATAGGTACACTGCAAGCTGGAAGTCACACCTTCAATGTAGAACAGTACGAGCAAGCAGCACTGGGCTTACAGGAGACAAGAGGATAAATTTTACTCTAAACTTAAAATCTAAAAAACTTTAGATACCTGATTTCTCTACAGAATATTTAAATTAAAAACAAGAAGGAAGCAAGAAGCTGGAATGGCAGTACTATAGAATTCTTGATTATCACTACATATTGGGCAGAAACAGAGGAATAAATATATAAATCTATCCCCAAGTGGAGCTATAGCACTATAATGCCAAAGTACCACTGCCATTGACCCTTCTACTGCTGGCTACACTGGATTTCTAGGACAGTCACACTGACATAGAGGGATTTACAGCAATTATTTAAGTAATTAATATCACAAATAATTAGGGTTTGTTTTGCTGGGGAGTTTTTACTGTTCTGGATGAAGAGTGTTCACCCACAAGGCCTCACCTGAACCCACAAATACCACACAAAACTGACTAACACTCAAATCCACAAAGGATGTGTGTGCACTCAATGGGAAAAACAGCTTCTTATATCTGAGAAACTGATTTAAGTGATCTAAAAAATGTGAACACAGCTACCTGCAGACTGCTTTTATGAAGGAAGACTTTGGGGTTTGTCCCCCAATTCTTGTAAGCAAGTCAGCATTTGGCTGCCTTCCAAAATCTATGTCTTCTCCCCAGGTGTCCTCACCTTCCATAGTAAATTTTATGTTTCATATAATAATTTACAAGTTGTAAGACAATACTATGTCTCGATACAGTAATTCCAGGGCCTTTAGGATGGCACAGTGAAACTTTAGCTGATTACTAACAGGATGCTTTTATTTATTTTCAACTCTGATAAGTAAATGCTTTTAAGTGCTGCAGAACAAAGGAGAAACTACATCACAAACATGAAACACACAAGCAAGTAGAGCACGTACACGGAAATTCAGTTTGTCACAAAATAGAATTCATTAAAAGGGTCACGTTGCTCTAGAAACAGCACAGAGGGAGATGGTCTAATCATAAAAAATGTGTTGAATCAGTACAAATCCAACCTCAGGCAAGAATTTTCCTCAAAAGTTAATTTTTATTAGCAATTCAGACTTTGCCTGATGAGCAATTCAATCCAGAGGTCAGAAGCAAAATCCTGCCAATGCTTGTCCTTTTAAAAACATTTTTCCGAAGAAAAAATGAACACACAATTTCCTCTAATCCAAAAGAAATGCAGTTATAATAATAATAATCAGAAATAATATTAAACAGACATCAGTAGGATAACACTACATATTAAAAAAATGCCACAAGTAGCGTGACACAATTTTAAAACATTGCAACAAATCCAAAACTGCACTTCTAAAATTACTTTTAACTGAATATATCAATCAGTATGAGCCATTTTAAAAGCCTCTACTCTCAAAAAAAGTGGAAAATATGGTCTGTTTTAAAAAAGTAAATAATCAGTGAACTTCTAAATGATGATATAAGAAAAACAGAAGTTGCCAGTAAGCTGATTTAATGTAAGTTTTCAATAAATCAAGGTATCACTTGAGCTACAAATATGGATACCCTGCTACCTACACATGCCTGTAAGACCTAAGAAGAGTTCAGAAATAAATTATAATTATCTACAACTTACATTGATGTATGTTATAACTTCTTCTCTTTTATGAGCAACTTTGCTCAGAAAGTATGTTTGACATTCTAGTAATTTACATTTGATTAAAAAGTCATCTCTTTCCAGCATCTGAAGATGTTCATGGGAAGAGAAATTCAAGTGTACTGTAAAAATTTCTGATTAGAACAATCACCTACTATTAAAACAGATCCCTAACTTTTTGCAATGTCATATTCTTAATATTGCAAGGGCTGTGATGCAATGTGATTTTGGATATCTTTGTACCACTACAGCTGAGTAGAACATTAGTTAAGTCAGGCAGCAGAGGAAGAGAACAAGCCTTCCAGCCCTCACTCATAACCTTGTTTAAAAAGTTTAGTCTGCCAAACTCCAGGTCCCACAAGGTCTGAATTTCTCAGGAACCAAGCCAACCTTGAAACTACTGTAGTAGTACAAGTGGAGTAGTCTTTTGAACTTAAATCAGTATCATGGCTAACACACAACAGTAAGCAGAGAAGAAATGATGGGAGTAGAGTCTGTCATGAGCTTGAACAAGCTTCATTCTGCCAGACGAGAACTAACGAGTCTACACTGACTGCAGGAAGGAGTCTCGTAATAGTCTCTTATAAATATTCAGTAGACCCACCATGGCAGCAGCTCCAAACAGAGTGAAGGGTGAAGGTCTCTTAAGAGCAGCTCTAAGCATAACACAGCCAATTCTGACTGGAACCTTATGCTGAACCAACGCCAGCTGACAAGGGCATGACCTTCTATTGATGCTGAAAATGATGACTTGGTTCAAAAATTGTTTCGTTTTGCTGCCACAAATTTAACAGCTCAAGCTTTGTCCCCACGAGATAAGTAAAACATGCTCATTAGGTAACCTGCTTCCAGAGAGACAGGATTTTAAACAAAGGCTAAGTACCTTTATTTTTATATTACAAATATGTCTTCAAGGTGCTTTAATGCAGACCAGTTTTTGAGGTGCAAACTGAGCACAGCTCTCGCAGTCCCACATTCTCCACAGGAAGACTGCACTGATGGAAGTTACAGGTAACATGAAATATATCCACAAAAAGCACTGAGCAGAAATATAGCTCAATACATCATCACAGCAATTCTGAGGCGCTTCAAAAATGTGCACAAATAAAAGGAAGTAATTTTCACTTTGTTTATCCAGTATAGCAGGCAGGACAATTATGAATTATTTTAGCAACTTCTTTCAGCTTGTCCAAAATATTTACTGCTCGTTGTTTTCATCTTCCTAGTTAGAGACATGCCAATGTCAGACAATATCTGTTACAATCAACTTGGATTTACTATTCCTACCAGCTGTCTTAAGTCTAACCAATAAAGAAATATTGAACAAAAAAGGGGATGAGAGTATCCAAATGCCACAAACATAACTAGGCAGTTATTTCTTACTCTGAATGCAGTAACAAGAACTCCAGAGGCCAAAATGCTCCAGCTGAGCTAACTATGGCTTCCTGCTGCTGTTACCAACATGGTACTGTAGAAAAGTAATTGCAAATATTACTCACAAAGTACAAAATAGAAGCAAACAAGATAATGGAAGAAACATGTATCTCCTGGCAAAAACAAAGCTCATTAGAAGATTATGTTCAATATAAGTCAATATGCTTTGAAGCCAGCTGTATAAAGTGACAGTGGAAGTGTTAAATTTGAATAAACCTCTTTAAATTCTTTATTGCACTAATAGGTGAAGCATGACCTTAAATGTTAATTTAAATAGATACAATCAAGTCGGTTAAAAAACACAAACTGTGGTCTCATAAATGCAGCTGCTAATGGTGCCCTCAGAACTGCAGCCACATCCCAGCCTAACTCAGCTGTGTCCATCCAGCTCCCCCTTCACAGCCAGCACAGGCAAGGAGAGATTCACTGATGGCTTATCCCCACTGGTGAGAAACAAAGTGAGATTGTATTGCAACCCTGGAGCTACTTCCTGGTTTTAGCACAGCAGACACAGAACAGCTGAGACTGGAAATACTCCTGGATACCACCTGGCAACTCTCCTGCTCAAAGCAGAGTCAATTTGAGCAAGTTGGTCAGGATCTTTTCCAGTCAGGTTTTGAAAATCTCCAGGAATGTGATGTCTACAATCTCTGGCCAACTTCCTCCAGTATTCAGTTCACACTTAATAGCAAATTTTTCCTCAGTTTTTGATTGAAATAAAACTCCTCCACTTTGTACCTGTCAGCATATGAGGTTGTGCTGCTTGTTGTAATATTCTTGATCAGTGCAAGCTGCTTAAATCAATGAGCTCCAAAAATGACAATGAGATGTATAACCATGAAATTTATTGACCATGCCTGCATGCATTAGTAATCACACAGTATGGCCTCTGGGTCCAATAATGCAGAGAGCTGGATTCCTTCATCTTCCAATGACTGCTCTAAATTCCCCAGTCACACAAGGACACACAAAACAAGCACACATTTTTTTTAGTCCTAGATATTCCACCTTCTTTAAACCAGTTGGGTTTTGTCTTGTATGTACTCAGTAAGTTTCTCTCAATTTCAAAGTATCAAAGGTATTTTAAATACTTAGTTTCTCAGATAATCTACTATTAATACTTCTTGCCTCAAAAAAAAAGTGCAAAAAACAGTTATTCTGAGGGGGATCTGGGATAAACTTGTATGAACTCAATGCTCTTTAGACTTCTATCAGAAATCAGTCACTCGATTTCATGTGAAATGACAAGCATGCAGGAGCATATTTTTTTTTTGTTCTCTATTACAAAAGTCTCAAGTGACATTTGCTGTAATAAGGACAACGTTAACAGCCAGTGAAATGTCAAAGGTTTCCCAAGGAGAAGTCAGTTCTGTTCATGCTTCCACTCTTAAAAACACCTAAGTATTCAGGTGTACCCAGTCAAACCACAACTGGGTGAAGAAGAGGGAAATAAATATCAGGTGTTAATCACTAATACTAAAATTGTGCAACTGTTGCATTTGTGCATAATGCCTTTCTCATTTTATACTCTCTAAAAGTAAATGTCTTGAGAGACTTTTCCAACTTCCTGTAAATGCTTTACATCAGTGCAGCTACTAAAGTCTCTTATTTTAGAGTACAAGATTGATAATTAAGTCAGCCTATTTCAGGGTCTTCCCCCTCCCCCGGCTTCTTCGTTACAGCTATTTTCATTCTGGGCTCTCCACACACTCTGTGCACCTGTAATCTGTATCTGCATTGTATTAGTAGGATCCTCCTAATTAGATTTAATTTCTTCAAGTGAGGAAAAAAGTGACATGCTAAGCCTGCCAGTTCTTTGGAGAATGTCCTAGAAGGTCAAATGGTGTGTATATAAGGGCTTTGTGATCCGTTTGACACGAGGAAGATAAGGTTGGTCAACATTTCAGATGCCTTCAGTAATGAAAAGCAAAGTAACTGGTATTGATTCCATTCACATCAATCTCCAAATGGTAAACAAAATAATTATATCCTCTGTGTAGCAGTCTCATGGGTACATGCAGATACACTTAACAGATTACAGACAGAAGACAGCTCATTTAAATCAGACACCATGTGAAATTCTAGTTTTCTTAATAGAACTACTGTGTAGACATTAAAGCTTCTGAAATCTCTACATGCCTTATCCTTACATGTTCAACCAAAATCAGAAACTGCCAGAAGATCAGTACTTTTCCTATAGATTACAGTTCCATAGTTTGTCTACCTCTGAAACAACAGAAACACCTGTATTACTGTTTCTGAAGCTTTTACAGTTCTAAAATATGCTGGTTTAGTACTTAAAAAAAAAAAAAAATTAAAAATTGTAAAATATCGCTCTCTTCTGTGTGAGACCAGCTGCTTTCCCCTAAACTTCAACCTCTTTTCACATGAAATAGCTGTGCTTATCCTGTAATTCTTATTAGTGTTTTGCACTTTTTGTGGTACCATGACAAACTCCACCCTGCATTACTTTAACTAATCAAGGGCTAAAAGGCTTCTCTCCCAGGCCTTGCTTTCTGCATCATTGGTGGAACCACACATTACAAGCCCATATACACCAAATCCCTGGCTCCTCCCAACTGCATTACTGCGACAGACACATCTGCATTTGGCACCTGCTAAGTTCTGTCACTACCAGGATCAGTAGCCAATTTCTTTGGCCAAACACTGCACCTTCAAAACACAGCAGTATTTAGTCAGTATTGCACAGGTAGTAAGCCTGTAGTACAAAAAATAAAACCTACAATAAGCCAATACATAGTTTTATTTATGCTTAAAATGTCTATTGCCAATTGTAGGACTTCTCTCAGCCCAAATCTGTTTTTTCTAAAGGTAATACTACACAGAAAGGCTACTGCATTTTAACATGAGCCACTGAAGTTCTTGAAATAGTGATAAATAAAAGGATGTAAAAAAAATTACACAATCTATACCTTCAGTTTCCATAAAAAGGAGATTTCTTTGCATTGCTCCCCTGCCTTGGTTATATCTTTAATGAATTTCAGAACATTTAACTTGTGAAACCTCCAAGATCTTCCTAATCCGTTGTGGCACAGAGAATGACCTTCTACTTCTTTCTACATTCAGATGGACAATGCAAAGCCATTTTTCATTTAGGACATATAAATACTTAACCCAAAAGAAAGGGAGCAAATACAAGGTCAAAACAATATGGGAAAGTAAAACACCTTGTAGGGCAGAGTTTAAGACACTGACAGTTCTCTTGGCCAATGTTAAGGTTACCAACATCACCCTCCTACAGAGAGGGAAATGAGAAGAATTTGCTAAATATAGCTAGAACTGGTTGGAAGGATGCCTATCCTTATTTGTGCATTCATCTGTTTAATTGTGGGCAATATAGTCCACTAGACAGCCTGAAGCAAGTGTGGATATTCAATATTCTCTGAATTATACAATCTCAACCGGAGATTGGACTTAATTACACTGTTTACAACAGCATAAATAGAAACTTTGTATTTTGAAACTCTCCACAGTTGTATGTACCTCTCAATTCTTTTCTCAAGTATGCCTTCAAAACTGTGCAGTTTTTAAAAAGCATGATAAGAAAGGCCGTGGAATTTTTGTGTTTATTGTAGACTGTGTCTTTCAAATCCAAATGTATACAAATACTCATATATGCTGACATCAAAAAATCAAGTTTTATGCTCAGAGCTTCTTTAAGTTTGGTAGTCTGTAGAGACTGACATTATACCTTACATTGACGTGTCAGTTATTTTTAAAATAGTTGCAATAATTTAAATATACCTGTCAATACATCTTACCAAATGAATCCATCTTTATTTGAAAATAAAGCTGTAACAATCACACAAACCTGAAAGAAACAAGTCAAGAAAGTTTATACACCTGTGATCTAAGCTTTTGAAAGGATTCCTAAAGCTAAACCGTTGGTTGCAGTGACAAAACTGCAAAGAAATATAATGGAATTAAATAGGCACTACGTGCCTAAGTCCCTTTAAGAGTTTGGGCCTAAATTCCTAACAGATCACTGAAAGTCTCAGCCAAGGTATAAATTTATTTATAAATATCACTGAGATTCTCTCATGATCCTTTTATATATATAACAAGCTTCAGTTCTGTTAAACATTAGTTCTTCAGTACCTTAAATACTTAAGTTCCTAAAAATCAGAGTAATCATACTGCTTCTCTGCTTCTTAAAGAGTGGAAAGTGGTCTGTGGCATCATAAATGAAATGAGGCGGTTGTTTCCTTGACTAGATAGATGAGCATGGGCTGGGATTCAGAAATCCCACCATCAGCATAATAAATAGTTTGTAAAAGCTGAAGACTGTTTATCACCTGCAGGAACACACCACAACGAAACACAGGAAAAAAAACGTGGCAACCTACAGAGGTTTCAAACTTATGGATTGTACAATTCCATAATCTTCCATCGTCACACCACATTAAAAACAACACCTTACCCTCCACCTCTAAAATACTGCCTCAGGAGAGGGAACACGGGTTTTGACTTCCATTATCCTTCAGCCTGCAGTAAGGAAGTGCATTGGTCCTGAATCAGAACCCACAGGAATTTAGCAAGTGCTATTTCTGCTTGTAGTAAAATCTTCAATATGTAATTTACATCTTGATATGTCATCATTTCTTGGTATTTAACTTAGTAACAGCTTCTGTAAAGTAGAGATTTTATTACATAAATTATGGAAGTAGCAGACTGGGTGTAGTGCAGACAGCATAAATTTCTGAATCAATACAAAATATGTCCTCAGTAGTAGTTGTTATTCTATGCAGGTGTGTTATTGATTACAGTCATAATGGTCTCACTTTAGCTGCCATCAATAACTCACTACTTGTATTGTCACACTGAATTAAAAAAGAACCAGTCTAAAAATATGAGAAGTTATACCAGCATGGCACGACCCAGCCTGTGGTGCAAAGAAGCAAGTTTAAGTTAGGATTCGTGTTTGAGACTTCACTTGATGTTATGTTACAGTGATAAAATAAAGTCAAATGTGATCCTCATTCAGGCAAAAGAATATGTCTTAAACATTCTGGAAAACTTTAAATTTATGGATTCTGCATACAGTAAGAGTTTTTCAATACCTTGAGACCATTAGAATATGTGTATTGTTATGCAAAACTGAATCAAAGTTTATGAGTGGTCATTGACATTTTACTGATGATGACCAAAGCTTCCTTGCATCAGATTATGAATTGTAGAAGGAATGTTAGATTATTTCAGTTTTTTAAATTCCTTATTTTGGAAGAGAGTCTCCATAAAACACCCCATATTTGCTACTCAGCAGAGAGATGCGCATGAAGTGCCAGTTAGAAGACCTGATTCATAGACTGGATGAGCCTCCAGAGAAGTCTGTATCCACTGTTTTAATCCACAGCCAGAATTGGCTGCCCTTTCTAAGTCAGACATTTAATTGACATGGCTGAAGTTCTTGTAGCTACCCCAACTTAAGTATCACATCTGAGATTCTCCTTCCCCAAGACAGTATGCACTTTATGAATCGTATTTTAAGTCACTCTGCATTTTGCTTTCCTCTGGGCAATCTCTGCAAATTTTGCTACTCTGCATAGTGTTAAAAAGATTATAATCTTCCCTTAAAACCTGCAAAAATCAGACTATCCAATATCATTATATACATTCAGCTCTCATCAAGCTGTGAATCCAGTAGCCATGGACACTGTTGATAGTGAAGTATCACAACACAGTTTCTTACCAACAGGATAATCCAGTAAAAAAGTCTGTGCCATCACTTTTGTCACTGTTCTGAATAGCAGTTACCTAAAATTTTATCACTACATAACCCAAAATAGAGAACGTAATGAGAAGCTTCCATGGAGGTATTCCAACTCACAGGCAGAACTTCCACCATCAGAACAGATGAAGAAGAGGCAGTTAAATTACTGGAAACAGTAGCTCCAGTTTCACTAACTTTACATTGCAGTGAATGTAGATAAGTTAAGAAAAGACTTTTTCATACAGGAATAAGTTAGGGCAACATTTTTCTGTACAAAAAATCCCCATGATCATTCCTTTTATGAGAGCAGAAATAAGAGGGGAAGGTAACTAAGCTTAGAGGAGAAAAAAGGCATTTGTGATACATAAAGCCCAGATCCTGTAAAGCTACTGTTCAGCACCTCAATCAGTCAGTATCACTGCACCTATAAGAATTCTTATACGGATTACTCCATCAGGTAATTCCAACTATACCCAACCAGAATGCAGGTCTTGGTATCAATCCCTGGAAAGTCCACTCTCAAGAATAACAGTGCAAAGGAAGCACTGATACCTAATTCTAGACTCCAAATTACTAGGTTCTGAAAGAAATAAGGAAAATAATAAATATTTTGAGTTTATCATAATGACAAGACGTGAGGACTTACTCCAAACTGATTTACTCACTTCTTCCCTCTTACTTGCTTGCAATGTTTAAGCTGTAGTTCTTCAGTAATGCATTTCAGAAGACAGTAAATGCTTCACAACTCTTAAATAAACCATAAGCATCTAAACAGTACCTGTTCTGGAGGACAAAGGCCTGTTGCTAAGGCACTAGACTCCAAGTTTCCAAAGGCTTATGACAGCAGTAATAAGGCAAAAAAAAATAAAAATGAATTTGTGAAAGATACCTTGACAGTGTCCTTTTAATCTTCAGCCAACTTGAGATGTCACGTAAGCACTGAAGCAGCAAAGAGGTGATACTGCTTAGATAGCAAAATCTCAATTCCTCCCTGACCTACAAATCAGAAGCTAATAGATTAGTGGTGCACTGGTGTATATCTGCACAGTATCTCATGGAAACCCTGTCGCAGTTTCTGAAACAAAATGCATGTGCTCCAAGATGCAGAAAAAGCATAACTATAAATAACATCAACTGAAGCATGCACAGAAGATTTTGACAACCCAGTCAAGGACCTTATGGAACAAAAATCCCAAATTGTCTAAGAAAGCCATCATATCTGAAGAGATGAAGCATACTGCATGTAGCTCAGCAACTGAAAGGTCCTCCCAGTGCAATATAAGCTGGAGAGCGAGACAGAGGCACAACCCTGCCCATATGTTCTCAATGGATCTCAGTACCTTGTAACACTGCCAGCAGCAGCATCACCACTATGCAAGTGGTGGATGAGAATTACTGTCTTGGACCACTCAGTCTGGAATCTGTGATCTAAATATTACCATTTTACTCTTTCTAAATATATCGTCAAAATACACGACATGTATATTTGACTATAGTCAAAAATCATTCAACACATCTCATGGTAATTAACATCAGTTGATTATAGAGGATTAAGACTTACAGAATCAGACCAAGACACCCTTCACAGAGATGTTTATCTAGATGGAACAAAAACTCTGCAACTACAAAGCAAAATATATATAAATGTGTATATATATATATATATAAATATATATATATATAAATGCAGTGTCAAGTTTTACAGAATTTGATAAAGTAACTTGTTTAAAAAAAAAAAAAAATCAATAAAGCCAGTCACTTCAAGGGTATAATGCTGCCTTAGTTAAGATTCATTATTTTCAGAAAGAAGCATTTGTTCCAACAAGGGTAAGCTCCCAGTAATGACAGCACTGTAGGAAAATAAATGTTCTTTGTAGGAATGAGGAGTAACAAGATATGAACTTCATTAACTAAGTAGAAGCATTCTCTACAAAACATTAAAATATTTTAAAATGCCACCCATATATACATTCCTACTGTGTCTCTTACATGTATTTTATCCATAAGATTAACTGGTATTACAAGAAAAACATTTATTTTGGTGGGTCAGAATGTCAGACTACTCTGAAACAGTGGCAATCAATGAGTCTCATCAGGATTCCAAAATACTATTTTGCTTGATCAGTGTGTATAATTTAATGATGAGTAATAGATGCTGTCCACTCACTATTAAATGATTAGCCATTTACAGACAACACACCAAATGCTGCTCGAAATTGTGAATGCCAGAGGGTTGACTGTTAGGCTTTCAAAAGATTGGGTATTACTAAATTAAGCTGTCTGTTCTTAGAATATTGCACAAAGCCAGTCACAGAAAGAACTGGATTCACTAGAATTAGCTATTACTCTTACATACTATATAAAACAAATGTGACCTAAGCTAATGGAGAAAAGGTAGACCTCTAGAAGCTCAGCAGACTGCACCAGAAGTAGCTTTACAGTTTGTTTTGGACTGCCTGTGAAATGCAAGGGTAGGAGTGAAAAGGACAAACACGGAACAAAACACTTGCACGGCAGTTTTTTGGGGTTGGCTTTGTTTTACACAAGTTAGCTGAAGGAAATAAAAGCCACCTCATTATCTAAGTTGATTGCTTCTTTTCTCAAATGCTCACCTGGGTTACCTGCCTTGCTTCAACTCACAGGTAGCCCACATCCCACCTGAAATTCAAGGGAATACTTGGAATGCTCCCTGTTTTTATTTTAATGCTTAAACCCATGATACCGCTGATGCCCTTCTCTGAAGAAAATATGTTTGTCAAGTTACATGTATACTCTAAATGCCTTGCATTATGGAAAGAACACTTTCTCTAGAAATAGGTGGATTTTAATATTAAAAATCTCATTGTTAATTTCCAGGAGACACACATAAAGTCTAAATAAGGTAATTGCATGCAACACATGTGAAATTCCTTCCCTATCCATATTGGCATAACCCTAGAGTTGGCCTTTTCCTCCTTATTCTGTAGACAGACAAGAAAGTAAAAAATTTGACATAACTGCTTTGAAAGTAACTATGATGGCTATTAGGATGCCCTCACACCTGACAGAATACTGTCATACTCTGGTTAAACTGGAAAGACACAAGCCAAATGTAAAATCACACTTAGCTGCTACAGCATTTGTTTACAATGTCCGTGTCAATGATTTATACTCACACAATAAAATATTAAGAGCAACAAACCATAAACCTGGCAGCACAGGAATTATAACAGGTTTTCCTTGCAGTGTATCAATTCTGACAGTACCCAAGATCCACCAAAAGCACTGCAGATATAATGTGTTGCATTACATAAAATCAAGCACAGAAGCTTTGTATAATTGTAATATGCATACAGATGGTCTTCAGGACAAGATACCTAATGTAAACTACAGTTTGCACAAAATTTGAAGTATAACCAAAAGGCAGGAATTTTGCCATTTCTAGTACAGTGTCCCAACTCAATAAAATGGAAAACTCCCTCTATTTGTAGCTCTTACTGGTTCTTCCAATATTAAAAACTTTCTGAGACTGAAATCAATTGCAGAGATTTTGAATTAATAGATGAAATTCAAAGAAGGGAGTAATTTTTCATCTATTTTAGCCAACTAGTAGGTCAAAACTATGGTTATATTAATTAAAATTCAGTTATTTATGTTGACAGCAACTATTACATAAAAATAAAATAAGCGAAGTCCACTTTATAAAGATCACCAATGTCAAATAAAATATAATCTATGATCTCTGAACAATACACAAGGATAAACCATGCAGTGAAACTATGCAGTCAGACTATTGTTCTTCCAAACCTTGCCTTCCTAATGCATTCCTTTAGCCAAGCAATGGGAAAATAAACCCATCTGCCTAATGGAGCATATAATTTAAATATTTCAGACAAGAATTGACAGAGATGCTGCTTAAAATAATTTTAAGAACCATCCATCTCAATACCTCACATGATGAAGACCCCAGCGTAGTTCTCAACTTATTTTTTCTATACCAACTTCAAACTCTCCAGCCCCTGCAGTTAGTCACCGTGCATACCCTGTATTACTTTATTATAACAAACCTTTCCCTTTTTTCCAGAGCAGATTTAATACAAAGCTACATTATTCTCTTTTGCAGAGCCTTGCAACATTTCTAAAATCGCTAAAATTTCAGATTTTACTACTGCACCATGCAGTCCTGCACAGTTTTGTAAACAAAATACCTCTAAATTTATGGAGCCTTAAAGGACTAGTGCACTCAGCAGACTGCAGTACCCTATCCACAGGAAGTTACAATTAGCCAACGTCAATATTCTGTCATTTCGAAGCAGGATTTTTTACCATAAAGCATTCCCATTACTACAAATCAGCAGGGCTGTTTCCCGCCTCCCCCCCGCGAAACTTGCATTTAGGGTTTAAGCTATCGGTATGATAGCAGGTCTTCACTTGATAAAGAAAAAAAATCTGCTTAGGGTTTTTGGCGTTTTTTTAACATGCTATGAATCACGTTTTGCATTGTGACCTACCTAAAGGCACAACAGTACAGCGTAACAAGCAAAGTGCATGTTATAAGAATTCCTCCTTCCACATACACTAACAAGTGACTACATGAAAAAAAAGAGAGAAAGCAAGAAAGACAGTCCTTACTATTTCATATTCACTAGAAGTGAACATTTCAAAGAGTTTTTCAACTTCTACGAACGTTAGGTTTTAACCGTGGACCTCAATACTGCAGGGAAAGCGAAAATAACCCCTAACTCTGGCTTTTAAGTCTGTAATGGATTACGCGGGAGTGAAAAAATAGGTTAGTTTTGTTTGGGTTTTGCTACAAAGAGACTCATCTCCTATGCATTCCACAAATAACCTGAGCAATGACTTCCCTCCATGACAAGAGCTGCCCATCATATTGCAGGATTATTACAATGTTGGTTTGTTTAGGGGTTGCTTGTGTGTGTGGCTTGCGTATGTAATTCAGGCATTCGCATACATCAACTCCTCGTTGCGCATCTCACAATAAACTGATGAACGCTGTTAAACCTGAACCGGCAACCTTTAGCAAACAAAGAAGTCTAGCCCGGAATCGTGATGCAAAATCACCCCAAAACGTACTACACCCTGCAGGAATCTCACAGAAAATAGCCCGGCAATCTCATTCATTCCCCCCAACCCAGCGATCTGCTCACCATCTCCGTCTTATTTCTCTGTCCTCAGCTTATTTTCCTTGCTGCTACTGGCTTCAAGGAGGCGGCGTACAAAAAGAAAAAAAAAAAAAAAAAGAAAAAAAAAAAAAAAGGAAAAAATGCCTTAAAAAAATATAAAATAAAAAGGGGAAATCCCCCCAACTCTTCAATAAACCGCTCGGCAGCCGCTGGGCAGCATGTCAGCCCCTTGTCCTCCTCTCCCGCTCCCCGCGCAGGAGCCGCTCCCGCCGTGCCCTCCCCGCGGGTGCCCGTCCGTCCCCCGCGCGTTCCCCGGGAGAGCGCCCGGGCTGCACCGGCTCCTCCCGCCCGCTCACCCACCGAGGCAGCCGGGTAGTCGGAGCCGGGCTGATTTTCCCCTCCCACCTCCACATTCCTATTTACAAAGGGTATCCAAGACCATCTTTATCCAACGGGGGGTGGGGGAGGAAGGAGGGGGAGGTGGAAGTACTCATTAACCCTTTTCTTGCATTTACCTTTTCTACTGTGATTTTTGCTCCGTTCTTGGAGCACACAGGGGAATTCCCCTTCTGTACAGAGCACATGGACTCGGTACCATCGGGCCCGCCGGGTCCCCGGCTCCCACAGCCCGGCTTGGCAGCTGACGGTGCCTCTAACGGCCCAAGGCCGCTCCACAAAAAAGGTCCAAGGGCACGGCTGGAAAACGCGCCCTCCCGAAACTATTGCTCGGAAAACAACCAGAGCGGCCCGCCGGGAGATGGGAGCGCACTGCGCGGCCAGACCATGATGCCACCACCCGCCCACCTCTTTTTTTTTTTTTTTTTTTTTTTTTCTTTCTTTCTTTCCCCAAGCAGGGCACATTCCTCCACACTCGCACCTGGGGGCAGGAGCGCGGGAGGCGTGAGGGGCCGCGCGCGGTGCCCGTGCCCGCGCCGCGCGCTCGCGGCCGCACGCGAACCGACGCGCGCCTCCCGCGCCGCGAATTTTCCCATTGGGCGGCGCCGCTGCGATCGCGCCCGGCAACCGGAGCGCCATTGGCGCGGCCCCGCCCCGCCGCCGCGCGCTGCCCGCCGCGCCCCGCGCCATTGGCCCGCGGGCCTGTCCGTCACAGCGCCGCGGCCCCGCCCCCGGCGCGCGGCGGGAGCGGCCGGAGGAGCGGCCGCAGCCCGGGGGCAGGAGCGGGGCACGGGGCACGGGCGGTGTGCGCTCGGCAGGAGCGGCATGGGCCGTGCTGGCACCTCCCGGGATGGGGACGCGCCCCCGCCCCGCCCCGCTGCGCGGCTGGAGGTTTCCTGCGCTCGGGAAGGGAGCGCTGCCTTGCGCAGCTGTTCCCCGGAGGTTCCCGGCCCAGCTGGCGGTTGAAATGCTGTGGCAGAGCGCCCGTCAGGTGCAGCGCAGCCAGGTAATGCTGGCACGCGATCCGCATGGATTTGTCTAACGTAACCTTCTCGCCGTTTGCAGTGGTCTGTGCGCTGCCGTCGTCACCTCTCAGCTTTGTCTTTGGTAACCTGAATAGCTTGAGCTTCCTACGCCCCTATTTTATATCTTGTTATCTATCCCTTTCATTAATGTTCCTCCTTTGAATAATTTTTCTGTGTTTTTCCTCCCCTCCCTAACCGTGGGTGCCAGAAATGGTGCAGAGTTCCACTGTCCCTGTGCTGTGGACAAAGACAGTGTCAGTCCCATCTCCCCTATATATTCTGTATTTTTTACATTAGATGATTAGAGTAGTCCAGTTTACCACAGCATTAACCTGAGAGGTTGCACTGAAATAGTAACACCTAAATTCTTTTTTGAAGTACTTTTGGCCATTCTAGCCTCATCCCTGCATTCTCTATTTCCAAATGCATTTCCTCGCATTTTATGACAATAAAAATTAAATTTACTGCACTGGGATGACTTAATTGGGCACATCAGATGATTTTGTAATCAGTTGTGAATTATTCACTCATTTATTAGGCTACAAAATTTACTAATAAATATCTTGCATCATGTAGATAATTGATAGAGATATCAAACTGAATCAGAGTAAGAACTCATCTCTAGAAAACTGTCAGGGTCCCTGATGTCTCCTCTTTACAGCTGCTTTTTGAGAACTCGCAGAAAAGATACTTAATCCACCTAAGATGTGCTTTATGCATTCCAAATAATGTGCATTCCAGCACTCAAAGAAGAAACTCTTCTAACACAGGGCTATTTCTCTTTTAGTTTTTCAAACTAACTCAGGACAATTCTACAAGCCTTTCATTAAGGTTCTGCTTGTATTTTAGCTTTCTCCAAGAGAGGTTCTGCCCTGACACTACCACTCTCTTAAAGTGGCTACAGAATCAGAGCCTGCTTGGGTTTGATCTATTCAAGTTTGACAAAAAATGGGAGCTATACACTGATCCCTTAGGACAGGGTCTAGAAGGGGCAACAATAACGGAGCTGGTTTAGGCAGAACAAAAGGTAGACACAAGAATGAAGGGAAGAGTCAGAATGGCCACCAAATCCAATATTCACAAATTCTTGCAGTGGACTGGTTTTGTGCAGCCTCCTAAAAGGCATTTTAAATTACTCTGAACTAATTCTTTCTTCCCACATGTAATAAAAATAGCAAAAAAAACCCAATAAAAAACACCATTAAGTTTTAAGCCTATGGACACTTTCTTCTTCCCATAGACATGACTGCTGCTGAAGGTATGCAGATTATCATCAGAAGATTTTAAATTGGTTTTGAGTATAGAAGCTAAATAATCTTTGGTCACAGCGATGAGTCTAAACTTTGAGGCTCAGAGTGCCAAAAAGAACAATACATTACATTTAATGTGCATGGATTTTACCAATTTCAGTGTAACGGAGATTTGTATGATTTGTCTATTTAGTCATCAGATAAGTGCTTTAAATAACAACTCTGCACCTGAAAGCATAAATACATTCTAGGTTTATATGTCTCAAGGTAATAACTGCAATCTATTATTGTGTTTCAGAAGCAGTAGTACAAAGAATGATGATCATACACTCACCCAGTAATTTTCATCAGTAGATCTCAGGAGACCTTGCGAAGGTCAATGCGATCATCCCATTGTTGATGATGGAGAAGGAAAGCATTGAAATGAACTTGCTCAATGTCATATGCCAGAGCAGTGCTAAAGCTGACAATTGACTTCAGGTTTTCTGTATCCAGGATGAACAGTTTTGCCTTGCAAGCCACCTAACACATCCATATACCCCTGGGAGTTCTTTTAATTACTGTTTCACATAATGTGTGTATTGTGTTTATCAGCGTTAGAACCTGGAAGAGCACTCCAGGCTTTTATGGTGTTTCCTTACAGGTTTCACCGTAAAATATTTTGTAATTTACAGGCTCCACTGAAAACATCTATTGCCACCCATGAAAAAAAGTCAGAAATCAAGTTTGAGATTTTGTTTGCAAAATGAAATATTAATATTTCAGTAGGACAAAAAGGTGAAACAGATCCAATCCCAACCCAAATCTGCAGATCCAGGTAAAATTACTAAATGTTTGGTTATCAATTCTGATCACGCTGTGCTAATAACTGAAAGCAAATTTGACATTGTCACTTGTGTTTTCCTCAGTCCTCAGGAAAGCTGTCCTGGCTGGAATTCATCCCATTGCAAGCTCAGGGCTCAGTGACTTTGAAGCCTTCCTGGAAGCAGAGTCTGTGCTGAAGGAGGTCAGGGGAACAGCATCCCTCACAGGGGCCTTGTTCTGAGGGGTCAGGAGCTACATCCAAACCTGCTAAGATTGTCAAGAGCCCAGTCCTGGGTGTACCCATCCTCAGAGGTATGAGCGCTCTGAAGCTCAGATCAGGCATGTCATGTTATTATTTCACACCTTCATAGCATCAGAGAATCAGCAAGGTTAGAAGAGACCTTTAAGATCATGAAGTCCAACCTGGCATTACCACTATAACCTCTATAAACCACTAAACCACATTACGAGATCTTAAACACCTCCAGGGATGGCGGCTCTGCCACCTCCCTGGCCAATCTATTCCAATGCCTGATCACCCTAACAGTGAAAAAAAAATTTTCTAATACCCGAATTTCCCGTCTCAGCTTGAAAGCAGATGTGCTGTCAGCAGGCTGAGGCAGCCAAGAAGCAGCTCATGCACTGTGAGATGAGTCCCTCAATGCGCTGGGGGATGGCGGGCGGTGTCGCACCGACCCCTCACACACCCGCAGGGGTGCAGGGCCCGCGGGACACGGCCCCGGCCAGGGGCACAGCGAAGGTGTCAGGGCCGGCGGGCCCGGGGCACAGGGAAGGTGTCGGTAGCGGCGGGCCCGGTACGGGGCCAGGGGCACAGCGAAGGTGCCGGTGCCGGTGCCGGTAACGCCCGCGGGAGGAGGAGCCGGGCCCGGCCCCCGGAGGGGCGGTGCTGCTCGGCCCGGCCGCGCTCCGGAAGCGGCGCGGGGGACGCGCGGTGCGGCGGCCGTGGGTGAGTGAGGGAGGGAGGCGGGGAGGGAGTGAGGGGCTGGGGGTCACCGTGCCTGCAGGGCGGGCTCGGACACAGCCCGGGGGCGCCCCAGCTGTCACCAGCAGCCGGGAGCTGACGGGCTCCTGTTTCGGGGGGCTGGGTGTGCCGTTCCTGGCCGCCGCCGCAGCCCCGGCCCTCCCCGCCAGGGAAGGTGCTGCTCCTGAGCGCCATTTGCTTAAGGGTTTTATCCTAAATTTATCAAGCAGCACCTCTGGGGACATTTTCAGGTGTCAGTTCACACCTGTTTTCTTTGGTTGTGCGATGGCATTTCTTTCCTGCGTGGGTGGTGGCTGGTTGGTACTTGCGTCACGTACAGGAGTAATTCTAAGTGTACAAGAGTAATAAAGTAATTTTTTAATTAAGTTTCAGTATGTGGTGGCGCTTTGAGGTCAAGAAATAGTCACAGATAGACAGTGAAAACTACTAATGTCTTGCGGTGGTTCCTCACTAAAGAAAACCTAAGAATTGTACAAGCTTAAAATACAGCTTTTATCTAAGGAACAAGCCCAGCAAAAGGCTCTGGGTCTGCAGATTCGTGGCTGAGGAGAAACTCGTGCTCTTGAGAAACTGGGGCAAAGGCTGCTTTACTCCATCCTTGTAAATGTTTCTAAAACATGGTGTGGTGAAAGGTTATGTTCATTGGCGTTTGTTCCTCATGGGAGCTGTACAGTGGACCTAATCTAATAAAACGCCAGAGAGAAATTAAGCAGCTGAAAATAAAATTAGCCCGTTAAACTTGGGAGGGCCATTCACCTTACATGTTGTTTTCTGTGTTTCATAAGTGTTGTACTTTTCATTGCTGTCTCTTGCAGTGAAGACTGTCTCTTCACCTTGGCAGGGTTACAAAGCCTGAGTTACCTACAAATGGTCTTGATATGGAGCAACCTGGAAGTCATCAAATTATGGATCCATCTATTCCACTTCATCTTTAGTTATTAGTATTGCTACCGTGGAGCTTGTGCTACACAAAGGAAGTGCAAAAACGAAACAGTAAAATGCTTTAAAAGCGCAGCCATGAGATACTTTTCTCTGAGGGAAAAAAATAGATTACATTTAAGAACTAATCAAGCATCTCTTATTTTTGATGATTTTAATGTTCTCTATTTAAAAAAAATCTCAGTAGTGCAAGAAAATACATCCAATTTTACACCCTTCTATGGGCATTTGAGTACTGTAGGGCTCGATTTCGTTTGGACATACTCAAAAGAGACAGTAAAATAGTTTTGTACTCTGCTGACCACAAGTTATTGTTGTAGTACATAAAACTAGCAGATTCCAGTGAATAATGATTTTTAGCTGTGTTTTAGACTGCACCTAAACAATAGTTTTGGATCAGTTGAGAAGCAATTGAGATCACTGTGGTAACTGACAGATGTTATTTATGATGCTCCATTTGTGAATACAAAATACATAACAAATGGCTTCATTTTTCAAAGCTTGCTATTGGGAATTCTTAGGGGTAAAACAGTTTTATGCCAAATTGTGAACTGATTGCTTCTAATCAACCAAATGATGGTAGAACCCTATGAAAAGAACATACACAATCTATCATGTTTGGGTCTCTTGAAAGTCCTTCTAAATGCTACCTTATGCTGGCGTGTATCCACTCAGGCTTTTAACAGATCCTTCAAATGAGCAAAACAACACACTGTGCTGTCTGACAGAGTACTGTAGCACAGAACAAGAATGTTAGTTACTTTAATGTCATTTCCAAATTAGCGGTGCCATTTGGAGCAGAACGCTTAATTACAGGATGTTTGTGGTTCTTGTCAAGCTGGTTTGTGTGTATTAGGCATAAGTTGGACAGCAAACTAGAAACATTACAGAAATAGGAGATTGTTGCTATCATGTCATCCTTGGTAACTGTTGTCTTATTGACTAGGAATAAGGAAACTAGAATTTGTAAAAGCTCATTATCCAGAGAACAGTCTTCACTGTCTCCAACCTAGAACAGAGGACTTCTCCCCCCTTCCTGCAAACCTTGCCACCTTGCATGGTGTGTATATTCTGGTTTGTACTGCCTTCAAAAAGAAAATCAGAAAGCAAGTGTTGTACCACAACTTAGCCTTTTCTATTTTAACTTGTTAAACGACAGCACGTCCTGCATCTCTAAGGATGGTTCTGAAGACACATTTTCTGCAGAAATGGAACACGAAAATCAGCTTTTGATCTAGCTTTGGGCTTGCTGTAGGATCAAGTTGCAAGTGGAAGTCAGTGCTGGCCTAATCTTTTTCACCTTCTCTCCATGTCTGTGGGGATTCAGCTGAGTGAGGAGGAGGCTGAGTTGAGCACATCTGCTTTGCAGCTCCAGCTCTGTGCAATGTGCCCTTCTCATCCCTGTAGTTGCAGCACCAGCTTTTATGTGAGTATGAGCTCAAGAGAATGGCACCTGCATAAAGACTTTTTGATTGAATGTTTAAGTAATTACCATATCTATGACAGCCTCTCTTCAGTTTTTTTCCTCTTAGTGTTTTGTTAATTATCGTAAACTTCAGAATATCCAAATTTGAGTCTGACTTATGCTTCTGTTTAAGAATTTAAGGGTAATATCCACAACAGGTGTTGCAAGTGCAATGTCAGCTTTGATCAAAGAACCAAAATACATTGCTTGCCTCCTTTGCCAGTTAAGTGTTGCTGCTATTTTAAGGGGTAGCTCTGTCTTATCTGGGTTAAACACTTCTGTCTTAAAAAAAAAAAAAGTTGGACTGTTTATATAGGACCTATAAACAGCTTATGCTTGTCTCAAGGCCGGCAGGTGGAGCCCAAGATAAAAAATGCTGGTGTGATATTTGGGGTTAATAGAAGCATAAATGTAACTTAAAGAGCTGTAATAACATCAAGCAGGGTTGATGGGGTGACAGACTGTCAAAGCAGTAGTACCTAAAAATAATGACTGGGGATTCTAGAAAGGTACTGAAGTGTTCAAAATACTTGTCCTTCTAGGTAATTGTGATGAGTCTTGTAAACTTATTCTGCAGCTGTTTCCTGACTGGCAGTTTTTGTGTAATCTTTATGCTGGCCAGGAACTTTGCATGAACAGCTGGACTGACTTGATTATTTGGAGAGAACTCAATAAATCAGCTAATGGAGCCTGAAACCTGTTTATTAAAATAGTGCTCTTATGAGTGATTAATTGCAAACAGTTTCTTCTCAAGTAATCCATTTAATTATCTGGCAGGATACATAATGAATACTAGCAGCCCTATCTCCATAGTCAGCAAGAGTACTCAGTGATAGTTGTCCATTAAAATTGTATTTTGTATCCCTGCTTTCACCAAGTGAGCTTCTTTGTACTTTGCAAAAAAAAAAAAAGTTTTAAGGATTCCCCACCATACTCACAATAGTGCTGTAGATGAGAACCTATAAAACCATAGATTTGAAGGTGATCTCTTCTGAGGGGTGAGTGTGGTTTCTGAAATAGTCTGTGTGTAGAAAATCCAAGTCTTCCAGTACTGTTAGTTCAAGTTGAGTATGATTGCAGTCTACTGAAAATTCAGCAATAGGAGTCTGAGAAGGGGCATATCATCTTCCAAAACTGGTTAGATTTTCTCTGTAGAGCTGGCAATGGGTCTTTTAAACACCTATCAGTAAATCAGTTATCCAAAATTCAAGACTATGTCTTCATTTTATGATGAATTTCTAAGGCAATTGGTTTGGGATTGACTTGATAGAGGCAAAGAAAACCAACAGTGTGATTTAATTCAGTTTTCTCAGTGCCTTATTGTGCAACCTGTTAAACACAAAGTAGTTGGGATAGCTCTGCTATTGCTGCTCTTAGCTCATAGATTATGAGTCAACTCGGGAGGGAAATTCCTTTTGTCAGTGAACAGAATTTAAAATACTTTGAGGTATATTTAGATATATATACACACACGCTCCTGTGCACTAATTTTCTTGTCAAGCATGTCAGGAGTGTTGCACCTCTTTTTGAGTTATTTCATGTCCTGCAGCAGAAGAATCTCTGCAGGATATTGGATTGCAAGACTGAACTTGTTGTGCCATGACAACAACAGCAGGCTCGTTGTAGTGCTGGACTGTGACTTAACAGGAGCCAGCAGCTACAGGCAAGCTGTTAATTTTAAAAAAATCTGTCTAAATGCTGCACTTGCAGCTCTGTTTCTGGTAGTGGGAAATGTAGGCAAGATGATCAATTTCTTGATATCTCTTATGACAAATTATGTAGTAATTAAAGAGCAAGAGAGACACTTTCTACATATCTTCAAAGTATGGTTAAAAATTCTGCTTTTTGTACAGAAGTTTTTTCAGTCAGTGGGTTGCTCAGGTGGCCTTAGAGTTGTGGTGTTGAATTCTACCTCCCTCTCCCCTGACTTACCTTGAAAGCCCTTGCATGGCAAAAGCTCTCAGTAGCAGTAAAAAATGGTTGTGTGTCATTGGGTGGTAGCATTCCGATAATTGTTTGAGCAGCCACAAAAAGTAAAGATCAGAGTGCAGTTTTATTGCCAGAAAAATGTTAATTGGACAACACAAAATATTTGAAAGCTATTTTGTTGGTTTGAAATGGAAAGCACATTTGTCATGCCATCTGCATGGCCAGAATTTTAAATATAGCACAAGTGCTGGAAACTCCTCATCAAAATGTAAACTGTGGACACATAATGTTCAGTGTATTTCTGTTTATACCTGACCTTTTACCCAATGCTAAACAATCATAATTTTTCCTGGATATTGATAATAGCTTGGCCTAAATTAGACTTTATTTACAGGTCTGTGAGTGTCTTTAATGAGGTTTTTTTCTGGCTTCTGCAACAGTTTGAGTCTTATTTTCTCCTTTATTCTAATAGAATCATTTTACCTTACTTAAGAGAAGGAAAAAAATAAAGGTACTTTATTGGAAATGAGCAGAAAATTGCGTAACAGTCTTTTTTTCATGTAATTGTTAGCACTCTAGAGTTTGTCAGTACTTTCCTGATGCAGGTTTTTTTCCTAAAAACCTGAACTAGCGAGGCATAACTTTGAAAGAACCACCATGAATTTGGTTCGTAAACCAGTCTTTAAAACTATTACATTTTGGAAGTTGTATTTTATTTATTTATTTATTTATTTGTATTGTGAGCTATTACTCAGTACATTGCAATCCTTAGGCTTCAACACAGCAGCTTGTTTCTCCTTTTATAATTTGCAGTGTAATAGATAATCTTTATTTACATTTTAGGCTATTACAGAATGACCTTGCATTGAGCCTTTGTGGAAGAAGCAAGATTTAAACATCACTTCTTCAATGTGCATCCTTCTATTCAAATTTGACCCCCGGCCAGTTTCAAAAAATGCATACAGGTAAGGTGGTTGTGGTTAAAACAGACTTGATTCTGTAATATTTTACACAATTTCTTTTTGTAGACAATTGGTGAATTACAAACTCATGTCAATTGTGCTTTTGTAGTGTTTAACCTCAGGGCTTTCCCCACTGGAGGAGTTACTGTAGCCTTTTGAGAACCCTTTGGTTTTACACTATATCAGAAGTCTTGGGCTCTTGCTGGAGTTCTGTCATGTGCTGTCTAAGTCCTTTAAATATTGTACTCCAGTGTTTAAAAGTCCTGCCTTCTACTCTGTTGTTTAAACTAAGGGGAATTCTGTTTGTTGGGCATCACAGTTGTAGCTGTCCCCTGCTTTCAGTATGGGAGATATGTTTAGGACTTCCAGTTTGCAACCAAGGAACTTCTAATACCTGTCCTAGCCTTTCCCCTCCCCCAAATCTGCCTGCAATTAAAACTGTAGGCAATAAACGAAGTCATGTGTATGAAATATTTAGCCAAAAACTGAAGAAAAAATAAGCTTGCAGACTTCTAGGTAAGTTTATAAGACTGTATCAATGCCACACAGTGAGTTTCCAAAGTATTAAACATCCAGTAATCATTTACTCTCTCATTGTAGTCCATAATTTTTAAATTTCATATCCAACATCAATATCTTTGAGTACACTGAGTATGTAATAAAAAGACAGCACTTCAGGCCATAAGCAGACTATGAAGGTTTATTGCTTTCTGTATTTATATATACTGTATATGTTCCATATTACTTTGTAAGGTACAAGTATTGGTATTCATCCAGAAACCATCAGAGTCGGTCTGCTCATTAAATTGTTGTGCCTTTCACTGACTTGTTTTCCTGTCCTCTTGTATTAAGAAGCGGATGCCATTCTATAGAAAGAAAGGAAATGAGAACCGAAACCTCAATTGTCCACTGAGTGCATTCCTTTCTGCATCTGGAGCCTGCCTAATTGTTTATTATGTGACTGGTGCTGAATTAATATATCCATTTATTTGGTCTGACTTTCTTTGTGTTGATAGTTAGCGTAAGACAGATTCATCAGTTTGATGCCTCTTGGGAGAATCCTTTGGATGTAAACTGCAGTTGCTTGCCAAGTGAACTTTCTGCCATGATCAATATTTAAAAGTAAAACTTAGAATAGTTTGCTTGCTATAAAAAATTGCATCAAGATTGAAATTATTAATTTATATCAGAAAACAACTTGCTGTCAGTGTCAGAACAGGAGGACACTTTTGAGATGTTTGGCCCAAATTCAGGACTATTTAATTGTATTTAACTTTCTCTCTGTTACACTGTGCATTGCTCTGTACCTGAGATAAATCACTCTGAGCCACCTGTTAGGGTGATAAATGCCAGGCCAGTGTTCTTGGTGTCAGATTTTAGCATCAGATACATAACTTTAGCCTTTTTTTTCCTTAACACACCATAACTAAATCTTTTTGCTTTTCTTTATTCAGAAGAATGTTGAAGTTCTTTCTTTTTTAATTGTTCCTATTTTTTTTCACCTTTGCCTCAGCTTTCTGAAGGACTGAGTCTCAGGTCTGAATATCAGCTGGGCGTGGTGCCCAGCTCTCCTAATTCCAAGCAGTATTACAGCCATTGGACCAAGTGAGACATCTCTCTGCAAGTCCTTGCTGAGGGTAATTTTTCTTGACAGTTCAAGCATCACTGTGCTGTAGCTCTGTTTATTTCATGGTGAGGTCTTGGAACAGTTTTCCTGACCAAAAGGGGATTCCTGAATGCACCTGCAGACACTAATTTCTCTCTCCATCACGAAGCAGTCAATTAAACTTTCCTTATTCTCTGCTTTGCATCTCTAACTAAAAGAAAGTGTCAGTAATAGGCATTAAAAGTTGAAGAGACAAATAGCTTTTCATTGACTGAGTTTACTGGCTAGAAGAAAATGGCCAAGGTAAAACATGTTCTCTGTAACACTTGGGAGAATTTTCCATCCAAGTAGACTCTGACTTCTAGACCAATATATGGGTCAATTTTCTTGAGCACCCGATTAAGCAAAGAGCTCACCCTCGTGACACACCAACAAATCCATCTGCCTGTACCTTTGCAACTTGTTCTATTTCCTCTCTTGGGGCCTATTTGTGGTAAAGTTTAGTGCAGTGTAACAAGCACTTTACTGTAGTCCATTATTATTGTCAGAGGTAATATGCTGCCTGTACATCTTTCTGAATAGTACTGTGTGCATCTTATAAATAAATGTTTCAAGCTTCAAAGCTATAATCACAGACTCTCTTCTGGAGCTGAATTGCATTGTAGGAAATTGCTTTAATGGAATGATTTCTCATGTTTTCATTTCTCTCAATATTAAAATAAATCTTAATACGTAAATCCTAATACAGTTGAATTATTTCAGCTATAAAAATAGCTGAATAGGCTTTTTGCAATTTATTAGAAGATGAGGGTCACTTAATACTGCTTCTTTTCACTATAATTATGTTTCATAAAAGACAAAATAAAGATGCTTTTATTATTATGCTCTTGTATAGTAGCCTTGTGCTAAATTTAGGGGTCTGCATTAAATGGAGATGGGGAATATTCAATCACACAAGAAAGACCTAGCTTATTTTTAGTATCTAGAGTCTATAAACAAATAGTTTCATATCAAGAATTATTGAAGGCAAAGTAGAATTGAAGCTTCAGGAGATGAGAAGTGCACTTTAGGCAAACTATTTTTTAACAGTGGAGATGTTCATTTAAATAAAAGTCTGTGAAAGGAGGCTGCATCCTGTTAATGGAGCATGTTGAAGTAAGATGACAGAAAATTGGTAAACCAGCAGAAAGCCTATAGCTCAAAGACTAGAATCAGCTAGACGAAGAGAAATTATGTAAGTTTGAAAGGAACAGTATTATATTTGCATTGGAAAGATAAAAATGTATATACAGTTTGCTTTCCAACAGATGTTATCTTTGTTGGGCAAAATACTAAGCAATTACCTTACAGAAAGGATGTCATTGAAGTGTCAGGTTTTTTCAGTTTCTCTGTGGATGATTATGATTCTTTTTCTGTAGTATTTCTAATATAGAACTTGTACCTCAGTCCTCTTTTAAAACACTGTATTAGGGAAGAGATGAATTTGCAGGAAAGTTCAGAAACCTGCAGAAAATGTCAGTACATCTGAATGCCAAACAGAGTAATGAGATGTCATTGGAATTGATTCTTGTGTGTTGTGGCTAAAAATCAGAATTAAAATTGTACGGTCTGTCTTCAGTTTCCAGTAGCAAACTTGTCTTCTGCTGCGCAGATGTAATTGAGATGCAGCTGGTAGGAGGAACTGACAGTGAAGAAGATACTGAGGTTATGGAAAACTGGTTAAGAAAATCTGCAGGTTTTTGAAAGATGGCATTTCATTAAAATTAAATTAAGCAACATAGCAGGAGAGAAGGGGGAGCTTTCACTGTGTTGCAGTTGAAGTGAAGGCAAGTCATGTTGTGGGTACTGATGAGCAGGACTTTGGGAGCTGTGCAGGGCCTTCTGCACTCACCTGCTGCCCTGAGCCTCCACACAGGGCTTGCCTGGGGTCACAGTTGCCTTTTACCTTTACTTGGATCAGCCAAATCCATTAACTGCTCCTCAGGTGAGGTTGTTCTACCAATGAAAAATACTCTTTTTAAAATAATTTCAAAACAATAACAAGTTTCTTTAATTAAGCTGTAACTTTGTGCTGAGGAATCTTAAGGTTGTTTATGCTATCTTAATTCTGTGGCTTCTGTTGTAAGGATTATTTTGTGAAAATACCAGTTGCCTCATTCACTCACAAGATGGACTTGCTGAGTGTCTCCCGACAGGGAGAGAGGAAGCTGCTGTCAGATGTCAGTCGAACTTTACACTGAGTGACAAAGGTGAGATGGGAGATAAAGGATGGTTTCATGCTCAAAATGAGTTAATGCTCTGGAAAAAATTGGATTCTGTTCCTGCCTGTACTGTGAAGTTCCAATTTGTAAGTAATAGTGTCTTTTTTCCTCTTGTGTTCTACAGGCTTATTCTAGCAGCTAATAGGGATGAATTTTACCACAGACCATCCAAATCAGCTGACTTTTGGGACAGCAGCAATGAGATCCTTAGTGGTATGTATATCTCGCTGTTTTGAGTGGTTTCATATGATTTACAAGAGAATCATGGCCTGGATTTTTCTATTATTAGGGTGGTGATATTGCCTTTCTAATAGGAAATTTTCTTCCTCCTTATACTTCTAAGGAAAACATGTTAATTTTGAAATGTTTTTTAATTTTAATGTATTTAATAACCTTACTCTTACTTATTCCATTAGGTCTGGATATGGAGGAGGGAAAAGAAGGTGGGACATGGCTGGGAATCAGTAAGAAAGGCAAGATGGCAGCCCTGACCAACTATATGCAGCCAAAGATTGATAAAAATGCAAAAGGAAGAGGTATGAAGGAGTTGAAAAAAAAACCAAAAAAGGAAGTGGACAAACAAGCCCTGGTGTTCCAGTAAAATAGTGATGATCTTAACACAGCTTTATGGGCAAATAGAATGTTTATGTGCTGTAAACAAAATTTTTTAACTGATGAGTTGGAGTACATACATGAGGAACTTGACTTGGATAATGATTTTTTGATCAAGCAAGCATAAGTAAAAGAAGATATAGTGCCTAGAGCCTGAAGGCACATTCATACAAGAGATGCAGCAGCACCATCTCCTCTGGAAACATAATTCTGATTAACAGGCAAAACAACTAGCCAAGCATTGAGCTAGTTTTAGATTGCAGTAGACTTTTTTAAGTGTATATTCATATTCAAACACCTAAATCAGGGAACGCAACTTGGATTATGCTGGAAGTAGCCTAAAAGATTCTTCTTCCCCACTGATAAATTAGAGGAGCAGAAATAATAGGAAAAACTCTGTTTCAAAGAGGATGCTCAAAACAGCACACCTGTGGAGTTTTTCAAAGTAAAAATAGATCTGTTTGTATCTGTCACATGGTACTGGATCTATGGATGGTACTGGAATCTATTGCAATGACAAACATGTTATACAGAGAAACAAATGAACTGTGTCATTTGTATTTCATTTTAGGGTCATATATCAGGGAAATGAAGCAAGAGAAGAAAGAATTTGTAATGTGGGAGGAGAGGAAAGGCACATCCAGTCTAGAGTAGTTAGTAAATGTGAATTCTCTAGAATTTTTGACCAAGAGCTTTTGACTGAGTTCTTCAGAGTAAAAGTCAAGCTCGTAATGTGAACACGGTACAGTGATGTAAGACTTTTAAAGGTTAGTTCATTCTTTGATTTGATTTTGTAGTTTGGGGTTTTTTTCCACTGTTACAGCCTGTTGGCAACAGGAACCTTGATCTTTCTGTTTATTTTACCAGGTCTGTCAGAACAGTGAGCACGCACATACAAGTTGCTCTATGTACTTCTCTTTCTTAGGTGCTCTTGTAACAAACTTCTTGACTGCAGATCTGGACAGCTACTCTTACTTGAAGAAAGTGTCAGTAGAGGGACATATTTACAATGGATTTAATTTATTAGCAGCTGACTTGAAGTAAGTCTACAAAACATCACAGTTCAAATGTCAGAGGGAGAAAGATAATAACAATGCTTTACATACACATCATAGCACCTAAGTGTAACAATACAAAATCCTGTCACAAACTAAAGTTCGAGCTCATGTTTTTTGCTAATTGGCATGCAAGGCCCTAATTTTATTGTCATCTTCCTTTCCTTTGTTATTTTTTTATCTCTCGAACACTGGAGGGCTTCCATTGCTTCCCACAAAACTTCTTGTGACTCCCTGATAGGCCATAGCCAGTCTTTACCCTGGAGGCTCTGCGGCTTGTATTTTGAGAAAACAAAACCTTGGCTCATAATTTCTCAGACACCTTTTTTCTCTGAGAGTTGGCATGCTGCAGCAGGATTAGAACAGCTGAAAGCTTTCAAGCTATTATTCCTGTCAGTGTGTCTGTCTCATTAATCTTTCCTGAAACATGAAAAATCAGCACAAGACAAACAAACATTAACTTAAAATTTCTGTAGCCGACAAAGGATGTTGAATATTTGATTATAATCAGTGTGGTTGGCGCAGTCCTTTCCACTGCTTGCGCATAAGTACATCTGCTGATTTTCCTTTACATTCTCCCTGATGGAGAAGAATGGAAATCCAGGGCTAAGCCATCTCCAGGCCCTGTGTCAGTTCCCAGTTGGATGCACACTGCATGGCTGGGAGCACATCTGAACTGCCAGGAGCTCACTACTGTTTTGGCACACTTGGTGTAGAAGCATTAATCTTATGAGACAACCTGATGTTGCAGGGCCTTCTCCCACTCATCTTTTCTGCTTCTGGGAATACACTTAGATCAAAGGCTATAGTGTTTACTGTTTTCAGTGGAAATAATTTCTAGTACCCTCTCACTAACTGGCCTTGTGTTTACATTTTTTACTTTCTGTATTAGACCACCTTCAGCTGGTGGCTCAGACTCACCAGTCAGTTCTGTGAAGATACCGTGAGTGTATTTCTGTTTGGTGTGCCTGCTTAGAAATAAATATCTAGGTTATGTTTCCAGAAATTCAATCCAGAAGATGGCCAGGCAGTTGGAGGGTTTGATGCTTTTTGGTCTTTTTACTCTCTGCTTTATAAAGTTCATTTTCTCACCAGTGACTTCCCAACATTTTTCAGTTGCCTAAATTAATTTTTACCATGGTCAGAGGATTTGACTTTGTGAGCTTTCTGCTGTTATGTAGCTGCTGGCTAGATTGCATAAATTGGAAGGCTGTCTTTAACTGAAAAGGCAACAGAAGAAATAGAAGTTTTCAAGCAATCATGATATTCAAGGTGTGACCTAGCAAGCAGGAAGTTTGAGTTTCTTCATTTTAATTTAGGTAAATAGAACAGTCATAATGGCTGCTAGTATGATGATATTAGAGTCGGTTTGATTGATGTTATTTAAGGTAATCATCCCTGTGTTGGGTTTGTTTGTTTATTCCTCCATGCTGGGCTGATAGAGAGTTGTATGCTCGATTGAATAGTCTTTCCATGGTGATACAGGTCATAATTCCTTGTTGAGTACCACTCTGAAAGCTGTGTGTGTTGATTAACTTCTCCATTTTGACATGTCCTTAGCCTTGGATACTCTGATGAAATGAAATTCTTGGCAAGCTAATGATGCAAAGCAATTTCAATAAGATTTGTAAACTTGTCATTTTAGGAAATTAGAATTACTCCAGAGAGAAATGTGGTATATGAATGGGAGCTGCTTCTCTGTGTAAATAGAAAATGTTATTGTAGTTGATGCTATTTTGTTGGGCCATGTTACTGTTCAAAACAAAGATTGAGGACTATTCTTAACATGTTCTTCCATTGTGTAACAAATAGTGATTGACTCTGTTAGAGTGTGTGAAATGGAGGGGAAACTCAGATTGAAAGTGTAAATGAAGCAGTGGTGGAAAGGAGTGTGCCTGAGCACATGGTACTGCCGACTGTAAGCAGCATGTTTCAAGAGATTTACAATGTTTGAATCTTCAGGTACACATTTTAGAAAAAGAAATTTTTATCTTCTGTCGGTATGATTATGATGACAGTATGCTAGATGACAGGTGCAGTAATATGAGAAGGGGAGCTGGAAACAACTATACAGGTTGTAAAATCTCATTGCTTATTTCCACAGCTTGGTGTGATTCTTATTTTTAACATGCATGGATTTTGACACTTTTAGTGTAATAATCTATTTACTCTGTGGCATCTCTTGATGTCAATTTAAATACTATTGATTTCTTGTTTTAAGAAAATTACTTAGTGCTTTTATTTTTCTGATTTTTCAGTTTATCATCTTGGGTATACCTGCTGAGTATGAGAGGCGTGAATATTTATTCAGTTATGCTAAACATACTTTTATGTTGAATTATATCATGTGGCAAACAGTGTCTGTTTGGAATCTTGTGCAGCTGCAAAATTGGCTTCCAGGAAGGCAGTGTTGCCACTCCTCATTTTGACTGTCTCTATGCCTGATTAGAAAGGAACAAGGTTATCAGAGGTTGGACTGGTCTCCAAGTAAATATTTGCTCAATATTCAAAGGGGTTTTCTTTCTTTCTTTCTTTCTTTCTTTTTTTCTCCATTTGTGATAATACCTGAAGGCAGTGAGCTGCTTTTGTTGGTCAGGGCATCATTTCTGTCCTGGGGAAACCTGTGTTTGTGTCCAACAAATCTACTGCTGCACCTGCTTATGCTTTCATGGGTACCTCAGACTTGTGTCAGGGCTGTTGTGGCAGCATCTCACTGGTGTTCCTTACTGCCAGGTGTGTAATACAGACTGCCCTGAAGGACAAATTGGCAGCTTCTTGTCACCCACCCAGCAAGTTTAGAGTCTCTGACAGGCTGTCAGTTAGAACCCCTATAGTTTATGTGCAATAAGATACCTGTGTAACAGGATTGAATCACTTTCTCCATGATGAATAGGCAAATTGTCCCTTGCAAACAAGTCAGCTGGAGGGGATTGCAGAAAAATGCCTTTTGGGTGAGCTTTTCTGCTCTCCCTTATCACAGCCAGTTTTCAATCCCTGCAGGGAAAATGTAGTAAACTGTACTGTCACCTGCAGGCTCCCATTCAGCATGGTTACCATGAGCTGGCTGGGTGGGAAGGATTTGATTGCTCTCCAGAGATTGGATTTTCACAGTGAAAGAACAGGGATGGTCAAGTCCCCGGGATTGCTCTGTGAGCTCATTTACATTTCTTCCCATGCACTGTCCTAATTCAGTATCACCTTTTGCAGAGTACACCTGTCTTGCTTTTTGTGGCTCCCTCATGAAAATGCAGTAGGCAGGTATTTCCCTGTGTTCTGAAGTATTTTTGCCTAGATCTTTAGTCATTCCCAGTGGACAGATGAACAGCCCAATGTCAAAAGGAAGAAAAATGCTTCTGAAAAACTTTTTTATCTCTTTCCTCTGGTGTCAGCTTCTGCCTGGACCAAAATATTAGGACAGAGCCAAAGAAATGTTTAGACACTGACAAAAAATCAGAGTAGTGTTTTAAGGCAGACTTTGTATGCTGTGAGTATCTGGCAAAATTCTTTTCACCATTTTATTTGATGGTAGGTAGTACATGTTTGGGCCTTATAGTTGGTGGTTTGGTGTTTGCTTGTTTGTTTTTAGCTTCAGAACAGAAAGAGTTTTCTGATTAGCTCATGAACATTGAAGAAAAGAAAATTAATCTGTGAACCAACCTACTTATTTGAAACTACTGTACAGCATTTCAGTGTTGTGCAGCATTTCAGTGTTGCTGCCAATTTCATCTTTTGTCCTTGCACAAAAAATACATGCACAGATTATTCATAAAACAATCCAATGTCCTTGTCTGTAGCAGAGTAGAGCTCAGTGCCCAGGGGAGTGATCACTTGGTGTTAACCATACTCTGTGGAGCTTTACAGCCTCACTATTTTTTTTCATTTTCTTTCATTCTGCATTTTTGTTGGACATGACTTGGAGCCACCTTGAAATTGAAGCAGGGCAGAGGTGCAGAAGGACGTTGCTTGTGTTTCATCACCATTAAGAAGTGATTGTGGCAAATTCTGTATGGCTTTCATGTTGCTGTGAAGCTTCTATTACTACTGAGATTTCTGCTGCGTAGAATATTTCCTAGAACATTTATTATTGCTTACATTTTTTGACAGTATGATGTATCCAAGAGCACAATTTTAGTTTCTTTCTGCTGTCAGCTATGGCTGGGATTTCAAAATATGTCTATTGGGTCCTATTGTCATCACTTCAATTATGCCTCTATTACTTCTCCAGTGAAATTGGTATCTATACTTGTAAGGCTGGGAGGGAGGAGAATCTTGAGAACAGGCCAGGGTTTTGAGGCTATTGCTGTGATCAAGCTTACAGTGATTTTTTTTCATCTTGGCTTCTGCTTTGATGTTCAGTACTGAGTACCTGTAAACAGTAGGAAGGGAATAGGCAGAGCCAAATGATAAAAGGAAGAGTAGCTGACTGGCACAGTGAACCAAATTTTGAAAGTATCCCCATTTCAGAAGTCTCTTGGGAGGCTTTAGTCCTCTTTTGAAAGAAGGCAGCTGCAGTGTTGCAGTGGAGGTAAGTGAAAACACTCATCTGGGGGAGTGTGCATACACTAAGATAGGGATGTCCTGAATTAGTGACCCTGCAGTTTGTATGTATTCCCTGTCTTCTTGATAAACCCCAGGGGATCTTGTTACTGAATTTGTCAGTGACAGAAATCTCAGAAGAGATGCTAGAGGATTATATTCTTTCACATAAAAAGCCATTCTAAAGGAAGTCAGCAGTGCCAGCTTACTCAGCATGCAGTCTCATCTGTGACAGGCCTTGTCTTAGAGCTGTGTTCCAGGGCTTGCTTGGGCCGTTTGTCCACATTTCCATCTAACACTGTCTTGTGAGATGTCAGGTGATAACAATTGCTCTGATCTTTTCTCTTCACAGAGCTCCTACAGCAGGTATTTGAAAAGAGAGTAGTTAATGCCCCAATACAATAGTCTGTGTAATTGCTGATATCTTAACTGAAAAAACCTAAGGTAGGCTGTTGTTTGTGGAGAGCTGAGGTGGTCAGTAAGTCTTGACATCAGCATAAATAAATTTGAAGAAGGACCTTAAGGATGAGAAGAAAAAGATAAGGAAAATAAATGTCTTTTAAGCCACTAGAGGAAAGTTCAGAAAAATCACACATTTCTCGTAACAGTAGATAAATTGTGAATTGAGTAACTGAGGTCTTCTTATATTATATTTAACAATAAAAATAGAGTACACAGTATGCCTGCTATGATTGCTGTTTTCTGCCTGTGCTGAAAAATGATCATCTTCCTGTGTGGTGTCAGAAAGCTCTCCTGGGTTTGGGAGGAGGAAGAGTAGTGCACAGAGAAAGGCACTTCTGTTTTTGCTCTGTGTGGGCTTTTTTTGTATTCCTCTTCTTGACTCCTCTGACTTCTGTAATTAATAAGTTAATATTTCCTTCTTCATTTGGCTCTCTTGCAAAGGACACTGTAGAATGTCTTTCATAATGGCTTTTCAAGAAGAATATAAACAGCTAAATCAAGACTGTTTTGCTTGTTATTAAGGTTTGAGTAGCGGATGCTAAGTTATGCAGAGCAATTTAAGTTCCAGTACATCATTAATGAGATTGCATTCTATATACTCTGATTTGCATCAGCACAGAGATATTCCTTTTTATCTTAGGAAAAAAATGAGGAGTTGGAAATGGCTTCTCTCCTGTATTATATTTTATGCTACTTAGTCCAAATTCAATCTTAACTGCAAGTTTTGTGTTTGGTTTGTTTTTGTTTTGTTTTTTTTCAATTTAAAAAGTCTGTCTGCTGTCTGAGGAGCTGGAGCTTGGGAGACAAATTAAAAACTGAACTATGGTCAGAATGTGTTTGTTAGTAACTGTGAGCAAGTAAATTACTAGGGGGAAATACAGAATTACGTCTCATTGCTGTATTCTGGCAAATTAAAGAAAAAAACAACCCAAACCCCACCAACTGGAAGTGATCTGAGGAATCACTATTCCATGCTGAGAGTGAGCCATCTAATGGCAATCCATTTCCCACAGGACACACAAGGCTTATTGATGACTTTCTTTCTATTTTTTTCCCCCTTGTCAGTTGGTTTGGTGTTTGTGTTGTCAATATCAGTGTGACTGTTTAAATCTCTGCTGTTTGGATATGCTGATACCATCTCTGTCAAATAAGAGTTGTTTGCAATGTTGGAAGCTGACTGAACCTTGTGCAAGACCCTCCCTGTATGCTGTTCACAAGAGAGAGCCAGTGCTGCAGCCAATGCCTACAATTAGAGAGAGATTCAGTGACTACAGTTACCTCAAAACAGCCAAGAAATGCACAGAGGCCCCAATCATGCCCTGCAGCATTGCTGAAAGTGGGCCTAACATGCACTTCTGCCATCTAAAATGGCCCACAGCAGTCAGTGGCTTAGAATGCAGGAAGGATTCCAAAGAGGTGATGGGGAAAAGGGTACTTGCTGTGATGTGTCCTTTGTTTGCACATGCCCCCTTCTCCCAAGCAATAAACGTCCATTTAATCAAAACTGCACAGTTTTTTGTCATTAAACCTGGCTACTTCCATGCAGAAGTTAGGGGTTTTACTAAATTTTATTGCTGTTACGTTTAAAAATGATAATGGTACTTCTTGATAGTGGTGCAGCTAATACAGTGTTTTGAGAGGAGGAAAGTAATAAAACTCATCAATGTCTGGTATCATAGGAGTAACAGTGGGAGAAGCATCTTACTGTGCTCAAAGATTGCATGAAATTAAAGCATAATCAAATATAGAAGCTGATGGCTTTTCAAGGAGAAATTTGTATTTATATTTTTCAGTACCACCAAAGGAGATGTAATTTGCTACTATGGAAACAAAGGAGAACCAGAACCTGTTTTCCTAAATGCTGGTAGGTTTTCTTCAGAGAGGTCTGAATATTGCTTTTTCTTACGTAGCTGTGTATTGTTCTAGTAATTTAGCTACTTAAGCATTGTCTTCACTGACTTTTTCTTTGCATTCTTTAAAAGAAAATATTATTAAATGTCCTTGAATTCATTTAAGTTTTTGTTAATAAGTTTCAGTAAAGAATCAATAGTTCATTAAAAGTTTCTGTCCATGTCAGTGTACCCACCTGCACTGCAATTAGTGGAATACTGCTTAGGTAATTATGGCTGAAAGACAAATGGTCAAAATGTGACTGCCAGTAGGCAAACTGTTACTGTAGCAATTACAGCATAAATTCTTGGAAACAACTGTTAGATTTTGTACAGCTACAAACATAAAACAGGTTTTAATACAGACTTTTTCTTAAAATTTAAAATCTGGCCATGTCGTAATGAGAAACTGAGTCACAGTATCTGCAGACTGTACCAAAGACAGTCCTGGTCTCTGTGCTTAGACATCAAACTCCTGTGAACATGGCTGCTTTTAGGAAGAGAGGATGTTTGGTAAACTCTCTTGTCTGGATTGTGGTGAGAGGGTGCCTCTAAAGAGAAAGGTCCTTCTTGTCATCCGATGTTTCTTTGCAGTGTTTTTCAAGAGTAAAATCAGAGGCAAAAGATAACCTATGATTAATATAGTTAAACTGGACAAGACTAGAGTGCAGAAATTATAGAATTCTGTTGTGCCATCACAGTTTAGCAAACCAGAAATGTAAACTAACTGCTGTAGATATGGATTAGAGTACGACTGAAACCAAGTACCGAGCTTTGGCACACAGGAGTGCTTAAGCACAGCCCAGCTAAGATGGGAGCCCGCTGTATTCTCCTGTTCAGTAATGGGGCTTGTGTGTTTATGGCACACCTGCAGGTAAAGGTTAGCTGGGGAATAACACTTCATTAATTTTTTAAAATCTGTAATGACAACTGAAAACACCAGAATGCACTTTCCAATTAAATTGGGCTTTTTTTTGTGTGTAGGAATATATGGATTGAGTAATTCTTTGTTGGATACACCATGGAAGAAGCTTCAGTATGGGAAACAGCTTTTCACAGAAGTAGTCCAGAGGAGTCAAGACCTTACCAAAGAAGACTTGGTGAAGGAGCTTCTTACAGTGATGAATAATCAAGAGCCGTAAGAACATTACTCAAAATACAATGTGACCCATTTAAAAAACTGTTCCGTAAGAAAAAAGCACTTTACCTTGATGTTAATTGAAAGTAGTGTTCTCACAGAGCCTGACTTTCAACAGTATTGATTTTTAAGCAGGAGACACAATTAAGACTACTGCAGTCTTAGACCTCATCAGCTGTGCACTGGTTTCTCTGTGCCCTTTCCTTTTAAAGATTGCACTTCTCTTAGTAAGGGCAATGAGTGCATGACTAGGGATGTGCAAGCTGCTTGCTGTCAGCTTTTTGAAGGCTCACATAGGTTTGGTTACTGCACTTAGAGAAAGCACTTATTTACATAGATCATAAAATTATATGGATGGGAAGGGACCATAAAGATCTTCTGGCACCAACCTCTGTCATGGACAGGGACACTGTCCACTAGCCCAGATTGCTCAGAGACCCATTCACCCTGGCCTTGAACACTTCCAGGGATGGGATGGGGCACCCACAGCTTCTCTGGGTAACCTTTGCCAGGGCCTCAGCACCCTCACAGGTGGTGAGCAGGTTTGTGTTAATAGCTTTTACTGCACTGTATTGCTGCTCAGAGTGTAAACAGAGGGTGGAGAAACAAGCCATTTTCAAAGTACAGTCAGCTGTCTTCCTCAAAAGTGCAGCTGTTTCAGGCTAAGTGCGGGAAGGAGATAGCTGTTTATACAATTCAGTTGCAGGAATTCAGTCAAGGAAGTTCTGGTCAAGGAAGTTCCAGTCAGGGAAAGCCCTAAGAGATGAGTTTGAGACGTCAGGAAGGTTCCTGCACTGACAACTGATTGCACAGTGAACCTAAGCCCATCAGCTGGATGTTCAGAAGGAAAGGAAGTTGATACCACTTCAGTGTGCAGACATGCAGTAGGGTACAGGAGATACTGTAGTCTGAGTTCATATCATTGCTCACCATCCAGTAACTTTCACGTTTACCTTGACTTTTATCTGTCTGGGCAGTGTTTAGAGCTGAAGCAAAGCTGTTTCTGGTATAGATCCAATTTCCCAAACTTAACAACGAATTTTAATGCCAGCATTCATGAATGTGGCATTTTTCAGTGGTTCAAAATAAAGTTTTATATAAGAACTCAGACATCTGAGCAATGAGTAGTAATTGGGGAGTTTTCTAAGCTGTCTTAATAGCTTTTTTCATCTTGCTATCACATCAAGTGATTTTTTTAAAAATTGTTACACTTTATACTTTTTATTAGTAAAAAAAGGTATAAGATACAATATAGTCAAATGATCTTCTCTTAATGTTCACTAATTCTATTTGATCTCATCTGAAACTATCTGACTATAAAAGGGAAATATTTACTTACAAAAAGCAATATTTAAAACTAAGCCTATAATCTTTCCAAATCACACTTCAAGATGAAATTTTCTTTTCATAATAAATATGAACATGTGGATATGCAGCAGCTTTGAACTTCCTTAAAATACCCTGTTTCATATTAATTTGTGATCTCTTTGTGTATGCATATTACAGGAATTTAGTGGGTACAGGGCTTGGTTTAATCATAGAATTCCATTCCTTACTGATGGGCTTTTGTCCATTACCCGCTTTCTTTTGCTTCAGCCCTGCCTTTGATTGTTATCTCAGGGATGTCCTGGAACTCCTAGTTCAAGAGGGATGAATGTGTTAATAATGGAGAATTTTTTTAACTACTTTCCTACTTTTTTCAGTCAATTACCAGACCCTGCAATTGAAGACCAAGGGAAGGATTATATCCGTCCTATATTGAACAAGTATGCAGCTTTATGTGTTCGTTGCCCAGATTATGGAACAAGGTAAAAAAATTCATAGCCAGAAATAGATGTGTACTGGGTCAAAGCACATCTCAAATCAAAATTGTGCTGTTGTAAGTTTAAATTCTATAGTGACTGCTTTATTTTTTTTTCAGATATTAGTCTAGTATAATTCAGTAATGTATTTCCTTGGTCAGTGTTTGAGTGTCTAGGATTTGCTGCCAAGAGCATTTGAAGCTCACACTGTGGTTCATCTTTGATGAGAGCACAGCACAGCTTTAACTTGTCCCAGACAAGATAATGCAGTTCTCCTGCTTCCCCAGTGTGGTAGCAGATCTGAGCACCTCTTTGATCTTATCAGATATACTGCAGAACGCATTCCTTCTCCACGAGCAGGATTCGTGTCACCTGCATTGCTAAATCAGTTTTCAGTAGACGTGGCATTGTAAAATGGATCTGCAATTTTCATACATTACAAACCTATTGCTCTTGTTCAGAACAACCTGTATTTCCACTTCTCCCATAACTGATGGTGCTGTTTTTACTGAGATATTCTCATTCTCTGCTCTGACTGTTCCACCAAAGCTGCAAGAAGAATAGAATATTGCAATGCAGATCTTCATTTAATCTTCAATGGGACAAAATTGCTGGCAAACCCTGTTGCTGCTGGTAGGGAATTGCTACTCTAAAAGTCTGCCAATAATTTTGTCAGATTGGTCTGTGGCATGGTCAGCCATAGTATTTCCTCTGTAGAGATGGGAGTTGATAAGCAGAGAGTGCTCACTGCTTTAGGCATTTTAAGTTGATATTCTGAGAAAGAGATACTCAGTTTTTACAATGGTTTCTATAAAATGCATTAAAGAACATTTTAAATGTAGGTTAATGAAGACTTAAGATGATAACAAAGCACCTTCCTCCCCTTGCTTCACAGATTGGAGTCCAGCCATTTCAAAGGGAACAGGGATAACTTGATAGAAATACTGACCTTCTACTGGTGAATTAGCACACATTTCAAGTCTTCCTACTGCTATAATTGTATGCTCACACTTACCTTTCCCTTGGCAACAGAGCTTAGTGAATAGAGGTTGTTAACTGGGTCTCACCATATTCTTCTGAGGAAATTAAGTGCTTTTTTATATGAGTGAACAACTGTGAAGTGACTTGGGAAAGGCCACCACATCAGGATGGTGGAAAATTCCTCTCATCTGTCATCCCTATGTGGAAGAGTACTGCACTGTCCATAGAGAAATGACAGCTTACCCAAGGAAGAGTGGAACAGATGCACAACTGGCATCTGCTTTTCATGAAAACAAATTTCCTCTTCAGAAGGTTTCTAGAGAGAGAAACTTCTTTTTGTAATCATGTATAGCCGTGGAATGACAGAACAACGGACTGAAAATGCCCATTTGAACTTGCCAGGATGATTTCTGCCCTGCTCGTGTGATGACGATGTGCTCAGGAAAAAGAAAAAAAAGGCAGGGGGTTAAAACATTTAGGAATGAGGGATGGCACTCTGGAAGTTTTTCTAATGGAGCCCGGGTTAACCTTGTGCTGTTGTGCTGTTGCAGGACGAACACGGTCGTGCTCGTCGATTCCGAGGGACGCGTTACTTTCACCGAGCGCAACATGATCAATGCTGATGTCAACCAGTGGAAAACAAGCACCTATGAATTCAAACTGCACAGTTAACAACTTTCCACATGAATGGTTTGTAATAATAGCAATGAGAGAACAAGCCATTAAGCTCTAGTAAATGTTTTGTGCCAGCCTCCACAAGCTAAAAATAGCAAGGAAAGCAAAAGTTTAAATAAACTGGTAGCATACCCTATCAGGCTCACAAATGCTTTGGAGAAAACCAGATGAAGATGCTGTTTTTACATGAAGTAGCAACTTACAATCAGAAATATTTTATTTAATATCACCCTGCCTTTAGGGCAAGGCCATCTTTGTCCAAGACAAAGTCATTGCTTTTTTGTGGGTGTGGATTTTTTTAAAGATGTTTTAAATAGACTTAAACTCGTTTTTAGTTCTAATGGTGGGAAACATTTGCTGCTTTTATTGTTCTATATGAAGGTTTTACCAAACTTTGCTTTACCTTCAACATATGTTGTTAAGATTGTACAGCTGATGCCAATGTGCATTTAATGAATGTACGTTATCCTGGTAGTATTAAGTGCTTTAGTCTCATTTAAGCTTTTCAGTGCCATGGTGCAATGTTCTGCCTGGGGAGGGCAGAGAGGGGGGATTCTTTACATTTGTTTTTTCTATAGATAGTACAGCAATATATCTTATTTTTAAAACTTGATCTGAGAATCAAGGTAGGGAATTTAATTCAGTCTCTGTTCACTTTTACCAAAAGAAACCATGAGAGCAGACTTGCTTATCTTTGACCTGAATAAAACTATTTGTGCTGTGACATCCTGTTTTCCTGACAGTCTAATTAGCAATAGCAATTGGTTTTGTTATTTTCTTCCCCAGCATGCAGGTAAGGAATAGGTACCTGTTTGCAAACAGAAGCTGAAGATGAGGTTTTCATGTATTGGCTGTTTTGTACATACTAAATTTTGGATTCATTTCTTTATTGGTATAATGTGTTACAGCCTGTACTGACTACTCATAGATTTTTAGTAAAAATAGCTATGTGTTGTAAGGTGACACTGTTGCGGTCTTACATTGCTGAAAAAGTTGGGTATTAAGATGTACTTCCTATGTTCTAACACCTGTGAATTAAAAAGCTATTTAAATGCATGCTCTTTTCAATTATTCAGTGCTGATGTAAGTAATGGAAGATTCTAGCTAATATCAGGATATTTGAAAACCCTAAGCTATTTTTGTTTCTATTGGTGTTCTGTTTTGACTTACTTTAGATACTGAATATTAGGTTAGTAGTAGATCACCACTGGTTTTTTTTTCCTTTAGGTATGCTGACTGTATTTTCACAAGCCTCTGGTTTTAATTAATTATTGCAAAGTAACCAGATTTTTTATACTCTTTGGAACATGTGCAGCTGTGTTTCTGTACCCAAGCTGGTGTGTTTGGGCATTCTCATGTGTGTGTGTGTGTAATGGAGACAGCAGTAAATGAGGCTTCCATTGAGGTGAAGTACTCTGAAAGGCCATTCCCAGATTTGGAATTGTCAGGAGATGCTAAAGCAGCATTTAGTCAAATCTCTTCTTTGTATTTGCATATTTAAATAGCTTCTAGATACCAGGACTGCTTGCATGACTGTCACAGGTTGTTGAGTCAGTTGTATATAAATGACTTTTTGACCACCTTGATTGCAAGACAATCAACAATTGTGTTGGGGTGTACGTGGTTTAGAACTCAAAGCCTTCCAGATTGCCCTTCTGAGCTGCAGGAAATGGTCAGCCCTTTTAAATTTTTTGACAGCTTCTTAAACCCTGTATTTGTATGGATAAAAATGCTAGCTGTTATTTTTAGATGCAAAGAAGTAGCTAAAGCTTTTTTAATTTTGAGTTTGACACAGGCATACCTAGGAACAAAGCCCTGCCTCAATAGCTTTCTCTGAGAGTTTGCATAGCAAACTTTTTTATATCCACTTACAAATAGTGGATATTTAAACATGACATTCTCTTTGAAGACATTATCATAAAGGCATGCAAAATACTTGCATGCTGTATCATGCTAAAAGCATTTATAAACTTTGGTTTTTATAGCAGTCCTGTAATAATGAAAATTTATTCTTAGTTTTTACATATAGGCAAAGGCGAGTCTTAGATGTAAATATAGATTATAATCATGTATTTTGCTATGCTTCAATCAAAATTCTCAATCTGGGATTTGATTTTTCTGACAATTAAAATAAACAGGAAAGAGCCCAAACCTTGGATGTTGTTTTTAACCACTATCAGTATAGCTAGTAAAGTGAGCTTTGTTAACTTCTTTGGAAGCTCGTGAGTTTCGTCATAGACTTCAGTGGAAACAGGATGAGGACTGCTCATCAGCAAGATGAGCAGCAAGTGCTGCTTGTCCATAGAAGTGATAAGGTATTTGTGAAGTGCATGATCTACTTTGTGCAAATTAGAGTTGCAATGAATCCACTGGAAAAAGTAGACTGTACCTACAGTTAACAAAGAAAGTGTTTTATTTTTATAAAAGTATTTTTAATAATAAAAGGGAGTTTTAAAGGGAATTTTAAAATATCAATTTTAAAGGCTATAAAGGAAAAAAGTGCATGGCATTTTGCTAAGTTTGCTTATACATATCATCTCTTCAAAGTCATACATTTGCAAGAGATTTTTGTTTCCTGATTTTTTTTCTATGGGAATGGTAGTGCAAGAAATTTTAAAACGTGTAAAACCTCAGTTATGTTATTTGCTTAAAACTGTGTCATAATTGTTGTTTATATGTGTGTTCAAAACTAGAATCAGAATAAAGTCAAGCTGGTGACCAGTCTTTGTTGACATTAGTAGATTGTGCATTTTTGCACGTTTTTGTTCATTTGCCTGTAACAGGGTGTGATACAATGAAGTAGAATCTTTAATGCCATATTAACAATGAAGTAGCTGTAATTTAAGTTCCATTTCTGGTACTTAATTCCATTTTAAGAGTGCTGTGTTTTTTCTGGGTTGGGTGTTGTGGATGTTTCCAAATTCTATGCTATTGCATGGTTGTCTTATCCAGGTAAGAAATTGGAAAATATTTGAAAGGTAGGAAACAGCAAAATCAATGCTTCCTTAGGGAAAAGTGGAGCCTCACAAAATGCTACTGAAGGATGGGAATCCAGGTTCACTATGGAAACAGTCTGGATCCTTAGCAGACCTGAGACACTCCTGTTACAATGAGTAGAGCCTGCATTAATGTTCTGCCATGCTGGACCCTGCAGTGGAGGTGGAATTGTCTCTTCTCCCTGGTAGGAGCTTAATAAAACACCTGAACAGAGCAGAGGATGAGTTGGGCCTTTGGAGGTCCTCCCTAGGTTTAAAGCTTAACTGATACTCACTGTTACAAATGAAATACACCGACATAAATAATCCAGAGAAAATATTGGTAAGACTTGGAACACTGATTTCATAATATCATAAGGAAATAAATAATTTTTAAATGAATCTATGAAATACTAAGCAGTAATAAGGCAATAATTAAAGTATCTTATATTTCAATTTTAGCCTGTAAAACTTAGTGCACATTTATGGCTTAGCAAGCACCCTTATTTATATGGAATATTAGCTACTAGGAGTTAGTTTCATTTAATTCAGATTGATGTAATAGAACATGGCTGATGTTCTTCATCTGATTCATTTTCTGCAGAGAAATCTCGTTGATAAGCTTCTGAGGATCTAGGAAAAAGTCTCAACTTGGTGAAAATAGAATCAGTATTGCAATCAGCTGGAGAGGCATGAACTGTGAGAATTACAAAACCCATCAGCATGACTCATGCTGGAAAATGTACGTTAAGGTGAACAGAGTGAAGAAATGTTGAATGTATTTCATATATATATATAAATTATCTCTGTAGAATTATGTATCAAGAACTTAGAAGCTGAATTTTTAGAAGTGTCATATTGACATGTTCAAATTTACCAGGTCTTTTAAAATAGAAGACAAAAGCACTGAACTTAGGATCACAGATGAAGGAGAAATAATAAGTATTATAATATTAAGTATAATAACCAAAAATTACAATCCATAAGTCATACACAATATGAATGAGAAAAAAAAGCAGTTTCTCTGCTGATCCATATTAAATTTTTGTGTGTTTGTACTAGAAAGATAAATGGAGAAAAATAAATGAAAGCTAAATGCAGATCAGAAGATGGAGAAAGGAAGGGGAGAACAGAGAACACTCAGTGATGTTCTGGTTTGTTATCCTGTTCTTTTTGAGGCATCCAAGAAGGACAGTGCCTGCTAAGGCACTGAGGTGCCTTCAGACTTCCCTCTGGTGATGCAGGAGTGTTTTCCATGGGTGTCTCACCTGACAAACCAGCCCTGACAGGCACAGAGCCAGCCTTGGTCAGTAACTGCCAGACTGGGTAAACACATTGCTTGCTTCTGTTCAGTGGAGAAAACCACATCACTTCTCAGATGTTAATTAAGATATATTAAATAATCAGCCGGAAAATATGTGGAGCCAGTAGTGTCTCTTCTTCTGGTACAACATTATAATTAGTATTCAATGATTGAGGCTTTTGCCTCTGTCAAAGGAATGTGCTCTTCCAAGAAAAAGGTGAATGAGAAAGCTAGAGGTTTTTTTCTCTCCCTGTACTATCTCTGCTGTCAGTAGCTACCCGAAATAACTACATAAAGCCAAGTCTTAGTCAGATGCATTATCCATTTCTGTTTCTCATATCTCACTGGAATGACTGGAATTTAGAGAGGAATTAACCATCCTCTCAATTACAGATGGGGCTGCATTATCACCCTAGTTTGATTAGTGCCCTTACATGGTTTTCCTGGTAGTCCCTGTTTACTGTGCCTTGGCTCACATTTCGGGGCAGCCTCAGGTCACGGGGTCCAGGCTGGTTTCAGATGGAACAGAACAGGTAAGTGTGCTTGAGGAAAGCACCAAGTGTTCGCCAACAGGTAATGGGTTTAACCTGAGGAAAACTGTCTGAAATACATGAAGATGAAGTACTCAGCACTGGTTGTTTTGCTGCATAAATCTTATGTTGGCCTGCTGTACTTCTAAATGTAGCATAGATGTGTTGTATCACTATCTTTGCAATACGGCAGTTGCAGATTTTTCTGTTTTCTTTAGCAAGGTATCATGCCAGTCAAGTCTGAGTTCTCTCTTGTTGTAATGTGCACGAGTTTAGACTGGCAAAGCAATCCTGGGGTGGCATAAAAAACAACCCTAGCATCACAGCTGTGCTTTCAGAACTGTAATTTATTTGGCCTCTGTCTGGAAGGACAAAGGTACTGACATTTATGGGTTTGTTCATATGAGTGCAACTACACCTGGATTTTTGGCAGCCAAAGATTCCATTCCTGATTCATGTCTGAGTGCTGCCAGCAGTGTATAGAGGAGTCCAGGCTAAGGGACTGCAGAAACAGCTTCTTAGCTGTAGTTCACAAAGTGCGTACAACAAAGTGTGCTTTGTTACCACAGCTTTCAGTTACAAACATTACGGTGTATAATGGCTCACAAGAAAAACTACCATGCAACAGCAGCTGGGGAGAAGCCAGAACGTCTGAAGCAGTTGTCAGTGCAATACTACAACTGTGAAGGGACTGGGATTGGCTTGCAGAGGTGGTTTAACTGGTGGAGTTGCACGATAGCTTGTGCAGTCCAGTTTCTAATGTGAAGGTCACTTGGTTTTGGCTTTATTGTTTTAATTTTCAGATCTGAATGTAAAGCTTTTACTTTTTATTTGACCTCTTAGACATCATACCCCACTTGAAGCAATATTGTCTTTAGAAAAATGTCTGCATTATCGGGAAAATTGTGCCAGCAGTCTGAAACTTGGGAGAACCAGTTGGTTGAAGTGTTTTCAACAGGAAAATCAGAAGTTTTATGTGATTCTGTAGACAACACAGTTTATGTTGAATCTGAATGGCAAGAGCAAGATCAGTAATTCTGTGGTATCATTGAGCCAAAGAATGTGTCTACTTTGATTATTTTTTGTAGCAGTCAACCACCTCTTTTGACATTCGAGAACTGATCTGAGATTGCTCATGGGGTCCTTCTGACATTTTCCATGGCTGTGAAGTGATAACTGACAGAGATAAGACTGAGGAGAGCAGATTGCAGCAAGAAGTGAAAGACAAAGACATGTAATGCAAGTAAATACCATTTTACCAGTGCCAAAAAAATGTAAAAAGCTGCAATGCAACTTATTTTACTGAAATAAAAGTAATGCAGGCTGAGCACAACTTGTCTTGCAGTACCTTTTGCTGTTGGAACAGCACAGGATGTGCTGCAGTTACTGACATAGGAAGAATATGAAAAGCCACTGGCTCCACCTAATTTTCATTCCGATGAATGCAGCCTGTTAACTTTACAGTTTTGTCTTTATAGGCTTGATTGCTGTATTTTGTGTTGACAGCAGTCATTTCTGTCCAGCCTTTGATAAATTGTATGTGAAAATTGTCATTAGGAACTGGTTTTTTTTGTTGATAATGATACTTCATGGTATTACGGTTAATCCTGGTTGCACCATGCAGGTGGAGCTGTACACTTCTAATTCAAAAATGGAAGATTTTTGTGCATGTTTGATAAGTCTTCCTCTGATGGAGTCCAGGTGATGAAAGTTTTCAGCTGAATTTGCACCTTGTTAGAGCAGATCAGATTTAATTCTCCAGAGGTCACATCAACCTTCTGGATTAAAAATTTAACCACAATTTGAGCATTGTTTTGATGAAACATTATTTTGTTAATGATTATTATCCTTTTGTTTATAAAATGTTAGAAGTCTATTTTTCTGTAGTGTCAGTGTCACAGAGAATCAGCTCTTGCACCATTAGTTTACGACATAGTATTACAATTCTCTGAAAACAGATGCACAGTGGAAAAACTCTTAAATAGTTACTTTTTCATTTTTAAAGCACTGCAGGCATTTTAATTCTTCAGCTCTATTCAGAAATCTGTGTGTGCCTCATCTGATCCTAACAGAAGCACTGCTGTTCATGTACATATAAAAAATTTAACCTGTTTTCTGAAGCATGCAATCTGTTCATTTATTCAGTCACATAAATGGGATGCCAGTGAGTCACAATACTTGTATTTTCATAGGCCCTTTGAGAGGGACAATCTTCTGTCCCAGTGTTAGCAATTTGAGATGACCTGACACAGCAAATGCCCGCATAAACTCGAGCTGTTTACTTACTTGTGAGATCTTTTTCCTCAGCTTTGACAGCTGAAGTGTGATGCGAGTGGCTGCTTGCAAACCGTGGGTGTTTATTAAATGCATATTCTGAACTGGTTTGTTTTAGCATTAATAAAAGCAGTCATCATTTAAAAATCACTAAAATAATTACTTGAGTGCAGAAGCCTGTTATGAGGAATTAAAAATTAGAAACTGCCTTTAGTTGAAACTGCGTTGAGTTTTTGAGGGCAGCTTGCAATGATTTAAAACAGTTTCAGTAGCTGATCATTTGTGTTGACACGGTACCGTGACATTATGTCCAAATCATCACCCTACAATTAGATGTGTTGGTCCAGCAAGACAAACACAAAGATGGAAAGACCTTACAGCGGTCTTCTGAGTAAGATTTTAAAGTTTTTATTAAATGTCACCTTTCATAGCAGTATTTGGGGACCTCAAAGACATGGGATCAGTGGAACAGTAGAAAAAGATTCTCGTGTCCTGAAATTACACATGAAACAAACATAAACATACTGTTGGTGACAAAACCAGGATGTATTATTACAATATTTTGTGTCGGATGTTGATTTTAAACCAGTGAAAGACAAAAGAAACAGCCCTATATAGAAGTGTATCAATAAAAGCTCTGTATCGCTCACAGCTTATAAAGTAACAGAGCACATTAGGACAGCAAGTGTTCATTAACACTTTTGAAATAATTTTACACAAATTGTGTAAGGTATTTTCAATAATTATTTAGGAATTGTATCTAAACACTGCAATCAAATTTAGGATTGTTCTGTGAACTGCTTGGTACGTAAAGCATGAGAAATGGCCGTACTTCGATTTATCCTTTTTAGGCAAATCAGTCCTGAAGCAGTAATGCTGTAGTTTTGCTGCTTAAAGATACAAAACAGCGTTTGCAGGGAAAAGTGGCATTTTCTGTAGCTGCTCCGTACGGAGGGAAAAGCCCCGAGCGGTGCCCGGGCCACACAAAGGATCCGCCCGCCCCGCCAGGGCCCGGCCTGTGAGGGCGGGTGTCTCTCGCGTTCCTATTGGTGGAGCGGGCTGATAGGCACGGGAACGGGCCAATGGCAGCCGGCATTTCAAATCGGTGGCCGCAGACGCTGAGGACACCATTGGCTGGGCGCGCGCACGGTCCCGCCCGCGGGGAGCGGAGGGGCCCAGCGCAGGCGTTTAAAGATGGCGGCGGCGCGGAGTGCGGGAGGGCGATCGTGAGGCGCTCGGACTTGCCCTCACCCGCAGCCCCGGCACAGGAGCGGCGGGGCCGTCGGGGATGGCCCAGGTGGGTGCGAACCCCGCGGGGCGACGGGCAGGGCGGGCCTGCGTGGGCACCAATCCCTCCGCCCCACAGGCCGCGGCGCCGGCGGGCCCGCCGCGCTCCTGCCGCCTGCCCGGAGCGGCCCCCGGGCGCGGAGCCCAGAGGAGCCTCTCCCCGAGCACCGACATCCCATCGCTGGAGCTGCAAGGCGCCGCCCTGCCCGGCGGGGATTGCCGTGCGGCGCTCCCCCTGCGCCTGGCCTGAGCGGCCTCTGCTCAGAGCTGGTGTTGTGTTTTGTTTTGTTTAGGGTTTTTCTTTGATTGTTTAGTTTTGTGGTTTGGGAATTTTTTGTTGTTGTTGTTTCCCGCCTGCCCCCAGCCACCTCCTTACTGGCCTCGCCGTAGGGTTGTGCTGAGGATGGTGGAAGGGAAGGGAGCGCCATGTCTGTACCCTCGGCACCTCCTCGGCCGGGGGTGATGGGGATCCCGGCCCCGGCGGTTCCTGCACCGTGCCTCAGCTCCGTGTGTGTCTGGGCAAAGGGAGGCACTGGGGGTTCCTCCGGACGCAGCCCTTTGTGCAGGGGACAGGAGCGTGTCTCGGCTCCGCAGCAAAGTTAGGAAGAAAAGGCACCAGCGTGTGTGCGGGCGCACAGGGACTTTTTAGTTCTGGTACACTGAAGATAATGTGGTGTGTCTGTAACTCCCACGATTCTTCTTCACGTGTTCTTTCTATTAATAAAATATCTCGTTCAGCCTCTGAAAGGTTAATTCTCCCAGCTTTCTTCACCTTTTTTTGGTTGGAAACTGTTCGTTCTTTTGTACCTCCCTTCCTTAGGCGTCGGGCTTGTCTGCAAAGTTTGTTTGCCCGCTGAGACCTGAATATCTAGGCGTTGCTCGACCATAAGCTGGAATTGGGTGAACACATTCGATTTCTTTATTCCGTTAGGTTGCGAGTTAGAGGTCTTGGAATTAGATCTTTTAGTTTTGTTTTGTGATTTGAGAGGTTGTTCTGTCTGTTTGGGTAATTAAACTTAGGGGCTCCCATTTTTTAATTCTGGATGAGGAGTTGGGTCGCTAGGTTTTTTTTTGGCAGCTCCTTTTGACTGTCAGGCCTGTTTTGCTTTCTTAGAGAAAGAAACGGGAATTTGGTTCCTTGTGTCTGTTGGTTTTCTTTGCAGTTAAGTGTGCATATGATGGGAAAAGAGAAATACATTTTCTCCTTCCTAGGCTTTGATTTTCGCCTTTTGTAGATCAATTTCTTGTCTTACATAATTAATCAAACCATCTAAACCCTGCCAGGAAACAGCTCAAGCTCTAAAAGCAACTGTTGTTTTGCCGTTTCTGAGGATGCCTTTCCAAAATTATGTATTCTGTTTGTTCTGAAATGGAATGAAGTGTTATGAACTAGAGGAGTTCTTGACCCTTGTCTGTATTAGCTGCTGATAATGTTATTGTTGAGCTCTGGCTGCATTTTCTTAACTGTCTTTGGTGACTGACTTACACAAAGTGGTTGTTCCCTTCAGAATCAGAATCTTTCTACTCTGAAGCTGGTAATGAGAAGAGATGAGTTCTTATGTGTAGTGTTATCTTAAAGAATGTTTTCTTTTGGTACTTCCAGTTCTGGTTTAAAGAAAATAAATTCAGTCTCTTCAGGTTTTGTTTTGGGTTTGGGTATTTTTTGGGTTTTTTTTAATAGTGGTAATAAATAGTAATCGATTAGCTTATTTCTAGAGCTATATGTATTGAAAAGACACACTAGGTGTAATAAAAAGAAGGTAGACGACTGTGAGTGGGGAATTACTTTAACAGGGGTTAATGGATCAGCACCAGAGTTGCCATTTGGGGCTGGAGGATGAAGAGGAGGACTTCGTATTTGGTTTGTAAATAAGGGGGGTTTGCTCTGAGCCACTCTTCCTTTTGGGGTCCACTGAATGTGAAGTAAGCAGTCTCTGACACAGTTTCTTTTCAAAAGTGACTTTTTGACGAGAGAATCTGTGGTATGCTGTTCCTTGCTACAGCTACAGATATTTTTAAAGAATGTTCTTTATTAAACTCATTTCTAGACTGCTGACCTGCTGTAACTGAAGGGAATTTTTCTTTGAGTTTAGGTGATGGGGGTTACAAATCTTAAGATTCTGGTATTTTCCTGCCTTGGAGAAAGATGCCCTTTTTTCTGTGTATTTCTCTCCCATCCCTTTTCTGTCTGATTGTGGGAATAGGTAGTGGTACTTTTTAAACAGTCTTTTTTTTTTTTCCTTTCTGCCTTTAAAGGACAGCCAGACTAAGATTACTCTGCTTTTGTTGGGACCTCTACAGTTTGCTACATTATATTTATATGTCCCCCCTATATCTGTATTACTGAGTTTGCTTTGTGACATGAAACTTTTCTAAATGATCAGCTAAAATAAGAGCAGTTAAAAACGTGGACATTCCATGTGTTGGTGATCTGCAGAACATGAGCTGTGCCCCTCATGTTTTCAGTGTTTTGTACTGCCTGGTGCGGCTGCCAATGGTGTTCTGTCTCTTTGGAAGGAATCCTTGTGGAAGCTGTTAATGGAACTTGGTGGAGCCGTGGAGAATAAAATCCGTTATTTCAGGACAGATTAATGAAGGATGACAATAGGAAACTGATTTATGGTGTAACATGGTATGCTGAGCCTGTTTGTGTGTGGCTGTTGTGTTCCCTTATCTAGGGCCCGTTTGGCTGTTTGTAACCTACAAGCTCATCTGACTCATCCTTTTGCCTTTCCTCCCTTCTGTCTGTCCTTTCAAATACCTGATACTTCAGTGGTTTTGTTGTTTTGGTTATTTTTTTCCCAGCCCCTAATATAAAAGGCATATTGTAATGTCAGCTGGCAGGGAAGTAGATGGGAACTGGACCTGTGTTCCTCTGCTGCTGCCTTGCTTTTTGTGGTTTACAGGCAGGTATTGTAGCCCACTGTAACTTTAGAGCTACTGTTACCTATCATCAAAAGAGAAAAAAGCCCTTGCAGCAGTGTTAGAACAGTAACAAGCAGACATTGCTTTGGAAGCTTCCAGGTGTCCCGATTGTGATGGGCATACCTGGCACCAGATTTCTACAATTATAAGGTTAATTAATTAGGGTATCTAACAGGTACATCCAACAGGAGATTCAGTTGCTCCAGGAACCCACCCCTGGGTCAGCCCCTTGGAGTTGGTCCAAGGGTTCTCTGCCCCACTTCTTATTATATCTTATTGTAAGTCCCCTACTTAGTGTAAGACTAAACAGTATTTCAGGAGTGTGTTTAGAAGGTCAGCTTCTTGTTCTAAAATGAAAGAGAGTGAAGATAGGAGAAGTTCTAGAGTTAGTTAAGGAGCTGTATAACTATATAACACTAGTCTACAGAGCTACAGATAAATGGAAAATATATAAAAAGTAAAAATCTTTTTGGGATCACTACCAGACTGTTACCTTACTCTAGGGATCTGGCAGGTTCATGGCTAGAAATGGAAAAAGCTCATTTGAACCCATCTTGGTCTAGTACTTTTCCTGACCCAGTGTGTGCACTGAGGAGCAGACAATCCCTGGCAGTGATTTGCTGTTCATCATTTCACAGCCAGCAAGAAAGGGAAGACAACAGGAATTTAATTGTTTACCAGTGCTTGAATAGAATAACGAGACTAATAATTAGATTCCTGCTAAGAGCAGAGGTGTTGTATTTGTGGACTACCAAAGCTGGGCAGGTAAAGGTTAAGTTCTTATGTTCTGACATTGGTGGTGTTAAAAAACACTTGAGCATAGGAGGAGGACGTGGATCAGGAATCTGGAAGTGGCATTCACGATCGTGTCTTAGCCTTGTCGAAAGTAAGTCTGTCTAGTTGGACCAGGGAGCTCCTCGAACACAAGGGAAAGTTTTGCTCTTTCAGATTCTAAAATGCTGATTTCACTATTTTGTTTCTGTGTGAATTCTCCTTGCTCTTTTCAAGAGTCTTCTAAAGACTTTAAGATGGAGAAATGAGATGAATTAGGCATTTAGTTTACAGGAGTTTCTAAACTCATGCTGTGACTTTTGATTCTTTTGTTCAGAATGAAGACACTAATGATTTACTGAAGAATTTAATGATTTTTCACTCACTTTTTTTTTGCTTTTTTAATCTGAAGATGAGAAAGACAAGTGTATTTCTAGGGGTGTTCTCTACATTTTATGTTTCAGAACCTGTTTAAAGAGGAAGGAATTGTTCATTACTTAGGTCATTGTATGGTCATCTTGTAGGATGGAATGCATTTAAATATATAGAATTTCTTATCCTTACTGGTAAATGAGCCATTTTTCAATCTGAGAATTAATGTGTTGGTATCAGAGAAGATAGGTCTATTTTAGAGTTCTTACCAGTCCTTTTCCTTAATAATTTTATAATGCATGTGAAACTCAGCATATTGGAGGTGTCACACTTCTGAGTATGTTTAAAAAACCCCACACACATCAAAATACCACCACAAAACTCCTCTGCTGCCCCAGCAAAACTTGCTTTGTTGCCAAATTAAGAGTTTGCTCTGGTATATATCATGCTTGCTTCCAGCATCCAGGTAGGTAACTTCCATGTGTTGCTGAATTTTAATTGATCCCATTATAATTTCTGATTCCCAGCTTCGTGCCTTGCCCCAGCTGGTGTTTGGATATTGCTGTTGGTTTGTTCTGCCTAGGCTGGCATAGAGACACATGAGAGAATTACACTTGGTTTCTCCAAGTCCCTCATGGCAACCCAGACCTTCTGCCCTGTTGCCTTCAATGTTACACAGCAACAGGAAGGATCTTCGAGTTTGTCTTTCCAGAATCCTTAGATAGACTTTGAACAGAGCAGATTCAACCAGCTGGCTGACTCGGGCACAGTGACACTGCTTCATTTCTCGCTTGTAGGAAGATTTAATTTAAGCCTAGTTTGGGCTGGCATGGAGGGACTTGGAGAAACCAAAATAAGCAGGTAAGAAATGATGCTTCCTTTCCCCAGGTGCTTATGGTTCTGCACAGATAACAAAAGTACAATTGGAGAAGCCATCATAGACGTAGTAAAAGAACCACCTCATGTGAAAAATAAACCTTAAACACTCCCCATCCCCTGTAAAATTTCCTGGAGGAATTGAATGCTTTTTCCAGGTTAAATTCCCTAAAACACTGGCTTTTAAATACCTTCCAAAATCAATTTGAGCTTTAATGCTATGTATCTGGACCTGAATTCCTCAGGCATAATGAATAAATAGTTCCATAATAGTGCAAAATATAAGATCAAATGTCTAATATCTGGTTATCTAGAAAGTAATTTTCTGTGAGATTTTAGTAAATTGTGAGATTTCAGAAGTAGCTGGTAACTTAAACTTTGAAAAGCCATGACCATAGTCTTTAAAATCTTGTTGGTTTTGCAGATTGTCTTAAACTGTAAGCTAATTATGCTTTCTGCTGTGTGGGTAAGTATGGCTTGAATACCAGGATGTTTCAGATTATGGGAGAATTTCCCCAAAATGCTGTTTTTAGTCTGTCATGCTTAACGTGGCAGGCTTAACGCCCTGCCTGCTAACCAAGCAGACATAGTCAGCTAATCATAAAGGCAACTGTGTTGGCAAATTCTTGTGCTGGTTTACAGCTCGAGCAGTAAAACCACTCTAGTTTCAGCCTCACTCAAGATGGTATCTGAGTACCCTACTTTTCTCACTGGAAAAGTGTCACTCTTCTACTTGAAATTTATGCTGCAAGGAGTGACATATTTTCTTTCTGCCTGGGATACTATTTCCATTTTTTTCCTGTAACAAATTTTTTTTTTGTTTCCTCTTGTAGGTTGAAAGAAGAAAAGGAGACCAGCTTGTCCAGTGAAGATGCACTCTTAGTCTTCAGCTATTTAAGCTGAATGCATTGTGATTTCCAATAATTGAGACAGTGATTCTGAAAGCTGTCTACATTAATGAAAAGAACAATGTAGTCAGCTTAACTGAATCATCAGTGTTGCATATTGAATAGAACATGATAAACCAATCCTGATGGACTTATGCATGTTAGGAATATAGAGATAAACATTCATTAAAGCATTGTTTTTTTTTTAAATAGTAGTTTTAAAAATGGAGAACTATGAAAATGTACCACCCCTCCCTAAAGAACCTGCAAGAGAAATGAATGTGGAGAATCACACTTGTCCCCCACCTCTGCCGCCCAACGAACAGCCTCCACCACCTCCCCTGCAAACGTCCAGTGACGCAGAGGTAATGGACGTTGGCTCTGGTGGTGATGGACAGTCAGATACCCCTGCTGGGGACACGCACAGTCTCTGCAGAACACAGCTGCTCACAAAGGGATCTGCCTGCTACAAAAGTCGTCTTATCATAGACCCCAACAGTAGTGACCAAAGCCCAGAACTGCTCGTCATGCACCATCAGTTCGAAAGTTCACCCCAGATCTTAAGTTACTGAAGGATGTGAAGATTAGTGTTAGCTTTACAGAAAGCTGCAAAAGCAAAGATAGGAAAGTTCTGTACACTGGAGTTGAGCAGGATTATAAGGCAGATGCAGAGTTTGGTGTTAATAATGTCAATGGGGATTTGCATGTTTGTCCTTTTGGTGGTAGTAATGGTAAAGCTGTAGGGATAGGGGGTGAAAGTGATGACAAGAAGGATGATGACAATGATACTGATCAGGAAAAGAGAGTGGAATTTGCAGTTCTGGATGAGCTAGAAGACTTTACCGACAATTTGATGGAAATAGATGAAGAAGGAGGGTTCACATCTAAAGCAATCGTTCAAAGAGATAAAGTGGATGAAGAAACCTTGAATTTCTCATATGAGGTGAGTAAATCCACAGGTCTTTGCTGGGTAAGAGGTTTCCAAGTGCCTAGAAAAAAATATGCAAAGAAGCAATCTCTTCTAGAAGTGTGCAGTACATGAGTGAAAACCGCAGAATTTTCAGAGACAACTTTGACTGCGAACTTCTGCAAACTATTTTAGTCAAGCTTCTGAGTTGTGTGGCAGCTTCTGTAGTTTTCTGTAAAAGCAGCATTTAAAAGTCTTCTCACACATTTGCAGTTATTTTATCATGTCGACTCTAGTTCTCACAAACTTATTTTCTTATTTTTCAGTCTTTTTACTGGAATCATTGGAAATTTCTAGTTTCTCTCTGTATAGAAGTGCATATGAAAAATGTCTGCTTTCTCTTTGCAAGGGAAAAGGGAGGTTGATAGGCCAAGAAGGATGGTGTCTGATGAAGTCTCTTTCAGGATGACTTTGATAATGATGTGGATGCTCTGCTGGAAGAGGGTCTTCGAGCACCCAAAACAAGGAGACTAGATAATGAGAAATACGGTGGTGAGAGTGATCACCAGTCTGATGGAGAGACAAGCGTGCAGCCAATGATGACCAAAATTAAAACTGTACTGAAGAGTAAGTTAACGTGCATTTAATAACTGTAGGTGCTGTGTATGGCTTGTGTCTGTAGAACAAAAGTGTATCAACAAGCAAAGTGGGGGATAGCAATTCATGTGAAATCATTAATATGTTGGAGAATTTTGTTGTGGGGAGGCTTCTTCCTCTGCAGTATGATTTTTCATGTTCTTTAAACACTGAAGTTGATTTTTGCTTTTGATCTGTTATATGTAATAGGAATATGTTTAAGTGTGTGGATATGTGAAAAACAATGAAGAATGTTACCTCAGTAGTGAGGAGGTGAACAAGGGTGGTTTGGGGTTTTTTCTCTGGTCATTCTGGTCTTTTTCCTGTTTCAGTTACATAACTTCTGCTGTTGAAATTGCCCTATGTGAGGTTTCTATGTATGCAATCTAGGTTAAAAATAATGACTAGAAAAGTCAGTGGCTTACATTTATCCAATTTCATTAATACCACTAATAAAGAACCACTAATAAAGAAGAGCTGAGAATGCAAACACATCCAGAAGAATGTAATGGAAAATATTCTGAACTAGAATTAGAATTCAAACACGTACTAGAGGAGTATTTTACAGCTTCACTGTATTCTGAAATAAAAAAAACAAGTAATTTTTTGCTTCAAAATTGTATAGTAACAGAGGACTGCCAGGAAGCTTCCAGCAAAGATGAATAGTCTCAGATTTGTGATTTAGACAGACGTGAGACCTTGGCTTAGAACTGAGCTCTTTGCTGGCTGTTTGGGTCTGTGAATCTGGTGGTGTCTTGATGCAAATTTATTCCTGAGTGTCAAGTGAAAAACTTTTAACGGAAAATGAAGTTGTTTCTGAAGCTAGTATGACTTTTCCGTTAAATTCAGTAGTACTTGTGATAAGTACAAAAAGACTTAAAAAAGAGACTTCAATGATGAAACAAACAAATCAGTCTAAATAAAAATTATTGCTGCTCTTGCCTTTAGTTGAGACTGTCATGGAGTCTGTAATTTTGCAGGATTTAGTCTGGGTTAGAAGCGTATACCTTGTTGTTAAAACAACATCTCTCTTCAAAACATTGTTAATCTTGTTGCAGTACCATTTTATTCTTTGGGACAGAAAAAGCAATAAATCAAAACCTGGATTCTATTTCTGTTCTTCTAAGTAGTCTATCCAAGTTTAAAGCCATTATTTGCTTTAAAGGTCGTGGCCGCCCTCCTACAGAGCCTTTGCCAGATGGATGGATCATGACATTCCATAACTCGGGCATTCCTGTATATCTGCACAGAGAATCTAGAGTTGTTACCTGGTCTAGACCTTATTTTTTGGGAACAGGAAGCATAAGGGTGAGAGCTGTCAATTACTTAAATACTTACTAAGATTTAAAAATTAGATATGCTCCTGCAAGCAGTTGAATATTTTTCTACTTTGGCAGGCTTGTTTCCAGTGTTCAAATTAAGATCCTTGAAAAATATTTTTTTTCTGAAAATCTGATACAGTTTTTCTTAGGTGCTTTGTTTTTCTGTTTGGACAGTTAAAGTGAAGGAGATGATCTTGTTTGAAGCCTTCACTTTTCTAGTATAGCTGCAAAATGTGTGTTTTATTCCACCATGAAATATCTGTAGGGATCATTTATTTGTAACTATAAACTGAGCTGTGGCTTACGGTCCACATTTGCAGAAGTAAGGATATGACATTCATGAACCCAAGGAATCTGCAGAAATTGGATTTAATGCCATGGGCTTATGCCCCAGGAAAGCTCAATGGTTATATGAAAACATGTAGGATTTGCATATAGCTGAAGAGATTGTAGTCTGGATCTAACCCAGCAGGTTTGTGTCAGTGTCACATAGTGTGAAGATCCCCCAAAAGTGGCCCTGCTCACCTCGAGTAGAATGACTTTGCTGACCGAAGAGGAGCTTGAGCCTAGACTGAATACAAATAGCTTCCATCTTGCTTTGGGTTTGAGTTTTGTTTTTGGTGACCTTGAGATACTGAAACCTTCTGTATTGTTTTATATTTGCAGAAACATGATCCTCCCCTTAGTAGCATTCCCTGCTTTCATTACAAAAAAATGAAGGAAAATGAGGAAAGGGAACAAAACAATGACATAACCCCAAATGGGGAAGTATCACCTGTAAAGCACCTAGATAAATCCTCAGAACTGGACTGCCAAACAGAAGAGCCAGATTCCACTGCTGCTGATTCTGGGCCTTTAGATGACAAAGACCCCTCTGGGGGAGATGCAGCACAAGGAGCTTTGGGACAAGTTAAGGCCAAAGTTGAAGTATGTAAAGATGAATCTGTAGGTACGTATGGGAAGTGGAGTCTTTTTTTGACTTGAGTTGGGGTAATGGCATTTGGGAAGTTTTATTCCAGACTTGGCTACTGAATTATAATCTTTCCTGAAGCCCTGGGAGTCCACATGGAAACGTTTTGGTAGTTTAGTCCTGTAGGCTTTATCTCAGTATAAGAATCAGTTACATCAGTGTGTACATTTGCTGCTGTCAAATGTGATTTCTTCAAATAGGCTTTTCTATGCACTCTCTGTATTGGCTGAGTTATACCTATTTTCAGGATGATCTCTTAAGATAAATGATGTAGTTGAACTATATTTCTGTAGTTGCATGAGTCCAGCAGACTAAGACAAATGTAATTGCAGTCATACAGAGGGGTATGATGCTTCCTTATTTTATTTATGCACATCTGATAGCTTTTACACAAAAAGTTGTCTAAAGAGATCATGCCAAAATCACCACCCAATGGAGAGGAACTTGGAGAGGAAGCTCATGTGCTGCTTACCACATCTGCATACCCGAGAGTCCCATCCATGTAAATTTCTGCTGCTCAGGATATTGGTATGGATCATAGGCTGCCATTTGTCTTTGTAGTACTCAGACATAAAACTTTTCCTTGTCATTACATGTGTCATGTCCAGTCCAAAAACCATGCCAAAAGATGTGAAAAAAAAACCCAAATCATCAATATTTAGCAGCAAAATTAAAGCTGGTAAGCACTTACTATTCTGCATGAAGTTCACCTATCTATCTCTCTCTTTAAATAGGATCTGTTCTGTATTACTGAAAAAGATACTGAGTGATCAAGTATAAGCCTGGCTTGCATTTGGAATTCCTTGTGGAAGGAAACGATACCAGCAGCTTGCTTTTGTTTGTTTACATCTCTGGATACTACTCATTATTTTTGCTGATTATATTTGCAGACTGTCCTATAAAGAAGAAGCACCTGTACTACAGGGGGGCAAGCTTTTAGTACTCTGTATGTGAATTTAATGTGTTAAGTTCTGCACAGAGGCTGCAGATACTCAAGGAGTTCATGGAGCATCACTGTACAGTGTTTGATGCCACACTGCATAATAAATAGGCAGCAGCAGTTGGGTTTGGCTTCAGGGAACTGAGGCTGAAAGCATAACTGCTGTACTCACTGTGTGCCGTGCTGCAGGTAAAGGGAAGGTGATCAGATGTTGAAGCAGAACAATTACTGGCATTTGCGAATTGTGTTGGGTATTAATGCTGGTTAAGGATTAGTAAAATCATGAAGTGACTGAATAAAATGGTATTTTATTTTGTTTTCTGGTTTGCACAAATGTTTTGCGTTTGATCCTGTAATAGGAAATCTTAAAATTACTTATGCTAGTCCAAAACAGCATCTTAACCTTTTGCTCCTAGTCTAAGAAAATAATTATAGCACATTTAAAACCATAGAAACAGAGAACTTTCTGCTTCACCAATGAACAAGCATTGAGAGTAACTTGATTGTGTTTCTCAGATCTGGAAGATTTTAGACGCTATCTTGAAAAGCGTTTTGACTTCGAACAAGTGACTGTAAAAAAATTCCGGACCTGGGCCGAGCGCCGCCAATTCAACCGGGAGATGAAACGGAAGCAGGCGGAGTCCGAGCGGCCCATCCTGCCAGCCAACCAGAAACTCATCACCCTGTCTGTGCAGGATGCACCTATAAAGAAAGGTCAGCTCATCTACCTGGAGTTCAGTCTGTGAAAAAACTAACTGCAGTTCTAAGCTTGACTGAAAATAAAAAAATCCTGTAATAAGTCCACTTAATTCCTCATCCAGTATTCTGTGTTCTTTGATGCATGGTGTATTGTCAAAATACACTTCCTATCCCAAAGACTAATTTCTAAACAAAAATATTTTTATTTAAGGTTACGGTCCTGGTAAGTAACAATGACCTTCAGCTCTTGTTACTGCTGATTGAGTGACTGGGCAGGAGGGGTTTCAGCAACAGTGCTGCTGCCTTCTCAGTTCTATACCAGGTCTGGCTGGTCCCAGATTAGGTACTGGTTACAAATACCAGACTCATCATGATTGAAACTTATTAAAAATACAAATGTAAAGCAATTTGATGGATAGACTTGAGAGAACTGTGTGTGCACAGTGGGTGGGTTAGCAGGGGGAAGGGGACCGTATCTGGTTTGCGGATTCGAGGCCTGTGTGCCTGTTGTTGTGTCTCCCTTCTAACAAGTGTTAGGAGCAAATTAGAGGATTTCTCATTGATGTTAGCTGCCAGAAATGCTGTGTAGAGGTCCAGAGGCTATGAGACTGCAAACATTGAATGTAGAATGTTTGATTTAGTTCATAATTGGTGAACTTCCATTGTTGACAGAAATTTCTCAGACTTGCTTCTCAATACTTTTTCAGTGAAATTGGACTTGGAGGTCTTAATTACCTGTGTCAGATTCAGCAGCAGTACATTTAATTTGAGCAAGCACTTATCCCTTGGAGCTGTCATTTATTTATTGATTTATTTGTAGCAGAAATTACTTTCAAAGACTGGAACTAATTAGCTTCTTCTCTTTTTCCTGTCTTTTTTGCAGAGTTTGTCATTAATCCCAATGGGAAGTCTGAAGTCTGCATCTTGCATGAATATATGCAACGAGTCCTAAAGGTTCGCCCTGTTTACAATTTCTTTGAATGTGGTAAGTCTGTTTCCTTAAACAACTATGTCCTGGTTTTGCTGCTTAATCAAGAATCCAAAAATGGTGCATAAATGAAAAATATAACTGGAATCAAATTAATATTGTTTTTTTTTCCTTGAAGTGGTATAATGTTCCATTAATTCCTGCTTTTGCTGTTTGCTTGGGGTTTTTTTTTTGAGAGTACCTTATAATTATTCAGAATTACACTATTCCTGTATATGCATTAGATAATACAACTGAATTTTCAATATCAGAATGTGTAGCCCTTGTATTCACACCGTGTTGCAAAAAATTTGGAACTAATATTTGAGTTCTGGCAGATTACCAGTGATATCTTAAAATCTGTAAGTTCTTTATTTGGAAGAATATGGTGGTAAAACTGTTAATGGAAAACTATTAATGAAACAATTTTTCAGTCTTCATGAAGAATAAACCACTTCATCCCTCTTGAAGCTGAAATGAAGGAAACAAATGTTGATAGTGGTGGTGTTTCATGTACATCAGGAGTTCCGAAAAGCTTTCTTTTCTTTCCTCCTCCATTTCCAGAGAACCCAAGTGAACCTTTTGGAGCCTCAGTGATTATTGATGGAGTAACTTATGGGGCAGGAACTGCCAGCAGCAAAAAACTTGCCAAGAATAAAGCTGGTAATGTTTTTTTCTTTCTTCTTACCAACTGCTGAATTATTTCTGTTTGCTTTTTGTACCATTCTGGGGTTCTGAGGGCCATAGTAATACAGTACAGGGGTTTGGCTGTAAGAACTCGGGGGTGTGATAACTTTAATTTTAGGTCTTAAAGGCTCTATGTCACTTCTAAAATGAGACTGGAATATTTGGGTTTTTTCCTTTTTTAGGCACTTGTAAAAAGTAGTTTCTTATTATCAAGTGGAACTAGTAGAACTTTTTTCCCTTGAAAAGTGTAAGTGAATAAATTTCTTACCAGAATAAAATGTCTGTCAATTTGTAGAGGAGATGTTTTTGTTTAAATAAACCTAATCAAGATGTTGAATCACTTTCTGCAGCTCGAGCTACACTGGAAATCCTTATTCCCGACTTTGTTAAACAGACCTCTGAGGAGAAGCCCAAAGACAGTCAAGAACTTGAGGTACTGAGCTCCTGCTTCCCGGCTGGTGTCATTTGAGTTTGTTTTTAAAACACTGCACATTTAATATCAGAAATGTTACTGAAAATTACTAAAATTGTTTGCTCAGTCAAATGGAAGTGTAAAATCCATCATTTAGAGCAAGACTTACAGCAAAGAAAATACTTTCTTTTTTTATTGGAATAGATCAGAAAATTTGCTCTGATACATCAGGTCACTTACTGAAGACCTGAGATGTTCCAAGGCACAGACTGCCTGTACTGCCCTGCCTTCCAGAATCCTCTGGTTGATGCCAGGAAATGTTCAGAGCTAGGTGCTGTTTGGTTTTGTCTGATCATCTTAGGACACCAAATAAGACATTAAAGTGCTCAGGCCTCTGAGGTGTTTTTATTAGCACATAGTGAAATCTTATAGGCAGTGACATTTGAGAAAATCAAAGGAAAAATTTCTTTAAGAGGAGAGTTGTGCTATTTTCTCTGGTACTGTGAGAATTAAATTGTTTATTGATCAGTATTACCATCTGTAAGGAGTAAAGGAAAAATCAGTGATCAGCCTGAAAGGAATGTTTTCTAAAATGAAGTAATATACAGAATGAGTTGTTTGTACCCTTGCTTTAACTTAGAACTGTGTTGTATGCCCTGCACTACTGAAATAGTCATTATTCTTTTAAAATAAATTACCAAATGTGGCAATATTGGTTCTGTTTTATTAAACCACGGCATTTTGGTAAATAGAGTTTCACAATTAGTTAAATAAAATAACCTTTTTCTGAGAGAGAAATGATGACAAAGAATTTATAAAATTGAAGTTTTATGTACATATTGAGTAATGTAAGATTGGAGTTAAAATTTCTGTCTGCAAGTGTTTGATTAGGTGTGACACTTTTAATGATGTTGCTTTTAATCCAATATGGATATAAAAACACTTTAAAGTATTAAGCACAGAGCAGCAGAATCGGTTTAATGTAGCAAAGGAGAAATTAGGGTTAAGGACAATACTGGGGTTTTATTTGCATAGATCACAATAATCCTTTTTGATTCCTTTGCAGTATTTTAACCATATCAGTATTGAGGACTCACGGGTATATGAACTCACCAGTAAAGCTGGACTCTTGTCTCCATATCAGATTCTCCATGAGTGCCTTAAAAGGTGAGGCTGCCCATGAGGAGCAGTGTGTGGTGTGAGGTGTTGGTCAGGACCCGCTGCTGGCTTGTTACTGGTGTTTGTCAGTGACCCTGCCTGAGTGAGCTCAGTGCGCCCTGGGCCTTTGAGAGACGTGGTGGGGACTGACCTGGTTAATGCCAAATTCATATTTGCTGTTTGTGCCTCTTTGGAGATCAGGATGTAGCTGTTGGACAAATGTATTTTGTTTTCTCTCATACAGGATTGCTTTTTTGTTTGACTCAAATTACTGACCTAAAGAAAATCTCTTTGTTAATTAATGTATTGACAGTTATTATTAATATATCCAGTTTCATTGCAATGCCTGTCTGAGATGATAACTGCAACCACTTCACTTGTTTGTAGTTTTACTTAGTATGTGATCTTGATTATGTTTGTGCTTAAGAAACCACGGAATGGGTGATACATCCATAAAGTTTGAAGTGATTCCTGGGAAAAATCAGAAGAGTGAATATGTCATGACTTGTGGCAAGCACACAGTGCGAGGCTGGTGTAAGTACAGCAAATTAGTGTGACCTCTGAACCTCCTCTTCTCTCTTCCTGTTCACCTTTGCTGTCCATTCTGAGGGTGCTTGTTTAGCCACCAAGCCTGTTGTGTGCTTGACTTGCTCTTCTCTGGTATCTCAGTTTTGACTAATTCAAATGAATATTTGTGGCTATCATTGCAGAATGTGCTGGTGTTGACACACTTCCATGGGTTTTTTTACAGGCAAAAATAAAAGAGTGGGGAAGCAATTGGCTTCTCAGAAAATCCTTCAGCTACTGCATCCACATGTGAAAAACTGGGGCTCTCTCTTGCGAATGTATGGCAGAGAGAATAGCAAGCTGGTTAAACAGGTGAGCACGCTTTTGTTTGAGTATCACCTACCCTGTGACTGTACTTTGCTTTTGGATTTCTCTGGTTTTATAAATTTAGTCACAACAAAACTTTCAGGTGCCTGGATTTCATTGACAGTAATTGTGTTAAATCTTGCATCTCCCATGTCAAAATTAAAGAACCTATTTAACTAACTCATGGAAGTAGATGTTCCTACTTAAGGAAGTACAACTAACTACAGAAGTACTACAGACTAAGCTTTGCTCCATGTACATTAATTTTTTTTCATAAACAAAGTTGATCAGTTGTTGCATATGATTCTGTTGTTTAGGAAACCTCTGATAGAAGTGTGATAGAACTTCAGCAGTATGCCAAAAAGAACAAGCCAAATCTGCACATCCTGAACAAGTTACAGGAAGAAATGAAAAAACTGGCACAGGAAAGAGTGAGTAAATGTTCTCATGTGTTTACAGACAGCATGAATGTCATGGGTCTCATGTACCAATGATCAGAACTTTCTTGCTTTTACACAGTATTTTAAACAAAAAGAGCTCTTCAGAATTTGATTTGGGGTCTAGTTCTGGGAACATTTTCATCCTCTTTTAAACTGACTTACAACTTGATTGTACCTACTTCTGTATGTTTATTTTTAGCATCAGCCCTAGTTAGCCTCTTGCAACAATTGACACAAGTTTGGCTAAAATTGTTCAGAATTTTAAGTGGATTATGATTCTGTTCTCTTTATGACTGTGTGGTGGGGGTTGTTTTGTATTTTTTTAGGAGGAAACCCGAAAGAAACCCAAGATGACAGTAGTGGAATCGGCTCAGCCTGGTAGTGAACCTCTCTGTACTGTTGATGTGTAATGAGAAAATGTGCAAGTGGGGAGCAATAACACAAATGGAGGAACTAGATTTTCAACAATTATTTAAAAATTGTTTGCTGCAGAATGCAAGATAACTTTTAAAATCCAAGCTGCTTCAGTTATGCATTGTTCTTTTTGCATCATCAGGGCAATATTGCTTTTTCCTAGTTTCTTTTTCTTTGGTTTTTTTTTTTTCCTTGTTTAATACCTCTGAGATATGTACATTTAAAGAACTGATCATAAAGATTTCTACTGGGGCAAATGCACAGAGGACAGGCATGTTCACACAGGATAAAACCAATCAAGCACTTTCTCCTGGAAAGCCATCCATGTTGTTTGAAATGGATGTATTTTAAGTATGAAATTCAGAATATCTGTGTACAGGTTGAAGCTGATATTATATATATACACATTCATATATATGTATATATAAAAGGAATATATGTACATCTTCTTGTATGAACATGCCTAAAGCTATTTTTGTGAAAAGTTTTGTTGCATTTCAGCACATAATAATATGCACTGATAAGACACTTTGGTGACAAATACAGGAAAGTGATGAGCAATGTTTCTAATGCCATAGGATTAGGCCAGTAATGCTGTTTCTTTTTGTTTTGTTTCTTGTCTCCTGCCAGGCTTAGTTATTTGAGATTACAGGATGCAGATTTTGTTATTACTTGAAAAGAACAAGAATACCTGGTAGTGTTAAGAGTAACAGGTTGGAGATGCAAAATTACAGGGGGTTTATTTTATATGAAAAGAGCCTGTGTTAGTTTACAGATCAGTTGAACAGGGAAAATATGGCCCCACTTACATGATTAAAATAAAAACTGTAATTTGAAAGGCTGTTTTCAAAGCTTGGAGCCAAAATGCAGCTGTTGATGGTTGATAGTCTGAAAATATTTTGCCAATGACTTTCCACTCCCTCTTCCCAGCAATAAACAATTTCTCATTTCTTTGGTGTCAGATTGCATCTGACTTGATCAGTTAAGTCTTAATTAATCTGCACCATAAAAGCAAAGATTTAGAAAAAAAATAAACACAACCCTTAAGTCTGACTGCAGCAATTTAGGGTTTTTTTAAGAAGTTTTTGTTTTTACTTTTTTAATTACATTTTTAGTTTTTAAAGGAAGTGTGTAACTTCTGCAATGAAAATTAGAATGTAGATTTGGAATATGACATAGGGTAATAAGTAGGATGAGACCATAACCGGTTATACTCATAAATAAGAAAATCACAAATATGCAACTACTCTAAAACACAGTCCTGGCAAACAGGCAGTACTCACTGTGTCATCTGAGGCTTTACTAAGCCAAGCACAGAAGAAATAGAGTGGCTGTGTGAAAGCACTGCTTCATGAGTTTCATTCTTCTCACGGGCTTTACTGGTGACTGCAGTTAAGTCTTCTCTTGCAACCATTTCTTGGTTTGGTCTTAAGGAAGAGAACGAAAACCAAGCTGGTGGCAGGGCTGCAGTGATTTATCCAGGAGCTGCACTGCTCCGTTTTTACACTCCTCCTGCTCCTGTTGGGAATGAAAGGTCAGTTCTCTGTACCTGCTGCAGCTCCTGGTACTTACATTGACAGGGATCTGGGGGCTTGAGGGGTCTTTTTGGTTTTGTTTTGGTTTTATTTTGATTTTGGTGTGGTTTTGTTTTTTAATTTACCATGTTACGTAGAGAGTGCTGCAGTATATTGAATTTAGTGCCTACTGGATTTTACAAATGTTGGCATCAGTATTGTAAGACCTCCTTTTTAACATCACACGTTACTTTGGAAATGCGTGGATTTTAATTTCTATTTCAAGCTAACGTTCTCTCATGTGTTGCATATAATGTTTGAGGTTAAACAGGAGGAGTCATGGAGTCTTACCTGTTTCTGTGTTTAAATTAGATGCTTGGAGGTCTCTGCAAATATGAATACACCCATTTTTTTATTATTATATTTAGCTTTTTAGTTCCATGAGTTGTAATCCTGTTAAAACAGGATACGGGTAGTTGGAAGACAATATATAAACTATTATTTAAAGAAGTGGCCTGTCTAAAAAAACAAAAAAAAACCACAAAAAAAAAAACACTGCCTCTGCTTTTTTTTTGTATAGCTTTAATAAATCTTCATCTTTTGAAGGGTATATAATATTGGTGCAGTAGTGACAAGCAGTGATTGCTGTTTGTCTCTTTTTGTTGTTTTTATTGGGACTTTTCTGTTTGTTTTCATAAAGACAGGGCTTTTATCTTCTATGCCTAAATGTATTACTCTTAGATAGGTTTTATTTCAGCTTGTGTTTTCAGCAGAAAAATCTGTACTTGGATGGCACTGTAAAAGACAAATCACCCTTGTAGATCTTTTTATTTTTCTGAAATCAGAATGTCAATGCATTTGCAGGTCACCTGCAGAATATCCATAGATGCCTCACTTACCAATTTGTTTTCATTAATTTTAAGAGGATTGCTGTATTACCTCAGTCTGCCACTATCAGAATCACAAGGTGACCATTGCCCTTAATTAAAACATCCAGAGATTTCATTGTGAACCAAAGCCTAGAACGTATATTATGCATTCTAAACAAAAACCAACAAAAAAGATGGTATTAGACCTTGCTGCAGCCTTTAACTGGAGAGATGTCCAGAAAATAGCGCAATAACTGCTGGAACAAACAACGTAACTGCTGTTTATGTCATTGTGAAGTATTCTTGTGTTTTAATGTTTACTATTGTTTGGAGTGTAACAGTCTTGCATTTGCACATAAGCACGAGCTGCTGTGATAGAGGATAGATCATTGCATTAACTTCAGCTTCTGCATGAACACTTACAGTGTGATTCAAGATGTATCCTAAACTTGTCTTGTAACTCTTGTGTGTTTTCTAGGTAATCGGCTGTAAAGGTTTAGATCTGATTGTATGAATGCATAAAACTGCTGCTTTTGTCACTGATACTTGTTATTTATCCCTTCTATATCCAGGGGAAGATGGGTATTTTTATAGGGATGGAGTGTATTTTTAAGAACTGTTCCATCCTTTGGGGATTAGACAGTTTTTGCTTTGCATATTATGTGCTTCTCGACAAAAGTGTGGTATATTGACTTTAAGGATTAAATTCGTGTGCATTCAAATCTTCATGGTACTGACGGAAAACTTACTGTGACTTCCAGTGACTAGTCAGATGCTACCTACTGAAACACCAGTCATCAGCGTTTTTTAACATATATTTATTAGACAAAACTGATGAATTAGTTGGGTACTCAGAACTTTGGAAAAACTATTATGCATAAACTTAACTGTTGTATGTAAACTTCCATTCTCCTGTGATGCTGTTAGGCTTTATACAAATATATTGGTAACGTCCAAGTACTTAAAAGCATCATGATTATCTTACTAATTCACTAAACTGTACTTTGGTTCTGGAGTGAAATTCAGGAAGTGATAGCCTCCTAACTTTCCATAGGAAGAAATGTGAAGTGCAAGAAGCCATGCTGTTATTAACCAAATAAAATTATCGATGACAGTATTTCAATGCGTATCTGAGAATGTGGGAAAACAAAACAAAGTTCATCCTTATTGCCCCAGCAGGTAACAGTGGTTGCTGTTTGAGTTGTTTTGGGTGCAGTTGCTTGGTGCCAGTGCTAAATTGGTACAACTATAAAGCCTCATTTTCACTGAGCCTCTGCTTGCTTTTTTTCTGCACAATCATGTAATCCTCTGTGTTTGGTCTTTGAGTACTACATGTGTATTTTTCAGACAATTAGTTTCGAGCAATAAAGTTTGATATTATAAAATGTGCCAGTGTGATCAGTATTATGATAGCTTAAGCATACCTAGAGAAAGGAACTCTTACTCCTGAAGTCCTGTAGGTGTTTTTAAAGAGAAGTTAGATCAGTGCAGGCTCGTTGGTCATGGAAATCCTGAATCACTTTTTCGGTGAGGAATGTTTACATGGTTAAGCACTTGGAATGAAATTAAGTTACCCTTTTTTTTTAATTGGTCTTTGTATTTTACTTAAACCATGTCAAGGTTGGAAATGTTACAACCCAAAATGCTCGTTTTGGTACCTGTTGTCACTGGAAAGGTGGAGTATCAGCACAGCCATGGGCTGTAGTAGAATTTTGTTGTTGTTAGGCCATATTAAATGTATATTAGAAGTGTGTTCAGTAAGTTGAGCTTTAAGATGGTCACTGCCAACAGTGTTGCTGTCTGGTGGGTAGCATGGATCACAGTCATTAATGGGAGCTGCTGAGCCTCTGGCTGCAGGGAGTCCTGACTGGAGAGCACCTTGTGCAAGGGTGGAGTCTCAGCCAGGTTTGTTTCCACCCCCAGCAGATGCTCTGGCAGTGCAGTGTAGGGTGCTGGTGTCTGTACAGTTCATTTCTGGCTGTCAGTTTTCAGTGTTGAGGGCCTGGCTCCAGCAAAGTCACCTCACCTTGAGTAGTATGGTGTAGGAAATTTAAAGCCTTTACTGTCAATGATGCTACAGTGTGAGAGTAAGACTGACTTCAACTGTGGGAAGTGTAGCATATTTATTAGACTGAGTTTGTTACTTCCTAGTGAAGGTTTAGCAAGTAAGTGATTTATGGAAGGGTTAAGGTTGCTACATCTTTACTTGCTTAGTGAAAAAACACTGCACAGTTTTGACAGGGTGGCAGAGCTGGATGAAGCCAGGTCCCTGTAGCAAGATGAGCTGCTCTGGGAATTGGGGGGGTGTGTGTGTGTGTATGCATCTAGGCAGGAAGAGGAAAGCAGGCTTTGGCCTAATCATATGTAACATCCTGTCCCTGGAAGTGTTCAAGACCAGGTTGGATGGGGCTCTGACCAACCCAGTTGAGTAGAAGGTGTCCCTGCTCATGGCAGAGGTGATCATTAAGGTCCCTTCCAATACAAAACCTTCTGGGATTCTATGATAATGAAATTTAATTCAAATTAGGATGATGAAATAAGTTGGAAGCCTTACAACTGCTCTTGTTGTCCAGAGATTTATTACCTGGATATTACAGAAGTGATGTTACTGATGCAGTTAAAAGCAAAAGTAGTTTCTGCACAGTCTCAGGGGTTAAGGTGACCCCTCTGTTGGGCTGCAGTCCCCATGGGCAGCAGCTGTCTGGCTTCCCTCCCTGGCTGCTGGGCTGATGCCATCCATGCCCTCAGCACCACACGCTGCTGCAGTGATGTCGCTGGCTGCGGGAGCTGCTGCCGCAGAGCTGCCGTTGGCGTATTCCAGCCTCTCAAAGAAGATCAGTAACTCACAGTGCCTGGTCTGAGGGAACAGATCCACAGCCATGGCTCTCACAGGCCGGAATGAGGCTCCTTTCACCCTGTTGGAAGGGGCTCGGCACAGGCTTGAGGGGAAAGGGAAAGAAGGGCAGGAAGGAATGTATTAATATTTTAGTACATTGCTCATCACTGCTACTTTTCTCAGAGAGGTTTTTCTTCCCCAAGCCTCGATTTCATGACAGGCTTATTCACTACCCCTAGTATTTCCATTATGACTGGTGTATTGGGCAATACCATTCCAAGCCAGCTGCTGCAGCTCCCAGCTGTTCTTGGGGAAAGGTAAGCCTCAAGGAACATGGCTTACAAATAAAAACCCAGCAATGGTCTCCCCTCCTCAAAAAACATCTATTTTTCTTCTTACCACATTTATTAAGTCAACTTAATCCAAGAAACACTCACTCCACAAAGTTATTCATTGCAGCTCTGGGATTGCAGGAAACATAGATGAGTTTCTTCAGATGTTCAGCTCTTCTAAGGGCAAGAATTACTTTGGAATCTAGATGATCAAAGGCACAACAGCTGTTTACTGGTTCTGTGTGCAGCAAGAGACTCACAGAAAAATGCCAACTTATACTCTAGCATGAACAAAACTGCTGCAATGTGCCGTTGCTTCAAGCTATGCCTGAAGCCTTCACTTGATTTATCCCAATGGTTTTTTCTTCAGTTTGCCACCCAATACCCGTGAAGAGAACAGACTTTAACTGGTGCACTTACGCAGCCCTGCTCGTGGTGGATCTACAATTGTGATCAGGTTCTGAGGAGCTAAAACGTTCATTAGGGAAGGAACGATATCTTCTGCCTTCCCACAATAAAATTCAATATTATTCAGTTCTGTAAGAAAAACACAAGATGTGATCACAATACTTGTCTAGTCAAAGCAGCTTTCAGTTCTTCACCTTGGATATTAAGTTCTGATGCCTCAGAAACTACAAATTGTTTAGTCTACCCTGGAAGCAGTGTAATTTAAACAACTGTTGGTAACTTCAGATCCTTTAAACAACAGTAATTTGAGTATCTTCCATTATCTGGACTAAAGCGAAAGCCCACAAATACCAGCTATGTTAATGTTTTCTTTAGGCAGGTAGCTCTGGTTTCATCTCATTTTTACTCTGAAATAAATGGTTTTCTTTTCAATAAAGAAAAAAGTTGTTCAACTGGAAAACTGATCTCATAGGCTAACAAGGTATTTGTTTTCAAGAGCGATTAAGTGTTTAAACTGGACAAGATCACTATCAACAACATGTAATTCCAGGCTGCTTAGATAAGGTGAAGAACAACTGTCTGTACAACTGCTCCTTACCAAACAAAGGCCTTAGCATTTCAGTTTAACTCACCATTAATCTGGGCATTTGCTTTGGCATCCTGCACAGCTTCTTGGCAGAGTTCAATTCCAATTACCTTCTTCACTCTCTGAGAAACAAAGGAAGAAGATCCCTCTGTGGTGTGAATGTAACCATTTTTCATAGCATCACCAGTTAAGGGACTTGGACTCCTACCTAGCTCAACACAAGGGTGAGCTTTGATAATGATGTGGTAAAGCAGCTGCAGGCAGTTCAATTACAAATTAATTCAAAAAATTAAGATATAATCTCTTGCATTTCACATACATTAGGTATTTCCTTTCCTTGTAGCCACAGTTAAAAAGAGGTAAAAAGTAGCTTCTATCCAGGAAGAGAAATTGCCAACCTTTGCTAAAGAAATCCCAATGGTTCCTGTCCCACAGCAGATGTCCAGCACAGTGCTCTCCTGGCTCAGTTGTGCCCACTCCCCAATGGCAGTGTACAAAACCTCTGCAGCTTGTGTGTTCACCTGGGAAATTAAGTTTCCAATAGATATACTTTTCATAAACAGTGAATATGTTTTAACGAGTCCTAGTAAAGCATGTTTTCTTGTTTCTAAAAAACAATTTTTTATACGCTAAAAACACATTTTGAAGTGTTTGAAGGGCAGAAATAAGTTTTGGAAAAGCAACCAAAAATTAGTAATACAGGACTCCTGAACTGTATTACTGCATGTTCAGTGTTACAAAAGACTGCCATGAAACAGGAGGAAAATTATAATGAACTAATAAATAGAAAAAGTTGTCTTCAGTGTGTTCACATCAAGTTCAGAGTCATTCACTGCTTTGACAGCCAAACATAATACTGCTATTTAATCACACCACGTATATAAAAGGTTTAATCTGTAGGTAAACAACATCTTGTTCCACAGCATTAGTCAAGCTCAAGGGCATTCATGCAAGTCCAGTTAAATGAGCAGCTTCACATCATCCTTACTTGAAAAAATGCATGAGGAGAAATTCTAAATTTTAGGCCAAGGAGTTCTTCATAGATGTACTTATCACCAGCCACATGCTCCAAGGGCAAGTCTTCGAGATTGGGAGATTTCCTGAGGGTAGGGGAGAAATGGAGAGACAAAATAGAGAGGGGGAAACAAAACCAAGAAAAAAAGACAAACATGTTTGTTACGTGTCTGTTTACCAAAGCTGTAGTCATCCCAAAAACTGTCATGCTTCATGCTAAGCAATAACATTTATCATCTGCTCTTAGAGACTCTCCTTTTAATGTCTCAGAGTGTGCAAGGACCTCCACCATCTCTAGGTGAAGATGGTGTGAGCCTTGTGCTCTGTGGAGGATGGGGAGATTGAAAAATTCACACAAATAGGGAAGAAAGGCAGAAGTTATTTGATAAAAATCAACATTTATGTACTGCAGTAAACACTCCTACAGCTTGACAGCTAGCAATGGCCAGTGGGTTCACCCACTGAAACTCCACCTGCCTTTATCCAGAGAATGGGAAAGTTCAGGACTCTCTTGTGGAAAACGTGAGTAACTTCAACAAATCAGTATTCTATATATACTATTTCTATGAAGTAGAAAAACAATGCTATGAAATTTGCAAATTCCAAAAATCTGGCCACCACCAAAATCCCCCAAAGCAAAGTCAACTCCCTCACCTCTGTCCTTCCTCCACAAAGTACAGAGAAGTAACACCACTGCTCCTTCCCATCCCTTCTGTGAAGTATTTTGCCAGAGAGATTTTCAGGTCAGCTAGCTCTTCTTTACTCAATTTCTAAAGGTTTCATGTGAAAGAAGGGAGAATTATCATTTTAGTGACTTCAAGACATGATTTAGTGTATGCTTTACCTAAGCATATTACTTACTTGTTCATTTCCATGTATGAGATTAGTCAAAATAGAATTAGAGCAGTGAAGCACAGTAAACTACACCAAGTAATTCTTCTATTCCTCTTTTGCATGCACCATTCATAAAATCAAACTTAAGCAGTTCTAAAGCTGTGAGTCTGGGCTGCACATTACACATCAAGTGAAGTACCTGAGGGTTGAAATACGCAATAGCCATGATGTGGCCGTGGCGGCTGGTGCGGACCGTGAGCTGTTTCCAGTGCCCCTCGTAGGTTTCAGGGCTGTACACCGAGTAAGGAGTTGACCTGCAATTTGCACAAGCTCAGTTACTTAAACAGAGAGTTATTTTTTAATGTTTAATTTAAACATTAAACAGTTGATTGAATCAAAAGAAGGTCACTATGCAAAGTGATGGAAAAAATGTTGAGTACCAAAAGAGGGTGCTTGATTTGTCAAGAAAAGAATGACTTCCACATCTCAACTAAGAAAGACTGATGGAAATATCTCCTAAAGCAAAATAACTATCCCTCCTTCTCACAATCCTCTTATCCATTTTAACCCATGCAAAATTACAGAGAGGCAAGAGGCAGCTTCTCACTGCATTCAGAGAATGACATAACTTTTCATACTGCTTTCATTAGCTTTTGCACTTCATACCAAGTTCAAATCTTCCATCTTCATGATTCTTCTGACGTTTCCATTTTTGAGGATTTAACTGCTTTTTAAAGAAAGCATCCCTTTTCCTAAAAAAGTACTCTTGCTTAAATGTGCAACTTTTGGTTTATTCTTTTCTGTAGGATGATTCTCCTTATCCAAGGAAGCAATGGACCTTGATTATTCAATTCCTCCTTTCAGAAGTGATTTTCTGAGTGCTTCTTTACAGTTAGTGGAAGAAGCTCCTGAGTAACACACACTTTTTACTGTAGACTTACACATCCCATTGCTTGCAAAAAAGCTGTGTTCAGCTGGTACCTGTCCCCCCCATGGCTGAATGGCTGAGCAGGAGCAAGGGAAAAACACCCCAGGATCCAGGCACAAGGCAGAAACAAAGAATCGCTAAAACTTGAGACTGGAATATCTCAGACCTTATAGCTCAGAACAAACACTAATTCAATTTATAAATATTTTTGATTAAGATATCAAAACCTTTATGGATAACTCACTTTACTTATGCTCACCTTATGTAGTCTTGGAAAGCTTTTACTACTTTTTTGGCAATAGCAGGAATGTGAACAGTATCAAATGGCTCCACTACAGCACATGTACCACCCTTATATTTGCCAAGACGACAACCCACAGTTTTGTCTTCTTGATTTACACCAATCCCAATCAAGAACTCACATTTGTTGCGATATTCAGTCTAGATTTAAAATAAAGTTATGTAAGATATTTACACAGCATTTATTTCTACATGCCAAGTTTCTTCTGAAACAAATCTCCTGTGGTTAAATGCATTTGAAAATGGACACAGGACATTTAGCTCATATGGAAGATACTCATGGATTTTGATGTGTGTGAACTAACAGTAACAATGAAAAAGTATTAGCACATCTTGTTATTTAAAAAGCAAAATATTGCCTCTGTTGAGGAATGTATTAGCTTACAACACAGGCTTGCAACGACAGCATATTAATTTTAATGTTAGAATACCCAGTTATCAATTTTTCTGGTTCCTCTAAATATTTCCACACAGTATTTACATGAAAGGCAACAACATCTAAAATTCATCATTTATTACAAGATGAAGTCGAATACTCAGTTTGTCCACTGTCTCTCAAGACCAAATAATGAACATAACCCTCAGCTCATTAACCCTGTTACACACTTTACCTGAGATTACATTACCTGTAAGGGTGATGCTTTCACTCCCTCCACTGGGCAACATAATTTATTAAACTTCTGCTTCTGCAGGAACAACCAAGGTAATAAAGCTCTGTTGTTATTTCCTATTTCCCTGCCCAAATCAGAAACAAAAGGTGTAAAGCACACATTTAGAAAAATTGAGGTCAAGAGTTGCACAAGAATTCTTTTTTATAGGGCACAAAAAAGAATCAGATTATCAGATGGAAGAGTGTTTCTTCCAGAATTTTTAACAGGCAAACCCTCTCTAACTTAGTAAGAGCTATAACTTGGAAAAGGAAGGGTTAAATGTAGTTATAATGGTTATGTACTGGATTTATCAACGTACCCATGCATGATAAATAATGCCAATTTTATCCAAGGCAAGAGACAGAAGTGATATTTGATCTCCAAAGACCAGGCATAAAATTTTGAGGGGATTTTAAAGGTGAAAATCCTAGTAGTAATTTGCCATCTCTTGCCATGTAATTTGCCAGATTGATTCTCTCTTACACCATGTGACAATGTCATTTTTTTACGGGCACAAACATTCTTCTGCTTACAGAACAACAGACTTTAAAATCAATTTCCTTTCATTAAGCAATCTTTTGAAGGTGACCAAGAACATCAATAGCAAGTTTTGTCCCGATGGAACAGCTTTTAAGCTGCAGCATCGCAGATTATTTTGTAATTACTTTGACAGGGGATCCGAGTTTTGACCTACCTCTAACTCACTTCAGTTTAGAGGTATCAATTGGAGTGAATTTAGCTATATCCCATCACAAGGCCAAGTCTTGTACACATTACGTTACAAACAGGAATTACTTTGTCAGCTTCTGCAGCACTTGCTCGCACTCCTGCTTCTTCTGGGCCAGCTGCTCCTCGTAGGGCACGTTCCACAGCGGGGTCACCACATCCGCGATCCGCTTGCTCAGAGACTCCTCTCCGGAGGGAGCCGGACGCTTCGCCTCTCCCTGCTCCGAATCCTCTTCTTGTTTCCTTTTCTTGGCGATGGGGTCGGCTTTGGGCTTGGCCAGGCGCACGCTGAGGTGGCGGCTCTTCCAGAGCGCGCCGTGCAGCACCCGCATGGCCTTGTCCCGCTCCTCCTCGCTCTTGAACGTCACGAAGGCGAACGTCTGCTTCCCGAAGAGTTTTATCTTGTGAGGATTGAGCCCGTACTTGGCAAGGAACTTTTTCACATCATTAAACCCAATGTATTTGGGCAGGTTCTGTATCTCTACTTTATAGATCTCGGAGGTGAACAAGTCTCCCTTAATGTATCTGTACACATCGGGGCTCTCCGCGGGGTCTTCCCCGGCCTGGCTGTCCGGCTCAGCGCCATCTCCAGCCTCCGCCACAGGAGCCGTGTCGCGCTCGGGGTCGCAGCGCTCGCCTTCCTCCGCCATGGCCCCGCCAGCCCCTCAGCCACCCCGCGCACCTCCCGGGGCGGAGCCGTAGCCTCACGGGGACGGGCCTCCCGGGACGGACCGCTGCGAGAATGACGGCAGAGGAACGATCTGGTTGTTTTTTAAGCGCTGCCCCTCAGCGCTGCCGCTCCTCGCGCCCGGGAACACTCGCGGCCCTTAAACACATCAAAAACAGCAGCTCACACATCACCCCTTCCCTCACGCGGGCGCCATGTTGGGCCGGGCTGCGCGCGGTCGCCGCCATGGCGCGGGGGGCGATGGGAAAAGCGCCTGGGAAACGGGACAACAAAAACGCGTCTCGGGGGGCGGGAGGGGCCGCGCCGGCGGTCGGTGCCGGGGCTCGGTGACACGGCCGGCACCGGGGCAGATTCCGGGGACCCGCAGAGGGATCGGTGCGGCGGGGCCGGGGCGGGCAGTGCTCTGCCCGTGCCGGGGGCGGGGCGCGAGCGCGGGGCTGAGGGGGAGCGGGCGTTTCCCATCGTGCCCTGCGGCGGCGCGGCGCGGGCTGCGGGAATGAGGTAAAGGCGGGCGGGGCGCGCGGCAGGAAGCGGCGAGCGGAGCGCGGCGACCGGGCCCATGGCGGACACCGCGGTGAGGGGCGGCCGGGCCGGGCTGGGTCGGGAAGGGAGCGGCGGGGGGGACAGGGCGGCAGCGAGGGCCGGGGCGCGAGAGTAACGGAAACAGGTGGGGCCCGGGCGGGGGGGCTGAGGCGGGCGGGGGAGCCGAGGTCGGGCAGGGCCCGCGGGGGGACGGACGCTGGGCCTTGCTGGGGGCCGGAGCGGCCGCGCCCGCGGGGCCGGGGGTTTGCGGCCGCTCCGGGCACGTGTGGCCGCTCGGGCCGGCCCCTCCACCCGCCTCGGCCGTTCCCCGGCATCAGGGAGCCCGAGCGACGCGGGATCTTTGGGGTGGTCCTTCTCCCCGGTTCCCTCCTTTCTTCTGCTCCTCTCTCCGCCCCTCCCCCGGTGCTGCTGGCCGGACCCCTCGTGCCTCAGCACTTCCCCACGTGCTTCATATCGCGGCAGGGCGGGATCGGATCGTGATAACGGGATCCACGTTCTCGCATGTGGCTGCTGCGAATTGTGCGTTTCTCATGGTCTGTGTAATTAATTGCTCAGGCGCAGAACGCATGATGATTTACCAGGCGGTATGTGCTACTTACACAGGAGGAGACAATGTATAAAAGTTTGGCTAAGGTTTCTTTTCCTGTTTTTTGGAAGCAGATGTGATGTAACGCCTTTCTCGCTTTTTTCCCCATGCTGGAGCACTGGGGACATAAAACTGGCTATAGCCTGTGTGACGTTGTTGATACAACTAGATTTTATTTTGCAACGTTTTTCACCTAATTTTCCCTCGCCCCCTCTTTTTCTTTTGTTTACTATTTAGTAAAAATAAACTGCTTCATTTCTGTTGCTTTTTGCACACGTGGTGTATACCAGCTCTGTAAAGGACACTGAATAGAGCCTGTAAGAGTGGACTGCCATTTGTAAAGTAAAGATATTATTTAAATGTCTTCTATGTGTAGACTGTTTTTCCTTTCTGTTACTCGAGCAGCAATAAAAAAACCCAAACCCAAATCAGTTCCCTTGACCTGAGATAACTGTTTTGTGGCTTTGTTAAACTTGCATATGAATCTCCCTCCTAGGCTTGTGTGCTGAGTGCTTCTGAGCAGTCCATATGTATGAAGTACTAAAGATGTTTATCATTTACCTACTACTCACATAGTAAAAAAACATTCTTAAGCTTAATGAATGCTCAGACAGATTCTTAAAGAACTTAAGTAGGAAGTATTATTTTGGCCATTTACCTAAAGTTCCTTGAGGAGTCTTAAAGCAAGAAACTTAAATTACTTCATGGGTGTTACAGCTGTGCCTCAGAATATCTTTGACTGTGGGTGATTCTAATACATAAGACAGAATGATGAACTCAGGATGCAGTGTGTCCCTTAAGCTGGGTTAGGTGGTTGCTTTGATGTTGAGTGGGTTTTTTTCTAATTATCTCATTAATAGTGAGTCATTAGACACTAAGAAATAGTAGGGCTTTAGTAGCATAAAACACATTATGTAGAAGAGATTGCTGAAGAAATTATTTTTCCATAACCAAGAGCTATTGCTCCAAGGCTAAGCCTCTGCACAGTTCATGAGTGCTAGGATTAAAACACCTAGCACTGCATGAGCACCTTTTTGTTTCATAGTGTAGTCATATGTTGACTTGAAAGTCATTTGTTTTCAGGTATAATCATATTTCTGTACTATTACAGGGCATTTCAGTTACTAAGATCTAGTTGCTGACAAGTCTTAAATGTTTTAAACACATATGAGTATGTCAGGGTTTGGGTACATGGCAAGTTTGTGTTTTCTTTGTTTCTCCTCAGGAAGCACACGAGGAGCACGATACTTCTACTGAAAATGCAGATGATTCTAACCACGATCCTCAGTTTGAACCCATAGTTTCCCTTCCAGAGCAAGAAATAAAAACTCTGGAAGAGGATGAGGAAGAACTCTTTAAGATGTGAGTAGAATATTTCTATTACTTGAGTGATCATTAGGCTTAAACTTGACTGTGTTTTTAAACAGCTGCATAACTTGTAGCAATCTCTGTATGAAGGGATAGTTAACTTGGTCTGCATTGTGGTGGCAGAGATTGAGTGGGGGGATGATTGATGTTGCCCCAAGAAGATGAAGTCTGGAACCATAGAAGGGAGCTGATAGTAATTAAAGCAAGTGATAGTATGAATCTGACTTTAGCATTGTTTAGCATAAAAGAAAACAACAACTTAGGTAAGAATTACTGAAACTGTGATCACAGAATGGGAAATAAGTGTCTTGGGAGGAAGGAAATGAGATGTATGTGGTGTTGCTGCTATTCATCCCTGGGTAAAGGGTGATGTACAAGGTACTGAAATAATAAAAGCAACAGCTGCAGTACAGTGTAGGGGCATTTGTGGCAGTTCTTGTCTGTTGTCTTCAACACACTTTATCCTTGCATTATGCTTATTGTTAGATCAGGATAGCTTGATCTGCCTGAAGAAAAATGTAACCTAAAGGCTTAAGAAGTGTTTTGAATTTGATCCCTGATGTGCTTGCTTCAAATAGGTTTAAAACAATTCTACTTTTACTTAGTAAATCACAGAATAGTATTACTCATCTGGAAGAGAGATTTGAGTTCTCCTCTTACAGATTCTGGTAATAACTAAAGTGATGGCCAGTTTCTGACAGCTGTTATGGTGAACTCTGGCTATAGCAAAACCTATTAATTAGCTACTTGAATTTAAAAGGTTGCCCACACCAAATATATTTATCATCCCTTAAGAGTGTCCAGAACCTGTGGAATTTTAGTACAGTTATTATATAATTACTAAATTTTTACTACTAGATTTTAATTTATCATAGAAGTTTCTAAATGTGTATGTTGAAGTAGAACAGAAAATCTTATAAAAGGAATTGTTTTCTTCTTGTGTATGGCTTTTAAAAAGAACTGTGCTGTTGTGTCAGGTGTAGTATTTTAATAAATGTTTTAATACATGCAGGCTAATGAAATTTTCTGTTCTTCAAGGCGAGCGAAGCTGTTCCGGTTCGCATCTGAGAATGATCTTCCAGAATGGAAAGAACGAGGAACTGGTGATGTGAAACTCCTGAAACACAAGGAGAAGGGAACAATTCGCCTCCTCATGAGGAGGGATAAAACCCTAAAAATCTGTGCAAACCATTACAGTATGTTATACATTGCTATACTTATTCTTGATTTAAAAAATAAGCTTGTAGGATTTAATTATGGTTGTCCCTTGCTCTTCATACAAGGCTTCAGGCATCAAAAACCATGAGGGGTTATTTTTATTAATAGAATTACTGGCTTAAGGTTTCTTTTTCCTTTGGAATCTGATAGTGCTGTAAGACTAAAGTCACTTTAAAATTTAGCTGTGATAGACAGGCATTACGTGATTGCTTCCAGTGTGTGTGTGTGGTTTATTTTAATGATTGATAGAGTGTAGAATATGTAGGCCTTCCTACTGGTTGGAATAAGAATTTAATGTATGCTGGCTTGCTTTTGTAAAAGAGTGAGAAAAAACATGATGTAATAATTTACTACTTGGAGCTAGATGTTCCAATTTCTAAAATCAATCCTTAACCATCAGAAAACAGAGACTGAGGAGCTAAGCAAATCTGAGTCTGCCTTTCTCTGTGAAATAAATGTGTTATATTGGGCTGACTCATTCAAAAAAGAATCCTCTTTGAATTAAAAAAACGTGAAAGAGCAAGACAGACTTGAAAGTCAGCACCACTTCCAACAAGCAGACTAATTTGGTGATACTCAGATTTTTATATGAGGAGTCTGTAGTGTTCTGTGGAGTTAAACTTAATTTAGATAACTTGAAATAAGAAGTAGCATAATGCAAACCTCAGTAATGCTTGTTTTCTTGGGTAGATCCCTTCAGAAATCAAACTGTTCAGAGGACACAGGTGTTTAGTAAATGAAATGGCAAATATGAAAGCAGTGCAGCCAACAACCAGCAGGAATAAACCTTTTGTTTAGGGAAATAAATGTTGCACATAGCAAAACAGAATTGATGAATATATAGTATTCATGTCAAAAGCTGTTTGGGGTTTTTTTTCCTGGAAAAGCTGTTCCCCATATATATTTGTTTATTGAATTTATGCTGACTCACAGCCAGACAAAAGGACTCTCTTCATTTTTGCAAAGCATTAAATTGAGCAAAACATATTTTGATCTTTAGATGTAAAAAAATGCTGGGAAGGGTGTAGACTCTTCAGATTTCTCCAGAACTAGACACGGCCCAAGGAGAAAAAAAATGCCCTGCTTACACTTTGCATGTCTGTAATGTACAAAGTCTTAAGGTACTGTGGGAAGGAACATTTCAACTTCTCCAGTCAGGTGAGGTAACTGCAGTGTCTTGGAGGGAAAGGGCCCCATTTACTGAGAGGAAACAAACAGATTGAAAAGACGCAGTGTATGCTTTGCGGAATTCTGTAATATCTTGTAGAGCTTTAAACTGACAAGAGGCATAATTAACCTGATGACTAATTGAAAGAACAGTGCTTTTTAAAAGTAATTTTGGTAATAGTTTTGGTCCGCAGAAGAAGAACGAATGTTGTTTGTCTGTCTGAATGCCTTTTCCTCCTCAATCATTTGCCTGTACTTCAGAGCTGTGCTCAGTGACTGCATCTCTTAGTATCATAGTCATCTGTTTTAAACAAAAATTGAATCCAACTCTTTTTCCTAACAGTAGTGAATCCAGTATCCTCTCACTCAGTAATGGCCTTGCATCATTTTATTTGACGATGTAAGGAAAAATATATTTGGGTACCATTGTCTTGTATTTACCCCAGAATAATTCTGTGTCAAGTGCTTTACGTAACCATCGCAGCATGTTGTCACTGAGATTTATGGAGGCTGGTGTGGAAAACGTTTACTATTGTGCTCTGTACATCTTTTAATGCTTTCCTTTCAGTCACACCCTTAATGGAGCTGAAGCCTAACGCTGGGAGCGACAGGGCATGGGTCTGGAATACACATGCTGACTTTGCAGATGAATGCCCCAAGCCCGAACTTCTGGCAATCCGATTTCTAAACGCAGAGAGTGAGTGGACTGGCACTGAACTTACACTGATTGCAGACTGTTATGTTACCCTGCTTGTCTAAATGCTGCTCTAAACCATTGTTGATCTGCTGTATCTCACCCCTGCATGGTAGTGTTGGCTAATTAATTTTTATCTGGGAGAAGTCTGTTAATCACTTAACCATATCTGTTGACAAATAGTGTAGTAATTGGGTCTGCAGTAATATTTGTACAGTTTCTGCCCTAGGCACTTTTTTAACCTAAGCCATTTCATGTAAGTGCAATGCCAGTTAGAATAAAACTAAAGGCACTTAAGAGACTGACACACAGCTTACTTCAGGTGCTCAGTTGTAGTTAAGATAGGATTTCCTTGTTTCTAATGCAAAAATCTAGACCTGATATTTCTGGTCCATCTGCATTAGCAGAATATCTGGGTTGATTTTTTTTTTTTTTTTTTTTAAATGAAGTATGTAGTATCTTCTTTGTTTTGATTAAATGGAACCCTCAGTGAAAAGTGCTAGTCAGACCCATCATACCAGTTGGTCAGTTTTTCTGGAGTGACTACACTGAGTACCAGAACAGCAAGTCCAGTAATGGATCAGCTAGGATTAAATCAAAAAGCATTTGGGGGCAGGGGAGGTTTATGTTGTTCTGTTTTGCTGTTGGTTTGGTTTTTTTTTTTTTTTTAAAAGAAGCAAAATGAAGAAGTGTTGCATTTCTTGCTTTACAGTTTGCCACAGAAGTTTAGTGTGGTAGCCTCCTTTTCTCCCTACATGCTAGGTGGACCATAAAGTGGTTGTGTATTTTAAAACTTCATGGATTTGACTATATCAGGAAAGAAGTCAGTATGTCTTGCCTTTTTCCTTTGCCTTAAGGCTCCAATGTCATATTGTTTAGCCAAACAAACCTTTCTGGTCCACCTGCTTAGTGCTTGCTTCATGATCAAGTAGGAAATGAAAGGGTAACTATTTGCTCATCTCTGAAAAGTCTTTCCCTCTTTGTGGTAGAGGCTGTTCAGCTTATTGAATGTTCTGTCTTGAGGGAGTAGTCCTTTCTTCCTGTTTGCCCTTTGCAGTACTGACTAAGCACATGACAGGTGAACAGACCTAAGTTTGTCCTTCAGGTGTCTCCTGTTTGAGATGCTTGAAAAGGAATCGATACAGACGCTTCCCGGACTAGTTGCAAAGTGCCTTCAGAATTCCTGTTGGGCAACAGTGACCTCCTGTGGTCAGCCAGCCCAGCCTGGGATACCAGGCTAGTACCACCTTGGTCGTTCTGGAAGCTCCTTGCCCAATCTCTTGATCTAATTATTTGTGTAGAGACATCATTGGAATTTGATCAGCTGCTTGGAATGGTTGTTGAATCGAGTGGTGGCTTAGGCAAATGTAATGAAGATTATGCATTGTTGGCTCTTGTAGTGAGGAGTAGCCCTCAGGTAAAGTCTGAATGCTGTACTGGTGGAACAGGCATTATCTTCCTTTGCTGATGCTGAGAACCCCAGTTCTGGTCAGGTTGTGGAAAACTCTTAGGGTGTAACATAGCTGGCAAGGATAGCAGTTCAAAGCTAATCTTCAGTCCCTTGCATACAGATAGTTGTATTAGCAGTCTCTGACATCATATTCCTGTTCCTTTAGGCTACAGACAGCTGGGAGTTGCAATAACTACAAAAACAGCTCCTGCTGGCTTTACATTTTGAATATTTTGCAAAATAAGCTGCTTTAGTAAACTTGCTGAAGAAGATGAATTGCCTTCACCATGTGATTGAAGAATTTTGCATCTTGTATGATTTACTAGATTACTTTTAAATCCCTACAAATTTTGTTTACACAAAGCTTCTCCTGGGGTTTCTTTCTTCAAGATTAGAAGCATTCAGTGTTGTGAGGCTGTAAAAGTAACAAAAAAATATTTTCTCTTCACTGAAACAGATGCACAGAAATTCAAGGCAAAATTTGAAGAATGCAGGAATGAAGTAGGCAAGACAGCAAAGAAAGGTAAGGCAGTCTCAGTGTACTCAGTGCCACACTTCTGAGCTGTGTCAGTGGTTACAGTACCCTGGAGTGCCATGTTCCAGCAGACTCACTCTGTGCTGAACTGCAGCCTTCAGTTCAGGTGCTTTTCTGTCTGCAAGAGTAAGAGCTCACAGGAGCGACGATGGCCTTCTTTCCTGTAGAAGGCTGTTACAGTTGCTGCTGGGACATCCTTGCTTTGGAAAGGCTGCCAAGGAAGTATTTATGACTTATTGCACACAAATGAACTGTGAACACTGCAACCCCAGTGCTCTTTCTTCCTTCCAGGTCCCTTTGCCAAATTTCACAAGTGTATAATCATGCAAGTATATTTAATGTTTTTTATAGTTGTTCATGTGTGTGAGGTTGTTCACAAGTCTCTGATAGATTATTGCACCTCCTTTTAGAATTGCCTGTGTGACAAGGTATCTCACCATGTACATATAATAAACATTTCCATCTTTCCTAAGTACAGACTACCAGTGGTCTGAAGTCAGCATTCTTCAAGATATTTAGATTGGAGTTTTCCAGTCTTAGGAATTCCTATTCCCCAATTTCAAGCTGGGGAACTTGACTTTGCTTTTTTTGGTTAAGATGACAAGAAGCTAAGCACTTGTTTGGATATTTTATTGGTAGCAGCACAGCTGGCCAGATGTTACACATTCCTCAGTCCCTGTGATTCAGCCCTCACGTAGTGATTAACATATACGAGTGGTGTTTCTTGAATTCTGACATCTGAAGTAATTACTAGAGGAAAAGAAATGGAATGAGTCACTCCAGTGGTCAGTGAAGAATATCTTTATTTTTGTCCAATACCAGCTGTCTCTCCCCACTCCCCTTACCCTCTATTTCTTTATTCTTTCTAACAGGAAAATCCATTACTGCCTGTATGTAACACTTTTCCTAACCAATCTTTTAGCAGGCACAGAAAAAAATGATAGTGCTGATAAAGTTGCTGAAAAACTAGAAGAGCTTTCTGTAAAGGAAGAGAGCAGAGAATCTGAGAAGAAAGAGACCAAGGAAAAAACAGAAGAAAAGCAATAAAATCATCTGGGCCTTGCAGTTTTTCCTTTACTTTTTTCTTTTTTTATTATTTTCCTTTTTTTGGGGGGCTTTTTTGGTTGGTTATTTTTTTTAATTTTTACAAGGGACTTTATATGGAACTGAATTCAACATTCACATTGTTTTTTCGAAGCTTTTGCCCTTTGGAAGGTGTCTTCAGAAAAATTCATTCCCCAGTCATGAAAATGTACTGTGCTAATTTTCTTTTCCATAGTGGAAACACTTATTTATAGTCATCCAAAAGAGTGAATAAAGCAAACTTGAAAACAGCATCAGGGGACAGAACAGAGTTTTCTGTATACTGTAAAGGCTTATGAATACACTTGTTTAATTGAACTACATATCATCATTCCTGTGGATTAAGTAGGTTAACAGACTTTGTCAGCAGGGAAGATTAGGATTGCATTTGTGTTTCTTCTGTGGCTTCTAAACTGTAATCTTAACAAACCTTTCACACCTGCTGCTGTGCGTACCTGAGCAGGGAATGTGCCTGTGCTTCTTGAAACACAGCAGACTTCTGGAATCAGGCAGTAAGAGCATTCCTGGCACACTGCTGATGATCCATCAGACAGTGAAAAGCAAGGTGGGGGACAAAATGTATTATGTCAGATTTGAGAAGCATTTTCCTCTTACAAAACAAAATCTGTGCTTCCCCCCTGCCCCAAATTTGTTAACAGTGCAAAGGCTTGATTCTAGCAGCCAGTTCCTGCTGTTGTCCCAGATCTTCCATGGTGCTGCTTGCTGGCTGAAGGCAGCAGCCTGTTAGGCTGAGGTGTATGCAAAGGAATCTGAGCTGTTCTGAGTACCTTCCTGTGAGATTCCCCTTGCCAGTATATGGTTGTAGTCTCAAGAATGCACAGGTCTAAAATGTATAAGCTCTTTTTCCCAGGGCTTTGGAGCTCATGCTGTTTGTAAAAACTGGAGGAGTTTTGAACTCAGATGCTTGGTAGGGAGGCTGTCCCTCTTGGAGAGCAGCAGTCTGGAATTCACTTTGGAAAACTTAATTATGGTGCAGATGCTTGAGGGACACCCTCCTTGCCAGAATGGGCAAATTGGTCAAATCTCTTCCCTGCAAATGTTTTTTGTTTATCCAATTTCAAATTAGTGCTAGAGAGTAAGAAAATAAACTATAGTAAGCAATAAAATCAACACAATTAAGTCTGATAGATAAATTGAATTTTGTTGTTAAACACTAATACAAGGATTGTGTTAGGATAGAGATGAAATTTTATAATAGTTTCCAAAATAATTATGAAAACTGGACAAAACTTGCTAAACTGTAAGACTGAATGATGATAACATGGGATTGCAAGACCTTTTTGTCTTCATAGAGAGACTTAACTCTGTTGGATTCTGCAGTTTACCTGAAGAAAATATATTTTTAAATAATAAATCACGTCTTTCTTCTTAGCACTGCCTTTTGATGCTACAGTGAACGAGTCTTAAATCTGGAACTGTAATTAAGGTACTCACTTCATTCAAACAAAAGAATTCCTTTGGTGTTTTGCACGTTCCCCTTCAACTACAGCAGATATCAGAAGTCTGTTAATTAACAAAGATGGTTGAAAGGCAAAATAAAATGCTCTTTAGTGTTTCTGGTTTGGAAATAACAAGATAAAGCTATTTTGAAGTATTTAACATTTGAATGTAAAAGCCAAATCTTTATCCATGAATCACTGTAAATGATCTGATAATGTCAAACTGTGTCTAAATTGATAGAAATGACTTAAAAATTTCAAAATAAACTTAAATTTTCATTTAAAGGATTTGCTTTTTATTTTGAGAACTGTTACTGGGAATGCATTTTTAGTCTGCAGGGGCAAAGTGATGAAGACAGCAAAATGGGTGAGTTGCATTTCACTGTCAAACATTGTACAGAAGAGGGGGGACAGCACTTGAATGACTCAATTTGTCTTTAATATTAGTTATTGATGATTCCTGCTTCATGTTATTACCCTCTATTCTTCCCCTCTTACTTCAGCATGCTTAAATGACTTCAGGACATTTCCATTCCTGTTTAGGTTAACTGATCTGTGTTTACACTTCATGGATTGCAACCGTCCTTGCAAGTCTGCAGTCTCAAAGAGCAACATTAAGAGAGACCACTCAGTAAAATAATTTCTCTGGGTAACATTTGGCTGAAGAATGTTTTAGTCCTCTAAACTAAAGGATGGTCAGTCAATGTTCTGATCACTTTAGTTGTTCTACACATTAAAAAGCAGTAAGTATTTTTAAAATTATCTCAGTGAAATAAGGCTTGTTTTTTTGTGCAAGTCATTTTAATGGTTAAGCTTTTCTGTAGGTAAAGTAGACTGCCACGTAAAGATTTTTAAGAAGTTTTAATCCATTTTTTATAAAGAAGGAAAATACAACAGGGTTAGTAAAGCATTGTTGGGTGTTAAAAGTCTGCAATTTGTACAATTTTTATGCTTGCTTCAGGTTTAGAAAGATGCTGTATAGCCAGGCTTAGTGACCCAGCCTTTGGTGGTACAAATGGTTATGTGTGCATGTTCTGAATGGATGAATGTCTGAGGACTCCTGAGGGATGAATTCAAGCATCAAAATAGTATCTTGCAGAGTTTCAGCAGCTTCATTTAAAGTAATATTTCATTCTAGAGGAGGAGAATTGCACTTAACTAATGGTTTTAAACAGGATGGTTAGTGAATCTTTAAAGCTGGAGGCCTACCTCATTCTGATGTGGTTTTTTTTGTGGGGATCATTTAGGAATCAGTCTACAGTTACCAAAGTCTCATAGTAAATGCAACTTGACATGCTCCATCACTGCTGTTGGGAAATACACAGATCTGTTCTGAGCAAATGCCATTCCATGAAAAATACCTGTTGGAATCATCTAGAAAAATTTGTGGTATATCTATTAAGGCTACTGAAAAGTCATTATTAGGCAATAATTTCTTGATTTGTCTGGTAAGAAATGAGCAACTAAATTAAAATAGTCATAATAAAGTTCCAGTGGGTAACTTACTAGGCCTGGCTTGTACCCAGAACTGTCTGGCCCTTGCTTGGACTTTCTGGCAGCATTGTGCAGCACAACATGATCCAGATGTCTCTGTTCTGAGCACTGTAAATCTGAGGGGAAAAACAGCTTTTATTAAACAACAAATTGGTGATCCTCGAAGGTTCTTCCAGTGACCCTGAACAGTTTGCAGATCACCAATACTACGTGGGCTGGCAACTACATTTGTTGTAGTAAGAAAATGCAGTAAGAAAAATGCAATTATTTATTGTGGTCACCATTTAATGGCAACAGCAAATATGAGCTAGGAGTTAACTTGCAAGTGACCAATAAAATATTCCAGGTATTTTCAGTACTTTCAAGTGTGGAAAAGAATTTTCTTAATCACGTAGCTAGGATTTCCAGCTAAAATTAGTGCTGTGACTTGATATGAAAATTGCATGGCTTTCTTGATTCTTGCTCTGTTGTGAGTTTCCTTTCATCTTACCAACTCCGAGAGGGGTACCCCGCCATATGGCTCCAGCACAGCTCCTGTGGTTGGCCCTTCCTCCTTTGGGGTAAAACCTCAGAGGAAAATCTTGCAAGAAGACATGCAATTACTAGCCACACTCTGCCAGATTATTTTTAGATTGTTCTTTGTAGCTGTGTTTGTTCTTTGTCATTAAATGTTTCCCTAACTCATGCTGCCATTGCTGTTTATCTCAGTGCTGCCAAAATCTTCTGGCACGCTAAAAAGGTAGTGTGAATCCAGAAACTGCAGACCTTGAAATAAAGGTGTTCCAGGAGAGCAATTCTGAGCCATGCCTGTTCTGCTTTAGTCAAGTGCTCCTCAGACATCCTCGGTGTTTGACAGGTAAAGTCATCTGACTGCTTTAAATATACTTGGCTTGTAATAACGAGATTGAGTGTTGCTCAGCAGTGCTTTGTGCTGGCTTGAAAACAGAGCGTTCTTGAGGACTGGAGTGTTGGTGGGAAGGAAATGAGGTGAACTGTGGGAACTGTTGGATACAGAATTACAGAAAATTACTGCTTTCTGATAGGTAATCTACAATGTGCACCAGAAAAAAGTAATCCCAAAGCCCAGTTCAGCATAACACTGCAGCCTTGTAACATGGAATGTCTCAGCCCTCTTGGAAATACTGGCTCTGCATGACTGCACAGCACAGGTGTCGTGATCCACGGGATAATTGTGCAGCCCAAATCACTGGCACAGTGATCTTCAAGATCAGTTCAGTTTGGAGATGCACCTCTTGTTGCTATGAAAGGTACAATTCTTTGTGTCCTGATAACTCAGTTATCTTCAGTCTCCCTCTAGAGAAGTGTTGCGTGATTGGGATATTAAAAAAGCCCAAGTTGCTTGTTGCTGAGAGCCTCCTTTCAGAACAAGAATGGCTCAAAAGATTGGCCCAACAAATGGGGGCTGATATAGTGAGACTAGATCAGCATCAGTGTGTCAGTGATGAAGGGAAAACCATTCTCAAGGCTGGAACAAGCAGAAGTGCTGAATCCTCCCTATTAGCAAAAGCTGTCTTTGAGAGGCAGACTTTCTAGAGAGGAAAGAATCCTTAGGGGAAACTACAATTGAAAATAATGAGGTGCAGAGGAGGCATAGTCTCCTTAAGAATAACTCCTTTATTCACATGAGGGAATGTTACTGTCCCAGAAAGGCTTCATCTTTAAAAATAATGAAACTTAAATAAACCATCAAACTCCAGGTATGTATCTTAAAATGAACTTGTGTCTATTGCTTCCCAGCTCATGCTAGAAACTTGACAGGATGCTTTTGTGGCTCACCTAGAAAGGAAACTTGCAGGTAGGTCCATGCTAAAACTGTAGTGTGACTGTCAGTTGGCAGAGAACTTCTTTACTGTTTTTCAAGACCTAGGAAATGCTTTTGAGTAATTCTCATAGTGTCCAATACAGGATGCTGACCAAACTTCAAATGCAGTCTATAATAGTGCTTAGGATAAAATTTTTCAGATTGAAATAAAAATATCACTGGAAAACTAATCAGAGTTCTGTTTGCAACTAAAATTCTTCACCCAGACTGTTGCTTGAGTGGGAAGGAGGAAGACGATTAAACTGATGTAAGTGATGAAGTCACTGCTTTTTGTCAAGTAAGTGGTGCTAAACTACCTTGTGGCCCAGAGCATGAGGTGTGCTCCTGAAATGGACCTTCCAGCCCAGTTTTGTTGAAAAGGGACCCAGTTGGCTCCTTGGAGACCACTCAGCAATACACATCAGACCTGGTAAGTGAAGGTGATGGAGAGATTTGCTTCCCAGGTGTGCCTTTGATCTGATTTAACATGCTCATGTAGCTGCACCTGAAACCTTTCAGCTTAATATGCAGAGCCTGGTTCTGCATAAAATTGTTGACCTTTTGATTAGTTGCAAGGGGTTTGAGAATAATTAATTCCAATAAGCTGGCATGACAAGGAGTAGTGAAGCATAGGAAACATTCAGTCTCCCAAGCATGCAAAAATAACTAACTTTAGGTAGATGTTTTCCTTCCTGTTCCTTAAAAATCTAAGTCTGGAGATGATTTTAAGTTGCCTTCTGGCTTTAGTCCCTTTTGGGTAAGACCTTTTTTCTTTTTTTTTTGAAGCAGGGCAGTTGTTAGCAAAAGCTGAGATTTCACATAGCCATATGTCCTCAGGGCTGGAACTTGCTGGCTTTGCTTTTGTAAAAGCTGATGCTCAAAAACTGGGTTTTTGTCTGGATTGTGGGGTTTTTTTTTCTTTTTTTTTGCAAACTGTAATTGAGGGACCTTACAGATTTTTTTGTTGGGTTTTACTTGTTCTCCTTCTTAAGACTTCTAAGACTGTGGAACTAATCAAGTCTCTTAAAATGAGAAATGATAAATGTCCTTTCAGAACAGTACTGCAGTGTACGCCTTCTAGGGTAAGCTTGCTTTCAGCAACACGGAGCTGATGCTGCAAATGTGGCTTTTGTGTTAGGCAGGGGTTTACTTTATCTGCATGTTGGCAGCTGCAGAAGAGGGATTAGCTGAGAAAGAAAGCAGGAGGGAGGGAGCAAGATGCATGCAGCTCCTGGTCTTGATTTCTAAACTTCCGAGTGGCCTTGAATCCTTCTTCCCATCGGAGCGTTTCCTTGTGACAGGCGAGCTGCTGGGTGGTGCCCTCGAGTGTGAACAGAAGAGCCATTCACACACTGCTCTTGGGAAAGCCGATTCGGTGAACTTTCTGTTGTTACCTTAAATTACCTCTCCTGTCTGCGCCCTGATGCTAATGGTTAGATTTTAAAACAGCCAAGTACAGTATAATTTCAGTTATATTTGCACTCAGTTATGGATCTTGGAATCAGTTAAATTTGGCAGAGTGCAGCAGCTCCTTTAATTCTGTGCCTCTGGGTGCAGCAGAATGAAAAGCAAGGTTTATTCAAGAACTAGCAGGGCAGGATTCGCGTGCAGCCGGCCCTGTCCTGCAGGGCCCCGCCCGGAGCCGCTCCCTGCGGGGACCCCGGCGCGCTCCGCGGCTGCTGCGGCGGTGCCGTGTCCGCAGCCCCCTCCAGAGCCCCGCTGCACAGGGAGCTGCTGCGGGAGCTTCAGCGTCCCACACAGCGCCCTGTGCAGCTCAGTGCACGGACATTTTTCTTTTCGTGGGGGGAGGAGGGGTGTCTTGTAGAAAAGATAGAATTGGACCCTCTCGTCCGCAGGGGCTGCCTCGCTCCGGGAGGCCCGAGCGGCGATGGCTCGGCCGCTCCGGGGGCTGTGGCTGCCCGGAACGGCCGCCCCTCCGCGGGGCCGTGCTGCCTGCCCGCCCCGCTCCCGTCTCCCCGCAGCGCTACCTTAAGGGGCTGGTTGACATCAGCCGAGTGGGCTGGGCGGTGTGGGTGGGATTTCCTGTGCTGGAGGTCAGCTGCTCCCGTCCCTCTGCCGTCCCTCCCAGCCGCCCGGGTCCCGCTCTCCCCGCGCCGGAGGGACCCGCATCCTCCCGGCTCCCTCCTCTCGGGTTGGATTTACATAGTGATGTGTAAACTACAGGATGCCCAGCAGCACTGGAAAGAGGTTTAAACCTACTAAATACATCCCGGTCTCCACAGCAGCTGCCTTATTAGTGGGTTCGACTACTTTATTTTTTGTTTTCACGTAAGTACCGCTCTGGCGGAGGGGGGGCCCGGGCTGGGGCCGCCCGGCCCGGCGGGGGGAGGCGGCCGGGCTTGACAGTCCTCCAGGCCCTGCCGCTGCTGGTCCCGCTCCCTGCCTGCCTCCTGCTATCCCTGCCCGGCTTTGGTTTGCAGAGGCTCACGATCTCTCCCTATCATAAAATGTGCCTGACAGTCAGATCCACCATTTCATGGCACGTAAAACCCCATCAGCCTCCCGCAGCTGCCGGCTGTGTGCATCAGAGATGCCCGAGCCCCGCAGCCCTTGTGCCCGTCCGTGCAGGGCTGGTGCACGGGAGGGAAATGCAGCCCCAGCCGCCCCGGTGCCGACAGGCGGGGATCCAGCCTGTGTCTCAGCTGGCCGGAGTCTCTGTGCTCCAGGGGGGAGAGCTGGCCTCTCCCGTCAATCTCTCGCGTGTCTCAGGGTTTATCCGGCACAGCCTTTTGAAGTGGAAGGAATCCTATTCTAAGCATTACAGATTTTACATATTTTTACGTAACTGTTCCTGAAAGCTTGAGGAGCTAATGAACAAATTTACATTTGCTTGAAGGAAAGACGAGGAAACTTTTGCCCTCTCTGTTTCCTCTTCTCTTATTCCCTTCTCCCTTAAATGCAGAATGGAGCCGTGGCTGTCGCCTTGCAGCCCTCCTGTAGTTATATTAATATGTGAGTGCTGTAGTGCTTCGGCTGTTTCCTTTCCATGCACTCGAGTTCTGGAGCTCGCTAACCCTTCCTGTGCGGGGGTAGCGGCACCCTCCCTGCAGAGGTGTCGGTATTTCCAGAGATGCTACAAAACTGTGCTCTGAAAGGAGCTTTGACTAAGCTGCCTTTGGGAAGGTGAAAACAGGGCTATTGCATATTAAGATTTATTATTTCACTTATTTTGGAACTCTGTTTTTCTTGTTTTGCCATTGCTATTTTTTAACCGAGCTCAGTGAAGCTGTTGGAAGCAGAAGGCTCTCTAAGAGTGGGAGTATGTCTGTGTCATTATCTTTTGTGGTTTGGCTGTGATATGATTCTCGATGTTTCAAAATGCTCGTCACTGGTATGGTAATCTCAATGTAGGATTTCAGAATAAAATGTAAATGTTGTTTTGTCTAACAGTTCCTTAAATCGGAACAGATTTTGACACTGAGTTTTGCTCTTGACTTAATGTGCCTTCATTCTTCCTTGCTTGTTTTCAATGCATTTGATATGAAGCAGGGATAAATCCTTTCAGGATATTACACTTTTTCAAGAACTGGTCAAGTCTCAAGAGCTAGTACAAGTATCAGCCTATCATTCATCATTTGGGCATCTAATTATAGTTTGGCGCTCACAGGCAAACACGGGACAGAAGTTGGCTTTTGTGATGAACTTGGTTGACAGTGGAGTGGTGAATATTTAATGGTTAAAAAAAAAAAGGGGCCTTAATGCCAGCATTTATTTTTCTGGCTGCTTGAGAAATGGATGTATGCTAAGGTTGTTTTGGAAGCTGTATATTTGCTTTTATATGATACTTCCAGTGTAGAGCTACAAATTGCTTAGTGATGTAAGACTTTCCTGGTAACAGAGTTACTGTTGAAACATCCTTTTGGCAGCAGGACATCAGCTGAGATGTTCGTTTTACAATTGGTACGAAGAAGCAATTGCCTTTAATCTATTACCCAATCTGAAGCTTCACTCTGCTCCCTCTGTTATCAGTGAATAATTACATGCAAAATGAAGTATTTTAAGGATCTCTCCATATTGTAACTTGGCCTATGTGTCTTGAAGTGTTAGTAAATTTTTTGAAGATTGTCCCAGACATACGTTCTGTGCTGCTGCCAAGTCTTGTGTGTAATAAAAGTAACACATAATTGAGCAACTGTTGTCAGGCAGAATCTGAAGTCATGTCCATTCAGAAATACTCAGATGAATTTGTATGGGATTGGTGTTGTTTTTCAAGCTGAGCAGTTTTAGTAAAATCTATCTTTGTTGTGGAATCAAAGCAAGCCATATGCATGAGATTAGTTTCTTTTGTGTGGTGGTGGGTTTTTTTCCCCTTTCCTGAGCATTTCCATTTTTTATCTTTTTCCACAGGTAATGTTTTGTCTCCTGAAGATCTTTTAATTGTGATATGTTATAAAAGGCTGAGATAGACCTGAATTTTCAGGTGTGTTGATTTGCACAGTTCGTTTGATGTTAGATAGAGCTCTGATATGCAGCAGTTGAAACACTGGCCTAAAATTGTTTTAAGCAGTGCTTTTGATACAATCCATGCTTGCTTGTCAGAGCACAGGAACTTAATCAGATGAAGATTTACATGCGTGTTTATTAATTTCTTATTTGTCATTAAGCTCTAAGGCTGCTGTGTCTGTTAATGAAGTGACCTGTGTATAAGTACATGAAACTGGTGATGGATAGATTCCTTTCAAATTTTGGGTGCAGATCACCTCAGTGAGATGTCAGGGATCTGAGGAACTTCAGTGCAATGGAATTGAATAACAGAGGATAATATATGCGGAAAAGTTGAATAATAACTATTTTTATACCACTTACTGAATAGAAAAAATAAGCTTTTTAGGGCACTGGAAACATTTCTGAGTAACACGTATGAAAACAGAGGCTCTGACTTGGCTTTTTCCCTAGACACGTTTGTGGGCTCATGCTGCACATTATGAGTGTCTTCTGCTGGATGAAAAGCTCTTTGAACTTGAAGGCCAGGGTTAGCTTTTTAGCAATGTGGTCTTTATTTTTAGCTTTTTTCCGAACACCTTTGCTAAAAAGCAGCACATAAAGAGTGTTTGAAATACACAGTGTCCGCTATTGGTTCATCGTAGTGCTGATCAGTGGTTCTGTTACACTTCAGGAAAATTCCATTTTAGATTCTCCTTTATTCTTTTTCCTCAGCTAAGCATTTAGGATTCACTGTATCACTGCTATATTTCTTCTGGTTTTATGAGGGGGAACTAAACTATTTAGCTATCAAGATTATTGCCTGGAAAGGCAACTAAATATTGCAGTTGTATTATCACAGGCTTTTAGCACTCCATGTGTGTTCCTTCAGTAATAAATACAGTGTCTGAGTAGGTGGTCTAATTTGTCACAGTGGGAGAGTAAACAAGCATTAACTCTAAACATTATGAAGGAACGTATCAATAACGTTGTATAGAATGATGAAGTTAATTTACTTATATGAGCAAATCACAGAGTAATGAAGGAAGAACTAATTCTTCATAACATAGCACAAATCCAATGATTCAGTTCTAGCAAACCTGAACCTATTTCTACCAAAATTATTTTTTCTTCATATTTCCAACAAGGCTTTTTGTTAGAGGTAACAATTTAACCTGTTTCAGTTTGGGCTCTTATGCCTTGGACTGCCAAGTGCTGTGATATAAACCTAAAGCTGTTCATTTAAAGACCCTGAGTTTCAAGAACTTGCCATCTTATTTTAGCTTCTGCAACTTCAGTATTAGCAGAGAATGCAGCTTAATTGTCAGCAAGCAGAATGTCACCTGTGAACAGTTGGAATCAGTGATCTAAAAGGATTTTTCCAACCTAAATGATTCTATAATTATTCTGGAGCTAAGAGTTCTCTTCACCTGCTTAAATTGGCTACTTACTGTAGGTGTTAGTGCTGAGAACTTCTGAGTTAGTTCATCAGCTGCAATGCCTGTGGCTGGAGATTACACAGCCAGCTGAAAGCATGGTTTTAAGGGGAAACTGTGGCTCATTTTAGTAAGGAGAAAAAAGCTCCTCATTCTCTCACTGAATATTGTAGGGCTGAAGTTTCTGATAAAATACCCATTTTCAGACTGTTTCCTGTAGCATGCAGCCTCTTGAGCATCTTTGAAATACAGCAGAAACATGTAATTCATAACAAAGGTCTAGGTGCCACTACTTCTTTGATATAATGATAGTAACACTGCTGTGTATTATTTCTTTAAATGGGATAATAAAATGGGTAATTTTCTGGGTGAAGTGAAAGCACAAATAAGGTGAGAACTCATTCAGTCAGTACTGAAAATGCGAACAACTTTGTTCTTAAGAGTCATAATGGGAGGTAATCATAGATATACACCACAGACATCTGCAATTGGCACTCTAATGCAGTCTGTGGCACAGGGAGTCTAATACCAATAACCTTCAGGAAACAATTGAGGAGTGATAAATTGGTGCAGAAGAGCAACTGAAGTTGAAGTCGCAGTAGGGATGGAAAGAAAATGGAGAAATAGGCTAAGCCTGTGCTGTTCAGATGGCAGAAGGAGGAAGAATGGCTGGTAGATTGTGCTCCATAGCAGGGCTGCTGGATTTACCTTAACAAGGAGGAAAGCTTGGCTTCAGTTAGTGAATATTTGAAGAAAAATTGGTGCTTCCCTCATGTTTGTATATCATGTTACTGCATTTAATGAACTAGAAAGACTCAGCATTTGTGTAGTTAGACATACATGAATCCAGATGCAGTTATGATACATTCACCTCTTAAATCATAAGCACTACCCCCTTCCTGCAGTTATCTGATCCTGTACTGGAGCAGCCTTAAATAAACAGGTAATAGCACTTTAAAGTTTAAAACTGTAGTAACCATCCTGGATGGTTAATGAAGATACAGTGATACGTGTACCTAGAGTTCTTGAACTGTCTATTAGATCTTTTCCTCCCATGTCTTGCATGTGTTCACAGACCAAAAAGGGAAAAATAGAGTCTGCTGTTTTCACTTGGGTTTGTTTAGTCACTAGCAAAGGCCAAGCTAATAGGAGATCATCTTTGCTTTAGTAAATTTGATTTGTATCCAGAGATGTTTTCCTTGCCTAAAGTATTTAGTTCCAGATGTGCAGATGTTCACTTCTGCCAGTTCAGTATTATGATTTCAGTTAGAACAAATGATAAAATGAGATTCAAAATGTATATTACAGATGTTACGGAGTTTCATCTGTAGCACAGGTGTTTTCTATACCAGCCTAGAGAAAATAGAACTGAATGCAGAGAAGTTGATGCACAACATCTACTTATTTAAAGATAAAATTGTAGCTCAGATTGTTTTATCTTGATATGCTGCTGGACAGCCTGGAATTCTGCCTTAAGAGTGTGGTCTTACATCCTTCTTACGGTTTGGCTTCTGCCTGATAACTTGCTGAAGGCTGCTTGTGGATTTGGGAGAGCTCTGGTGGCAATTGCTTGTGCTGTGTGATGCCAGAAGTTCCAGGTGTGCTGTGGTGAATGTGAGAGCACATGGAAACATTCCACAAATCCACATTCCCCATCCTAAATGGATGCTCATATCAGATATCCCTGGCATTCTGAAAGCTCTGGAGCACAAAGCTCCTCTGCCTTGCCTGTTTCTAGCCGTGCTAGAGATCCATTTGATAGTGGCAATGCTAATTACAAAACCGAACAAATTCTCCCATCCTTGAACATTCTTTCCACACCATTCTTCACTACCTGGAGTATTAATGTATTTATGTTTCTTCTTTTTTTTTTGTTTTGTTTTGTTTTGTTTTTTTGTTTGTTTGGGGTTTTTTTGTTTGTTTGTTTTCCGTATGCCAAGCCAAGAAATTGCTGGAACTGATAGGAAGCAGCTTCTCCGACAGCCATGCAGATGATACTGTACAGGGGAAAAGAATGTGCAAAAAAGTGTGCATCAGTTTAATCAGGTGAATTTTAAAAGTGTCTTCACAGTCACATAGTGATTTCAAGCAGTGCAGTCTGGCCTCCTGAGATACCTTTACATTTTCCATGTTAAATGCATCTTTAATGGCAGGTTTTTCCTGTCCCCTCTACCTGCAATCCAGAAGAGGTAATGCTTGCCTGGTTGACCTGAGTCATCTCAGTTGTCATGTCTGTAAGCTTCTGAAGAATATTTACTTTTGTTATGACAAAGAAATGTCCTTTTAAGCCATGGCAATTTCACCTTGCTACAAAATTTTTGGAAACAGAATCTAGACAAACTTGTCATGCAAGATAAGACAGGCAGTCTCAACAGGAAAATATATTTAACTGAGGTGTGAAAAGGTTTTGGTTTTTTGGTCTTTTTAGATGTTCTAAAAAACCTCAGTTTTACTACTTTTAACTATGATCTCTGCTTCTCAGGGGAACAGCAAAGTTGGCAATATTGGACATTTCTGTGAGCTATTAAAATCCATTCCTTTAGAAAAAAAACCCTGATATTTATTATCAGTGGGAATATTTTTTTCTCCCTGTAGTTTGAGAAAGTAAAAAGGAGAATCATGTTTGTTGAGGGCAGTAAATGGCTACACATGTTCAGCTGTGGATGCAGAGATTTCTGCAGCCACTGCAGTGACATTTCAGTGCTCACTGTAGATCCAGTCTGAAAAAGGCAGAAGAGCTACTGGAATGGAAGTTATTGCTGTACATGGGCTACAGCTGTAGTCAGTGTGTGATTTATGCCAGTAGCAACCTCCTTTCTATTTTTCCTAATAAGCAGAGATTAAGGTCATATGGAAATAGGAATGAGAGTGTCTCAATTAGATCAGGGTGGGCCTCTCAGCCTTTGTACAAGAATATACAAGCAATTTTTCTTTTTTTTTTATCTAAAGTCCTTTTCAAGATGCTAATTTAAATACTGTGCTTGTTTGTCCAAGAATGCCACATGTGTATCCTTTTATAAATAGAAACAATCTCTACAAGATTGTTCAAGCTCAATTGGTTTGTTAGTAATGTAAACTAAGGAATGTTATTGCTGAAAACACAAAATTTAAATTGAGAGATAAATACATGTGGTGACCATGGAGATCTGATTTTTGAGCTTCATTACCTGGGATAGTTGCTAATTATACACATAACATTATTGTGTAAACAACTTATTCTGCTGCTACCTGATTCTCAGCTGAAATCAGCTGTAGGAAAAGCTACGTCCCCCTGTGGTGTGGGGATCTCTGAGGGACCTGTGAGAGATTACCTGGAACAGATTTTCTGTGCTCACTTAGTGTATAAGCTACAAGGAAATTTTTCAAGGCCAGCAAAGGGAAACCATGAGCTTTGTTCAGTTTGCATTGGAAGATGTCTGAAATATAGCAATAAAGTGGTGTAAGCCAATTTAGAGCATGAAGGAGATGCACACTGGAGTGGGGGAGAAGTATTGTAAAAGCTACATGAGCTACACTTGTGTAATCAGTGCAGAAGTGGGACACTGATTTACTGTCCTTTGGTTCAAGCCAGTAGATACAACACTTATTTCTCTATAATCCAAGAGTGATGTTCAATTTGGCTGCACTGTTACAGAGCTACTATTAGTTGATCGTTTGTCACTGGGAGCAGCTAATGAAATTGAGAGGAAGAGGCACGGGGGTTGAGACAGAAATGCTGCAGTTTTTAATGGAAATTCTGTATTGTTCTTTTGCAAAGAATACCATAGATTGGAAAAACCTACTCAGCCTTGATCTTATTTTACCATGGAGAGGTGATTTTAGGGATCCTCTCTTGGTGATTGGAAAAATTATTTCCAATGAGTACACCACAGTGCAGTGCCTACTACATAAATCTTCAGCCAGTAATCTGTATCCAGAAAGAGGATTTAATTAGTCACTGATTGGTTTTTTGGCCATTACTAATGCAATTTAGCTAGACTTGCTTCAGAGCTGTCCAAAGTGCCTAAAATTCTGCACTCTAAACGTATTGTGCAAACACTAGTGGGTACTTGATTCTTTGTTTTTCTCAGGATGGATATTATGGAATGAACTGTACAGTAACCCATATTTAGATATTGCAGTGGTTACCATGGTTCTCTGTGAAAGTGTAAACACAGAATTTGTGCACTTCAAATGTGAAATCCTTATGAAATACCTGTACTCTGCAACTGTGTGTTGAGATCATCCAGCAACAAAAGACAGGGGAGCCAGGTGCAGGAAAAATATCTCTTGAATTTGAAATCTAAACAACAAAGCAGCTGTTTCCAGTGTGTGTGTGCACCATGAAATGACTGCTCTCCAGAAAACCTTGGTACACACTCAGACTAAACTAATCACAGAATTTTCTTAAACGAACAAATTACTTTTTAAGTTGGAGCCCAACAAAGCAAACTTGAGACTGCTTAAATATATAAGGGCCTTCATAAATAAAGCCAGACAAAGCGTTACTCTCCCAGGATTCTTAAAACTAAATTAGCATCTACATTAGCTCTTATTCATGTCTTCAGGGAAATAATGTAATGTAATATCTATATCAACACAATTTAAGTACAGTTCTGGGAATAAGGAAAGCTTGGACATTTCTATAAACAAGCATCATTTTAATTTAAACTTGGGTCAATCAAAGAAATGCTTCAAAATGGAAAAGTTCAGCTTAAAACTTTTCTGCTTACTCTGACTCCAGTCGGCCAGGAGAGGCAGGTATTTTCTTATGGAAAAACACTTCCTCTCCCTCTTTTCAAGCAGTTCAGTTTCATAAGTTATTTAGGATTACTTTCATTGTGTATAACCTCCCTTTCAGTTCTTTCTCATGAGTGAGATCTCGTTTTGCATGTTTAGCTTTCTCTGAAGATTAATGTTTGCCCCAGCAATAAGACTCTCCAGATGTGTTATGATCTAATAATGCTGTGGTTAACCCTTGTCTGCTGTCAGCAGCTTGCTGAACCACCTCCTGTGTTTTACCAAGCCCCAGCACTTGATGATGCAGTTTCCTGGCTCCAAGCAGCAGGAGCCATGAGTTGTGTAGGTGGGCAGCTCTCCCTCCAAGGGGTTTGTGTCTGGCACTGGGCTCAGGAGCCACTGCCTTGAGGCTTCCCTGTAGAACCACAATGTTAACCTGGCTTATCCTCCAGCATTGCAAGGCACAATGATGGAACAGGGCCTTCAGGATGTCTGTACGGCCGTCTTCATGTGGTCAGACCAGCAACTTTGACCAGTAACTCTAGGTTGTTTTGTTTTTGGGGCTTTTTAAAATTGTCTCATTTCTCTGTTGTGTGGTGCGTAAGTCTCACACCTTTCTTTTCTCTTTGAAGCTGGCTTTGCACATACTGCATCTTGTGTCAATGGCTAATGAGTCTTTAAATGGCAAAATGTAAATGTATAAATGGCAAAAACACTAAGAGCATCAACAGGCACTAGATTTTCTTTTAATGATCAAGTTTTGAGAATATTGTAGAAAGAGGTATATAAAATGGCTGCTTTCTCATACACAGTACGAGTCAAACAGAAGGAGATATGAAGCCTGTGAATCTGATGACTTCTAAGTCGTATATAGAAGTAGTAGCACCTGCAGCAACAAAGGAAATGAATATCTGCTACAGAAATTTCAGTGCAAAGACAATTCAGGATTAAAATAACAGAACTTTCTGAGTGTGGCCATTGAATCAATGTGATTTTTTTTTTTTTTTTTTTAGTTGTGGAGCAAAACTAATCCATGCCCAGATAGTTATGTATCAGAAATAAAATGTAAGGACCACCTCAGCTCCTCTTGGCAGAACTCCACTGACAATGTTCCCTCATCTTACATAATCTATTAATTTTGAAATCAAAGCTGGTCTGTATGAGCAGTGCTCTCAAGAATCTGGGGGTCAGTGCAGGAGGACAGGCAGATACAGGTTTTTTATTATAGTGGAAGGGTTGGTTCCTTGAAATGAAATGGTTCTGGTTGTGTCATCTTTATGTATTTTAGAAAATCGCATTTGACAAATAGGTTGCAATGATAATAAGATACAAGATCTTACAAGTGGCTTTGAATTTCACCTGATGATGATAATAAACAGGTTGGAAAACATCTGCTTTCCTTCTCTACTGCTTGAGTTGAGAAGATTTTGCTGGGGCAAAGCTGCGCTACTTCTTAGGAGGTCTCCATCCCTTTTGGTTTCCAGTAGTGTAACTTGTGAATAAGGTTGTCAGTCCTATAATCCCCATTTACTTCTTAAACCGAGGCAGAGAGGTTCTGTAAAACTGCAGTGCTGGTGCTTAGGAAGTTTTGCACAAATGTGCCAACTCCAGGCTGAAGCCCTCTCAGCCCAGGACTCAATGGAGATAATTTTTTCAGAGAGGGCTTCTGAAGATTTGCTTAATTCTATAGTTTCTACTCCATCTAATGTCATTTTGGGCCATCCACCATGCAGAGAGACTCTTGTTTCTTGCATGAATGTATGAATAGAGCAATAGATCTGTGTACTAAAGCTTTGTTGTCTCTCTTTAAAAGTTTAATGCTAACATTGTCGTCTTTAAACTTTTATTTGCATGGGATTCCACAATGACTAGTTACTTTTGCAAGTAATTTTTCTTGCATTGTATTACAAAGACTAGTGGGATAGAGCTAAACATGATATCTCTGGTTTGAGAACTGAAAAATTAATGATTCCTTCTCTAGCCTGCTGTGTTTGATTTATAATTCATCTCTGATAAGAGACATGTTCTTCTGAGCCAGCTAGCATCTCTCAATTTACATCTAGGTGGGTTTTTTTAATTCTTCCTGTGGTGGGTACTGAGAGGTTGTGAATTTTGGGCCCTAGAATGCTCCTGAAGAAGGTTTCCAGACCCACATTTTCTCCACCTCTCATTTCCTGCATGAGACTCTTTATCCTCTGTAGGATCTGGCCCCAGGGCTTGCAGTGACCCCAAACGTCACAGCTGTTGTCACAGCACTGCCATGACCCTTGGATTTTAGCATAACCCAGATCCATGGTTTACCTTTCAGAGGCACTTGACAGCAGAAGGAAATGGAGAACTTTGGGTGTTTTAAGTGTCCTGAGTAGCTGCTTCCAGCCACTCTGCCTCTCAGGGAGTGGCAGGGCTATGGAATAAGCTATGAGCCCTTTACAGAACACATCTCTCACTCCCTATGTTTGGTCTTTTCTGTTACTTGGGATCTTCCTGGGCTTATCTCGCTGCATCTTGTCTGCCTCTTGTACTGTTTTTTTTTTGTTTTTTTTTTTTTTTTTTTTTTTTTTTTTTTTTTTTTTTTTGCTGTTCTCCATCTCTCTCAACAGGTGATCTCCAGGTCAGTCTGTTGAGGTGGACAAGGCCTTTTGCCCAATACACGCACAAAGGGTGAACCACTGCTTGTTTACCCGCTGAAATGCCAGAGTAGAGGCCTTACAAGATGCAATTCAAAATCTAATCCCATCTGTTGAGCTGAGGTGGCTTTTAGGGTTTGATGAAACAGCTCTTCTGTATTGAAACTGTAAGTGTTCTCAGTGGGCCACTGTCTTTATTGTGACTCACACATATTTGGCATTTTCTCCAAAGAGGCTGATCAACATTTCTGTTTTCTTCCTCGCTAGGAAGTTCTGTATTCTTTGTGAATTTATTTGCTCCAGAACAGTAAGCTGAGTTGCTGGCTGGTCAAAAGGGAAAGAGATGTGTAGCAATTTGCCAGTTACATTGTTCTCCTCTGAACACAAGAGAGCCCTGTTTAGTGGAGTGAGGCACTGATCCTGCATTTTTGTGATTAATATGTTTTGTGCTTTTGTTTGTGTCTTTGAGAGTGACGTTATTTATTTTTGTTGCCTCAACTGTTTTGGAAACAAGAAAAAGCTATTTTGAGTTTAATATTGACTTGGCATCATTTAAAAAGTGTCTCTTCTTGCCAGTTTTTTTCTTGGTTCCCCTAGAAATACATTTCTTTTGGGCTGCTTCTGCCATTGTGTATGTAGTGCTAAGTCTCCAAAGCAGCATACTATTCATGTGTGATGGGTGGATGCTTGCATGTCTGATGAGGGATTGATTCCCCTGGGCATGTGAGTCCTGCCAACTCCTCAGTTAGAAAACTTGAGGTTTTAATATACATTCTGTCTTTTAGTCCCAGTTTGGCCTCTTCTTCTGGAAGGCATTTCTTTTCTTTTTTAATAAAAAAAGCTTACAGTTATATTGAGCTAGTTAATTAAACAGCCTGCGTCTAATTCAGATCTCTCCCCTTAGTTTCCTTCTCACTTTTTCTTAACTGTGCCTGCTTAAATAACCTGATGAGGCTGTGTAAGAATTACTAAGATGGGTTGAAGCCCATCTAAAGCTAGAACCTGAATCTGATCTCCTGACCTGCCCATTAAAATCTCACTGCAAAATGATTACTCCAAGATATCCAAGATATCCATGCTTGGTTCAGATCCCTTGGAGGGCTCTTGGTCCTCCCAGCTTGGCTGATTGTGTTCATTCAGCTGCCTTTATCATGCACATTTTCTGGGCCTTACTCTTCTGAGAGATGACTGTGGCCCAAGGACAAAATCCTGTTCTGTAACTCTGAAGGGGTGAGCTTTTCAACAGGAGAAAAGAATAACATTCTTCAGCTTCCTCTTGGAAACATCTGAATCATTTTGGTTAAAGTCTTAATTGGAACAAATTCTTTGCTTGAAGGGCAGAGGTAGCAGATTACAGCGTAACAGTTAATTTGGCAAAGTGATTCAGAATGGAAAATATGCAATATTGCTTTATACCTGTGCCTTCTCAGTCCTATCAACAGATATCTGAACACATTCCCATCAGCTTTTCCAGTGACTGCTAGTCTTCAGATGCTTCTCTTCACTCCTTAGTTTTCAAGTTGGTCCTTCTAAATTTCAGGAAACACTGAGCTTTCCCTCTGAAAGTCAGTCCTCTTAAATCTGCTTCTTCCATAGGGTGACAGTCTTAAAAATGTATTGTTTGCTCTTTTTGTTCTTCTGAGTTCAGAAAACAGCAATTTAAGCTAAATTATGTCTTTTAGAAGACATTTCAGACAATTTTCAGTCTGCACCCATTTAAGTGGTAGGGGGCAGGATGGAAAGACAGGAGAATATAAAATAGTGCAATTATGAATTATTGTGCAGTAGGCAAGGAGTTCTTTCATTCCCCCCCCCCCCCCTTATGTATCTAAGGAAGAACTTGCAGGGTGAGGAGGGATATTCTGATTTCCAAGGCAGTAACGCAGAAGGAATTTTGCATTTTCTTCAAGAGTACACAAACACTTCACTATCACTTTCCTGACATTACCTGTGATATTTTGAAGGCTATTGGAGGGAGGCTTAGACTGCTGATTTCTTACTCTGTATTTGCCTAGCCTTGGCTGGGTCCATGTTCAGAAAGCAGAAACCTGTCAAAAGCCAATACATCTACACTGAATTTCCAAATTACTGTTAGTATTCTACATGCAGATTAGCTTTCTTTTTGTGCTTATTTACCTGTATCTTGGAAATAGCCTTCTAAAAATATTAACAATAGATGAATACAGGATGGGTACTGCACTAGGCACACTTGAAATGCTCTCATGTATATGAAATCTGAAATTCTTTATTTCAAACTAAAGAAAACAGAAAGGAAAGAAGTCAGAACCCCTCAGGGGAAAGTACTGCATGTTCAGGTCTCTTGTCACGGCCTATTTGATTTATAAATATAAAAAAGTGTTTGTGTTCTAGAGCTGTGGCTGGTCCAGTGTTCTTTGTTGTTCTCCCCCAACGTGACAATCATCCAAAAATCTTGTTTCCTTGTGGATACCATGGGGTTTTAGGTGCATTATGGTATAAATGTGTATCTGGATATAAACTGTCAATCTCTGTTTTTGGGTGAGCCTTAAAGGAAGGTTCAGACACAATAAAATAGACTTGTTTCGTGACAGTTCAGCATCACTTCACTTGCCATGTATGATCACCCTATCAAGAACTGCATCCTACTGTGATGACAGTTTGCTGGAAACTCTCCACAGATTCATTGGAAGTTGGCTGAGCCCCAGCTCCACAAATTACTGGTCAGAAGAGACTGTTTGTAGGGCACAAATCTATCCAATTTGTGGTGTTGATTTGATTCTTTTTTTAATTAACACTTTAAAAAGTGTGTCAGCAGAGTGCCAAAAAGACAAGAAATGATCAGCTAAAACATTTTATTGCAACATATGATGCTGTTCCATATTATCATGGAAACATGGCACTTAGATATGGCAATATTTTTTTCCTGTTAGTTTTGTTCATTTTATGGTCAGCAGCAATTTTAAATAAACAGTCTTCAAAACAAATGCTGGGGTTTTCCCCTTTTTTCTTTTTACTTCTTCTCCTTGATTCTTATTTCCTTTCCCTGAATTCTCATTACATCCAGTATCTTATTGAATCTACAGATAACAAGCTGAATTTTTCCCCCTTTTTAATTTTTTTTTTGTAAGACTGCTTTCTGTCTGGTACTTCTGGCTTGAAGAGGTGATTGGCAGGAGTTACATAAGGAGTACACTAGTGTGTAGTCCTTTGGAGATCCTGCAAGTACAGTCAGAATTAATAAAATCTGGCTGGCTGATTTTTGATGAAATCATCTTTCTCCTTTTTTTGCTTTGAAAGCATAATTCTTTCCTTTTTCCTTTTTTTTTTTTTTTTTTTTTTTTTTCCTGGCTGTTGTTTCCTCAGTGTTCTATGTGAGACCTGTCACTCCTCCATCCATTCCTTCACTCTTGGGTTGCGAGGGTAGTGAATGCCAGCATGAAAGATCAGAGCTAGCATTGACAGCAGTTTAAATGCACCCTTGCTTATGTTTCCTGTAGAATCACTGGTTTATAGCTTCAGATGCTGGAAATATTGTGTGCAGGGAGGCTGCTGCAGGTGCCGGAGCCGTGGCTACAAAGCAGAGTTAGTGCTGTGTAAGGGCTTCACGCTGCTCGCAGCCCAGCATGGAGCAGCCGGGGCCAGTTCCCATGCCGAGCTCCCTCTCTCTGCCCTGCCCTTCCCGGATGACCTCGGCTGGCTCGGTGCCCACCCAGCCACTCTGGCACTCTGCCCCTCACAGGATGGGAGAAAATGGGATGAAAAACCTCGTGCGTTGAGATAAAGACAGGAACGTCACTTACCAGTTGCCATCAGAGACAAAACAAACTCAGCTCAGGGAAAATTAATTTATTGCCAGTTAAAATACATTTGGACGGTGAAAAGTGAAGATAAAACCTAAACATCTTCCCCCCCATAACCCCTTTTTTTGCAAGCTCAGCTTCAATTCCTCTGTTCCCAAGTCCTCCACCTCTTCCTGCCCCCTGAGCAGGGCCGAAGGGAGGGGGGAGTGTGGGCTGTGGTTCCCTCAGGAAACACCTCCTGCTCCAGCACGGGCTCCTCCGCAGGCTGCAGTGGGGATTTGCTCCGTGCTGGCTGCCAGAGAATCCAGCACGGCCACTCCCAGGGACATTCCTCACACTTTTCCCCTCACTCTGTGCAGGTTTTGCCTTTCCCCCGAGGTGCTGTGGCCTGGCAGAGGGCTCCCCTCACAGAGCCCCAGCAGCCCTTAGCGTCTGGGCACGCCTAGGCACCCAAACCCCAAAAGATAAACATTTCTACATAGATGTTCGAGCAGTCCTACATTTATATGAGTCTTTACATACAGGAGAAGGAGGCTGTTACTAAAAAGCGGTTTTGACCTTCATCATCCCCACCTGTACCACGAGGTCAGTCAAACAAGTTGGGAGGAAAATGGATTTGCCTAGTTTTTCTGCCTATGAGCTACTTGTTTTTTAGTAGCGCTTAACAACATCTCTTCAGGAAAATTGCAGAATGTCAGAGTGCAGCAATGGCTCACTCTGATTTATGAAACCCCTCAGAATTTCCATTGTGATTCTGTGAGTCACGTTAATGTGGCTTCTTCAGCTGTGACTCAATGATCCTCCATTTGCATGTTCCGCTGTAGCTTCTCTGTCGTGGTCTGGGGGTTGTTGCAGGCCAAGCTGGGGTTTTTATCTAAGCTCAGGACATGAAGTCCATCAATTCTTGCACTCTGCAAGCTGCTGGTGAAGAGAGTTCAGCGATGGGAGGCTGTGGCTGCAAACATCCCCACCTGAGGGGCTGGCAGCAGGTAATTCTGTGTGGCTTCACCAGATAAATGCCTGGCTGCTGGAAAGCCTTGTCTCTCCTGCTAGTCCCACAGAAAACTTGAAGGGGTTAGTTTTAACCCTTCTTAAATGCTGGGGTTTGGTTACAGGGCTGAGAGTTTTAAAGGAAACTTTCCAGAGAATAGCTGCCTCTTATCTTGGGACTAAAAAAGGTTTAAAGATGTGGAAACTGCCCACACTAACATCCGTGTAGGAGAAGGACAAAATGTGAAACATTTACCATAGTTTTATAGGAATATGTTTGGGTAATTTTGGCAACTGTACCCTATTATTGGAGAGTACATAGGAAGAGACAAGGAGAAATAATCATCTTCTGTCAATGTCAGGAGAAGTGACTAGGTCAGAAGCTCTGTGAAAAATGAAGTTTCCAGAGCAGAAACACTAAAGCTTCATCCCAGTTTGCAGTTTTCTTTTTTCCTGTCCTGAAGCACTCCATCATAATTGCCTTTGCTCATACTACACCTGTCAAGAGATGACACTGTTATGCATTAAACTTGGTAGTGTGACAGCAATATGTTTTGCCCTGCCTGAATGGAGACAGCTTCTGTCCATCTTCTAGTACTTGCTCAGGTCTACCAGCTTTTTTCCCCCCCTAATTTAGAAATAATGCCAAACAGTAACACATTGTATGTAAACCAAACTGACTGTCCTTCCTGGGCCCCTTTAAAAATACTGGAGAACTGCTTATAATGCTTCTGTTTATTTTGGTACAGTATCCAGACTGCTGGAAGTATGTTTATAGCACAGACTAACAAGCTGAGGCTCCTCTCTAAGATTTCAGTGCCTCATGGCTGGATAGAAAAAGCCAATGTATTCTAATCATGTATTTATGTCAGACTCTGGCTTGCAGTAATAGTTAATGCCACCTAAGCTAAGCTTGAGCAGCAGTTTTCCTCAGCACATGATGCAGTGATCCTTGTTACTGTGGTGTTCATTAGTCAGACTTATCAACACCTGTGGTTGTGAGCATCACCAGCTGCATTAGGTCATCTGTATTTAAGCTTGATGACGTGATGAGAAACCATTTTAATTTGCTGTCTACCTGTACAGCACGAATTCCAGGTTAACTTTGAAATCTGGTTAATGTTTTAGATGCAGGAAATACAAGTATATGAACACAGTGTTATTTACATTGAACTGAAGTTACAACTGTGCTGTGAGTGCCTGGAGCAAATATAAGTGAGATATAAGCTGCTCTTTACTGTGCTGACAGGCTTTCAATTCACTTTAGTGCAGAGGGTTTAATCTCCTATTCTGCACATTTTCTTTCATAAAGGAAGGGCCTTTTGCTTGATGCACAAAGACTTCATTAACTGTAAGACAGTTTTGGAAATATTTTATTTTTGATAGAAATATCTTCCAAACAGGGAGAAAGACTGAAACATAAATTACAAGTTTGTTTTGAAACACAAGAATTACTTTAAACATTGAACAGATAATCCTGGTACTGCAAGATTGGAGTTGTTTAAATCAAACTCGCTTTTTGAAGTCACAATTTGTTTCCATATGGTTTAAAAAACCAGTTTGCCACATCTGCTCTCCCTGCTCACGTGAATATCCTCCTGCCACAGTTACTTATGGCTTGCAAGGAGTTGGTCCTCACTCTCCCTTTTTTGTCCAGGCTCAGACCACTGAACTTGTCAGCTCTTTCTCACAGAAACTGGGCAATACAGAAAAGTGGTCATCCTTTTCCTTTGCTCTCCCAAATCTTAAAGCCACTGCAAAAGCTTTCCTGTGGTTGATAGTTCACTTACGTAGAGTATGGAGAATTTTGCTTCAGTGCCTGTTGGAAGGAATCAAACTGTTTTCCAGTGTGCCTCTGAAAAGTGCGTCTCTTGTGTTCACTTTTAAAATCTCATGCAGTCCCAAAGCTAATATTAGCAATGAGCTTTAAAGGCTGACTGGAGAGGAGAATTGATTTGGAGTATAGAATAGCTTTTCTGTCAGTGTTTTGGCCAGTCCTGTGTACTATGGGCAGTAGTTAAATCTTCCTGAATTTCAAAAGAATGTAGGCATTTAAATGATTTACAGGTTATTAAAAGCATTGTTATCATACCACGACAGCATTTTAATGAATTACTTTTTAAAATTACAACTGGAACTAATATCTGCTGGAGTAGGAGCTCCTTTGGTACATAGCAGAGTTGTTGCCAGGAATATATTGAATATTTGAGGCCCAAATTGGATGTAGTGAGCCTAGTTGGCTCATTCAATAAGTTATTAGCAAAGCATAAAAATCCTCCTGTAGCAAACTCATCCTGTGCTTTCGAAGAATGTTCCTGTTCTTTATTGACAGGGTGAAGATTGTTTGAGCAGTTGGGGGTTTGGGGAGGAATGTCCTTGTGTGTGCTTTAACAGCCCCCTGTCTGTCTGGGGGGTTTGCAGTGCTCAGCTGTGTGCTCCAAAGTACTTGTATTCCTCAGCACGCTCCTTCCCTTTTTCTGTGCGGAAGCTGCTCAGAGAGCAGCAGCTCCTCTGAGCCCAGCCCTGGCTGGCACCTGCAGCCCCTGCTGAAAGGAAGGACAGTATTGCTTGGGGATGACTCACAGGAGCCTTGAACCTGCTCTGTTACAAGCAGGAATTGCAGCTTCCTCAGGCAGCCAAACACGATCCTTGTGTACCAAGTACCACCTCAGCCTTCTGGCCTTTTCTGAGCACCTGGCAATGCCCAAGCCCGTTGTCTCATTCTGGGGTGCACTGGACTGTTCCTGCTTCACCTGGGTGGGTTTTACTTAAGCAGGTGAGGCTCAAAGGAATGCTTTTTGGGGAAGAGTGACTGGGAAGCAGTGGGTGTTTAACCTGTGCTTTTTCATCAGTGCTGTTCCTCACAGCAGTGGTTTTTGCTGGCTTACAGGACAACCCTGCACGGGAGAGAGGAGCAGTGAGAGGTAAGGTGAATCTGAATGCTTTGGTCACTGTTCTGGGTTTTCATTTGGCATTGGCAATTTCAGAAAGGTGCTCAGGGGCTGGCAGGGAGATTTTGCTCCCCAGGAATGAGGCATGAGAGATCTTCCTTTGAAGTCTTTGGGCAGGAAGAAAGCAAGTCTATCCTGCTGCCTCCTGTTTTGTTTCTGGGGTGAAATGTGATCCAGAGTGACCAGAGACAGGTGGGCAGTGTCAGAGGTCCAAAAGAAGAGGCTAATAAAAAATCAGATCCTAGGGCTTAAACAATTTTTACACATGTGCCAAGCTTTATAAAAAGCCTGTCCTTCATGAGCTATTTTAAAACACATTAGAAAAATGAAGTGACTCTCGTGTACCAGTTTGTGACTTTAATTCTTTCTGTATACAAGCAATTTCATTGATTTAAGGTAGTGCAAAAGAGTACTTGAAATTTTAGTGGAACTGATGTGTCTCTTTGTGTCATACTGAAAGAATTATGAATACTTGAATGAGCAAATAATGCAAAGGACTGAAGTTGTCATGGTATTTAACACAAAAAAGGAGACCTAGTTACAGTATGGGGTTTTTGCAAATATGTACAGAACAAATTAATTTTTTTTTCATTTTTATTTGGTTCATTTTCTTGCACCTGCAAAGAAGAGTGCTAAACTGCACTGCAATGATTACCAGTCTCATTCCTGTAGCTGTGTGAGCAACTAATCTTCTTAAGTGAGTGCTAGCATGGATGGAGAGCAGGACTGGGAATTCTGTGTTGTAATTTGCAGCTTCTTCGGTCGCTGGTGTGTACTGCACGATTTTTATATTCTAGTTTCAAAACTTGAAAATGCACATTCTCAGAAAGTTACGTTCTTAATGACAAGTGCAATTCACTTGCTGAAAGTTTGTCTGTCCTTTTATCTGCTCTGTGGTGAAAGGGAGTAAGTACCTGGCCTTGATAAACTCTTGTGCCAAGTGTTCTTTTGAAAACAAAAAAATATTATGGCCTGTAGTTATTTTCAGCATAGCCTTATTTGGAAAGCAAACAGAAATGCAAATTAAGTAATTGCTCTCCACAGATTAAAGACATGTGGGTTTTCTTCTCCCATGTAAGTTGCCTACTTGTTCAGTGTTTCAGCTTTTACTAAACTCTTCAAAGCCAGGATGCCATTGGGCTATTTAATGAAAATGGTTTGCATTGATTGCTGTGGAAAGAAAAGAACTAACTGGTTTAATTACCTCAAGACTATGCATATCTAGAAGAGCGACTATTGATCTGCATGTGTTTAATTAAAATAAAGAACTTGCAATTTTTGCAGACCTTGTCACCACCCTCGCTGGTTTGAGTAGGACTTCACAGTCTGTGTGTGCTCTTTCACAGCAGCTCCACGTGCAGACCCTCAAACTGCAGCACCTGGGACTGGCACCTGGGCATGAGGGAGCAGAGTACACAGCTCCAGAGAACCACAGCAGCAAGAAGTGACACTGTAATTTCTGCTCTTTGTCCTCCCATTTGAGCAGCAAGCTTGTCTGGAAAACAGATGACTAAAGCTGTAGGAAGCCACTGTTTGTGCTATGTACTACTTTTAAAATAGACACTTTCAGAGGGAGAACCCTTCCATCTGACATTCGCAGCTTTCTCATAGGTTAATGAGACAGGAGATCCAAGGTTTTATTTACTGTCTCTTTTTACTGTTTTTTAGCTTCTGTATTTATTTAGCTCTGTCAAAGTAGAGCAGGTCACTTGTCCAAGTCAGAGCTTCCTGTGTTGCTACCAACGCTTGCATTGGACAGAAAACTACCCAGCTTTGTACTGCTGGAATAAAACTAATAGTTGTAATATGGTCCTCTTAAAAGGAAGTACTTTCAGCTGCATCTCAAGTCCTTGGTCAGTCTTCCCTGGCTCTTAAACTTGCTTTCCTGGCTTCCATCTGGAAAGCTTCCAAAAGTAAGGAAATTAAACAAATAAAATATGAAGACTGATTCTAATCTTTGCTGGCCACTTTGGATACTCTGGGAATAGGAGGGAAAACAAGCCTTCAAGCAGTAAAATTACTAAAAAGCAGAATTACTAAAAGTTTTGATGGTTTTCAGGACATTATTTATGATTGCAGAAGATGTCTTACCCTGTGCTGCTTCTGAAAAAGGTACCAGACTTCTGCCCTGTGGTGTCCCTTCACTCCCATTGTGTGCCAGCACTGATGGTAGAGTGCATCCAAGTGTGCTGCCGTGGTTCAGTTCCTGTGTAGCCAATAGCAGAGAGGGTCCTGTGCTCTCTCTGCAGTTGCCACTGCTGTTAGCATCAATTTTTTGTGAAACTATGCCTTTAGCCTCCCTTGTGCATGAAATCACTGCTCTGAAATTTAAATTGCAGGTTGCAGTGTACCTTAACTGTAATTATCCCTAACACTTCCACTGTAAGACCTTAGGTTTAGTTCTGTGAAACTTGCCACTTGGTGTGAAGAAATACACTTCACACCAAGGGTGTTTTGTGTGCTTAAAGAAGGATTAAAAAAATGTTTTGCCTATCAGAATCTTCAAGTTCAGCAAAATGAAAACTTAGGGACTTGAAATGGGACAACATTATTGCTCTTGTGTTTGGACTTTTTCTATCCCTACAAGAGGAGTGGGGTTTGTGTTCAGGGGTAGAGTGCTACAGTTTCTTGATGTTCACCCTCACAGGGCATGATCTGCTGCCCAGGGCCTCTGCCCTGTCCTGAGGAGGCAGCTCTTCTCACTGAGGAGGAGGTGTGGGGCTCTTTGCCCAGGTTTTGGATCTTGGAAGCAGCAGAAATGAGGGTAAAAAGAGATGTTTCAGAAACAATCATGTGTTTTCTCCGTGCTTCTAAGGTGGGTAGTCAGGGAGCTGGGCAGGGGAAGGTGAAGAGCCTTCAAGCACCTGGGTGAGGTGGTTTCAGTCAACTCACAGTGACTGCAGGCTTGGTTTGTTTGAAGAGCAGTGTCATCTTGAACTTCTAGCTCTGAGCAATACCAGGTTTATGTTGTGTTGGCAGTGCCCCTTTCACTGACTGCCAAATCTCAAGGTCTCTGAAAAGTCAAGTTCTAGGGGCCACACAGCACTTCGGGTTCCCATCTGCAAAATCAGATTGAGATGGAGAGATGATAACAACTCCTGGGGTGTTAAAATGATAAATGCTGATGTTAGCAAAACACTCACATGAAGTTAATTATAACAGAACATCCCAGAAGGAGAACAATTCTATATTGAGTACAGAATGTGCACGGCATGCAGCGAGTATGGCCCAAGGCCACATGTTGGCGGGTACAGTGATCCTGAACAGTACCTGCTCAGCCAGCATGCAGAGCAGCAGCAGCCCTTTAGGGAATACAAGCAATAAAGAGATTCAATTTTGCCCTCTTGTTACATGCAAGTGACTTTAAAGATTCATGGACAATTTTATTCCAGCAGTCCAATTTTCTGAGCGCTTGCCTTTATGCCAGTGTTGTCACTTTCATGTATTTAAAAAATATGATGGTGAATATGAACTTACAGTGTCAAGTTGCAAAAAGAAGTGCTGGGCTTGGGGCTGGTTTTTTTTTCCTCATGCAATTATTAGTCAGAGGAAGGTGAGAAATCCAGTATTGTATCTATAAAGTGGAAAAGCTTAAAGGTTATAAGCAACTTGGGTTCCCTTGGATTGATCTGGGTTGTTTCAATGCATTTTTCTTCTTTATTGTCAAAATTATCACAGCTGATATTGGAGCAAGTAAAAGATGTTACTGCATACAGAAATATTTGGGAAAACACTTGCTTCCCCAGGAATTACAGTAAAGTCTATTAATCTTAGCCTACAGCCTATTTTTACAAATAGAATTATGGGTTTCATTTTGTTGTGGTCACATTTCTGCAAGACTATCTTGGATGCTTCCATCCCTCACTTCTAAAAAGGGATCGTATGATGTATTAAGCAGTATGATAAATTCAAGTCTTATATTTTAGGAACAAAACCGTAGGCCTCCTTGCATTCTCCATGATGTCTAATATTTCACAAGTTTGACTCTTTTGCAATCCTTTATGACTTTTTAAGTTGTGGTTTTATAGATTAGAGGTCAAAAACTGATGTGTTTTTTGTAACTTCAAATAGATTGGGTGAAAGTAATTATTATTCTTTGAAATAATTACAAGCATGGCAACTATTTGAGGCAGAAATAACTGGGATTTCAAATTCTTGCAGGCAAAGCTACTCATCAGTCACATAAATCAGTCCCTGATGGAAAAGGGTGAAGGAGTAATCACCGTATTTTTGTGGCACAATAAAACAAGGAAGATACTGTGTCCTAAAAGTCCTACTGCACAGATTTAAGATACCTTTTCTCCTTTAGTACTTTTAAGGATTGGGGGTGGGGGGGCGGGGGGGTGGAAACAGCCAAACTCTGTCTCTCAGGCTGTGAGATAAGGATAAATAACTTTTTTTGTCTAAATGTAATTCCCTACTTTCTCTAAAAATCTTCAGCATGGTTTTTAGAATAAAAAAAATGTAGTGTGTACGAGAAGACTAAACAGGTTAAAAAAAAATCTGGTAACATTTTATTTTCCATGAAGTTCCAATCTCTAAAAGTTACTAAGAAAGGTACTTTCTTTCTACGGGAATAAAACTGGGGCTTGTAGCAGCAGTGGGAAGGGTGAACAGGAGTAGAATGGGAGGACTTGGCTGCTGGGAAAGTGATTACCAGTTCAGTCTGTAACAGTATAATCAAAATTTCTTTATTCTATAGCAAGAAAGGGCTTGAGAAGAAAAGAAATCAAATTGGTTTATATTTAGACTTCTTTATACCCTAATGTTTGTTGGTTTGCGTTATGAGAATTGTGGGTTTCTGTCTGTATTGACAGCTGTCGCCTCCGTGTCTCCTGGCTGCTTGAGCAACCAACCATCTTAAAGCTTGTTCATTCCCCAGGGGGCAGGAGAAAATGTTTGGACCATTTATTTTGAAAGATAATTATTGCTCTAAGCAACTGCTTAAAATTGACACTATTACATTGATTGGAGTGTAAACATATGAAAAATGTTATGATACTGAAAAAGAACATTTAGACTGAGAACGTCTGTTGTGAAACAGTCACAAGTTTTAAATCATTCTTGCTCTTGTAGGAGTCCTGTTTCTTTTCTCTGTAGGAATATGGGTAAAGAGTTCAAACTTTGATTGTTAAAACTCAAGCTAGAGGAATAGTTCAGGAAGGAATAATTCTACTGTGGGATGACTTTTCTTGGAAGGAAAACTTCCAGAATGAAGCACAATGTTCTGTAAGATGCCAAGCCACCCTGTCCATAGTCATGGGATTTTTCAGTTCAACTTCTGCATGTCAGGAGTTTGCTGTTAATTTTAATTTCATATAAACTTTAAATTTGGTTTGGCTTTAGCAAAAAAAAAAATAACGAGCTTTGGTCAATGCCAAGATGATCTCCAGTACCAAATTAAGCATTGCCTTGGCTTCAGGAGGGCTTATAATACTTTCTCGTGTTTATTGCTTGTCCTTCTCCCTCTCATGTAATGTATTTGTTGAAATGTAAAAGCCCAGTAAGTATTGAATCATCTCACCAGAAAAGAAGCTATTCTAACTTCTTTTGACAGGGGAAGAGGAGGAAAAGGGAAGAAAAAGTCTGCATATTTTATACTTAGGAAAAGATTTTTTGGACAAATTTTGCAAATTGAAATGATGCACATGGATCCTTCTTTCTGTCTTTCCATGTTGGGTACTGTATGTGTAGAGTTGTTTTAAAGTTCAGCACTGCTTAACCCCCCCTGCCCCCAGTTACGCTTTTTTTCATTAAGTAATAATTCACAACAGGATACGATGATGTTGTCCAGTCTGGCCACACCTAATCTGTGCTGGGACACACTGACTTCATTCACTGCTAGGTGTGGTGATTATTGGACGGTTTGTCACCGCACCCTGGAGTGTTTTATTGCAAGCAGAAAATGGTTCAGCTAAACATCCCTTTTTCTAGCAGAAAAAAATGGCAACTTTCTACTTCTGAAAGAACTCATTCCAGGAATGTGTAGTGTAAAAATTTCACAGCCTGGAATAATCATTGAACTTGTACCAAATATACAGAGAATTGCATGGCTTTTTCCATTGAGTAACAGCATACTGCAATATTTTAAAATAATTATCTTGGTTTGTATGGTTCCAAATTTTCATCAGATCTTGTGTAGAATGACTGAAGGGAGGGCTCACATTTCTCTTCTTCCTCTGGCATGCAGAAAGGCTCATTTTATTGTGTGAACTTCTTTGTGGGTAATCCAGAAGGGAAACTGCAGAGCTTTGGAAGTGGAAATATTTTACTTTTTGGCTGGTAGGTTGTTCCTGACACAGAGCAACATTGGAGGGTAAGAACAAATAGAGCTCATGCGTATTTCTGAGGAATATCGATGTTAATCGGGTTTTGACCATCAGTTCAGTTTACAACACTCTTTTGCTTGCTGTTAAAAGAATCCTCTAACTTAATCAGAAATGATAAAAAGAAGCCATTGTGCCTTGCAGAGCAACAGAAATGTCACTGATGAATGACCAGTCTGAATTTTTAAATTCAGGCTTGCTGCAGGGAACTGAACTTGGAGTCACTTCCAAGTAATTAAATTAGAAGGAAAGACTTCTTTAAACATAGTGTAAGGGATGAACCATATTAATACGTACTCGTTTCTTACTGTGAATGCAGCTACGCTACTGAAATGATTTCCCTGGGTTATAACTAGGGGAATTGCTTAATACTAACCAGCTGGAGGTGTGATTTCCTGTAAAAGTATGAAAGGACATAAAATTCACTTTAAAGCTGATTTGTGACCTTGAGGAAAACAAGAGGAGACAAATGATAGAATTTCAGGAAGTGATGAGCTGCTCATGCCAAGCATGCAGCCACCCACAGGAGATATTTCCCTCTATCTTTTACTCTCTGCTTCATCCTGTCTTGTTGTAAGGCAATGCTGAGGTTCCAGAAGGGCAGCAAGACCCTCAGTCTCCCTAAAGTAAACTTGGTGATCTCTCCATGAACTAAGTTTAAAGCATGAGCGTCAGGTAGCTGGGGATAGAGGCACAACTAATAAAATTCAGAGAACTTGATAGTCCTGTGTTTGTAGAAGAGGAGTGAGAAGGGAACAGTACTGTCTCCCAAAGCTGAGCTGTGGTGATGGTCTTCCTGGGAATGTCTGGGAATGAGAAAGGAACAGTACTGTCTCACAAAGCTGAGCTGTGATGATGGTCTTCCTGGGAAATTCTGTGTCTTTATAATAATTTTCAAAGGGGCTGACAGCTTTGATGGCAGGGAAATCTTTCATTTCACTTATTGCTGTTGTCAAAAATCTGCTTCTGTTCATGCTATGCTGAATAACCTTTCCCAAGTCCTTACATCTGTAGTCTCCCAAAAACATTTACACAGGAGAGGGAACATGCTAAACTGGACTGTCTTGCTGTTTGTCACAGATCAGTCCCATTTCCTCGTTTTTTGCTTATTAAATGAGATGTAGAAGCCAAATATGTTTGCCATGCACATTTGGCATATTGAAGAGGCTATTTTTGTTCTGAGTGGAGGAGTATTAAGAAATCGTGATGGAAAATGCAGAGAGGCAGCAACACTGGAACTGCTTTGAGGCTCAGTAGTAGCATCTCTGTGCTGTTGATTTCTCTGCATTTATTTAGTTTGTGATTGTAGTCTCCACCATTCTAAAGCCTCCCTTTTCCTTGCAGTTAGTTTCTCCCAGCTGCCAAGCTATTTCATGTGTCCCTATCAATGGGAAATCCCTTTTCCTATGAAGGGAATGTGAAAGAAGCCAAGATCTCCTCCCCTTTGTTGCAGCCATGAGGCGATGTCCAGCTCCTGTGCTGCACTTCTTCCATGAGAGGAAGGAAGTGTCTTTCTCCACATGAGTCTGCCAGGCAGTCTGGGGAGGAGCACAGCAGAGGATCCTGAGAGGCATTCCCTTGGCCAGTTTTCTTTTCAGGAATCTTGAGGCTGGAGGAACTAAGCAAAAGATGCTTACATACACCTGAAAGAGAAGATCTCTTGGGTGCTGTGTAGTACTTTGGATGATTGCCATATTTTTAATGCTGGAGGTCCTGCAATGCCTGAGTTTCAGGTGGTTTGATTAAAAAATGAACTCTTGGCAAAGGTGGCTGTCTCCACGTCAAGTGTTTGGGCAGCCTGCTTGTAAATCACGGACGTTTCCTGAGCTACCAGCATTTAGGATAATTCATAAGTTTCACTTCTCCTTTTATTTTATTTTCTTTTTTTTTTAATCACTTTCTATGTCTTATTTCTCCATCAGTGGAAAAATATTGTCTGGAGAGAAATAAACAAATTAGGAGCCTCACTGTGCTTGTATACAGTAAGGCAGGAAATGGACCTCCTAAATGTGTGTGCAGGTGTGACCATAAAAATGCTAAAATGCTATTGTTCATTGGAAGTGAATTATTCTGGTGAAAACCCTGGAGTACTGGAGTGGTTTGGAACCAAGAAAAAGCTAAACTTGGCAGGGCTGCGCTTTACAGACGCTGTAGTCCCCTGCCCCTTCTCTGGCTCGTTTCTCATCTCTGGGTTACTGATGAAGCCTTTTTCCCCTTGAGTTACTGAAAGTGGTGTGGGCCAGAGAGCTCATCTTTCTTCTTCACTTGTGAATTTGCCTTATTAGGAGGTAGTCAGACAATTTTGTACAAGTGTGTGACTAACTTTGCACTCATTTTTGTAATGCTTTTGTCTATAGAAACAAACTATTCTTTAGTTGCAAAAGAAGGAGAAGGACAGACATGCTGATTTCCTTCTTATGTGTCCCCAATAAAGGGCTTGATCAAAGCATTTTGCATTGCTGTTACACAGCCTAATTGTGGAAAGGGTCTGATTCTGGTTTTAGTTAAATGATCCCCCTCAAAAGTTGGCAAAAGCAGGCTGGCAGTACCTCCCAACTGGACTTGAGGATCCTCTAGGAGACACTTTCTTCTGCTGGGTGTGCTTCATGTATCCTACAGATCCAGCTGCCAGGCTGTTTCACCTTGCATTTTTCAATGGGAGAGCTTTAAAATGGTTTTAACACCTGCACAAATTGTGCAGGTAAGAAACTCCCTCTTTTTGAGGCTAAGATGGAATATTTTGTCCAAGGGAACAAGAGCTTTATAGTGAGAGCAGTTTCTCTTGCAGAGCTGTAGAAATAAGACAGCTTAGCAGCACTTTTTTTTTTTTTTTTGAAGTATGCTTTATGAAACATTTTCTGGAGGGAAACTTCACATCAGCAGTGATTTATCTTCCTCTAGGGGAAGGACTAGAGGCAGTGAAATACTTTGCTGTCTAATATCCAGTGGAAGAAATGGCTTCACTCTCATACTTACGATGTTGTGTTAGTATCACTGAGGTCATACACCTCTGTGCCAGCCAGTCCACTGGGCAAAGTTCATTGTGGGTTCTTATGGAAGCTAAACAGTGTTTTCTTTTTTGGGAGGATATTCTGTCCAGTCTTTGGCACTTCACTTTGTATTGGAAACACAACAGTTCCTTCCTAGTGCATGCATGATTTACAATAATACCCTATTCTTTAGGTATGGAGCACAAGAATGTGTTTGCAGGAAAAGGCCCTGCTTTAGTAGGACTGTAAATTATGTGAAAAGGTGCATTATGGGGAGGCTGGTTTTTCAAGATTTCTAACAGACCATAGTTGTAAAGCTTTCTAAACAAATATAAAGAAAGCCACTCTATGTAAGTGGAGCCTTTTGTCCAGGTTACAGCTTGGAGAAGTGTTTCATTGGGATACTAATTTTAAAGGATTTTTACAATGCTGTGTTTTCAAAAATTTTATTTTTATTAATAAGTTCTTATTTATTGCTTCAATTTAATGGCAATGGTACAGTCAATGTGCTTATAGTAATCATAAGTAACAGATACACAATGATTTTTTTGTGTATTCCCAAACTATAGTGAGGGGACCAATGAATCAGCCAACAATTGCCTTGTCTGTTGCTTTTTCAGTAGGAACTTTGAGAATTTAGAAATTGTCTGCCCTTACCAAGGAAAGTACGTATTTTGAAAGCTCTTTTTGAGCTTTGGTTTTGATCAGCAAATGGTGAGCTTGCTTTTGGCCCAATTAAAGATCTGATCCAAAGCTTACTGATTTTGTGTGGAGTGATTCCAGTCACTTTGAAAGAGTTCTGGATCTGGCCCTTATTTTTAGCAAAGTGATGATGAAGGGCAGTACCTCAGCATCTGTCAGTTCTTTCTAGCAAGGCCACATCTGGGTTCATTTGTAGTTTGTTTTTGCCTTATCTTAGACTTCAGTTCCGCTCCTGTGGGCCAGGAGCCCAAGCTTCTGTTGTTTTTTATACTCCAATCCTTCCCCTCTTCTTGAACACCCATCGTGAAGCAAGCGGGACAAAGTACCAGTGTAAAAAGCATAAGATCTTCCAGACTTTGCATGTTTTAGATTTCTTTGTGTGTTTTTTGTAAGGTTGTTTTTGCCAACATCTCCCTCCTGTGTCTCTTACATATTTGCTGTTTTTCTGAGGTACTGGAGGAGCGTTTCTAACAAAGAACACTACAGTTGAAGCTACAAAACTGGCAATATATTCCCTTGCTGGAAAAAAAGCTATGAAATGGTCTGGCCTGATAGGATGTTAAGGGAATGATTTTTCCTTCTCCTTCATATCAGATCATTTTGCAAGTATATTGTAAGGGGGAGGGTGTGTTTAGGACACATGTTTTAGGAAACTGTTTTCTTATCTGTGTAGGCCTGACTGACCAGGCCAATTTCATACACTTGATAGTTTCTTCGCAGTCGAGTAGGTTTGGGTATGAATTAGTGCATATCTCCAATGTACATCTGAAAGTTACAATTTCATAAGGTTTGAGTTATCTCAGAGGCCATGCTAGAACTTTGGTGTATACTCTCACACATGTCATAACTATTAAAACAGTCTTGGGTGTAAAATTAGCTTACAGATGTGTTGGACTGAGGAGTCAGGAGTTGCTGATGCCTCATTCTTCTGGCAGCCCTTGTGAACACCGCTTATATAATGTTCTTAGAGGGGGACACTGTTGCATAAACACCTCTGCATTGCCTTACTGAAGGCTGCTGCTTTTGAGCCGCTCGTTCTCAGTACCCTGCACAGGAGTCTGTTAGGCAGGATTAAGATGTGGCTTTGTACACTTGCTGTTCAGCTGCTGGGATGTTCGGAGGAGTCAGGTGGGAAGGAAGGGGACAGAATGCAGAAAAGATCAGAAAATAGCTGCAGGGAGAAATTACTGCAAATTCATAACTGTCAAAAACCGTCAAAACCTTTAAATAGCTTTCTGGGCCAATAAAACATCAGTAGAAATGCATTTTTGCAGAGCTCAGTTCCAGGCAGCCTCAGTATTACTAAGGAATGAAGAATGATCCTGTCTCTCATGTCTCCCTGTGACTTAAAAAAGATTGCTGGATCCATTGGTTGAGGTCTAAATGGGCTGTGAATAGGACCCCGTTTCTTGTGGTGATGTTTCTGGAATTAAAACACTTAAGAATATGTCATTTTGGGTGCCTTTTGGCTTCCTGGACTTGTTAAGATGCTTCAGTAAGGGTTTGAGGTAATTGGGTAGTGAGCCAGGAAAATGAACTTCTATAGTGTTTTCAATGGTTTATGCAGCATTAACATTCTTACAGACATACATATGTATAATATTCATACATACATACATATATATGTAAATAAAAACACCCATCATAGAAGAAGGACAATTATACTTTGTCCAGAAGAGTGAGCAGTTCAATTTTTTCCTCGTCCCGTGCAGTTTCAAACCCATCAAGCAGGACCTGCATTTCTCTCTACTTTGTTTCTCCGTCGGTGTTCGATCCAGCACAGTTTGTTGTTCCCTTCTTCTGCTGCACCTAAATGGTTTTTTAAATAATTTGCCTATGAGGAATGTGTGAGTGAAAGCCATGTCCAAACAGGAGATAATGTTTTGAACTTTTCAGGTGTTGGACTAGCATACTGAAACTACTCCAGGATTTTGTTTGGTTTGGAAAAGGAAACTGTGGGGTTTTTTGCTCTTAGTAATAAAATCTCCAGGGTGAATTTTGATGGCTGAGGTCTGTTTTTCTGAGTTTAAGCATCCAGTGTGCATAACTGAGATTTATGCCAAGGCAACTGGAACTACTGTGATTGATCCTATGGAAAATTTTAAAGTGATGCTGTGCCAGAGTGTTACAGGTGTGTTCAGGGGCTCATCCTTTTTACTGTACAGTTTGACTTTGGTCCAAATGAGTACAAGAAGATGTGGGTGTGTGAACAATATGCTGGATAGGAAACTTGACTTAAAAAGCTCTAACAGGATCATGATGTTACTGGACATAGCCAGTAATTGTTTTCAATGTTTTTATTTTGGATTGTGCTACAAATTACTTGTTCTTTATGAGCTGAGCTAATTGGATCACAGAATCAGAAGGATACAGAGAGAAAGGAGGAGTAACTAACAATACCCAGGCTGGCATGTGCTGTGGACTTGCTGTCTGGTTGAAGAAAGAATCAAGGGATGGATGTGCACAAAGCTGTGTACCAGTGGTGGGGAGCTGGTTAACTGCTAATCCAGGAGCTGCATGCTGCTGGCTCTCAAGCTGCAGGCTTTGCTTGGCAAGCGGATTTTGAAGCATTTGGAAAAGAATGGGACTCAACTCTTCTTGTGTCCTTGAGTATTGACACATGCTGTTTATCATGGCTGTTCTGTACCAAGACTGAGAAATCAGTTCTGAAGGAGGAGAAAGACGTTTGAGCAGACGTGAACACGTAGTGGAAGTGTAGGAACTCTATCTGTGTAAAAGAAAGATTAGAGGACCATGTGCACCTGGAGGACTGCTTGATGGTGTTCTTGGTCAGGTAACTCAGGGCTCTCTAATCTATCAGTTTGTGCATTGGCCTTGGGGATTAATTGTGCTGTACTTGGGGAAGAGGCAGGGCTTTGGCCAGACACTCAGCAGAATCATAGTGAGAGGTCTGGGCTATGCTGCTGGGGGAAATCCTCTCCTGCTCAGCTCTGCTCTGAAATGGGCTGCTTGTAGATATAGAGGGAATAATTCATAGTGAGAGGGGGTCTGGGAACAAGTTAGTTTAAACTCCTAAGCCATTCTTGTCCTATCCATGAGAAAGTGGTATTCAAGCTTCTGCAAGAATTGAAATTACCTATAAATAATGGGATAGGGTGGCTTAAATCAGAACATGTATTTCTGTGCTGACAATGCACAGCATCTGCTTCTGCTTTAAGCAGGGACTGAAGAGACTTGGCACAAAAACAGCCTTTGGCATCACATGCAGGGGGAGCTAATAAAAGGCTATAAATCGAGCAAATATATGGGCCTCTTCACATTCACAGTTCCCTTTGAGAAAGTAATTAGGGATGGGGATGAAATTTTAAAGAAAACACATGCACTGGGAGACTTTGAGTGAATCTCAAACAACAGAAGAACAAAGAATGTATCAGTACTTTCTTGTGGAGTATAAAATAACCAGCCTTTAGAGGTTGAGCTGGAAGTCAGAAATTTTGCCCCAGACTGTGCTGCCTACTTGAGGAATAGCTTAGCCTATGGTATGTCTTCCATTTCTGATGAATCTTTGAAGTGAGCTGCGTTGCTGGATAAAACACATGGTATTTATGTTTTGACAGCAAAACAAATACCATGTATTCATATGGTTGGACACTAATCTTTTGAAGAGAAAAACAAAACCCAAACTCAGCCGTGATAAAATCTTGGCAGCAAAGTAGACCCAGATGAACTGCATTTTGTATGCAGTACAAAAAAGCTTCAGTGTTTTCTTCCCTTCCCTGGCTGACTGGCCTTAACACTTTCCAGCAGATAGTTTGCAGTTGCTTCCAGGTTATTTCACAGGCTGTAGTTTATCTTTGTGATTACATTCAGTATTCTATCGGTGATAAAATTCCCCTGATGGTTTTAAGGAGAGTCCATGAATGTGAGATGCTACAGGACAACTAAACAATGGGATTCTTTGAAGAATCACTCTTGACTATGATTGAGATGGTTTGTGATCTGTCCTAAAACACACCAAGGTTATATGCTTCTACAGTGGCTTTCTCAAAAGGGTGTTGTTTCACGGGTGCTAGTTTCAGGTGGGACTGCAATGAAAGTTGGAGAAAAATCTGCAAGGTTGGTTTCTCTTTTCTGCTTTGGCAAGAGTGTTTTTATTCAAGCAATAACTGAAATCGTGTTGAGCAAGCCTGAACTTCTCAGGATCAGTGGAAGAAAAGGTAGATAGAGTGGGAAATGGCTCAAAGCCACCTTGTGTTCTTTCCTGTATAACCCTGATACAGTCAGGGATTTGAGCTGAAGTCTTGATTTCTAGAGGTAGGAGTTCTTCTAGAGGTCTTTTTCTGTAGTGGGCTTTTCTCAGACTGCTGTGCAAGGCTGATGACATCCCAAGGAAAAAACCTGCATTAAAGGAGGGCATCAGCAATACTTGTGCTTCTTTTAAAGCCTGGGTTCTGTTTGCTTAACTCTTTGCCGTGCTTTAGCCCCATTATTTCCAGTGGGATTTAAACAGACTCTTCACTGTAACACAGGGCAGACTCGCTGGCCTTTGGTTAGCAAAAAAACAGGAGTTGAATTAATATCTTTCTGGCAGTACCTCAAGAGTTTGAATAGACATTAGCAGTAAATGACTGGTAATTACTCTGGCTTCCTAACCTAGCAGAGACCCTGCTGCTGTGTTAATCTCCTGGCTGTGGAATGCAGCAGAATGGTGTTAGGCTGTGAAGGCTGCCCTGTGCTAGCTTGAAGCAAATCTCAGTCAATAGATGAGCATAACCAGCTGCTGCCTTTTGATCTGGAGATATATAGGACTTAATTGACTCAATAGCAGGATGCTCTCATTAGGTACCAAGTAATGTTATTTCTTCATCGGATTTCTGTAGAAGTTTGCAGTTTACATTGCATAGTACTGGTCTAGGGATAGGACTCCTGTATTTTCACACAGCTCTATCCTGGGAGCTGCCACTCCAGAAATGTTTGGAAAAGAGCTCTTTTGAAACTGTCTTTATTGTGGTGGCAAAGTTCTGCAGAAGAGCTCAGGAAGGTGTATTAGTGGGAAGGGCTTAGTTTAGGACTGCTGACCAACTTCCCACTGTTTCAGATCTTAGTGTTCAGGAAATCAAATGTATGCTTTATGAGTTAGCCCAATTGAAGCTGTATATAATTTTATAATACACCATGTAATTAAGGAATGGAAGGTTTTATCTACAGGGGGTGCTAGACATAAAATAAGGGCTTTTAGTCAATTTTAGTACATTGAAACAAAACTGTGGATGCTTTTTAGATCTGCAAGCTTCATGCAAACATCCAGTTATGCTCTGTAGATCACTTGCTGGCCGGGGGTGTTTTAGCTAACACATTCAAGATGGATATTTGGCAGTGTTTACTTTGAACTGCCCGGATGGCTGAAAGGCCGAGTGCTTTATTGCACATCTCATACTGGGACTGCTCTCAGTGCTACCAGAGGCGTGTCAGTTTTTCTGTTGTTAAAGTTGCTAGTAAAAGTCTTGGAGCGTGTTTTGGCCAACTAGAAAGTATTTGAAAATCTCGTCCAAGAAACAGAATAGTGCAATCTGTTATTTTTGTGGGATGGTGGGTGGATTTACAATGCAGTTGAATAAGATCATGCATAGGCTTCTGAGTCTCTGTAGTAATTCTGCTTCCTTCAGAGCTCAGCTTCTGTTTTGTCTTTTTGTAAACCTTCTCAAACAGTACAGTTTTAAACCTGGAATTGAAATTATCAATTTAGATCTGGGAAAAGCTGATTCAACAGTAAATTGCTGTCACAGCCAATGTGTTCAGACCGCAGGCTCTGCCTTCTTTGCCTGCAGAGAATGGAACCGTGGGGAATCCCAAGTGTTGCAGAGCTGAATCAATGATATATTAGACTCATAACTCCAAAATTATCACTTACTTAGGTAGGTGTATATATAAATAAAGGTATTTAAACTTCTAAAGCAGATTAGAGTGAACTTCTAGGCAATTTTTCAGTAATTCTTATTAAGGATGGCTGGGCAAGGTTCTACAGAATATTGTATTTGCATTTGGGTGATGACAGATTAAAATCTTATGTTTTCATACTTTCTCCCCCCTCTCCCTACTCACTGGACTTGAAATCTTGAAAAGAGCTTAATAAATCCTCATTAACATCTCAGTTGTTCTAGAATTTAGTCCCAAATTCTGTTCTTCAGACTTGTGGAGTACCCACAGCATGCATCAGTTTCTCCAGAGAGGATCTGTATCTCTGTACTTCTTTCCTAAGACTGCAAATCTCTTTCTAAGTTCCACAAAATACCCGATGGGCTTTCCTTGACACTAAATATCGATCATACACGTAATTGAATATTCTATTTTTGGAGTTTATACCTGAAACAATATAGAACAGACTGCCTTAGTTTAGCATTCAAGTGTTGAAAACTTGGCCTACATTTTGAAACTGCAGGCCTTATTTCCCTAATATTTCCCACAAAATAATGCAATAACTTGGGCTTTTGAAACACATGTGATGTAAGCTGTGATCAGATGCAGTCTGCCCAACTTTTGCTTACTTGCCCCAGCTGTTTTCTTTCAGGGACAGCACACTGGTGGACCTAATTTCTCATTCCCAAGAAGTGTGCCTGCAAAGTATGAAACTTCCTGCATTAGGTGATCTGTACAAAGTCTCTTGCCAGCAATGTCTAAATGTAAAGTTAGAAATTGAGAATTCAGACAGTCTTACTAGCTGAAAGCTGAAGTTTGTTATTCTGTTAATAAAGTGGGTTATGCTCAACATAAAATTAGCTGTTACCAAGTGTGCCACGATGCCACTTTTGAAGGAAATGCATGTGGTAATTGACTGTTGATGTTCTGAAACATTCCTCTGGTTGTACCCCTCTTAAAGCACAGGAGAGAAAGATCTGGAAAGGGAGGCAGCGTTTAGTCAGGTGGACAGAATTTACAGAATAGATACTGAAAATGGAAACAAACATGAGGTAAACACCTGAGAGATTCAGATTATTTATGTGGGTCCTGTAGGTGTTAGCACATTGTCCTACTAAGCACAGGTAAGTAGCAAACCCAGTTCTTTCTACTTGCCACCCGTTTATTTGGGGTTTTTTCTTCCTTCCTCTCTGCACTACAGGAAAAACTCAACCCTTTGTTGATGGAAGTATAGCAAATAGGAAGCATTATTTCCCCAGGAGGTGATTTACTCGTGAGCAGTAAAACCCCAAACTGTCTGAGCTGCAGGTTTACCCAGATCCCAGGGTTCAGTTCAGTCCTCATTTTGATTTGTAAAGAAAAGCAGTCTCTTGTGGAGAGGTTTAGAAGACATCCTGCCTTGCATGGCCTTTCATAAGAATTGAGATGCATTTGAAATACAAAATAGATACATTTGAAATACAAAACATTTTTTCTTCCAAGTATCTTTTCAACTATGGATAAAAGTCAGACCTGCTGGGGTGGATTAGCTTTATCTAGGGTGAGATTCACTCTTCAGCTTTAATACTGGTGTTCTTCTCTGGATTTCCTGGGCTGCAAACTGAACTCAGAAGCAGGAGGATTTTGTATAGGTAGCTGGTGATTTATTTTACCTCTTCTTCAGAGCAAAGTGCCACCCTGCAAATTCAAGTGGATAGGAAGTGCATGGTGAATTGATTGTAATGCGGTGTTTTTCTGCTCTCTGCTCTTTCCTCTGTGCCTGTGCAATTCAACCAGGCTTGCAAGTGGTTCAGAACATGGAAGTTCCTAGGTTCCATGTGGCATAGGGCAGCCAAGCAGACAGTACTTAAACCTACCCAGTGATCTGTGTCCCCACTTAAATTCTCAGTGTCAACCTCAGCTGAAGGTTGATCAAAAACACCTTTGTTTTCATGTCAAGTTACAGTGTCAGTCTTACAGAACTAAGTTTTGTCACCCCTGAAATGCAGGTGCTATTCATATAGACTTATATTTGAATAAGTTACTTTCATTTGTCATATATTGGCTATATAAGTCAACCAAAAAAAAAAAAGGACCTTTAGGGAGCTTATTTAATGTCTCACATAAATATTGACTTACATAAAGGCTTATCCTTTACATTAAAGGATGAGTATAAAATAGCAAATAAACCATTTTCTAGAATTGTGATTCAGTGGCCAGCTAAAAGAACATAAGATTTCCATAGAGCTTGACAGGAACTAGAGACCCCAGGGGGTGCATTACATCTTTAATATGTGAGTCTGTGCTGTTGGATATTGAGAGAGTAAAACAGTGAAAGAATGCAAAAGAAATATCACTAGCTCATGATCTTTTTAAAATAGTCTAAAATTTTGAGGGCCTGAATTTGACAATGTCCCTTTTTAAATATAATCATAGTTTATCCTGTGCCTAATAAAAAGTAGAATATGCTAAGCAGTAAATCATCCTTGCCCTAAGGATTTGTCCTGTGCTCAGTGGATGTTAGGCACCAAAGAGAGCCATGAGGATGCTGTTATGGATGTAACAGGTGCAGTGGGTGGGATCTGAGGATGTACAAGCGCTGCAGATAGAATGAAAAATCCATCTGAATAAGAAGCAACGCAATTAAAGTAATTTACACCAGCAGATGTAATGGTCAGAATGTGCTGGTTTAGAGGCTCCAGAGTCATGGCAACACTGACACAGAGGGTACCAACATTTCAAGGTTCAGGATACAAGAGGAGTGGAAGAAAGAAACCTTTTCTTTGTAGGAGTAAAAGCAGCTTAGTAAGCAAAACAGCTGCCAAGACAAGATCTGTGATCGTCTCCTGCATACTTGACTGCAGGTAAGAGGCAACCCTGAGATTCTTTCAGAGAACAGTAAGATCTTTGTATATCTTTAGCTGTCAGAAATGATGTTCAGGTGCGATAGAACTGAAGGGGAAACAGCCAAAACAAAGAGATGTTACAGACAGTTTTGAGCAATATGTAAATGGTTAAGCTGAGGGATAGACACTTGGAGAGGCTCTAAGGAATGAAGGCTTTGTAGTGGCTTGAGTGCTTTAAAACCATGGGGGGAAAGAAGCAGCTGTGTGTATGTGTTGTAATTGTTTATTAAGTAGAAACTGGCTGTTTGTAGTTAGCACCTCTCAATTGAACTCTGCTTCCCAAAGGCCTAAAAGCCATTGGAGCTTGGAGCACGTCCTTCTGGGAGTTGTGAGCGTTAGAGAGCAATTGGAAGAGAGTTTTGTCTGGGAGTCTGGGCAGAAGGAGGTCAGACTTCTGTTAGTCCCTGTCAGCGTGATACAGCTGCAATTGCTGTCTCTGCTGCACTCTTCACATGGAGCCCATCCCTGGGCTGTGTGGCCCAGGGTTGTGCACACAGTGCTTTTCCATTTGTGGTTCCAGGAACAGCACTCTTTTTAAAGCTGAAGGCAGAGATGAGTGAATGCATCTCCAGATGGGAACTGACAAGTTTGAAAACATGTCGGCATGTGTATATTTTTAATTTCGAAGGCATCACGCTAGCATTAAGGGTTGCTTTAATTCTAGAAGCAACTCTGTAGAACTATACAATTCCTAAACGTCTCTACCACAGCACAAGCACGTTGGCAAAAACACAACCCTCTGCAGGCCACTTAATTTGTAATGAAGGTGAAATATTCTTATTCCAGTCTTTTGGTCTGATCAGCCTCTTAATGAGGATGTTTTTGTTTGGACTTACTCTGACGTTACGTACATCAATTGCAGAAAACTGAGGAGGAAAAATTTGTTATGGATACCTAAATAATCTTGGCTTTTGGAATTCAGTCCACAGAGTTTGGTAAGGTTGAAACTGAAGATTAATCTAAACAGATTCTATTAATAGTGTGCTGCTAGGAGACTGAGCCTGAATTCTCTGTACAACAGCTGATGTGTGCTCTGAAATATGTTTGGTGTTGGTGCTTGAGATGTAGATTTGGAGGTGGGAAAGACTCTTAATGCAAAGTTTCATCACATGGGGATTATTTTATTTCCTAGTTGACTCTACAAAATGATATTGGCCTCCAAGGCCATTTTTTTGCCAGTAGGGATGCTCAAAGGGAATGGAGGGTGGGCCTCCATATTTGCTAATGGGAGTCAAAATACTGGACTAGTTACAACTGCTTCTCACTTCCACTGTGCAAGACTGGCACAATAAGCAGCGGCTCTGGAGGTCATATCTGCTGTGCCTTGTGTGTTGGCAGGAAGGCAGTGAAAGGCAAGATTGAGTGTTCAGTGTCTGTGGGTATTTGAGACCTTTAGGAGTGCCAAAATGTCTAAACAGACATCTGGGTTCAAACTTCCCTCCACACCTACGCCTGACTTGCTCAGTTGTAAGCTAAAGTGGAATCTGAGTGCCTGATTCCTACACAACTTCTCTCCTGAGCTGGAAAATATTTGGTTAAGTAAATCGTTAAATAACATCCAACTTCACAACAGAAAGAAGGATGGCTTTTTTAAATTTACATGCCTAGAAAAATGCCTGGTGCTGCTTCATCATGGGCTTCACTAACGGTGATTTTTGTTTCTTTGATATAGTTTGTCAATGTCTCTATATTACTGCTCATGTGCCATAAATCTTAGAACAACGACCTGTGATAGTAACTGGTACAAAATGTCTGTAGGCTTAATCACTGTCTCCATCAACTGCTTTCATCTCAGTGAAAAGAACAGAAGAAAAGGACAGAAATAGCATCTGCTGAAGTGATAACCTGAGGTCCTGAGGCAGCCATTGCTTTGTGACCTCCTTGCACAGTTTCCTTCACAGAGAGGCCTATTTCCAGGGTACAGCTTGTTTCAGGTGTGTGGAGAGCCTGGAGATGCTTGCTTAGTGGCCCCTGGCAATTGACCCTGGAGGCCTTTGCCTTGTCTGCTGGGATCATTTTATTGCCTTCCTGCCTGAGAACAATGAGCTTTTAGTTCTGACACTTAGTGAGATTAGACTTTATATAAATGGCCCTTATATAAAATGCAATAGAATGGTAAAATTACCTAATTAGTAACACACAAAGCAGACTACATAATTGCATAAGAAATGAAAACTACAGATGTGAATACCTGGGCATGCTGTGTGGTGTTACTGTAAAAAGCCTAGTTATGGTTTTTGTTTTTTCATGAAAAATGTTCTTACCAGCAAGCTATACCATCTGACTCTGCAGAAGAGATTATACTAAAATTGACCTTAAAAGACAATAGAAATTGTTATTACACTGTTAGGCCAGGTTTGAAATGGCTTACTAAGTTGGGGCAAGCTGTGTCCAGGTGGGTGCTCTCTGATGGTAAAAACTGACCCGAAGTCTAGAGCTGAAAACCACTGAATGTTACAGTTAGAGCTTGCATGTGCTTGGTTGATTCAGATATTGGTATTTCCCAGCTTCACAGATATCTGCAAATGTTACATGCCTAGTTTCTGCTTTTAAAAAGACATTTCTGTTGAGCAACTTCTTATCTCTCCTTACTATTTTTGGTACTCCAACCAAAGATGCCCAGATTGAATGTGAATACTGTATAAGGCTATTTATTTAGACTGGTTCCTAAGGAAATGCCAGGCTTTTGCAATTGCCCAGCTGAATAATTTCTGAATTCATTGGTCAGTTTTCTCATTTGAGAAGAGAGCTGGAAGCCTGGAACAGCATTGCTCTTTCTGAAATGGAAGGGTGACACAAATGAACATTTCTGCTCAGGAGGAAGCATCAGCATTTAGCTGTTGCACCTCATTTGACAGGAACTGACCAGTGAATTGGCCAGTGTGGCCAGTTCATCTTTACTTAGATTTTTCTCTTTCTTTATGAACTATATACACATACATGTCTAAAACAATGAGAAGAGCTGTAAGAAATACCTGAGCATGTCAAATGAGACCAAATGACAAAGAGAGGAGAGTACCTCAAACCTGAAACAAATTTCCTCTGAAATATAGCTGCAGTCCTTGGGTTGTTTTTCTTTGGGGCTCATCTCACTGCTTGAAGTCAAAGAAAACAAAGTGCTGTTTGATTTGATATTATTGCAGGGAGGAACTTCATGGGTCATCAAACCCAGCACTATGAAAAACGTGCATTCAACCAAAAGCGCGGTTGATAGATGTACCTGCCCTTCATCTTGTGTCTTGAACTGCTTCAAATTTCTGATAGCTCAGATGTCTTGCTTTGAATGAGAATGGAACATTTTACTTTTGGTGCTAAATTATGAGCTTGCTGGCTCTGTCTGGCCTGAGCTTTACTGTCAGTGGCACAAGAATGCTGGAATAGATAAGAAGTGATGAATGAGTAATTCTTAGGGGTTTTTTCCTAAGCATCTGCTGTTGGCCACTGTCAGAGACAGAAGGCTGAGCCTACTGAACTCAAGCTCTGGTATCAAACAAGTGATACTTTCTTAAGAATTTTGAAAATCCTTCCTCCCTCTGAAGCAGAGGAGAGGAAGGAGGGGGTCCTGCATGACTGGGCTGCGGTAATGCGTTGTGCATGAACCAAGGAGGAGGAGAGCTGCAATTCCCAAACAAAGCATTCACATTGCCTCACGTTGCCTCCCCTCACCCAAGGATTGATGGCTGCACATCGTTCCTGTCTGCCACACTCCCCTGTCCCTTGGACTCTCTTAGGGAAGCAGCTTTGGTGAATGTTTTTTTCCTTCATCGTGCTCAAGTATCAGAGAGTATCTGTGGAAATGAGAGGCTGCTTGATCACACTCATATTTTGAAGGACTGGAAGCTGTGCAGAGAGATGATCAGAGGTTCATAACACACCACCTTGGAAACAAAATGTTTGGCTTTATCTTTAACTTTGCAAAGCTTCTATGTCTTAGCCAGAGATTCTGGTTTTTTATTTGACAGAATGCGAAAAAGGCTGAATTGGGTCTTGTGTATACAAGGTTTAAGGCTGTAAATGATTAAATCTACCATCTATCCGAGTTTCTAGGGGGATCTCTAGATTTCACTTGTGCAAATGTGACCAGTTTGAACATCTGAAAGTGCAAATAAACAAGTTAAGCTTGTTGCTATGAATAATAATGTTTTTACCATAAATAGTTTCTGAGTTCGCTGGTTTATTGGTTCACTGCCCTCCCTCCCTGCTTGATTAATTTGAATTTCTAAAATTTCCTGACTTTAATATCTATGAATTTAAAAACCTGACCTTACAAACACTTGCACAGACACACATATGGGGTCACTTTATCTTTTGACATTAGAGCTTCGGGAGCAGTAAAAACATTGACATAATCTTAGTGCATCTGTTTCTAACTGGATTATGAGTCCACTCCTGATTTAATAAGGAAATAAAGGGAAGCAGTGTTTTGTATCTGAATATCCAGGGCAGATAGGAGCGGAATAATCTCTCAATTAAACTTTTAATTTTTTTTCCTTTGTAAACATTCCAGTTTAGTAGGTTTGAGTCTTAAACCTTTCCATTACTCTTCAGGGGATTGTGTTGGATGAGCCTTGGACAAGGAACATGTGATGCTCTTTAATATTGACAGGTCTTGAAAGCTCCTGAATAGATTAAATGTCTTTTTGCCTTCTTAGAGATGGCCTTCTTGCCCTTTATATCGTTTGGATCTAATCCAAGAAAAGGCTAGGAATTAGCTCAGCTGCAAACAAAACCTGACTACTGGCTCCTGAATTATGAATTGAAACTTCACATAATGGAAATTTGAGGCCCAGTTGTATAAACATAAAAGTTACCTTGCAGTGTTGTTTTTGAATGAGTGCAGGTAGTTTTGCTGTGTTTTTCCTGCATAGCTTTTGCTTCCCTTCCTGTTTCATTCTCCCTTGTTTTAATACCTAATTGTAGGCATACAATACATAATTGAGAGGCTGTGGTACAGGAAGCTTTCCAAATGCATGTGAAATTTGGAGAACACAGCTCTTTAACTTCATGTTTAAAGGTACAGTGGATAAGGGTCTAAGGAGATGACTGCAAGATTATGTAACTGTGTATATAATATCAAACTAGCTTTAATACCTTTTTTCCCCTGTAATAGTCAGGGGAGATTGTAATATTGATTCAGTATTCCCACGTGCTAATTTTGGCTAGAAAATGTCAATATTAATGTAATTACTTAATGCTTCTGCCCGTCTCATCATCATAGCCTTGATTAACTTCCTTTTCTTTCTCCATTCTCAAATTTAATATTGAAGTAACTAAATGTTTACATCATATCCAACCCTTACTAGAATGATACAGATCTGCATGCCCACAAATATACCTGAAAATCTTTGTAGGATCTGGCAGAGATGTAAAAAAGGTACAGCCAAAAGAAACAAATAATTATCTTGTTTCACCATCTCTAACTCAGGGGCATTACCATATCCTTGTTGATTAAAGTACATTTTTCTGAAAAGCTGATAGTTTTGTTATAATGACACCAAGTGAAGGATTTGCTGTTTCACTTGTTGTTTTCTTCCAGCCTAGTTGGCCTCACTCATAAATTGGTATCATATTTCTAATTAGTCTTGCTTGAACTGTGCAGCAGCTTCTGGGACTGAGCCCCACTGTGCCCTCCCTCCTGGGTAAAGAGTCCTTTAGCATCTCCTTAGGATTACAGCTTGCTGTTTATAATTGTCATTTCCCAGCAGAGAGAGTGTTTAAAATCTCCTATAGAAACCTTTTGTTTCAACCCTCAGTTTTTTTTTCATGGTTGCTTCTTTTCTGCCACCTTCAATTTTCCAATGCAAATTTAAAAATTTGAATACTCAGATTTGAATGTAATACATCAGTGGTACCACGGAATCACGTCCTGACTTTCTGTTCCCTTGTTTCAGAGAGCTGAAGGCTCTGTGAGTCATTTATTCGTTGTGCTGTGGCAGTGGCAAGCTGCTCCTGAGTCACTCACCTGCCAGGATGCTGAAGTTCTTCAAGGCATCCTCTTTCCTGGAGCAGTTGCCTGTGCTCTGTTACCAGAGGTGTAGCTCTGGCTTTGCCTGCTTTAACTGATGTCAACTGAATGTGTGCACATTCTCCTTTCTCTTTGTACTTTTATTTTTTATTTAATTCTGCCAATCTATGTGTTAGCAGAATATTTCTTCCAAGGAATTGGTTATATCTAGACTTCAGCATTTTTATGGAGCTGGATGAGCATTTGGCTAACTCTGATTAATGCAAAACCAAACTAAAGCAATTTCATTCCCCAGTGACTTTATGCTGTCAGCTGCTTTGAGATCTGTCAGTTAGCCAGCCCTTAATCCATTTAGCATGTGTTTTATTGACACATGAGCCAAATTTGTAGTCAGAATATTATGTGGTATAACTCACGTGCCTTGAAAGTCTTAACTAGTCAATCAACTCTACCAGTCAAACCTGTGATTTCAAATTCTGAAATCAGGTTTGTTTGAATAGTGGCATCATAAACCCCTTGAGATTGCCATTAATTGCATTCCTGTCCTTTAATAGAAACCTATGCAGATTTTTCAGTTTCAGTCCAGCACTGGTTTTGGACAAACAAGGCTCCAGTAGCCAAGGCATGAAGTTAGCAGTCATTTCTTCTGGGAACCGTGGAGAATTGTATCCAGTGATATTTATGTTTAAAAATGAACTCATTACAGGCTGAGTATCGGTTAAAGCTGTTAAAAACTGCAAACAGACTGGAAAATTTCGAGCTGATATATTACGTGTTGGGTGAGGAAAGTGTTTCAAATAGATCACAGGCTGCTGGCTTCCATCAAGACATTGGTGGCTCTTGTAATTGTGCTTCTGTGTTCCAAGTGCCTGTCAGAGGTCAGCATCTCTGGGAACAACAGTGTTTGTATTTGATGTCATTGTTTATGCTTTGATTCACAAGTCTACTTTCTTCTTGTGTTTTCTTCAGTGGAAAGAGATGTTGTTAATAAATGTTCCCCGATAGGAATGCTTATCACAGTTTAGCTAAACTTAACATGCATTTCTTAAATCTTTGAATTCCTTGAGTGGAGAAACTGGCCTGGCCTCGTAGTCAAAAATTAAACTGGGACTACTGCAGATTTCAGTGTGATCTCTTGCTTTAGGTTGTCAAGTTTAGTGGCTGTTGGAGCAGCTTCCCAGGATCTCAGGAAGACAATCTCACTCTTACCATCACACACTAAGGGTTTGGGAGGAGAAGCAGAACTGATTTGATGAGAGGACTTTTCTGCTTGAAAGAAAATATTGAGGAAGCTTCAGAATATTCAAGGACTTCCCTCTTTGCGAATTTATATCACTGTACTGTAATTTCAAAAGAAGAATCTGTTACACTGTGGGAAGAACGTCATGGAGTTTAAAACCAAGTCTATTTTAGTTTTGCATAAATCCATCCTTACTAATCTTAATCTGCCTTTAATAATCTTGCTAGCCTTCTGCAGAATTCGAAAAGGGTGGTTTAAAATCAAAATAGTGCAAACTCAAGTGAAAACCCACTTCCTGAAGGCAGCTGGTATGCAGTCAGCACCCTTTACGTGCTTCTGATGGAGCTTCCGATAACTTGAATTATCCATGACTGATGTCTTTATCACAGCCTCCGTGCTGTAAGGTGAGGGAGAGCCATCTGCTCACAGCAGGATTAATCCAATTGATGGCCCATGAGCACAAGCTGCTGCTTCATGGATCTGCCTCTCTGAGTGATGGGAGAGGCCATTGCTGTCATATCACTGTGGAGACAGGCTTGTGGTTCACTGCACTTGAAAAAAGTCCCCCCGGGATGCCCAAGCTTTTATTTTCTACATCACCAGCAAAAGAAACACTTGTTCAGGGTGTTTTCACCCACGGCTTGTACCTCTAGAAAACAAGGCTGGAACTAAAACCCATAGTATGCTCAGGATTATCTCAAAACTGAACCATGGATTAAGTCTTATTTTGCTTAAGGAGTGTAATAAATATTTGTTTTGGGGAAATGGCAATATCAGCTGAAGACTTAAATACAAAAAATAGTTTGAGATTTCTTCTTTTTAGTTCCTTTGAGCTTTTTCTTTAGGGTTTCATTATTAACAGTGAAATAGCAAACCTGCTCAAGGGCAGAATTGTGCTTTGAGAATCTTAAGTGTGGTTATAAAAACAATTTTTTCCTCCATAGTATACCAGATAGCTTAAATTTTAACCCTGTAAAGCAGGATCCATGAACTGGGCCATATGAATTTTTGCTGATAAGGTTTTGAATTAATCCCATTTTGTACAGACCTGTGCTTGCAGAAGCTTAAGGAAATTCATCACAGTTGCAGATTGTTTTCCAAGTAATATCCTCATGGACTATGAAGCCTATCATTTTATGATAAATGCATAAAGGTTTTGCTTAACTTCATTTTTGAGCCACTCCATCTCTAATCTCCGTTGCTCAGTTTTTAAGTAGGCTTTGGCAGTCTGGCTGAACTACAGTAGTGCTGACATTGAAATTGCACAGAATGAAGTGGGGGGAGGGATGTTAGAGGAGGTTCTCTGTAGACACAGCTTGGATTTTTCCTCCCCTTTGATACAGCTGAAACTCTTACTTCCTGCACAGACAAGCAGTCAGCGTGATTTTTGAATATTTGGGTAGAGGATAATATACAGCAAAGTAATTCAACTGTAATCCCTAAGGATGGGATAACAAATAACATCCCGGCTGTACAGGCAGCTAGAATTATTCAGAAGGTGTAAAGGGGCTTTAATGTGGTGAGGAGCTGCCTGTAAAGGGTGCTTTTGAGTAGGCACATCTGTAACTTTGCAAATGAAATCCGTGGCAGGCACAGAGAGGCTGCTGGGTTGTTTGCTGTGCTGAGGAGGTGACTAAGCATCTGCAGCTGCTGGCAGGTGTGCTCAGAGCTGCAGGTGTGGCTTCCAAGGCCGCTCTGCAAAACAGGCATTTGCTCACAGTGATCGAGGCATTGTTAGCACTGCTCCTTCCAGAACAGCCATTGTTGGGATTACAGCATTAAGTAAATATTTTGCTCTGTATCAATGTTATTATCTGTTCATCTGCCTGGGTAGGGGGGAATGACAGTAGTTCTGGGAAGAGCTGTAGTGAGGAACTGGCTCTTGGGTATCAGCTCAGGGCTGTTCTGCTCCATGGGGCTGTGCCAGGGCTGAAACAGGGCAGCAGGGGGACATTTGGGCCAGCATTTAAACTGCCACTGCCAAAATCTGAGCCAAAGCATCAGTGGTTTTGAAAATCAGTATTTCCATTTCAGTCATGGTTCCCTCTTTCTTACTGTAGCAGCAGATACCAAAGTTTGAATTTCTGCAGGTTGACCTACCTTGTGTGAAGAGATACTGACATACTGTCCTTGTTTGTGAGTACAAGTGAAGAGAGAACTATCCAAACATTTTTTGTTATCTGTGATCTGTAACATGAACTTGCATCACATATCTGTCTCTGAGGCACATGGCAGGCTTTTACTAGAAAAAACCCTAAAACCAAACCCAAATATTAAAACTCACTGATCGTAGCACCCATCCAAGGTAGTGTTTGTTAAAAGTGATTGTTAGTTGTACAGGAGTGTGTTTGCCTGGTCCTTTTTTCATGGTTTGGGTTTTACAGCCTGTGGCAGAAGGGGAGCTGTGGCAGCGTGGGAAGCGAGCAGGGTGTTGGCACATAGCGGCTGCAGGCACGAGCTCCACTCCCCATCCATTCAGAATCAGATGGCCCAAACCCACCCCAGGTTTATTCATATTTCTACAGGCTTCTTCATATTTTTACAGGCTTCTGTCCAATTCCTTACTTCTTACTGTCATCTAAGTTATTGCAGTTACAGAATGGAGGCTTATATGACAAATAGCAATGAAATGAAGTTATGCACGAGTGGGTGCTGTTAATTTCAGTTATAGTCATTGAAAGGCTTTGAAAAAATTAAAAGGCTTGGGGTTTATTTGGGATTTTTTTTTTCCCCTGAGAAGGTATAAATGAAAAGTGCACCTTTTAAACAGATGGATGTGTGAATGATGAGGAGGTAATCTGATCTATAAATGTAAATGGAATTTTGTTTGCTGGCTTCTGGCCGAAAAGCAATAGGTTTAAAAATAATTTTAGATTAAAAACCACTGCTTTAACTTGAAAATAGTTTTTCCCCTGAACAGAATATTTCACAGTGAATGACCAGAGAGGCTCTTGATGAGAATTGCTGTTCAACTGAGGAGCTCTGCCACGCAGACAGATCTGGAAGTCACAGCATGCGACTCTACCCTTGTTGCCAAATTTCTGCAGGCCAAATTATTCCCAGTATGACACCTAAAAAACTTAATCTGTGTTGATGTGTATTTCCTCTTACGGCGCTCTTTTGCAACTATGACTTCAGCTATGCTGGGTCCACCTAGCCCTATATCTTGTCTGTGACTGTAGCCAGTGGCAGTTGCCTGAAAAGGAGTGTTGGAACAAGCCAGATGAGATGTTTGGCCAAAACACTGTCCCTGATTCCCACGACTGCAGTCCAGAGTGCTCCTAAGTCAGCAGTTGTACCTTCTTTGCACAGTGTCAGGCAAGGATCACAGGGCATGTTGCAGAGAGTGCCCTGGCAGCACAGCTTGTGCCAGGGCTGGGTCTGCCAGCATTTGGCTCCTCATGTGGAAGAGTCAGAAGGTCCAGCCCCAGGTGTCTCCTGGAGAAGGTGTGCTGGTCCCCAGGTTGGGAGGGACAGTCTGCTCAGGTGAGTGTGTGGCTCCTTTGTCACCAGCAGGTCCTGGGCAGCAGTCCCACACCACAGCTACTCGGAGAAGACCTGGGATGGGAATTTGCTTTCCTGAGCTCGAGCAGTATTATGTTTTGGGCATAACTGAAGAATAATGGACTCTTAGTCTAAATAATTGTTGTAATAAAGCTAAATAAGTTAAGAACACCTTCTTGTAGTTAAAAACTATTCAGCTAAAGTAGAGAGTTGAAATATGCAGAGGAAAGGCCTCCTCCAATAAAGCAAAGGGCAGCAGATGTTATTAGGATCTGTTTTGCTATCTCAGGAGTGCTGATCCTAACTCTCCATTGCATTTCTGGGCTGTTACTTTTTTTCCTGGGAAGGCTGTGAGGGTCATATGAACTGTGCTTCCTGCTAACAGCCCCACTGTTGAAAACTTAAGAGAGCTTTTCAATTTGCCAGACTTCTGGTGAAAGCCTCTGATCTGTGTTACACAATCGAGCCTCAGTTCGTGCCTGTCGGAGGACGGTAGCTGGTAACATGTGGGCAGCTCCAGTCTGCCTCTGAAAGGTTTTGTTCAGTGTGTGCCTCTGCTCAGCCCCGTCAGGCCCTTGTATTTTTCAAAATGTTAAGTACTCAGCTTTGCTCCAGTACATTATCTCACAAATCTTCCATTGTTTGGCCCTTTTCTGAAGAGCACATTATGTGTGGTAGCATGAACTATGGCCAAGCAGTGTCTGCAGTGCATGCAAAGGTGCCCTGGGCTGGAGCTGGTGCCACCACCATTGGGTGGTTTGGGACTACCTGGGTCGGGGGTGCTTTGGACTTCTTCTTCTTGGCCTAAACTTGTCAGTGAAAGCATAAAGTACTGTGGCTTTGTTCAGTGGGGACAAGCAGTAACAGGTACATCATGTTCTTGTTCTTGGAGTTGTCAGATGGAAGGGAGCTAATATGATAACCCATAATACTTTGTCTTCTGTGATCTTGAGAGATAGCTGTGCTTACGCATCTAATTTCCATGGGAGAAGGTTGGATGAAAGTAAAACAATCCCTGTTAAGGCTCAAATCCAGTCTAGCCAGGCTGCAGAGTTTTCATCAAAGGCAGGAAACAGATGGACGGGCACAGCTGCAGGAGGAGCTGCAGCTTCTCTGGAAAAACTACCCAGGCATGTGCTGCAAGCAGGAACATCAGGGCAGCACTGCTGTTCTGCACAGGGGCTCTGCCCTGTGCCAGTGGATGGATGGTCCCACAGCTCCTGCAGCTCAGGGAGATGCCATTTCAGGAAGGAACCTGCCTGGCATTTCTCCCAGCGCTGTACAATTGCCTGTTCCCAGGATTTGTTCACTGTAGTAGAAGAAAAGTGCATCAAAGGCTTACTTACGTTTCCAAGTCTTCCATCTCTGGAGTGTGCTGCAGGCCCTCTCCTGGGGGGCTTACCCTTCCATCCTTTCCAGCAGCACCTCCTTGCCCTGTGTCCCTGCTGAATTCTCCATTTTGGAGGGGACAGTTGCATGATAAAGAGTTCTTGTACCTTGGCGGGCTCACAGAGGCAACCAGAGAAACCTCTGGGGTACTCTGGAGTGGTGTTTCTTATGTTCTTTGTGAGACAGAAAAGAAGAAAAGGTCCAGCATGGTGTCCCTGGTCTGTGCCCAGCCACTGACCCAGAGCCAGTCTGACAGTCAGTCACTGCTCTTGTGAAAAATGACTCAGTGCACATTGTTTATCTGGCACCTACAGGCCTTGACTCCTCCTATTTACTTGGAAGGTGCAAATATTTATATCTCTTCCAGAATAGATCTATGTTATTGTTATTTAGAAGTTTTCTTTTCTTAAGCAGTGCAGGTTTTTTCTTCTTTTTTGTAGTTTGTGCCAAAATCAAAGATTTTTCCAAGCAAGAAGCCTATGTAAGCACAACTGTGTAGTGGGGAGAACTTTTCTCAGCTTGCTTTCCCTTTTCTAAAGACAAAAGAGCCTTATTGAAATGTGCTTCCTTTCTGACTGCTAATGGCTTTTCCTTCCTTCCTTCTTGGAATGAGCTTAACATTCTCCCATCCTGTTGGGTATAAATTTCAGCCTGGTCTGTTTTCCCTGTTGAGGTGTTGAGTCACTGACCTTGAATGGGAACCTGTGATGAGGTAGGGAGAAGAGAGGGCTTGAGAAGACAGAGTTTTTCCAGCAGTTTGGTGGTACATGGGATGAATTTTTAAAAGGCAAGAGTAAGGTGCTATTCATTTTAGCTTGGGGCTGCTTATATACTCTTCCTAGTTTTATTTCTGGACGCTTTCTTATCATGGATCTGGATAAATTCCAGGATATAATACACAAAATACATAAAGGAAAAGCTGGTTCCTGCTCAATAACAATGTTCCATTTTAAGCTGTCTCAGGTTAAAGGGGAAAAAAATACGATGCCAAATCACTCAAATCCATTTGTCTCCTGGAGGAATGATGCTGAAATCTTTCCTCAAAGGCTCTGTGTGGGAATTGTGTCCTGAAGCCCGGATATTCTCCAAGGCTTAATTAAGCTTATTCATAGAAACCCTAAACTTTATGAACTGGACAGCAGACCTCTAAATTTGGCTTAAGTGCACAGAGGGTATTGTTCCTGCACACTCTGATTAGCAACACTGAGCACAGACATACACTTTGGAATAATTAGTAAAATGGACAGGAATTAAAGCAAGCTTTGCTCTGAAGACATACCAGATGAGCTAAACAAATCATGTTCCTATCTGCATTTTTCCCTCTTAAGTAAGGTTTCATTTTGTATGGTGTTGGGTTATGTCATGTGGAATGTACCTTCTCTCTCTGTCTCCCCTCCAGAAATTCTGGCCTAAAGTCCACAATGGCAGATTTGAGATAAAAATCTGCATCTCTCCCCAGACCATCTTGCTCTGCAAGATGAAGAAAACACAGCTGAGCAATGGCATTAAACCAGCAAGAGTAAGATTAGGTCAGTGCTTCACATACACTTTCGCCAATCTCAGAGAAATCTGAATCCAAATATCTTTGTTACTAATATTATCTATGCTTTGGAGGTTTCTTTTGTCTTTTTTTCCTTTCCCAAGCAATATGGCTGAGAAATTAACTACTAAAATTAAGACTCAAATTATTACTGTAATTATTGTAAGGTATCTGAGCTTGTGTGAAAGCAAACTATTGTTCAGTTGGCTTAAGCAAAAAAGGGTGCTTTTTTGTTTGATAGAAAAGCAGGTGAGACTTCAAAACCAGTTGAAACCAGTGTGTGCTGCTGCCTTCATGGATTTGTTTAGTTTGCAGTCCTCCCTCTGGAGAGCCAGCAGTGCAAGAGGGTCATGAAAGTGGTTTAGAGGGGTTTTTTGATTGTTTAATTGAAACCAGTTTATAAGAGATAAGATTCTTCAGTAATATTTCCTTTTTCGAAAGCTCCAGTATAAGTGAAACTGAAGGGTTTGCTTGGGGTTTTTTAAGAGCTCTATCTTGAAGGAATATTTCCTTATTTTTGGTATTAGGATTTATGTATCAGGAGATTTTTTTTACACAATTTTTCTCACAGCATCTTGAGTAAGTGTGCAAAAAAGCTGAACAGAAGAATCATTTGGACAGAGCAAGTCATACGCTTTGCTGTTGTCACAGTTTTCTCAGTGTTGGGGCAAATTGTAAAATGTCTCCTGTTCCAAATTTTGTCCATCCAGAATTCCACTGCAAATTTTTGAAACTTGCTGCTCAAAGGAATTTAAGAAAAAATATCCTATGTAAAACTTAAAAAAAATTTGGTAGTGTTAACAGATAGAAATGTTGATTGACTTAATTTTTTTAATGTAAGTCATAACATTTAGACATGTAAAAATATAAGTGCTTTTTAAAATGCAAAATAGCTCCATGAGACTACTTAACTCTCTGTGCTTGACGTCTCCAGGCTGCTTAAGTACTGTTTGCTTTGTTAGTGAGATGAAACAAGGATTTGAGAATGAAAGACAGTTGTGGTCTGGAGAAGCAATTGTTATCAGTGAACTTTGTTTCTTGCAAAACAAAGCCCTGAGAGCTGGAAACTTAGGCTTTGACATATTGGAGCCCATGTTTCACACAGATGTGCAGGTCCTGTTCTGATGACCAAGGGTCACCATGAATTTCAGTGAGCTGTTTCAACTTCCATCCTGCTTGAAATTGTGCATCTTCCTCCTGTCTGTGCTTGAATAATGAGGAAAGAGCCACAGGCTGGAAAGCAGCTTAACTAATCCAGGTTAAAGAGGCTGCAGTTTGGGATAGCTGAGACCTCCTTACAATGGCAATTGCCTACCCAAGTGTGGAGTGTAATTGTCATTACAGCATTCTCAAGACTTGCGGCTGCTGACCTGATATTGGAAGATTTTAATCTAACATAGAACAAATATCATCATCATCTTTCATATCTCTGAAAGCAGCACTGTGCCCTGTGTCTTTTATGTTTGATTCTTGCAGGCGCTTTGAATGCATATCTCATGCCCTGTATCCTGCTTTTGAATTTGCAGTGCAGTATCATAACACTCCATCTTTCAGTGAAAGAGCCAGCTGTAGGATGAAGCCTGGTAAAAACCTCGGGGTTACACTCTCTGTCTGAACTGCTTTAGAGATCAACCCAGCTGAATTCTAATTTAGAGAAGAAAGCTTCCAATGCTACATTTGCACTGTACACATTCAGGGAGGTTTGTAAGAGTTGATCTTGAAGTGTCCTTTAGGCTGATTGTTCTGTTTTTATGAAAATTTGGCTTGTGAGAGCCCTTGAATACACACTAGTGAGGAAAGAGATGAATAGAAGTAGACCATGGAATTCTGAATCTGTATTATATCATATATCAGGAGACTAAACTTTGTAATTAAATATATGAATAACTCTATCCAAGCCTCTTCACAGCTCAGATTTGAAGTTCAGTAATGTGGTGCTAGCCCATCTTGAATCATGTGTCCATCAAAAATTCAAGATCGAGAAGGCTCAGATGTACCAAACAGTTCCTTTTTGGTTTGGAATGCTTGTAAGAAGGTTCTTCTTTTTACTGTCTGACATTGGAGATTGGAACTGGAGTGAGTGGAGGTCCTTGCAATAAACATCAGACCAAGCAACAGTGCTGCTTCCCTGAGGAAGGACATGATGGTGTTTGGCTGCCAGAGCCCTGTACAGCTGCTGGGTGAGCAGTATCTGAGTGGAGATCAATGCAGGGGTATTCCCTTTCTGTATCTTTTTATTGAACACAGTTCTATGGGAAGAAGTAATTTCAGCAAATCTAGGAGGATTTGAGTTCTTTCTCTGCCCTTTGGCTTAAGGCTGTAGTTATCTGAAAACTGAAAATACCATTGTAAAAAACCAAAATCACAACCCTCTGTAACAGGTCACCAGCCTGCCCATAAGGAAGTGGCCGTGTGTGAGAGGGACATGTCTGTCACTTGGGCAGGCAGCAGGGAAGTCTCATCGACTGCTTGGCTAATGGCAGCATCCTGAGCTGTCAGGCTCATTAGGGACACGCTGCTAATTTGGTCAGGCAAGGGCTGCCAGGCTGCATTGTGTGGGGTTAAGCAGCATGAATAGAGCCTGTAAGCAAAGCTGCTGGAATCTGCTTTTGTGTTCCCTTTGGACGCCTGTCCTCCGCTTTTGGCTTCTTTTCCAGTTCAAAGCAGCCACGTGGAGTTTTGGCACGGTGAGTGCTGTCCGTAGGTGAGTTATAGATTGCAGAAGTGATCTAACTTTTGCTCAGAGGAGTTACCCAGCTTCTCTTCTCAACTGTTTTTGCACATATACACTTAAAGTGTCAATTCACTACTTCGTGGGACTTAATTAGAAATGGATTAAGCCCTTTCTCTTTAAAACCCAATTTGAACTGCTATAGGTATTTTTCTTATCATCCCTGCTCACATGTGCTAGGCACTGGCTTTATAGCAATTAAAGTTCGCATTTCTTTTCTACCATCAAAGATAACCTTCCTCCCCTTCCAACAAGCCATGGAGCCCTGCAGGTGGGTTTGGAGGTCTGACAGTTGTGCCTTCCACATGCACTCCAGTCCCTGGGAGAGCTGGGAGGTTGTGGACTGACCTTTTGGACACGGGAGGTTGGTGGTGGGGAAAACCTGCCCCGTGCAGCCTGGCTGGGTGGGTGTGCTGGCTCTGTGTGTGCCTGGCTGGAGCCATTCCTCATGGGATTGTTGTAAAAGGTTGAGCAAGGGGAAGAGATTGTTTTCATCTCATAAAGGGAACAACCAGATTGTCTCACTGCTGTCTCTCCCCAGTGTGCGTCAGAATGCTGTTAATTTAGGAGTTGGAACCCAGTGGAGGATTTTCTGATTCTCTACCATGTGTTTGCCTTTGTGACTCCAGTTTCTCTCTCATCCTTTGGGGATGCTTTTCCCTGACATCTTCAGCCTTACCAGAACTTATTTTTGTTTCTGCCAGAGAAAACACTGAAATTATTAATTTTTGGTAACCATTTTCTACATCTTCATCTGATTGATCTGATTATGTTAAGGCTGAGTTGAATACTCCATTGAGAGTTTCAAATGCTGTCAGAAGCGAAGCAGAAAGAGGTTTCCCAGGAGACTGACTGTGTGTGCCTGTGTGGAACAGACCTGGAGGGGAATTGGCCTGCACAATTCCCTGGCTGAGAGCAGCACAGCTCCAGCACTTCTGTCACCAGATACCTGGGGTGATCCTGAGCTGGGAATACACACCTGCTGGCTCAGGCTTTTTATCACACTGGGGGCTGCCCTGCCCTCCAGAAACAAGGGGGATTCATGCCTCTGCCTGTTCATGTACGGGGATATTGATTTAATGCGGTGCCCCATTTTGGAAACAGTGTTTTTCCAAGGGTGGAAAAATGCTTGCTCTGTGGGAGGGAATACTTCTTGCAGACAAGCACTGAATTTCCTCATTTTACTTTACTAGGGATTTCTATTAGAAAATAAGGCTGGAGGGGGGAAGTTTGGAATGATTCTGGGAAGCTTTGACTCAGAAAAGGGCGAATGATTCATATTATTACTGTTATTTATTAAGGAGAACAGACCATGAACCTGATCTTTTACTTATCTTTGGAAACTTAAAGCACTTACGCAGTGACCCCAAAAGAGTTTGTGGGTTTGAACCAAGGTTTTTCAACATAAAAGCTAAATCCCAGCTGTGGGAGCTGGCCCACAACATTTTAAGAAGATTTATTCCTGTTACCTTCATACTTGATAAATATTTTAATATCCTCAGTGCATCCCTTCTCTGTTTGTGAAATGGGGTGGTAAATAAGTCTTGAAACTTGTCATTTCTGTGCTGTGGCAATGGTCAGTTTCTCTCTCATTATTGCTGGGGTCTTGATGTAAGAGGTCATTCATTTGAGAGTCAGTGTAGTTTTGATGGGAAAAATTTGATCGCTGAGAAAAGCAATGTGTTTTTTGCCTTTTTAATTTAGAAATAAACATTTACTTCTCCAAAAATAACTTTGCTGTTAATAATAAAAATCTAAGATAATCAAAGGTGTACATTAGAAAGAAGGTTTTAAGATAATACTGAGAACTGTGAGGTGATTTACATTTGTGTTTGTATTCTGCTACTATGAAAAAAAAAAAAGTGCAAACTAAATGATGTTTTAATTATATTTGGCAAGAGAATTTAAATATGGAAAAATCAAAATATGATACAGCCTGTGTCACTCCTGTAACTTAATTCTTGTACTTCAGAAGGTAGTATAACTTAATCTTTTAGCTAATTCATTAGGTCAATTCTTTAAAGAATCCATCAGGCAAGATCCTGTCCATTTTATGAAAATGGAAAGGCACTTGACTGTGGCCACACAGTTTTGTCTTCTCCACTCATAGTGTCATACCCTAATACTTTCGGGTGCTGTCAGTGGCTGAGTCAGAGAAGTTAAGAGAAAGTTTTAACTTGTGGGTTTTAACTTTCAGAGTTAGGAACTGGAACAAATATCTCCATTATCCTCCTGAAAAATCCTGTTAGCAAAGCAGTCCCATCATATCTGAGCTACTGGCTTGAATATTGCTTGTATTGTCTGTTAAAGGATAGCAGCTTAATCTCAGCAGAGATTGAGAAGGCATGCAAAGACTCTGCTAGCGAGAAAAAATGGATAGAAAGGACAAACTGTCACTGCAAGTATAGAAACTTGAACTTAGACTGTATTTCACTGCACTGAGGAAGGCAGAAGTCCTCAGCTTCCACAACTGTGAATGAAACACTTCTGACCAACTCAAATCACAGAAGGATTTCCTTACAGGCTCAGGAAAACTGATTTATGTCAGTAGTTGGAATAAACACACTGTGCAAAGTCAGGAAGTCTCCAAGGCTTTGGATAATCAACAGAAATCTTAATTATGTTCAACCCCAGATAAGAATTTATCAGTAATTATGGACATTTAGTTGACATGTAATCAGTCCTGTGAGGTCACCGAAAAACATTTCTTGGTTCATATCTATTAATGGAGTTGAAAGTTTTCTTTGCTTAAAGGTCTAAAGTAATGTCAGCCACATGGCTGTGGAAGAGATGTGATAAGGCATCGAAAATCCATCAGTGTCTTCTTCATAAAGCTGCAAAATAAACACATTGAACTCTCCTGTAGTCAATTTATGCCTGAAATCATCTTGTCCTGTGTCCTGTCAGAGAATCTGGGTAACTGTTGTGGTAGAAATAAGATCCTCTGGCAGGGTTGTAAGTACCTTCCAAAACTGAACTCAAACAGTGAGCCGTGCACTCAAACACTGGAGTCTGTGGGTGAAATTACAGGAGGGGCTGTATAAAAAAAACATATGTCAAACATATTGTACAGGTTTCCTCCTACTGGGCTGGGACTTCATAGCTCACTTAGGTTGCCAGAATTAAACACGATACACAGTTTGTGGCTTTTGTGTCGTATTTCTTAATGCAATGCCTGATGCACAAATCCTATATTGCAGCAAAATATGGGGATCTATAGTTACCCTACCAAGTGGCCTGTCTCCTGTCCTTGATTTGACCCCTGGTGTTCTCACTGGCTGTCGTCATCTCCCTCCCCAAATTATCAATCTCTGCATAAAGAAAATGAGCATCAAGATCATTCCCAGCAAGAAGTATCCTGATAATGCAACCAAAAACTCCATTTCATGGAAACATTTTGTGAGTCAACATGCTAAAACCCACAGTTCAGGCAGCACATCCCGAAGATCATTATTAAGCAGTGTGGTTAAAAACTGTTTTCCTGGGAGTGATTTTGCTGCTTGGGCAAATCTCTCACAGGTGCAGCCTATTAGGAAGTCCAGACCGCTTCCTATAAACAAGCAAGCAAGAACAATCCAAAGAGCAGCAATGATCTGTTGCCTTGCCAGCAGGGAAAGTCCGAGAGAAGGCTTGGACTTCAGTGGAAGTAGAATCTGGGGGGAAAAATCCATAGTCTATAATGGGATTTTTAGAAGAAACCATTTATCCTGTACAAAACTGTCAAGTCAAAAGAACTCGTAAGTTTAAGAAACAAGCAGAAATACCCAAGGAAAAGCTCAGGCAACCCAGCCTGGTTATTGAATTGAATGCAGCCCTCTCTTTGTATGGTACGGGTGGGCCTGAGAAGAGATTTAAGTCATCTGCTATGCAACATGAATTATTTTGCCATAGCCAATTTCCATCTGCAGCAGCCAACATTGATTGTTCCAGTTGGGTAACTGCAGCATTTGCAATCTGAGAATGCAGCCCCCTTTTTTCTTCTTTTTTCTTTTTCTTTTTATTTTTTTTAAATTGAAGATTATCAAAAGAATCCAAATTACAGGCACCTTCCTCATCTGAGAGGCACAGAGTTTGGTAAGTAGATCTTTTTAAAAATTCTCTTAAGAACACCTCCAGCTTCAGCCTGGTGATGCAACACTGATATGTTCCTCTTTTCTCCTAGGAATGAGAATCCAAGTACCAGCAAGAAGGTAAGCTGTGTAGTGAGTTATTACAAATTTCACATCCATTCCAAAAAGATTCTTCCTAGAAATCCTTTGAATATGAAATTCAAATACTCTTTGAAGTCAGTTGTCTTGGAAAATTTTCTGGTCCTTTTTTTCCCCCCAGTTCATGTAAAATGTGATAATTTATTCTTTTGTTTCCCTGGCTGAGGGGAATTCAGTGTGCATTTTTGCTTTACCCTACTAGTCTGAGTGATTCATCTTGCTGTCCAAAGTGATTACATGTCCATCAATCCAACCACAAACTCTTCTTTGAAAACTCCTTGCTGCTGTTATATGTACTGAATAAATCCCAGCCAGACTATCTCAAATATATGTTTCTGTGACACAATAAAATGATTGCAGGGATTATAGCTCTCTGAAGCTGCAACTGAGAGCTATTTCAGCATTGAGCAAATAAACCAAACAGCCTTCCCATTCCCCACCCCACTCACTGAAAGCTCTGTGAAGTGTGTATAACCTATATTTGGTCTTTTTCTGCAGCATCCAGAAGAGCCTGTGGAAGCAGCTACCTGGAGCAGCCCCCTCACTGTTTCCCACCTGCAGCCTCATGTCCTTGTCTCCCAAGAGCTGCGTTTGGGCTTTCTCCTGGCAATGAGTACTCTGCGTGCTGTTAAACATTTTCCCATCTGGTTTTGGCTCCACAGTGGATTTCTCCTGAACCCTGAAAGCAGTGAATTCTTTTGGAAGAAAATGATCTGACTGAAGCAGAATACAATTTGAAGTGTCTTCCACATGTTAGTGCTAAATCCTGGAAGCCTCCCTTCAGGATTAGTGGTTCCTCAGATGCTTCGACAGCCAGGGCTGGCAGTGCTCTTGTAGGCAGAGCAACTCTCAGGTGGCCTCCTTGGCTCTGGTTTTGTCTCAGGTTGTTTTCACTTCTCTTTCCTCAGAGCTGTCTTCCCTCACCTCCTCTTTTTCCTCTTTTACTTGTGGGTGTTGCTCTTCAAGACCAAATTCTCATAAACTTACATCATGGTTGCTCTGGCTCCACCTTCTGCTCTTTGTATTTGAGTATTACATTTCACTTGTTATGGTTTATTTTTAATCCATTTTTAAACCATATCACATTACTTTTTGGGGCCACAGAAGCATGTTTGACATGTTTAAGTTGCCACTGTGAGGTTCTTCTCCAAGCAGAATTCAAACCATTATGTTGCAATCTGTACCAGAGCCTTTCTAGCAGCTGTGTTTATGCAGCTTCTAGTAAAATGGGTCCCTGATTAGGATTTTTGAATAGCTCATTCACTGAAAAAAATGGTGTTTTGAACCAGCTAAAGCTATTTAAAAAATTGGGATAATATGTGATTAAAAGTTTTGGTTTGAAGAAATCAGTGGCAACACCCTGCCAAATTTTAGGCCCCAAACATCATCACCATTAGTATCATAAAGATTAGGTTACTGAATTTTAATTGGGCAAGAAGTGGTTTTCTCTTGCTTGTTAAAAAAATTAGCTGAAAAATTCATTTGTCACAGATTGAAAATTTTATGTTCAGTCACCCAAAATTGATGAAGTTTGGTAAATCAGATGAAGCTGAAGACAGGTTCTTTTTTTTGGAATTGTCAAACAACAGTGATTTGGTCTAGAATAGAAACTGAACATTAGGCAGTTCTGGGGTTACTCCACAGTTCTCAAGACAATCTGTTTGAAAAACCAAACCCCATCCTGAGCTGAGTGACACTGATACACACACCACAGACTCTGTGTGTTGGGCAGGTGGGTTTTCAGGAGCCTGACTGCTCCTGCCGTGCCAGGAGCCTCCTCAGGAGACTGGAGAAGCACTAGCTGCTGTGGCAGCAGCATTGCCTTCTGCAGGGAACCCTGCAGGCTGTTCCTCCCACGGCTGAGGCTGGGTGGAAAGGTTCCTCATCTTGGCTATTCCCCACTGTGGAGGTGGCAGCTGCATTTCCAGAATTCTGCAGGTTTGGTTACTTGCATTCATGCTGCAGGTACTGGCGCTGTACAAAACCAGTAAGTGCACATTAAGGCAGGGAAACCCAAGTGCTGCTTCTGCTCCATTAAACTGGAACTCAGGATTAAAGGACCAAAAGCTGCTTTGACTGACAAACTCCACATTTAAATGTTTTTTAAATCATAAACTAAGAGCAATGATTTATAAGTTTGTGTCATGATCCATAAATCTAGATCTCGTCCTTTGCCTCTAGACAAATGGCTTGTAGAGGAATTTGTAGTGGTTTGGATAAGTCTAAGTTTCAGCAGTCAGCTCTCTTAAGTCAGACATGTATGAAACATCTGTGATTGTCTGAGGAATTTGGCAGACAATCTTGTACTTAAATCACATTTTCCCCTTTGAAAGCTGGAAATGTCTGTGTATAAATTAGACACACAAGCCACATAACTCCGCACTTGTGAATTAGACAAGGTATCAACCTGCTGTTACCTTGCAAATCCTACTGCAAGGTAAGAGCCAGTTGATACATTGCTATGTTGAAAGAGACCAGCTTGAAGTTCTTTAAAACTGTGTACCTTTTTTGTGCCCCAGAATAAAATCTAAGAGCTTTAAGGGGAGTTGCTGCTGCATGGCAGGCTACTTTAGTGTTCCAGATTTGCCAGTTAGCCAAAAGACTAAGACTGAAATCAAAAGGTTCTTTGAGTAAAATTATACAAACCCTCCTTTCCAGGCAGAATTGCTGAGTTACGTGCGGAGTTGTCACATGCTGGGGCCCCTGAGTACATTCACCATGCAGTTGTGCAGAGTCTGTCTAGAATCATCTCATCCTGTAATGAGATCATGTGAATTCAAAGCATATTAAACTTAATCCTAGTTTTCAGGATTATACCCTGTAAATTTTAAATTGCAGAGTATAAAAAATGCATAATGTTCCTGAGTGCTTATTATAAAAAATGGGGCCCAGCTCTTTGTGAACCAGCTTTGGTTCTGCCACTGAAAGCAGAATTTGGTAAAGGGACTTCAGTGGGATATTCAAGCTGATGTCTGGTGACCTTTGTCAAGCAGAACAAACGATTGCTATGTTTGCTAGAATTGCATTAGTGCTGGATGCTTCTGGTACAGCCTGAGCAAACGAAGTTTAAAAGTCTGGCTGTCTATCAGCAAACTTTGCCTTTTGACTGAGTCTACAAATGCTGCAGCATGGACCGTCCAGGTAGGAATTGAGGCTCTGCTTTATTTGATGCCAGGTCCTTCAACAGTTCCAGAAAAGCATTTTGCTTGTAATAAAAAGGCATGATGAAAACAGACATAATCTTGAATAATGTGTTAAAATCAATTCCTGTGTGTCAGATTGCTGCATAGCATGTCCTTTGGTACACACAGGAATTGTCTGAACAACCCAAGGAAGAGGCTGTCACACACATACAGGCTGCACCTCTGTGTACTCCAGCTCTGCAATGACAAAGCAGAGCTATCAACTATTTAAGCTTAACCCAGCTCATAGTGGACACAGAGCCAAAACTAGGCAAGAAAACTCCCCCCAAAAAGAGAAGCCAAAATTTGCAATTAGTCATTATCTTTTTTATTAATAACCTTTAAGAGCTAAAGGCTACGTCACTCTGACTTGACCACTGTGAATGGACTGTGGAAGTGCCCTTGGTAGCTTTGAGCTTGAGGATGTACAAGATTTCTTAGCATCATTCAGTGACCTGTCTTGTGTCATGCCGAGCCTTTCCATGTTCAGCTCCCTGCTTTATTCTAAGGACAAGCTTAGTTGGTTGCCAGTAGTCCTTCTGAAGCAGAGATTTTTGCTGTCCTTGATTGAGCAGCATCACACTGGAGGGAATGAAGGTGGAAGAATTGTCTTCCCCAAAGCCATTGCTGGAACAGAAATTACCCACACTGGCTCCAGTATGTCACTGCTGTGGAAAACAGGGTTATTGTTTTCTTGCAGCACTTTCTGCCATCTCCTTTACTCTTGCTTTCCTGTCTGCCTTCTGTACTTTGGCCTCACTGCTCTCTCCTCTACATCCAGTATCTCTCTCTGTTTTCACTTACTATTCTTTACACACTTAATCCAAGGCAATCAGTTCTAACTGGAATTTTTTGCCTTGTTCCCTGGGAAACATCTATATCCTTTCTGTTCCCTTCCCAGGTCTTTTTTTTTTATGCCAGCACTGGTGCATTTCAGCCAGCTGCAAGCTTCCCTCTCCTCCAGCCGAGCAAGAAGCTGATAGCAACAGACTGGGTGCCTGACTGGACTCAGCTGAGCATCTCCCCTTGGGATATTCTTCCTGGCTGCTCCCCAGAGCATGGCCCAGTTTCTCTCTCTGTGGTGAGGATGGCAGGGAGAGTTGACATAGAAAGTGCAAAGCAATCTGGCATCTTCCACAGCTGTATTTTTTTACCAGTTAAATAATACAGGTTTCCTTTTAAGGAAGACTAACCTTTTCGGAAGATACTCTTGACATCTGAGGGGTAATGCAGTGTACTATTTCTCTTGCAACCTATCTGAACCATTTCAGGAGGTTGTGGTGGGTTAGAGCTGATTGGCAGCTGTCAGTCACTGCTCGTACATTGTCAGTGTTTTTCTTAGGCTGAATTGCCTGACACAGCTCTCTGGAATGTAGCGGGAGGCAGTGCAGCATTTTCATTTAATTGCTTGTGGAGATAGCTGCAGGATTGCGGTGTCAGAAAATATTGCTAAATCTCCAGGGATTTCTTGGCATTTTGTTGCCACAATAAAGTCACAGTTGTCACAGTGGCTTAGTACAGCCACCAATATATGTATACTTATTTATGTAACCTGAAAATGTAGAGCAATAATAAAATACTCTATTTACATTTCTGTGACTTGCATTTATTCGAGTTTTCTAATGCTACTTTTGTCATTCACTCTATTGTCTAAATGCATATTTCTTATATGTGAAATTTATAAAGATGTTAAGAAGAGTTGTCAGTCAAGTCACATTTTGCAACCAGTCTTAAACATGATCGTGCTTGTGGGTTTGTGTCTCTCTGCTGTTTTTATTAACTAAGCATTTCAGTTTTGGAAATCCATATTTATATGGAATTTGTTCCACAGTACAATTGCCTTGGCATTGTTAATACCAAGATGACAAGTGGCCTGAAAATGAAGTGTTGAGCAAACACAAGCAGTTTCCACTTGAGTTTTTTTTGACTGTCCTGAAGCCCAGACAGTCCATGTCGTGGAGCATTTGCAAAGTAAATTTAATGCAGTGCAGAGCTGCTGCTGAGTTATAGGAAGGTAGTCATTTGAGACCCAAAAATGAAGTTCCTGTTCTTCAACTCTCCCCTAGTCAGTCAAAAGTTTGCTTGCTTTGAAAACGTAAAGGTATCTGTTTTTCTGTGTGTCATAGTTGAAATCCCCTTTTTCAGGGTTATGTTCACTATATGCAAAATATTAGCCATCAGGAGGGGTGGATTTTTCCAGCAGAAATTATCTTAGTTGCACAAGTGTGAAAAATACTTGCTCAGTATGGTGTTTTTGAAGATCCTTGTCTCACACTGTATTTGTGTCTGTTCCTCTTGTCTCCAGTGAGAAGTTTCAGTTAAAGCATTATGGTTAAGTCGGAAGAGCATCCACCCTGTGAGCAACATAGAGAATGCTCCAATTGCCTTCTTACCCATGTCTGTGGGACTAAACCATGAACATCCCTGCCAGGCTGCTCAGTCATTCTGGTCCAAGCAGGATGCTTACATGAGTGAAAAATTCAGTGTGATCTTGCAGTGCTGCTTAACAAAGTCATAGGCACACTGGTCATGATAGAGTGTCACTGGAGGATCTTTCCTCATGCTTATCTGTGCTTTTGCTCCTTCCATTTGTTGTTGCCTTGGTGCCTCTCACTTCTGAGTTTGTCTTTAGGAGGAGCTTTATGTCTCTGTTAGGAGACATTTGTGAATTCATGGCTTTTTCTCCCAGAACTTGAACCAGAGAGAGATTTTTAGTATGTCTTACAGAACAGATGTGAAATCCAAGCTAATCAAACTAATCTGATAAAATAGGTTTTAGAATTAATCTAACATCAATCTGCTGCTCTGTAAAAAGCATGCATCAGCAGTACTTATTGTCTGTAGCCACTAGAGAGGGGGAGAAAAAAGCCCACGTGCATTCAGCTACTGCAGCAGCAAAGAATTTCCTTAGAACAGTGGACATGATAATCACAGTGCAGTGTGTTAGTCTAAACTTGCTAATAAAGGTTTGTGCTCAGACCCAGCCTCTCTGAGAAAGGAGAGACTGAGCTGAAAATCATCCCAGGAAACCTGGCAGATTTGTGAGTAGGGTGAAGAGAAGATAAAATATGATTTTCAGGCTGTAATGAAAGATGGCTTTGGAGGATGTGTGTATGTGCAAAGAGCCTGAGGGAGGAAGTGGAAGATAGGAAATTCTGCATCTTTGAACACTGACAAATCACCTGGCTGTGCTTAATGATCTGACAGCATCTTCTCACCAGCTGCATCAACATTTGGGCTATTCATCACCTTTATAGATTCATAGCATTAGGTAGCACAACTTTTCTATCAACACATGATTTTTCCTGCCTGGTGAGCTGAAGAAAAGCTTCTTACAGTTCCTTCATCAGGGGAAGCACACAAACTGCAGGTTGTACTCTATGTCAGATTATGGGATTTATGTCTCAGAACCATTTTTGTCTGCCACAACCATTTGAAGTTTGAGACATTGATTCCAGAAACTGATACTTTGCTGTTCATCATCAAAGATTTTGTCAAGGATTTCTTCTGATCGAATTATTTATGTCTTCATAAACTTGCCTCTCAGTAAGACTTCCCAGTGTCCCCTGTGATGAGTTTAGGCGTGGCTGAAGATCATGAAAAAACAAATGGAGAGGTTTTCATAGAGATAGCATTTGTTTGGGGAGGCAGTGGTATCTTTACCATTTATTACTGGGAAGCAACTCTGTCATCACATGTGTTGGGAGACGGCTGTGTACAGCTGCTGGATGGAACTGATTTTTAGAAAGTTGGTTTATAAGAAGTGACATCCATCACTGATCCACTGAAGGGCCTTGGTGCTGCCAAAACTAATGGGTACACTCTAACACCAACAACTGTATTGAAATAAAAAATGAGAGGTCTTACAGTGTTTGGGGGTTGGATTAAATCGCATTTTAAATGTTTTTGTGTGAAGGTGGTGTTGATGGTTTTGGTGGTGATGTTATATTGGTTGTTCACGTGATTTGATGTAGATAGAAACATAGATCATAGAATTTGATCATAGAATGATCTTTCAGCTCATTAAGTCCGACTGTTAACCCAGCACTGCCAAGTCACCCCCAAGCCATGTCACTGAGTGCGACATCTACACTTACAATGTCTCCAGGGGTGCTGACTCAGCCACTGCCCTGGGCAACCTGTTCCAGAGCTTGACAACCCTTTCAGTGAAGAAATGTTTTCTAATATCCAACCTAAACCTCCCCTGGTGCAAACCTGAGGGCATTTCCTCTTCCTGAGGGTCTCCCCTCAGCCTCCTTTCTTCTAGGCTAAACAATGCAAATTCCTGCAGCCACTCCTCGTAGACCTTGTGCTCTACACCCTTCAGCTTCATTGCCCTGCTTTGGATTTGCTTTTGGACCAGGAAGGACTGTCCAGTGCTTGTGCTGTTCAACTTCAAGAGAATATTAATGTGTAAAGTGATGAAACTTTATGATTAACTGAAGAATGTGTGGAAATAGGGAGAGCAGGACTGGAAGGCGGGGGTTCCACTTACAAATAACAGCCCCAGCCCCTGCTGTTTCTAGTATGGAGTTTCTGTGCTATTCCTCAAGCACAGCAATGGTGAGAAGCCACTCAGAAGGGTGTTCTGGTTTGACTGTGCTTATGAGTACTTTTGTTTTCATTAATTATATTTACATATCTGAACTTCTCTAAGAGAGACCTACTAAGCTGTGTTTAAATTAAACTTTAGCATTTGCCAGAATAAAAATGAACATTGCATAACTGAGGACAAAAACTACAGTTTATGCAAGTATCAAAGAGGACTTTGGCATAACTAATACAGTACCCTATGCAAATATTCATCGTTGAAAAGGAATTAGTCCCTTTCCAAAGGGCCAGCACAAATCTTTCAATGGCACATAAGACTACTTTGGAGGGAGCAGGTGCCTAGCAAGCCTTTAGGATTCAGATTTCCAAACTGTACACTGCATTGACACGTGCAAATACCTTAAAACCAAATTTCCAAACTTATTTTCTTGCAAATTTGCTATAAATTCTATATTTTGTGAATTTAGATGTAACTTACATGGCATGCAGAAATTCTGCAAGAGCAGGCTCATCTCATTCTGGAACTGGGCAATATCATCTTTAAGTTGGGTAGAACAAAGCTGTAATTGAGGATTGGCCAGATCCCTTTGCCAAGCTGCTCATTTTGATCATTCATAGCAAGACACCCTTATTTTGTAAAAATCCTTTTGTTGGTGAAGACAACAGACAGGTTCTATTCTGTCCTCGAAGAAGGTGGCTTGGTGCCAGTGTCAGCAGCCAGCAATCCAAAGTGGTTTGTTTAATCACAAGATTAATTTTTCCTTTTATTGGCTTTTCCTTTCAATATCACCAAGCATGACATGTTGTAAAACAGCAACACTGGTTGAACAAGGGTTGGCGAGCATCTCTAAACCCCCTGGCTATGTTGATAGCAAAGTGAACATTTGGCTTGATGTGCAGCCAGTAGAGACTCCCAGGAAACCAAACTGGGAAAACAGACTTGTCAATGCATGGGCTGTGTGCCTGGTGAAGAAGAAGGGAAGAGGAAGCAAGATGCACCTGGGTGTGAGAGCTGTACTGGGGCTCACGTGCTTTTCCTCCTTTAACATTTCAAGCATCTGCAGTTTTAGTAGCATGTCAGACACCTGAGTGCTGTAGATCCAGTCCATGGATGGTCTGTGGTTACATTAGAATGTATTTGTTATAGCCTTAATGTGGCCATATGCAAGTTAGCTTCTAAAAGAAATGGCAGAGAATCCAAATCAAGTTAAAGATTTGTACACAAGGACTTGTGCCTTGCACTGAATCATATAGGAGAAAAATTACTTTTTTTTTTCAGAAGGATGATGTTAGATTCACAATTTTTTTATCCTCAGAGTTTTCAGCAGTGACTGGATGAGCATCTCTGGTGCTCTGAGCCATCGAGCATAAATCTGGTCATGGATGGGAAAGCTTATCTGGGACAGGCTCTATCTGTCTATTCCTGTGTCTGCAAACAACCACATCTATTCATTTTCATTCAGGAGACTCTGGTGGTCTTGGGAGTGGAAAGTTTAGCAGAGTTTGGTGTGAGTGCAAGAATGGAGCTTCCAGAACCCTGCATTTTGAGGGTTATTAAATATTTGAAAACTTACATACTCCTGTCTTTCTACAGTCTATATTATAACCTGTGAATATCGTGTTCCCAATGGTCAGAGTCAGATGATAGAACTTATACTGAGTTTAGAGGAAGGCAAGTGTACCTTCAGGGTAGTGTCCCTTTCTATTAAGATTTCTGGGTTTGGATTTGACTTGTTTTACTGATATCTGCAGCATAATAGCACAGATTTGCTTGTACCTTTTTCAGCCAAAGTTGATTTATTAGCTTTTCACAATCAATAGGCAGGGCAAACAATAATGTTGATCTACTGTATGAATAACCCAGCTGCTGAAAGATCAGGAACCACTTCATGGTACAGTCAGATGCTGCTGGTAATTTGTCAAGGTCAGGCTCCCCTGAAAACAAAGGTTAAAGATTGCTGCCCTGACCTGTGGTTGTTCTGAGTTCCCATGCTACAGGAGCTGCTCCTGTCAATTCATTCTGCTAGAGATCCTTCTGCAATGAAACTGTTCTGTGATTGATAATCTTGTGAAAAGATTGCAATAACTCTGAAGTAAAAATCCACAAATGTCACTTTTTCAAACAGACACCATGTGGCAGCTCTCAAGGAAGCAGCCTAATTTTTTGTTTCAAGGATTAAACTTCTAAGCCCCGATTTCCACTCTTTTGCTGGCTCTCTCAAGGAGCTGAGACTTGAGGGTGGGGGGATTACAGACGGTTATGCGTTTGTGTATATACCAAGCATTGACTGGAAATTGCAGGAGGAGACTGCAACCAAACAGCTGTCTTTGCAAATTTAATATTTATTGCAGAGTTAAACAAAATGCCTTATTGTTTAGAGCATTATTTGCCTTGGGCATTGGCTTAGACAGACGCGTTGGCTGAAAAGAATTTCCTAACTCCCTTTTCCACACAACAGAAGATTAAGTAGATAATAGCAACAATTGGCTGTTTTGATCTGGCCTTGACATATGTTCCAAGCATCTACTTCATGATTTAACTACATTATTTTTCTCTTTCATGGCTGCAGCATTTTACTCCTACTTTACCATTGCTGCCACTTATGAGCCATCAGGGGCTTCTTTCTGAGCCTTCTTTCTGGTCAGAAGTAAACAATTATAAAAGATTCTTGCTGCATGTAAATTCTTTATGCTCAGGGAGTATTCCTGACACATTATTAGTATGCAAAGTTTCTCAGAGTTTAGAAAAAGCTCCATTGAAGGAAACAAGTTCAAATCAAAAGTCAGAGGAATTGCATGAGGAAGATTTAGTCTCCTTGGTAGTCAGAAGCCCAGAACAGTTGTGATGCTCCATGGTGATGGTAATTAAAGTTGAAGACAATGATTGGCAGAATATTTTTGTGCTGTTTTCCCCTGAAGTTTCTCTGGCTGTCCTCATGCACCATCTCACCCTCTGCTAGGAAGAGGCTTCTGATCAGCAATATAAGTGGGTCACATAAGTTTTCTGCATCTTGCCAGGCCCCCAGGCAGCTGTAATGAAACCTTTTTCAAAATGCTTACTTGGTTTCTGTACAGAATCAGCTGGCATGGATTAGTGGTTTAACTAGTTCACTCCTTGATGCAAGTGGATGTTGTAGGAAAAGCTGTAGAAGTCCTGCTTTCCTTTCTGTGTGCTACTCTGTAGACAGGGCCAGCTGGCACAGCAGGATGTTGTGAGAGCGTTGCTGCCCATCTTCTCTAGAAGGCAAAGGTTTGAGGCTTCTGCCTCTCCTTTTGACCAGACTCGAGGCTGGCTCCAGCTGGTGCTCAGTTCCAGCTGTGCTGGCAGGTAGTGTTTTGATTCCTGTCCTTGAACTACGGTCCTGTTTCTGTCAGATCTTTGATCAGAACGAAGGGATCCACTTACACTCAGGAAGAATTGTCTTCCTGTGTGCTTAGGCAGACATGTTAGTCTCTTAGTCTGTTTTATGTTGTCAATGAATTGCAAAGTCCACATTGCAATTGGCTTAAATGTGGAGTGGATCTGGAGCCTGACACAGTGGAGTTGCAGCAAGTGGTTGCCAAAGCTTTGAGGGGCCAGAATTTGCAGTCACATTAAGACAGGGCATAACTGGAAGTATCTGAAAGTTGAGGATGTATCTTTCCTTGACCCATTTTCTTCCCACACAGCTGTAGTAGCAGGAGATGAGGGAGCACTAAATGATTATAATACCCACAGCACTGTGTTTCTTTATGCTTATTTAGTTGCTGTGTGTGTCTCTGAGCAGTCTGCACTCACTGCAGGCACAACCACTGTCCCTGTTTCAAACATGAGTGTTTCAAAACAGAACACTCCATGACCAAGAGTTAAGGTCAGTTTTGCAGAATCTGCCACAGTGTGGGTCGGGTTGCTTCAGTTACTGAAATTAAAATACTTAAGCAAACTGACTAAATAGGCTTCTACATCTGCATTGCAGATTTGCACTGACCTGGTAGATCAATGTTAGGCTTGGCTGTGCTAATACAATTTTTCTACCAGACTGCAGTTAATTACCCAATGCTGGCTGGCAGCATCCACTTGTGAGGGTGTATCCACTCTGCAGAGATGGGATGCTTAAGGAGGAAAACATTTCAAGGTGACTCTCACAGTGTTACATTACAGGAAAGTCCATATAGCACTGGAGACAACAACACTGGTTGGCTAAAATGTGACTGTATGGAAACTGGTAATGGAGGGGAAGGTACAGTAACACAGTACTGTAGTGTTGGCTTTCACTGAATATATTGAAAATGCCATCATAAAAGACAAAAGTAAAACATGTTTTTCCTATTCACTAGAAAAAGGATTTGGTGCCTACTGAAAAGTCCACAAATTTCCAAAACTCAGAAGTTTCCAGAGAAATAATGAGCAAGTGCATGTATCATTTCTGAAAACAGTTTTTGATCCGGGAGATGCTGTTCTTATTATGCCTGTTTGTCTTTGTGAACTTCTGTGAAGTCACACTGCAGTTAGACTAGGTGTCAAGCCAAACACAACTGTTTGTAATACTGTTTGCACACAAAGCAAGGTGTGGTGTTAGAAGTAGTTTTCAACATAAAAGCAAATGACAAACAACAGCTTTCACTAGTAGAAAAAAGTGAGTTGGATTGGTTCAGCCAACAACTTTGCTAGTTTAAAAAAAAAAGCCTGACCAAACCTTGTCCTTTCCAATGGAGGTTATCCAACAAATCTTTCACATTTTTATCAGTCTGCAAATCAACTTGACACAGTCATTGGTTCCTATAATTTGAGATCAGGTGGTAACTGCTGGATTGTAGCTCGCTTAGGACCCACTAGCAGAGCCCCTTGGGACTGGCACTTTCGCCATTTGACATGGCTCTGTGAGGCAGCTGCAGGTCATTTACTCTGGCTCCTGAGTCACAGTGTAGGAACCCTTAATCCAAAACGAATGCTGTAAATCGTCCCCTGTGGACCTGGCAAAGTCATCCAAGCTGAAGACAGATGGGAAATTACAACAATTTGCAAGAAAGATGTTCCAGAGAGGTTCTGCTTTTCGTGCTTTGTGCTGCTAACTCGGAGTGGGGGAGCTGGAGGTTTAACTCTCTTGCAGACAACTGTGAGCCTGTGTGCAGAGTTTTCTGGAGCTTCCCGAACTCCATGTGGTGTGTGTGTACATGATGGGGTGGTGGAAAAACAAGCCATGCATTCTGCAGCCTGTCACCACGGGCTTTCTTCCTGTTTGAAGGGTGCTGAGCACTTTAAGTTCTTTCCTTTGTCACTGGCTGTGCTGTTGTAAATGAGCAATGCAAGACTGTGTGCAATTTGAACAATTCAACGCCCGTGTGTTTGCGCAGGCGAGGGCTCAGAGTCGAATCAAACACGTAGGAAACAAAATCCTGGGAGAAAGGGAATCTGTTCTTCTTGGCTGCTCCTCCCCTCTGCCCGGGCAGCCCTTCTGCCAGAAGTGCACACCCAGGTTGACTTTTCCAAAGGGCACAAGCTTTGCTGGGATGGTTTAACTGCACACATGCCTCAGTGTCCGGAGCACTGGCACAGGGGCTCCAGTGGGAGCACACCCTCTGGACAGGCTCTGCTTTTTCTACATCTATTAGGATGTTCTGAATTCACTTTAACCCTTTTTTTTTTTTTTTGTTTTGCTGGCACAAATTGTGAATTGAAACTGAAAACGTTTCCAATTCAAGGCAGGGTTGTCTTGGCATCTGCTCCTATTCAGAATGAGGATACTTGCGTTTTTTTGCTGGCTGTGTTTACTGTATCTTTAGCATAACCATATCATTCTCTCTAGCCTTTATTTTTTTCCAACATCCACAAAAAGTCCCTGAGAAACTCAGCCATGGTTATGTGAATTTGAGAGAAGCAAGGAATACCAAAGGAGCTGCTGCGTAACAGTTACTAAAGGAACAAGGCAGATACATTTTCTCATCTTGCACAGTTAAGACAACTAACATGGAGCTTTTCTTTTCTTTCTAATAACCTTTTGAAGCAGGGCTGTGTTCTCTACAGCCTTTGCAAGCATGGAGTTTTGCAATTCAGAAATACTAACAATTCCTAAATAATTATAAATTCAGCAAAGCTGATTGCTTTTGTTCATGGCAGGAAGGGATGCAGTCACACCACAACCTCCAGATGTCCCAGGGACTGTGGTTTGCCTTGAGCTGTCATGGAGAGGGAGGAGAGAGAATATGATGCTTTAGAAGGTAAATACAGAGTTAAAGTGCTGTGTGGCAGTGCTCCATTTTGAGGGTAAAGGCAGGATCCAAACAGTCTTTGGTTTAATTACAAAAAATCAAAGCAAAGCACCATGAAAAACAAGCAGATTTGTTAACTTGTCAACGACTTGATGGATCTGGTATTGTAAAAAAATAAAACCTGCTGATATCTCTGTTTAATGTTGAACAGCAGATGTTGAAGAGCTGATAAAATGAGTGTGTCAGTCATGCCCAAGGAATAAACAATGTTAAAGGCTCTTTTCCTCTCTGTAGTGTGTGAAGCAGGCCTTTAAGCATGACAGAATTAATATCACAAGTGAGAAGCTTTGGGAGGGCTGTTGTCACAGAACATGAGGAAAGGGATGGGCCCCACTCCTCATCTGCACCTCCATGCCCAACCTGCAGCAGTGTAAATCTCTTCTTTAAGGATGTATCAGTCTATTGCTGAGAGTCACCATTTGCAGCCATTCTTTTAGTAAATCTATGTCCCTAGTTGGTGAACTTCTCTTGGGAAGGGCTGTAACACTTTCCAGTTAATTTTTATTGACATATCTTTGTATTGTTTTAAATGGAAAACTTCCCAAAATTGCAGAAGTTAATGTTAAAGGTGAAGTGTTTCCAGAGAAAATAAATGTGCTGAATTGTGGAATATATAAACAAACTGGTGAAAAAAATAACCCCCAACCAGGTCACTCAAACTACCTGCTTCTTCAAATAAATAAGCAAGAGCCTGTTTTTAGTCCAGTGGGTGAGAGAGAAAAGTATTATTTGGAGGACTCAAATGTGCATCCTGGAATTAAAACATAAAAAAGCCACTCTTCTGGCTCTGAAAAAGAAATTGCTTTTCATATTCACCAAAGGGTACTTCAGGGATGTAACTTCCCAGAACATGGTTCCTTTCTACCTTATTCTTGCCCTGTGGAATCAAGTGCACTCTACTACAATTTGAGAAATTACAAGTTTTCTTCAAGGTTTTCCTCAGAATAGGAACTGCAGTTCTGTGCTTGGATTTTCTGATTATTCTGATTTTCTTTTTTTATTTTTTCCCCCCAGTCAAAGGAGATGATGGCAAAGTTTTATCTTTGCAAGCTTTGCTTATGTCTCTGTAGCTGGCCTCTTGTGATGTGCATCTCCACATCCATTCCCTATCCATTGTGGCAGACTCTGCTGCTGCTGAAGAGGAATGTAAAGGGCAGTGAGGTATCCCAGAGTTAAAGACATTTTCTAATATAAGCCAAAACTAGTTAGCTGGTGGTTTATGACTTTCAGGAAATATTCAAGTAAGAAAGGACAGGAGGGATAAGGGATTCATTCAGAAAAATGGAACAGTAAATTATTTTCATTACACTGTGAGAGCTGTTTAGCAAGAAGTAAATGTTCATTTTTTTTCTGAAAAGCAGAACAATGGTCCCTACGCTTTAAATTAAATCAAGGGAAAAAAGCATGAAGTAAGAACAAAGCTCAGGAGCAGCTGGGTATTTAAAAAGTACACATGCCACTGGAAGCAAGGACAGGACTCCACAGACAAAATATCCCACAGTTCAGATCTGTAGTCAGACCTCTTGGTTGAAAATTTGGCCTGGAAATTTCTCAAAAGTTAAATCATAAGATGCTTGACACTCCTCATTCTGGTCCCAGCTGGGAATCTGGAAAGTGTAATGTTTAAGCTGAATATTCACTTTGATTCTTGGAAATGGGAACAAGTTTCATCAAGAAACTGTTTCTTTTTTTATTTTTCTTTTCTTTTCCATCCCTGAATTGGTTTGCCTATTGCATATCGTTAACAGATGGTGGCACATATGTCATTTCCATACTCTTCTATTTTGGTACAGGAGCTGCTAATTGTCCCTTTTTGACTTGGGAGTATTAAGCTTTGTTAATGCATCTCAGGTAATTGTAATTAGCTGATGTTCCTGAATTATGGTCACTGAGTTGGAAGGGGTTTTAGTTCATCACATCCAGTGCATAATTGTATCTTTTCTGGTTACTCTGTGATTCTTCCAAAGAAACGCACCCCAAAATGACAAAACCCAAGGGCTTTTAGTGAACAGTGAGATATTAATAGGGAAAACAGCTACCCTGTGTCCACTGCACTGTGTGAGCAAGCTGCTCTTCTGCCTTTAAATGTTCTGAGTTTGGGGGTATAGTCAATAATACAAAAGTAAAGCAGTGACACTTCCCCCACCTTCGTGACTGCTGGGGGATCCTCGTTTTGTGCACGTTGGAGCAGAATTGGCAAGAAACAAATCTGTATACCAGACTGAATCCCATTTCCCTGTCTCTGTAATTAAGATGCTATCTCCTCATAGGATGTTTTCTGAAAAAGTAATTTTGTTTTCTGTCAACCTGAATTGAATACCTGTGCACCTGCACAAATATTGGAAGACTCGCTTTATATTTTGTCCAAGCTGACAGAAACACTTAGACCTAAGGTGGTGATGCTGCTAGGTTTCATCATTTAAATAAAAAAAGTTACTGTTAATGTGACAGTCACTGTGGTCTGTTTTAGGTTTTTATTGCTCCCCAAAAGCATTTTGGTTTTTGATGGGTTCTGTAATAAGATTTTCCTTGCAGGAGAAGCTGCCTCCAGAAGCCTGCCCTTATCCTTTTAGATGATAAGCAGAGATGTTTCAGTCACTGATGTGCAGGGACGGGAGTCTTGGGACAGTGATTTAATAGTTTGAGAAGACCGTGACTGTTCTTCTCCCTTAGTGATTCTCCTTGGTATCTGTTGAGAGAATGCATAGGAACAGCCATGAGTCCTCTGCATGTGTCACCTTTGCCCTCAGCCTGGGACATCTGTGTGCAGGTCTTCCAGACCCCTGGAGGCAACTGTGAATGCCTCTGAGGGGCCACACACCCAGATTAAAGCAGCAACTGCACCGTGTTCCTCTGCTGCAGGACGTGTGGGACTGCTCAGTCATTTGATTTATAACAGGACTATGGGAGGGAAACAGAGCCTGAAAGTCAAGGAGATTCAAGAAAAGGAGAATAGTTCCACAGAGGGAAAGAGAAGGCAGATTTCTAGTTGAGATGTTTAGAAAAAGGCTCTTTTCACTCTGCTGCTGCCTGGGGCTGTCCTTCCCAAAATTAGAAAGGGGAATGATGATGATGTTGTTACTGGGGAAGGGTGGAGATAATGAGAACAAGCTGAGTTTGATGTGTTTCTTCATTTGATGAATGCAAATAGAGGAATGTGTTTAGTTTTGTAACATTTCCACCCGGTTAGGCAGTGGAGTTCTGGTTTTGCACCCTTGGTTTTGTTTGAACTGTGTATCTCTCTTTCTTGCAATATAATCGTTCACATTTGCTTGCAGGCTTGTGTGTCCCACTACCCTCTGCTGGAAGAAATGAGGATTTTTCAGCTCTGTCCTTGAGCCCCAAAACAGTCCCAGTCTTCCAGCAGAAATGGGTTGGGAACCAGTTTGGGAGAACGCCAGTTCTGCTGTGCTGTTGCTGGCATCCACCCTGCAGGGAAGAGATGTGGAGTATAAAAAAGTGTTGCTGAGTTTCAGAGCAGTGCATGGCCAGGAGAGGTGGTGCACGTGGTGTCTCTGGAAGCAGGGGGCTGAATGGGATGGTGTGTCCTGGTCTGTTCTGTTACCCTGGACATAGTTGTTAGGTCTGTTCCAATTTTTGATTAAAGGTGTTGCCAAAATAGGCTGAATCACTGATGATTCTCCTCTGATGTCCAGTTTCAAAAGGTGACTGGTACCATCTGGTGGCTTGAGAAGGGGTGAAACACCCCAAAGCAGGTGGCCACAGGGCCACCTTTGTATTCTTTCCAAATGCAAAGTTTTATATGTTGAAACATGAAGGTCTCTTACATTTTTCTTTTCTTAAATTGGCTAAAATAATTTTGATTTTTTTTATTCCCTGCTTAAAATCTTAATATATTAGGGTGCCTTTATACCTGCTATGCAAATGTTCTTTTTCAGTGTAGTGAGAATGAAGTATATAAATATCATGCTCCCAGTTCATGTTTCCATAAAACCCCTTCAAGAGGATATTCCAGAGGGAAATTAAAGATGGGATTCTAAGAAAGGCTTTTGTTTTATTATTATATATTTGCTCCAGTACTTTGATATATGAGAATGTTTACACTTTCTACCGTATCTTCTGTATCTATTTGCAATATAGGTGCCTCTATCTCTTTGTTTCATTCATCTCTTCTATAAAATATGAAGTCCTGAATCATTTTGGTTCACACAGGGGGACCTTGCAATAACTGCAGTAATTTTGCTGCACCATGTCTCTTGAAATCTTGAAACCCGAGAGTTCAGATTGGAACTGGCTTCCTTTCCCTGCATAAGCAAGCAATTGCATAGATGAATGACCTTGTCTAGCAGCTCTGAAGTGTTATTCAGACCATGGACAGGTATTGTTTCCAGATTTCAAAGGCAATACAAGATCCAGACAAGTCTGCAAGAACCTCTGGTCTCAATTAGTTGTAAATTTCCTGAACAGCATTTTCCAGTCATGGAAGAAATTTAATTGTTATCACCCACCTGACAGGATTTTCCTGCCCCTCCTTTGTCCAAGGCCCCAGCATTGCAAAGAGCAGCTGGTAGATGTGTCAGAACCAGCTGGGTATTGGGTACATTGGTACATTTGGTACATTGGTACATTTGCCCTGCCAAATACCAGGGTTGTGGAGGCAGTGTCAGACCCCACCTGCAGTGGATGGTCTGTCCTGTCCTTCCAGCTCTGATCATACCACATCTGACAGGTCTGGCTGGCATCCCATTGCCAGTTCATGGAGGAGTGGCCTGTGTGGTGCAGGGATAAGATCCTCCAGTGAGGTATTCCCTGGTGGTGCCCACTCCCCCAGGCAGCCCCCAGCTCTTTTCAGAGAAGTGTTTTAACAGGGTAGCTCTCCCTGATGCAGCCACGTGACTGCACCAGGACACCAGGACACCCAGCCTGCCCAGGATCAGCCTCAGAGTCTCTTTTCTTCTTTTCCCCTGCATCTTTAAAAGCACATCATGTTACCCTGTTCTCTGCTAATCCACCGAGGACATGATCACAGAGTTCAGAGCTCACACTGAATGTTTCTTATGCATACTGGCTCATTGTTAATTTAAGTGGCACATACTTTAATCTAATAGATGCTGTCTTTTAGTTGGGTAATTGCTCCAGTAGCTGTAAAGGGATGATATCTTGTGAAGTTTAATTTCTTTCTACTGAGCTCATGTGGAAAAGGAATATCTAAAAAATCAAATTAACTTTTCAACAAGGGTAATATAGACTGTCTTTTCACTGATGTCACCACCTCTCTCCTTATATCATAATATTTCTTTACCTGTTTCTCTGTCTCTCTCTCATCACCACATACTTAAAATGAGCTGCCTTGTTTCCACTACACCACTGTCTCATGAACTCAAACACTGAATGTGTACTAGAAGTTCTGCCGGTCTGTGGTTGGGGAATACAATGAGCAAGTGTGCCAGTAGCTGGGATCACATCAAGTGTGTCTGAGTTAGGCTGCTGATAATATAAACTTGTTTTAAAATCAACTCTATAGGAGCAGCCCACCTCAGCTTTCTCAGTGCTGGATTCTTGTGTGTATTGTCAAGGATGAAGACAACAGAGAAACAGGAGAACATCCTTCAGCCAGGGAGGAGCTATCCTGTGCTTTTTTTCCATTTTGGGATCTAGCAAATGCAATTCCACCTATCCAACAAAAACCTGTATTACTGATTGCTGAGGGGTCTGGAAGGTCACAAGAGTGACCAAGTAAACTATGTTCTTCAGTACTCAAGGAAATAGGACTCTAGTGGACTCAGGATGAGGGGCTGTCCTTTTTAGCACTGCTGTTGTCCGTCTGACATTCATTTCATAGTTCTGATGTTTACAAATTAGTAGCACAAGCCTGCATTCCACATGGTGTTTTCAAAAATGCTCAGAAAACCTCAGCTTGTGTAGTGTATGTGTCCCTTTCAGACACTGTGAAGTATCTTCTGAGCTCCCTGGATACTGGCCTAGGCAGCTGGACTGTCATTATTGCTGGAAGTGGTGCCCATGGGACCACAGACAGGGCAGTGCAGCCACATGCACTAAGAACTCTGCTGTGTTATGAATTATTGGTTCATACAGAATCTTTTGGAGATAATTCTCTGATTTCCCATTTAGCAAGGTTTCCATGGCTTGATGATTCACTTATGTGACCTTTGGAGTGGGCTGGAAGTCACTCAGCTGTTGCAGTGCAGCGATGCTGGTTGCCAGCCATATGCAGACAGAGCTGCAAAGGAATCTCACTGGGTAGCAGTTCCTTCTTTTTCTAACCAAGTGTATTTAAAACTTTCAGTGTGACAGGGTAACTGGTGTCTCTCCTGCTGTGGTTGTTTTGCAGTGACTCCTTATTGCCCTTCTCTCCTGTCATGACCCAAACACTACCCATACACTCAGCTCTCCTACTGGCTGCTGGAAAAAGCAGGTTCATTTCCAGCTGCCCAGAGTGGCACTGATAAAAGGTTGATGCACATCTGAGAAGCCCTGGATTACACTCATCCTTGCCTCTTCCAGCTTATGTGGCATTTTAGGCTTTGCAAAGTCTAGGGTTGAGAAAGCAAACAAAAGGTGTTTTTCTCTGGATCTGTGTGCTCACCCCGTGTACCTGCACCCATAATCTGCTCTGATTTGCTCAAGCACTGGCATTTGGCTCCTTTCCTGGGGCACCAGAGCATTCACTGCTGCTTTGAGTGACACTGCTCACAGCCCATTAGACACTTGAAGTGCCATGAAGACCTACTGCCTCACTTTGCTATGAGCATTATCCTTCTCCTCATACAATAATGTTATTGTGTGCTCTGAAATCCAGCCTGTCTGTACCCCAGATCAGTGTGCAGTGAATGCCTTCCATTTGAGGGGCAAACAAAGAGCTGGGCATTTCAAGTGCTACTGCACTGTTACAGCATATTCCTTTACAAGTACATCAAAACCTCTGTATGTCAGTAAAACAAACTGGCTCTGAGTAGGTCCTTAACTCCCTGCAGGACACTGCAGATTTCACAGCAGTGGGTAAAGCAGGGTTTTGCTGGGTTGCTGTGTATTTACAGGTGAGCCCAACCTGCCTACCCAAGCTCTGAGCAGTGTGTGAGTGCAGCTTCTGGCAGTAGCTTGGTCACAGCTGGGGTTGCTCTTCCAGGTTCCTGGGCTCACAGCAGCTGCTGAGCATGCAGAGAGCATCTCTGCAAGGCCTGAGCACTGAGTTCAGCCCAGCCCAGCCTGTCTGCTCACTGTGCACATGATGTAAAGGCACACACTGTCACAGCTCACATGGCACGTCCTGCCCGCTGGCTGCAGGGTCAGCCTGTGCCTGGAATGGGTCTGGGATGGCTGGACAGCTTCTAAACCTGAGGATGATGGGTGAGTATAGCCCTGTGGTGGTCTCACTCAGATTGGGTTATTGGTATTCTTATTCCTTCTGTATGTTTCTCCCACATCAGTTCACATGACAATACTGGCTTTTCTCTGATACTTGGAGACTGTTTTAAAAGGGAAGAAAGGGAACATGATCCAGAGCTTTCAGGCAGCTTTGTGAAAAGGGTAGATTGTATTTTACTTTGGGGGTGATGTATAGCCCGGGTAAGATTTTTCACCAAGGACCATTACATCTCAAGTTGACTTTTTAATTGATTTAGCTTCTCTGATCTGTACGGTGCCAGACATGAACCACTAGCCTTTGGATGGAGTCCAGAGTGTAATGGAAAGTTCACTGAAACCCCATCAGCTCTTGTTAAACCTGAGTGAATTCCAGCCCAGCACATTTCTTGTGAATAATTAAACACAGTTAAGCAGGTGATGGATTTGAACCTCTATCTCTAGTGTTTGTCTGTATTTCAATGAGGAAAGGACTCATGAAGTTCATGAGGGTTTTGGTGGTGGGATTTGCGGTGATTTTTTGCACCTTCTGATTGATAGCTGCATCTGAAAACCCAGGGTAGATGTTTTGGTAGCTCCTATTTATCACCAGCATGAGCTGTTCTATGTAGCACTCAGCTCTCATCATTTACTGCTTTTCAGTAATAAATTTTCCAGTATTTACTTGTCCTTTTCCCATTTTTTGGTAACATTTGGATTTGTTATCCTTTACGTTGATATCACTTTCTGTCAGTACAACTGCCATACTCACAGTGAGCGTGTAGCGCTATGGCAACAATGTATTATCATCTGCAGTCTTGCCAATGAGTAAGATATGGTGCAGAAATTAGTTCACTTATCAAAATCTGATGTGCAGAGCTGAGCAAAGAACCTGGTAGTCCAGAACCTCCTGCTATTTTCACAAGACCTGCTGTTCTGTTTCACATTGCTTATGACACTCACATAAATTCTCTCCTGACTTTTTCCAGTGATGCTTTGTTAAACCTACAGATGTCTCAACACCTTGAAAAATATTTTTAGATGTACAATAATCTTCATGCTGTCTTTGATAGTGACAAAAAAAATGGGAAATGAGCAATTTTTTTTCTTCTGTTACTATTCCAGAGAGGTACTTTTCTGTAATTTCAGGCTAGGAAAAAGCATATAAATAGAAAAATCTCACCCAGAGTGGGAAATGTGAGAAATGTGTTAGATTAACACTTCTAAAGACTAAGAGAGCTCTGCCCTTCTCTGCTCTGTGGTGCAGACTGGGCCATGCGCAGCCTTCAGGATGTGTCTTGCACCTTCTCTGTCCCACATACAAACTGGTGGAATGGTCTTTAAGGTACAGTGTTTACATCCAATTACAAATCCTTCTACAGAGTGGGTGTTCAGAATCAGTCAGTTGATAGCCCTTTCACTTCTGTTCCAGCTGGTGCAGTGCTGGTTGAGGAGGACTTTTACCTCCCTGGACCTGTCCCTCCTCTGATTGTCCTCTCAGCCATCCTGACTGTTGTGCCCTTCCAGGGTAGAGCAGTTTTTGGGCAGCCCAGGATGTTGGGTCCAGCTCCCAGGGCTCATGTTAGAAATGTTAAGTCTTTGGTCAGATGATTAGGAATTGTTTATATGGATTTTACAGAGCAAACATGTTTTTAACAGTCAGGGTTTGGCTAGAAACTCTTGGAGAAGAATCAGGGACAGGCTTCTACAGTCTTTGGACATTGTTTGAAAGTTTCCAGTGAAATTGGTACTTGTCCTTAGTCAAATTATGTTTGCTTGTTGACCCCTCTTATCTAATTAGTCCCTACTTCACTGAGCTGCTTCTACTTGCATGCACTGAATCAGCTATTCCACATTACTCGTTTACCACTGTAATGGTGGCAGAAGTACATTTGAGCTAAGAGATGCTTTCTTTTCCATGTTTAACCCCATACCTTGTGATTTGTGGAGAAATAAATTGTTCTGTTGTGCATCAGCCATCTGAAGTTGACGGGAAGGATGTGTGGTAATCTCAGATCAAATATTAGGTGCAGCTGAGCAGCCAATTAGACAATCCTTGAGAGTCTTCTTATTAGGTGTGGATAAGTATCCAAAGCGTGGATGCCCATCTCTTGAGGTTCCCACATCTCTCTGTGCTGCACAAGCAGCTTCAAGAAAGGGCAGGGTTGTAGCCTCCTGCCCCATGTCCTGCTCCTTGTCTCTGGCCCCCAGACATGTTGCTCTCATGTGCTTGTAGTGCTCCAGGCAGACTGTAAAATGAACCACTGGTCTTGTTTGCTGGGTAAATCACAGACCCATCCTCACACTGTGACCCAGCAGCAGGAGCCTCACCCATGCCCCATTCAGGGGAGGCTGGTGGGTGCCCAGAGCTGCCTCCAGAGACACAAACACCACAGCCACCAGCCTGGTCCTAACAGAGATGCTTTAAGACTTTCAAACTCTCTGCCCTGCAGTGGGGAAGGTGATCTGACAGGGGTTTGGTCTCATTTGCAGAATATGTAACTGGAGTGGCCAGGGAGAGCAGGTGGCTTTTGGTGGCTCTGTGAGTCAATGTCAGAGCCAGGACTAGAACCTGGTTCTTGAAATCCCAGGCTCCATTCTCTGTGGCCTACTGTCACTCTAACCACGTTTTAATGAAAAATACAAAATCTTTATTTAGAGAAGGATTCAAGAAAAATGTCCTATTCAGTTACTTAATTATAGGTAAACTATAATTGTAAGACACAAACATGTCTTCCTACAAAGCACCAGGCAAAAAAGCAGTATCATTTGCTGTTTCATTTAGCAGAGGAAGGCAGCTGATCATGCTAAGTCTGTCTGACACCTAGCAAGTTGTGTGATCCTATTTGTTAATCTTTTTAACTTTCTGTTTTATTAGGATAGGGTTTCAAGAGCAAATAGTATAAATGAGATTAAATCTGTCGCCCTGAATTACTCTCCATTGAGTTATGAACAGCATCACTCTGTGTCAGAGAAGTATAATTACGAGGGAAATGCTGCCTGTGTAATTGTGTGCTTCGTTGAGAAGAATCTAAGATCCATAATTATCCCCAGTGTGCCCTGGTGCTGTATGCTGGCTCTGAATCTCTACAGCAAACAAAGCCAAGGGAAGTTTCTCTTTGGAGCAGTTCTTGGTGCAGTATGGCTGGTACTTGCAACAGCAGCAACATTACCCTTCAGGTCTTCTGGTTCATGTGAGGGATCCAAATTAATTTGGAAAAGGACACACATTGTACAATTTGGAAAGTAATTGTACAATTACTTTCAGAAAGCAGTCTGATGGTGCTCCATGAGGGGATTATACTCTGCTGCTGGCTCTACCTAATTCATATAGCCCTATAAAAGTTGTGGTACCCTTCCTGCTGTATAATTCCACTGTGAGATGAGCTGAAGACACAGAACTGTAGCCTCTTGAAATTTTGGGTTCCACCAGCCAAAGAAAGCTTTAAGTTGTATGAGCTGTTTATCTAGATTCTCAACTTCTGATAGGAAAAAGGAAAGGAAAAGTTCAGCTATATTTGTTCCTGTATAATAGGCAAAATTGCTGCTGGGACCAGATCTTCTGGAGAGAGGAGATGCACAAAGTAAAAAGAAACTCTCTACAGGTCCTGCTTCAACATTTCTGCAGCTTTCTTCTTGAGGCAGAGGGGCAGAAACCAGGCTTTTACATGATAAAACAACCTGCTAGGCTCAGATTAGAATTTCTATTATTTTGCCAAAAATTATGTGTGCATTAGTGGAGAGGGGCAGGGAGGCTGCATCATTTTGGTGAATCCTATTGGAAATTTTATTTCCTTTTTCAGACCTTTTTACAGTTATGAGCCAGGACTTGATCTCCACATCTGTTTTTATTGGCCAGTCTAGTTTACAAACGAGGCCCCTTTTGTCCCATCTAATTTTATGTAATCTGTGATGCTGCATAACAATTCTGGGAAGGAGAAATGGAAGGATTGTGAACTGACCTTGTGGCTAGTATGAACAGTGACTCACTCTATCCTTTATTTCAACTTCCGTGAAGTCTTTTCAGACACACTGTTTACCCATTAAATGAGCTGTGCAGTTTATCTTACGGCTAAAATTCTTCCTAATAGTTTGATATATTTGTTTGGAACATGACAAAGTAAATCACAAATGAGAATGTTAAAAAATGCTTACATTAATCATCTGAGACAGTCTCTCTCGTTATAATCTTATTCAGAGTAACTTGTTTTCTGTAAGAAAGGGTTTCCTGTGCCTTGATTTGCCAGCCTACATGACTTTACTGCCAAGGACATCTCTCCTCCATGCTTGACAAGCAATGGGTAACTTCATAATCTTTCTCTGTGTAGGCAGTTTCTTCATGGGAAGAAATTAAGTCAGTCATGCCCATTACTGAATCTAATTTTACTATAATTTAGAGGGAAGAACTCTTCCCTGAGCAGAATTGATTTTATAACCGCTTACTTCAGGATTTATTTTGCTTTCCTCCAAAGGATGTGGCAGAAACTGTTGTTAGTGACAGGCCTGCAGCTTGCTTGGCAAGGTCACTGCAGCACCTTTCCTGTGCCTTGTTTGGTTTTCAGTCAGCAGCAGCTGCTCTGAGGCAAACTGAGCAAGGCAGCAAGTCAGTATGACCTCACTACTTGTTGAAATTCCACCTTTTGGGAAATATAAGGTTCTTAGGATATCTCAGAGTCAAGCTGTCTTTGGCTGATTTTTTTTTTTTCCTGCTCCCTTAGTCAGCCTGGAGGTTTGACCGTGGCCACAGACTTGTCTTGCTCATGGCTTTACAGTTCATTCACCCTGGGTAGGACTTGTCCATGTTTCCTCACTCCAGGCCAGGCTAAGTGAAGCACACACAAGGACAGGTCCTTTTAAAAGCTGCAGTGCAGTGTTGAAAGCCCAGCTGTGAAGAGGTGGGGGAGTGCAAAACAATCTCTTTTTGCCTGCCCACAAAGAAACAGGAGAAGAAAACGTGGTGCCCTTCTAACAGTGGCCACAAAACCACGTTTGACAGTGTCCCTTCAAGGTCAGTAACACCATTCTCAGCTGTTCAAAACAGCCTACTGGTAGCAAACCCAGAGCAAATTTGTGGAAGAAGGCTGCTTGCTTGTTGTTTTCTCCTTCTTTGCACAGGCTTCAGCCTGGCAGACAGTCAGACCCAACTGTAGATGTAATGCAGGCAAAATACCAGAATACAGGGCCAGTGTATGATTTATGCTAATGGCAGCAGGCATTGCTGAATGCCTGCCTGCTCGGCAGCCTTGGAAGAGCCCTTGGCTGTAAAGACACATGGAAATCTAAGGAGCAGCTCAGTGAGGGGTCTTTTTTAAATTACATACTTTGACCCACATTCTTCCTTATTTATATTTGCAAGTATCATGAGATGGATCAGATTTTTCTCCTCAGTACCCGTGTAACACCAAACCTCCTCCTGCAGACAGGAGAAATACATTTGGTGTGGTGTTCAGAGGTTGTGAATGGCTGAGTGAATGCACACTGCTTTTTATTTGGTGAAGCTGCCTGTAAAGCAGGCTCTTTTCTGCCTCATCATGCCCTTCTCTTCTGGTGGGAAGTGTTCTTTGCAGTTTGAACAATTTTCCTCTAATTAACAGGCATTTCCCCATCCTCTCTCCAAAGTCTCCTACTCGTTCTCCTTTATCCTTTATCTTCAATTCCTCTCAGTTACACTCACTGGGTAAGCAACTTTCTGGTGCTTCTGAACATTGTTCTCATGGCACATGCCATCCACTTTCTTTTTGATACTGCATTTTCATGTTCTGCTGACACCTGCAAAGCCCATGCTTGGTCTGACAAAACTTTCCCCCAAGGAGAGGTTTTGTAGCGTTGGTTCTGAGTGTTGAAAACCATGGAAGCTTAGTGAGAAGCAAGCATGATTCTCTTTGCCCCTGCTTTGGGGATCAATGGTTTGAATCCTATTCTGCTTTACACCAGGGAAAATTGAAAGTAACCCCAGCTGCAGCAAGGCTGTAGAGAAGGTAACAGAAATGCAACAATGGGATGAAGCTTTTACACAAAGCAGTAAAACGCCAGGTTGCAGATAAGGCAATAGGGTGGCAAAGCCCTGTGAGCCCTGTGAACAATCGGTGCTTTCTGTGCTCTGGAACAAAGCAGCTTTACAGAGGGTGTTGCAGTGATCACTGAAACTGGCTCTGTGGAAATTTCTGTTACATTACAAATTCAGCCTTGCTGTATGGCTGGCTGGGGGGCCCAAAACACTTCTCTGTGATGGTGGTGGGTGGGAAGGGACTACGTGTTACAGCTGAAAGAGCCCTTACCCATAACTTTTCTTCTCCACAGGTGCCCCTGGTTGACAAAAGCCATCTCCCCAGCCATCCCAGTGTACAATGGACTCGTTTTCTTGTTTGTACTGGCAAACTTCAGCATGGCAACTTTCATGGACCCTGGAGTTTTCCCACGAGGTAACAGAAATGAAACTGTTGCAGGGGTTGGGGGGGCATTGAAAATCCAAGCCAAAAGATGTGTGAGTTATCCAAACACACAAGTTGCTGAGTAATCTTGTAGACTTTATTTATTTATTTACTGTGCTCCACTGTCAGTAGGGGTGGGATGGCTCAGAAATACTGGGTACCCTCCAGCTCCCTTCTGAGTCCTGGGTGTCCTTGCACTTGCTCAGACTGGCACTCGAGGGCACAGGGTTGTGTAGAATGGTTCTCCTTGGTTAGCTCTCCTGAGTGATGTGATTTTGATTGCTATCCCCTGTGTCATGCTGGCACATTGGATTTAAGTCACTGTCTTCACAGTAGGTAGCAGAGCATGGCAGAGGGGAGAGGGCTAAACTTTCTGGAACAGTTTCATCAAAGCAGTCCTTCAAGAACACCTTAAAAGAAATGCAGAAGCATTGAACGCTAGAACAGATAATGATTAAGGCTTGCCTTAGAGTGTCTAAAAATGTATACATTTAGAAAGATACTCCTGCTTAAATTAGTACTGATTCACAGCTGATTAAATAGGATAGAGATCACTCAGCTTTTGTAATGGGAACCACAGTGCAGCTATCTCTTTTAACACATCCTAATGAGAGAATTATCACCTCATTTTATCTGTCTTCCAATAATTATTCACATGCAGTTTGCAGCAGAGACTGCTTTAGGCAGTTTGTCTAAACCGATGGATCTGTGCTGTCTGCAAGCTGTGCTTCTTCACCTCTATCTACCACATTCAGTATCTATTTTGAATTGCTACCTGACAAGAACAAGGTACCAGTCCTGCTGGCTTCCCTGAATAGCAAGGTCAGGTTCCTCCAGGTAGCAGGGTCTAATGATGAGCATCTCTCTGCCATTCCTCTCAGCTGAAGCTTCTGAACTGCTAATTAAGTGTTACAGCACTCCAATTGAGGAAATAATTGTGTGTAAAGGCAAACTAAGGCAGAGGCAAGATGCAGTCACTTGTGTAAGATCAACTGACAGTGTATAGATGCTTAAAGCTACAAATGCTAGTGACTTTCAGAAGAACTTATGCAGGTGGAGTTTTAAGGAGTTCCCTAGACTCGTTAGTTTCTTTATCTCAGCAGAGATAGCAGTGGTTAATTAAACATTAAACGTTCTCAGTCTGAGAATCCAGTATGTTTGTGCAGGGCAGGTCCCTCAGAGCAGGGCTGGACGTCACCAGGCCCCAGGAGTGATCAGTGCTGAGTGTATTGTCAGTTCACACCTTCCTGTGGGCTTCTCTAACTTCCTTTTGCAAACAAGTTCTTCATTTTGGACTTTGAATTTAAGGAAGAAACACACGGGGAGATAAAATAGAAACTTTCTCATCACCTTCCCTCCCATCTCCCTTTACACACGGAGTCAGGAGCAAAGCAGGAAGGGGAGGAGTTCTTACAGTTCACCGCTCTTCTGTCTCTCACTTCATTTGTGGCCTTGGCCTTGCATCTCTGTGCCCGTGCTTTGTCAGGAAGATGCTGGGAGCAAGGGGAGTGGGGAAAGGATGAGAAAAGGCATGGAATTTGTCCTGGGAGAAAGTAATGGAGTAGGAGTTTGGATGTGTGAAGGAAGCAAACTGATAAGGGAAAAGATGGAAAAGACTATAAATACCAATGCTGGGAGGAAAGAGGAGCAGATGTTATTTCAGATCAAAAGTGTGCATGTGAAAAAAAGCTTATCACCACCCTACGCCGCCCGCAGAGCTGCCAGCGCAAGGAGTTCAGCAATTGTGGGAGTGACTTAAAATGAATACACAATTGGTGTATTTGCTTTCTGCTACTGAAATTAGTTTTAGTAATCTTGGTTTTCAAGCTTCTTAGCACATTTCTGATAGTTAAGAATTTACTTCAAAGCCAAAACAAAAAATAAGCAGTACAAAAGCTGAGACTCTAATGAAATCACATAGTTCCTGTAAGGAAGCCACCAGAAATTTGTTAGAAAAATATGAACTTGGTTGCTCCATGTCAGTGGATCAGAATATGAGAATCTGTGCAGTAAGATACATTCCTTTGCCAATGTATTCTTCTGCTCAGGTCACTGGAAACTGTAAAGCTATATAATATGAGCTTACAGGTCTGGCAGATAGAACTTAGCCTATGGGGAGAAATGATAGAACTTGGGCCGCAGAAACCCAGCTTGTCGAAGAGGAGTTTAATCAAACTCCCAGATCTGTTACTCATTTTTTAATTTGTTTTTTAAATTTGTTGGCTCTCTGAATCTTTCTGCTATGAATCAGGATGGGCTCTGTGTGAGTGAATTTCTGATAATACACCAGAATGAATAAGAAAGGAAAAATTAAGTAACTGAAATTGGGGCTGCCTTGAAAAATCTGATTTACAGTCTCGACTGAGCATAGCAATGTTTGTTGCTGGCTAATTATACCAACTACAAACTGGCTTTCAGTATTTTTGAAGTGAATCTGTTTTATACAAAATCTGTGTTTGAATTCTGCAAAAGCAACATGTTTAAATGCATGTAGGTATATATAATGTACAGACTTTTTGTCTGCACAGTCAGATTTTTTATAAGAGCTTAAATAGTTTGACTGTTCTGGTGTCTTGTTTTCATCTGCCCACATGTATTACACAGCTTGGGCAGGTTTATAATGGCATTGGAGAACCTACAGACGGTATTTATAGAAATGCCTAAGGGATTTAGAGTCTGGCTCTCTCTAAGAGTCCCACTGACTAGTTATGAAGGAAAATTATAGGGAATGGTGCCAGTACAGCACTCTGCTTCCACGCACAAACGTTAATCCAGAGAATACTCTTGCAAGATAAATACTGTAGCTGAGCCAGATCCCAAGCTCATCTAAATGAAGGGAGAGATTCCCTCTGAAGTCAATGGAAATTGGATCATCATAACACATCTAGAGAAGATTTAATATAGAACTGCATGACAGTAATTGATGCTCCGCTGGGACAACATTATCAAATTCCATCTAATTTGGAGCCAGTCAACCAATGCCAGCCACGCTATAATGTTTAACCAGGTGTTAAATAGATGTGAACTTCTTAGATTTTCTGTCAGGAGGAAACAAATAAAGATCACAGGAATCTAGAATTATATTTTTTTCTTCCTGATATATCTTTGTCTGTTATAGACCAGGTTTTATATTGTGCATTTATTTTTAAAATCTTTTCTTAAACAGGGCAGAGGTGATAAATTATCTGTCCTTTGTGTTGTCCCCAGTAAGGGAACTGCGCGGTGCCCCTGTGTCACAGGTACTGCCAGGATTAGCTCTTTTCTCTTTGCCCTCTGCCACCCCCACTAACTCCCAGTTTTGCGTTGAGCAGCAGACGAAGATGAGGACAAGGACGACGACTTCCGCGCGCCGCTGTACAAGAACGTGGAGATCAAAGGAATCCAAGTACGGATGAAGTGGTGCGCGACCTGCCACTTCTACCGCCCGCCCCGCTGCTCCCACTGCAGCGTCTGCGACAACTGCGTGGAGGTAACGCTGCTGGGGGGCAGGGCACTGCCTCGGCGCTGGCCGTGCACCTGCTCTTGCAAACAGCCACTTGGGTTGCCCCAGTATCCCAGCTCTTGGAAGGTCACAGCTGTGGCTTTGTTGGATTCCTACTGAGCAGTACCGTATGAAGCACAGCCCTCAGTTATGTGTGTTGCAAATGCAGTAATGCTTGATGGCAGCCCTGTTGCCAGTGATGATTGTAATAAAAATTTATAATGCTGGCTGTGTCTTCCTTGAAGTAGCTAAGGGATTGTGAATGTAAAAAATGGGTGAATGGGAGAGTTGGTGAAGAGTTCAAGAGAGCAAGAAATTCAGGGTGAACCACACATTTGTCATGTGTGAGCTTAAGGCTCATCATTTAATTTGGAGCAAACTGGTGCCTATACTAGTGGACAAGCAGAGAAGCCAAAATGGTGTGTGAGTTCAGGAAAACCAAACTCAGACTTCAGCAAGTGGTTCTCCAGTCAATGGAAACATGTTTGTTTCAACACCCCAGCTCAGAGCATGAACTCATTCATGTTTCTAATGTTGATTGCTCTGAATTAGGAGACTTTCATGATTCTTGATACCCTTAGGGTCTTGGTGAATCACACAGGAGTTTTAACAAATAACCCCTAAACAGTAAGATGTGCTTTTGGGCTACAAGCATCTTCCAAACATGTAGGTACAGAGCACTGTATTCACAGCAGTGTATTGCCAGGGGACTTTTTAATGCTGAGCTAAAAATTCCACTTCTAAAGGATCATTTCTGCTGCAAGGTCTATTTTTTTTTCAATAGAGAGATGAAATCTTTAATATGTCTAAAATATATTCAGCTGTGCCATTAAAATGAAAGGAATTGCTAATCAGAAGGGTAAAAAATACCAGAGTCAGCTGGAATGCTGTATACACTACCTTTGTCCTAATCCTCTTTGCCATAAGCAAGGGAATAGTCCCAAAGAAAGCAGCACAGTTATAAGTGAGAGAAAGGCTGCCTGGATTTATCTTGTGTCTGTCATTTTTTCCTTCAGGGCAATATATATCTAAGTTATAATTATCTGGAAGCAGTGCTGTGCCTAGGAACCATCGATAAATAGGACAAGGCTGTCCTGTTTTGGAAGGCTTTAGAAGGATGTGGGATTTTAGAAGCCTGAGAGCGAGGGGCAGCCAAGGTCCCTGGGTAGAGGGGAGTAGCCACAGCTATTTGTAAGTTGTGACACACAATTTGTTTAGACTGCTGTGAATTGTTGGATGGAGCTGGATTTTTGGTAGAAAACCCGAATCATACATTCCTGGTTTTAAAACATAAATGTTTTCACTAATTCTAGATCCTGGGGATTGTTTAGATGATGGTAAATTCTCAGTTGTCCCATGGAGTTTCTTTCTTCCACTTTCCCTTGTGGCTCAGCATAAAAATTCATTTTCAAGAAATGAAGTTTTCTCAGAAAAAGATTGCTCAAAACTCACTGGTATAAACACTTGAAGTTTCATGCTGATGTAAGGCCGCCATGGGAGTCAGTTCTTCAGCAGAAGTGAAAATGGGAGAGAATCCAAAAAGAACCTGCATAAAATAGCAGAAGGCCAGGGGACTCTGGCTAGCTCTCCACAAGTTCTATTGATAGTCAGGTCAGTTGAATGTTCCCTACTATTCTGGTGCACAAGTAAGGAGCTCTGCTTGTAATTAAAGTATTACTGCTGTGGAGGGATGTAGGTAAAAAGCATTAATGATTTCTAAATCAATAAATCATGGCCTTAAACATGTTTTATTGATTCTTATGATGCTTATTTCCCACTCACCTGTCATATTGTAGAAGAGCTTTGAGACAGTAACAGGAGTGACTCTGCTGGCTTTCCAGGTAGGATCCACTCAGGATTGTAGTTCACATGTTTTCACTTTCAGTCTAGAATATACAATACAAATTATTTTCCCAAATATAAAACTTTTGAACTAATTTGATAAAAATGAATAAACAGCAAAAGCAGACAACACTTGCAGAAATAAAACCAATTAAAACTTAAAGCGTGCTGTTACCAGAGGGACCCAAAAATGAATCTGTGACAAAACTAGTCAGATTTTTGTTTCCTTAATTGAAATGTTTGCAGGGAGTACTTACACAGTTTCATAATCCATAGGTATTTTGGGCTGCATACAGCCAGATTTGCATGACAGATGTTATGTCAGCATTTCAGATATAGCCTGAAATGATCTTAATATTAAGTTGTCCCTGTCATTTTCTAATGTGCTTTGAGAAAGCTCTAATCCATTCTTTTTGTATTTTGTAAATTTTTGGTGAATGCATTGTGCAAAATTTAGAAATACAAAAGCCCCTGTGTCATCATTGAGCAGTGCTTAAAAATAGCATTGGCACAAAGCAAAGAATAAACGGTCATTTGTTGGTGCAATGAATGTGTAATATCTGCTCTGAAGAACACAGAGGTAAGGAGGGTTTATTTCTTGCACCTGATCTTGTCTTCATGCCAAGAATAATCCCATTGAAGACAGTGGATTTACATGCTTACAAAACTGTGTAAAGGCACTTGAAGGGTGTCTGTGGCTTGTCCTCATTTTAACTCTCCTGTTAAAAGGGATCTGACTTTGTGAGGGACTTTGGACTCGTGACTGAGACAAATAGTTAGGTTTGGATTCATAACTGTTAATGAACCTGTGCAGAACTTGGCCTGTGTCTGATCCAGCTGTTGCTTTCCTTGTGACCTGCTTGGTAAAAAAGGTATTTCTGTGATATCCATTGTTCAAAGTGGACTCATTCAGTGACGTATAAATACTGAAATGTGGGACAGGGTATTCTGCAGTAGTATTGTATCTTCCAGCCATTCTAGGTTATAATAACTTCATTGTAATTGTCTCACGCTAAGGATGATAAAAAATTAGGGCTTCTGCTGCTAGCAGATAGATAGCCTGTCCTTTATTTTTAATATATCCTCTCTTCAAACACTATAAACATTCAAGTACCCCTCCATTTACGTTCAGAGAAACAACTTGGTCCCAAAAAGAGTCTTATAAAGACAGTCAAGCATTTTGTAAAGCTGCAGAACAAGTCTGATGTAATTTTACATTACAGTGGTTCAGATTCGTCTCTAAGGCAATGTATTTTCTTTCACTGTTTGGATATTTTTCCCTATCTCTCCCTTTCTTTACAAGGATTTTGACCATCACTGCCCATGGGTCAACAATTGCATAGGACGGAGGAACTACCGCTATTTTTTCCTCTTCTTGCTGTCTTTAAGTACGCACATGGTTGGAGTGTTCACCTTTGGGCTCATCTTCGTACTAAACCATATGGAAAAGCTGGGAGCAGCTCATACTACCATTACGTATCCTTCCTTTTGGTCTTTCAAGACTCGAGTTGACTGAGGAAAATGTGAAAGAATGAATCTGAATATTTGTTCTGAGGGAGCTCATGGAGCCTCTCCTGATCCCCCACTGCTCTCCTCCTGTAAATTCTCAGTGCAGGTTTTCCTCTGTTCCCATCGTACCTGTGTGAATACGGATTGCTCCAGAAACTGCAGCTGACCCTTTGTGTTTCTCAGTCTTTGTCATGACCCAGAAGAAGGATGAGCTGCCTCCCTGAATTTTACTTACAACCAGGTGTAGCTCTCAGCTGCTGTTTGCTGTATTTAAATCTCTGTTGCTGTATTTTGGAGCAGAGTGTGCTCTGGCAGCAGCCCCCTGCATGCTGGTGTAACACACAAACCACTGTCTGTGAGGGGTGTTACTGCTCTTGAGAGATTAGTGCAGAACATTCTTTAAAGGTAGGTGAGCCAGAATCACTGAGTTCACATAAGTTTTTAACCATCTCAAGGGTGAGGACCCAGACTAGTAGTAGATGGACTTAACTTTGAGATGAAATTTAGTCAGACCTTGCTAAAGGTGAGGGATGCTCTACTCTGCACTCATGAGACCCCGCCTGCAGTGCTGCACCAACATCAGTGGAGCTGCTGGAGCAAGTCCAGAGGAGGCCACAGAGATGCTCAGAGAGCTCGAGCCCCTCTGCTCTGGGAGAGTTGGTGTTGTTCAACCTGGAAAAGAGAAGGCTCCAGGGAGACCTTAGAGCCCTTCCAGTGCCTAAAGGGGCTCCAAACGAGCTGGAGAGGGACTTGTGACAAGGGTCTGGAGTGAAAGGACAAGGGGGAACAGCTTCACACTGAAAGAGGGCAGGTTTAGATGAGAAATTAGCATGAAATTCTTCACTATGAGGCCCTGGCACAGGTTGCCCAGAGAAGCTGTGGCTGCCCCATCCCTGGAAGTGTCCAAGGCCAGGCTGGACAGGGCTTGGAGCAGCCTGGGATAGTGAAAGGTGTCCTGTCCACAACAGAGGGATTGGAACTAGGTGATGTTTAAGGTCCCTTCCAACCCAAACCATTCTATGACACTGTTACACTCCCTATTTTTTTTTTCTCCTTTTCCTCTCCCTGTCTTTCACAGACCCTTTTTCCCTTCACTCATCCCAGTTTCTTTAACTCTTGCATACAGAATGGCTGTCATGTGTGTGGCTGGGTTATTCTTTATTCCAGTCATTGGTCTCACTGGCTTCCATATTGTTCTAGTGGCCCGAGGGCGCACAACAAACGAACAGGTAAGAAGCAATCCTTTCTCCATGTTTGTGGCTAAGGTGTTGAGGTGGGAAGGAAGGTCAGCAAGTCAGCTTGGGTAAAGTAAAGCAAAAGATGGTCTAAATCTCACCAGTAATGCTCTTATTGGAGCTTTTGTGAAGATCTAGGAAGACTGCCTATTTTTTTATTTTCAGATAATTTATTCCACTACAGGCAAAATTTTCTGCTTTTTAGCCACAGAGCATCACCCCAGGCTTATTTATTATTTAAAATCTACTCATGGCCTTGAAATAGGTTTTATGTGGTGACTACCATCAACCCCAGAAGTTCAAACTTCATGAGTCAGACTGAACAGTCCACGAGACTGAGTGAAAGAAAGAAAGAAAGGAAAATATTAAATCATTTGCTCTCTTCTCTGGTATTTTGAACTCCCCCAGCAAGCCCACACTGCCCATAACAGTGTCTGACTTAGGTCTTTGTCTCGCTCTGTGTCTCTCTTTTGTTCTCATGCACATGAACACACAGAGTGCTGTTGAACCCAACTTGCTTTGCTTCTCCAAACCCAGTACCAATATGACACCTTGTGCCAAAAAGCCTGTAAAACTCCAGTTCCCCTGCAGTTACTCAAATGTCCATGATCCACAGCCCCTGTGGCTGATGCAGACCCATATTCATGTGCAATAGCATTGTGTGGGTGATAGAGATCAATGTGATGGGATCAGTAACTGCCACCCCAAGGCACAGTTTGCAGGTGTGGCACTGGTCTCAGTCCTCATCCCAAGGCTCATGAACTCTGTGCATTCCAGTGCTTTATCCTTTTACAGCTCCAGTTCCAAAGTGACCCTCACATCTGGACTTTTTTCACTTTTTTTCCCCACCATACTTCTTTTCCCTTTTTTTCAGATGCATTTTTGCTGCCCTTGCACCCGTGGGTGCTCTGGAGCTCCCATTGAGCTGTTTTGGTTGTCCTGGGGGCTGATGGCTCCATGCAGTGGAGCTGTCTGGCTCCTGGGCAGGCTGTGAGTGTTGAAAACATCTGTCTGAGGCCACGCCTTCGTAAACTGAGATGACATTGTCTCCATCCCACAAGAGACAATAAAAACTCTTACCCAGAAGAGTGTGGGAGGTTTACATAAGCAAGGAATCTGAAGTCATCCTGAACTGTTGCCTAACATGGCCTTTGAACAAAGCAGGCTTCCATAGCTGTCATCTTCAAATGCTTTTCGCTGTCCTGCTCAGAATCATCTGCTCTTCATTTTAAAATTGATTTTGGCCAAGTATTAGGTTTGATAGTGCGAACAATAGTAGGCATTTTGGTCTCATAGCCTAAATCACGATTTGCCTTAGGCTTATTTTTGTGCACTGATATAAGCTCTCCAAGAAAACTTTAGTCTGAAGAAGAAGGAAAAATTTAACTTTAAAAAAGGTAAAATTTAACTTCACGTGTTTATGGCTGCACTAGAATTTAGAAAGGTTGAGAATTTTTCTGTGATTGAAATAACTGTTGGAAAATGTATCCTAGCTTGGTCTGGTTTCCTGAGCTACGAAACCACTTGAGATTTAATTCATCTTCCTGTGCCATTTTGAAAATTAAATATAATCTGGTCTTAATTTCTGCTTAGTCATTTGTAGCAGCTATCTGTAACTGGAGGATGGATGTTTCCAGCCCTCAGGTCCCTTTCAGGGGAAGCATATCTAAGTAATTAGAGCACCAGACCAGGAGAGATGGATATGAGATCTGTTCCTGGCTTTGCCAGTGTTCTAAAACATTCCCTTTTCTCCTACAGTTTCAGTGTTGATTCCGTTTTCTCACACTGGTAGTTATCTCCTGTCAGCTTTCCAGTTGCAATATGCTCAGCTTATCTTGTCCTCTTTTCCCAGCACATTTTATAGGCCAGTGGTACAGACATTTTTGGGTTTTTACTGTAATTTTTTGGTATTTATTCACTCTGGAGTTAGTAAGTTCTGAGCATTCATAGTAGGCAGACTGTGATTGAAAAGGGCATAGTGGCTGGGTTTAGATGTTTCTGAGCTTTCTGAATGCCTCTGAAATTCTTTTATGGAATCAAAATAACACATAACCCAACATCTGCTCATATCCTGGTATTTTTAGTTTCTGAATAGAGTAAATAAATACCCTTCCTTCTCAGACTGCTTTCTACTAGTGGATTTCAAACTACTTTAGAAACCAAATTGATATAATTAGTACTGTAATCTGTGAATTGGAGAAATTTTATTTTCATACTGTGTTTGAGAAAATGGGCACAGAGATATGAAATGCTTTGCCAGCATTTGGCACAAGTCATTGTGAGCCTTGCATTGAATGCAGATGTGCCAAATGTCCCAGGCCTGTGCTTTCGTCATGAGGTTACTTTTCCAAATCTCAGAACTTCCAGCCTCTCTCCCTTGGCCTCTTAAAGAGCTTTATGTTACATCAACAAGGCCAGCATAATATATTGCAGAATCATTTCATTGTTGTTATTTTATGTGCAAGTTATTAAAGTATTTCTGGTACTCTGTAAACTCGTTGCTAGATCAGAACTATGAGCGGATTAAAATGCTTTACTTGCAAACAGCAACAGTAATGCTTTTAATGGCAACCACTATTAATCTCCCTGGCTTTATTGGTGTTTATCCCCATATGGTGACTTTCAAGTATCTGCCTGTAGAGTACAAACTCTTTATAATGCTTATGAAGCCTTGAATGGATCCCGCCAGTCTAATGAGGCTTGGCTTTTATTAAACCTGCTCATTTACAAGCAAACATTGTAATCACCAGGGAGTTCCTGGCACCCTCCCACATATGGCAGTGGTTTGTACTGATTGCTGCTCAGGATGGGGTCTGAGAGAGAGGAAACATTGCTCTCATCCAGCATTTGGGAACGTTGATTCAACATTGCTGTTGGTTTGGAGGGTACTTGCCAAGGCAGAGGAGGGGAAGTGATAGGAATGAAAGGGCCCAAAACAGGATGTCTGGCTGGGAGCAGACACAAATCCAATGCAGGAGCAGCATGGAGAGGTGAACACATCTATTGGAAAGCCAGTCACATTCATCAGTGTCCTTTTGGGAAGGATCTTGAGTTGAGTGCCTCCTAGCTGGAATTCGCTGACAGAGGTGGTGTGTTAGAGCTGGAGAGAAAAAATGCAGCATTCAAAGTAAAATAATCTGTTTGGGAAGGACAGAAGGATCAGACTTGTTCTTGGCTTTCTGAGGGTGGATGATTACTTTTCTATGACCAGAGCTTTGAGCACTGTGCTGAATGTGTTTCCAGGTGACAGGGAAATTCCGTGGGGGCGTGAATCCTTTTACCCGAGGATGCTGTGGAAACGTGGAACATGTGCTCTGCAGCCCCTTGGCTCCCAGGTAAGAGAAATGCTCTCAGCTGGGAATGAAGGAGGAAGAGCAGTTGTTGGGACAGGGGAAGAAAATGTGTTTGGCTGGGCCCACAAGCCAAAGATCATTGATGGAATAAGAGGAAAGCAAAGCAAAACACTCCTGAAGGCAGAGCTCTGTGATAGCTCCTTCCCTGTTGCATGGCTGTAACCTGTCCAAGCAGCTGCTTTCTTCATGTAATTCACTATCCTTATCCCAGAAATATTTTCTTGGAATGAGTTTGTCAAATTATATCAAGAGCTCATTGTTTATCCAGTGGATTTCAGTAACAAGGTAAATATCCCTATGTTATCATATTGCCCACACAATTTCTTACACTGTACAGGCAATGTCCAGTCTGCTGGAGAAAAGGAAGGAAGCTAAAATCAGCCTTTCTCCTTAAGACTTAAATCTAATTTAAGGCTGCTGTGCTTTTCAATCTCACTGGCACTTTCATTATCATAAAACAGATTATCAATGAGGTCTACGTCACGGAACTTACGATTTTATTTATGGCTTTCTATTTTTGGGGAAATGGATTTATCGTTTCACATTCTGAAATCAGGATCTTAATGCACTAGATCAGATGGACTATAAATAATTCTAGGTGCTGAGCTGTCCAGCCTGCAAACGTGTTCATTATCATACTACAGGACTTATTTGAGCTTTTTAGGGGTGTTGAACAATTCCAGACCCTGACACTATTATCTTCCTTTTTTCCTCTTTGTTATACAACAAATAAGTCCTAAAGGACTGTTACATGTGTTAGAGACACTGGAGCAGCTGTTTCTCAAACCTTCCAAAATGTGAAAATCAGGTCAAGGGGCATGAGAAGAGCCAGGTATTAAACACTGTGAGACACTTCTGTTGAGGGGTGAGAGTACCATCATCATGGTTTTTCACAGAATTATAGCAAGCAGAACATTTATGGTTTGCGAAGACCTGTTCAGATTGTACTGTATATTGAAGGTCCCTGAGCCATCACTACTAGAATGTCCTGTTCACTACATAAACAGAGAAAGCTGGTGTGTGTATTGTATTGTTATTTGGGTATTGTACAGCCACTGGCCAGTTGCACTCAGAGAATTCTATTCCACTGGAGAGAAATTAGATATCTAAAGTCAGCCTTTTCCTCTTAGATTTGTTGCTTCCTATAGACTTGTCAGTCTCTTTTACCTCCATTTATTTGAACACTAAACATGCTACAGAAACAAGTCACCATGTGGTAAGTCAGAACTGGCAGCACATCATCTTCTCCATGGTAACTCCCCGTGTGCTGGGTCTTGTTCCCCCAGTCACTGCCTCCCACCACAGGGCAGCTGTTTCATGTTAACTGGGATGATCTAGGCAGTCACTTCTGTTGGTGGCAGGCCTCTCTTGCTCTTTTCATGCTCTTGGCCATTAGTGCTTAAAAAATTGCTGATTTTTTTAATGCATCCTCTCCTTTTGCTCACTAAAAAAAAATTCTTTTCTTTATTGCTGCTTAGTTATTACATACATTGAAATAAATGGAGGTTCTTACCTTGATTCTGACACATTCTTAAATCATAACCCGGAAGTGGGAAGATTTTCTTGTCTCTAAGCCTTGTTCTTAGGTTATTGTTTATTTTAATGATGACTGTTGCACAATTAATTAGGTACGTGGTCGAGCCCAAGAAAAAGCAAGCTGTGAGTGTGAAGCCTCCTTTCCTGAGACCTGATTTGTCTGAGAGGCAGATCACAGTGAAGATCAGTGACAATGGCATCCAAGCCAACCTCAACCGGAGCAAGGTGAGGAAACCTCCAGGTGCTGCTTTTGAAGGGCATGGATTGAGCATTGTCAAGCCTGGGAATGAGTCTGTCATTGACAAATCTCTTTGAGGTGATGCAGAAAATGACAGGGATTGAGTCCTTGTCATATACTTCATCCTCTGACAGTACACCCAGGTTCAGTAACAGCAGCTCTTGATCCAGTAACAGGCAGCTCTAGAATGGAATCCCTCTGGGCATCTTTTGGAAGAGCTGGCTGTTCTTTGCAGTAGTTATTTTCTGTCCCAAGAGTTGTCACCTCTTGGTGTTCAAATTAATTTTAATGAACTCTTGTACCACCACACCAGGTCAGCTGTTCTACTTCAGAGAATGTTCTGAGCTTCAGGCTGCAGGAAGGCTTGTGGTCCAGGGCAAGAAATATTGACTCAGAAGCTGAGTCTCCTCTTTTCAGTTTCTCCTGGCATGAATAATAGAGAAGGATTTGTTTAGTCCTGTAAAAAGAGGTGAATTCAAAAGGGAGCCAGCTTACAAGATTTTTGTGGATAGTTACTTCCTACGCTCTTTGGATAGTTACTTGCTGGGAGATACCTGGAAAGTTGCTGAAAAATGCTAGAAAACACTGTTGTCTTCTACTACACATTAATTAGTGTGATGGTAATGGTACTTAGCATGCTAAGCAGACCTGGATAGTGCATTTCAAATTCTACTGTCTGGTTATGACAATGCTAATTTTATATATGACAGTCCTTGTCTGCAGTGGATGCTAAATCCTGTTTGTCGTTACAGGTGTAGGTAGTTCTGGTTCTCTGGTACATCCAGCACTCTGCCACTTGCTGTTATTTAACCAAGTTGCATGTAATGATTGATTTTTTTAATCATTTTCAGTCTAAAATCAGCCTGGAAGGTCTGGAGGATAAGAGTATGGATGTGCAACCATCTCTCCCACCCAAAGGAGATCCAAGCAAGTACTCTGAGCTAAAAGGGCAGCTGGGCACCAGTGAAGGTATAGTTGCATGATCAGTGTTTTATTTTTATTCATAAGAAACTATTTTAACCTCTTTAAAAGGTTTCTTGTATTGTTTCAAAACATGGGATCTGGCTGAAGATTTTTCTATTTATAGGATTTCTAGACTAGGGGAATTAACAGCAGGAAAGGGAGAGAAAAGCCAGCTTGAAGTGGTTCATTCAAGCCTAGGTTTGAATGGTCAGTTTTGCAGAGTTTATAAACTCTTTTAAACACCTTCTTAAATCAATTTTAAAATGAAAAACATCTAAGGAATCAGAAAATTAGCATGAAATTCTTAGGTGTTGCAAACTGAATTATTTCATCTGTAAGAATGTGAACTTTAAGCTTTGATACTATTAAAAAGCTTTTTTTTTTCAGACAGAACTAGTAGCTGAATTCAACCCAAATATTTAGTATTTAAAATTATGCAAAATTTCTACTCACTAAAACATGTCACCCCACTCAATATATTGTGCTTTGCTTCTCCTTCTCTGTAGATGGCTGATCTGGCAGCAATGTGCTATTACTGCCATAGGGGCCCATTGATTTTGGTGGAATTCTGCACAAAATTACTCCAAGTTTTATTCTCTCCAGAACAGATCTGTTTGCACAGGACGGTGGATGGCAAGGAATTATGGCTGACAGCTTTCTGTCCACACACATTTTAATAGAAAGTACTTTTATTTTTTTTTTTCTTTTGCAGAAGGTGGCCTCTCACCCAAACTCATCAGCCCTCCTACTCCTGCCATGTACAAGTACCGGCCAGCTTTCAGCAACAATCCCAAAGTCCACTACCACGCCACGGCCGAGCAGGTGAGTGACCCTGGGGGTTTCTGCTTCCAGCTAATGCCAGGAAGTGTGGAGCTGAGGATGAATTCACTGCAGGGCCCTAGTGAACGTCAGAGTGTAAAAGTAAATAACAACACATGGCACTGTTGTGTGGCAGTGTATTATTTTCACTGTGCTCCTCATGGAAACATGTCTGATTTCACGCCTGTCCTGCTGCCAGGCGTGTGCTGCCCTGTTCTGGTGTCTCAGCCTGATCCTGGGATGCTGAGAAGTGTCACCTCCCATTGGCTTCTCCTGGCAGAGGTGCCACCTCACATTCCCCTCAGAGGGAGCTGGGCATGCTGAGTGCTTCTCTGGATCAGACCCTTCAGCCAGCAGCCAGTGTACTCACTGATTCCTTAGGATGTCAGCTTCCAAAACAGAAAGAACTTGAAAGCATCCCAAAAGATATTTTAGTGAAAATTAATGGAAGACTCCTCATGTTTGACCTTCCTTAGCACATATTCAGTGCATTTGGGTTATATGGAAAAAAACACCTTCCTCATACTTGGCATCATTTTCACCTGTCAAGAAAACTGAGGTCCAAACAATTAGACAGATTTGCTCTGGAATTTTGACAGTTTTCTCTTTTGATTGGAAGTTATGAAACTATTTCTCATAGATTTATTGCAAATATTCCTTGGCCCCCAGGACCTGAGAACAGCAGTTGGAAAATCACTGGTCTAACTTGTATATTTGCAATATGTATCCAAGTCTTCACACACCGGTAGAGACACCCTTAAAAAACACATACCACACCCAGTGCAGTTTTCTCAAAATTAATTTCATCAGGTGCTTCAGTGTCACCCTTGGAATAACAAGAAGGGGATGATAGGAAGGAGTATTATGAAAGAAGTAAGGAAAGGAAAATATGGTAGATAAAAATAATTGACTGCAGCAACACTTTAATAAGACAGAATGTTCCTTAAATGCTGAGGAAAGCCGTTCGTGAATCCTTCTCATTTTGAAAAGAAGGATGGTGATAGATAGAGGAATTCCAGCTATGACCAAGTTTAAATTTTAGTCTTCCTGCAGTAATGGTAAATCTTATTCTCTGGATTTGTCCATTTAATGAAGAAATGAGCAGCTTGTGAAAGGGAGCACAAGAACAACAGTGTGTTCACTGTATCCGAAAAGTTTAATATCCTATCATTTTCATTTCATTACATGAAAAATGGCTTGACATCCAGTTCAAAATATTCTATTTACGGGCATCATCGAGCAAATTTGAGCTGTGGAAACCACAGCATTCTGAGTCATAATGCCAAAAGCCAGGGAGCCAAGGAAGGCAGGCTTGTTGTGTTCATTCAGTACACAGCCAGAGATGCAATATAGATACAGGGTAGGTTCTGATTAGGCCAGGGGACTGGGCAGTGCTGTGAAATAACAGGGAACAGCATCTTCACTCTGAGGGTTGTTGTTTCAGTCCTAACCCAAAACAGTGCTGTTGCTGTTGCTGACTGGTGAGCAAGCTCTGGGGACTTGTTCAGTTTTATAGTAGTCACAACACTCTAGTAGCCAGCTGGGAGTGCCATAAAATGGGATTCTCATGATGAGCTGATAAGAGGGCATTTGTCTGCCAAGCCTAAGTAGGAGGTACAGAGGGAAAGAGACTGGGCTGTGTGAGGAGTGCCATGGTGTCCGTTCTGTATCAGTTCTTCAGCCTGTCATTGTAATTCTGCTTTTGGGTAGTGAAAGCTGCTAGGAAAGAGGCACTGGGACACAAGGATAAGTAGCACAAATATACTTAAAAGCTACGTCACTGCTCTCATCCTCCTTTACAGGCTGTCACTTGGTCTCCTTTTTCCAGAGAAGGCCAAATTTAGCACCATGCTCCAGAAGAGAGTGAGCTGTTTTGCATATTTCTCTGTCTTCTAGCTGAAAGGAGAAAGCTTTTTTCAAAAATCCACAATAAAACAAGGGTTTGTAATTCAGTTTTTTCTTTTGATAGTTTTCCTTTAAAAGAAATCAAAGAACAAGCTCTGTCAACTGCATTTCTGATTAAATATGTGACTGATAATAATTCTCTGTTTACAGAGCCAGTGTAGCCAATTTATTGTGCATTATGGCAAAATCTTCCTTAAAAATAACACCAAAAACTACTTGCTTAGCACAGAATGACATTTTAAGTGAACAGAACTCTGAGAAAATTTCATGGAGTAAAACAAAGTGAAGTCCTGTCTGTTTTCAGAGCACATAAATAAATTATGGCCTTTGTTTCCTTCTCTGACGTGGCCACTTTCTCCTACACAGGCAATAAAAAAGAGAAAATTGCTTCATTTTGTTGTCTAAATGGTGGGAAGGAGCCTCTCTGTTTTAATTAAGGTTAGGTGCCTAATTTTGAAGACCTATGACTAGAAATTCAGAATTACTGAATATTCATTGTGCGGAGTAGAGCAGATAAGAGTGTGCTGGTCCCCAGCGTGTTGAAATGGAGCTCAAAGTACTTCTGTGTCAGCACACAACACCAGACATCCCTCAGCTCAGGAGCTATTTGTAGAAAATGTGAAGTGCAGTGATTTTTCCAAGGGCAGGATCATCAGGTTACTATCTGATTTACCTTGATTGAGACTTGAGTCTCAGCTTGGGTCTCTCATTCAGTGCTTTCAATGTCCATGTATTAACTTACTTTTACTGTCAATATTATTCAGCACTTACTGTGAATAAACTCCTCCTTGCTTCTAAGGTGCTAGTCCATGTGTTGAACAGAAGTCAGGAGGTTTTCTTGTAATGAACCTGGACTGACAGTTGGAGGGAAGACCTTCAGCTCTGTTCTTCCCATGTACTCACTGAGGGAGCAAACCTGTACTGCTTCTGGCTTCTGTTTCTCATATTCACCTCTGTTTCAGATCACCTTGCAGGAGGGACACAGTCAAGGGGCTCTGATAGAAGAGGATGGCAGGAGCCTTGATTACCAGTCCGAACCCAGCCTGGACATCCCCAGCTACAGGAAGAGCTCCCTCCACAAGACCTATCAGTCTTCCCCACTCCAGATAGATTCCTTTGCCATCAATTCACGATCCCTGAGCCTGAAATCTGCTGGCAGGAGAGGGACAGACAAAGTGCCCCTTCATCCAATAAAGTCTGAAGGGGCGGCTTCCACCCCTTACAAAAGCATCTTTTCTCCCAATTCCCTGTCAAACAGAAATGGGAGTCTTTCGTATGACAGTTTGCTGAACCCCATGTCTCCCTCGGGGAGGAAGTGCATTGCCCATTCTGCAGTCAGCTCTGTGGGGTACCACTCCCCATATTTGTCAGCCAAAATGTGCCACCTCCGGGGCAGCGAGCTGCAGCGGCAGCCACCGCAAAGCTTCAGCCCCGTGCTGGGGGGCCCGGCCCCGCATCAGCGAGACCCCTCCCCAGTGCGCTATGATAACCTTTCCAAGACAATTATGGCATCCATCCAGGAAAGGAAGGAGATGGAAGAGAGGGAGAAGCTCCTGCACTCGCACCCTGACTCGGTGTTTGCAGACTCGGGTGTGTATGACACGCCCAGCTCCTACAGCCTTCAGCAAGTGAGCACGCTGTCGGAAGACCCACGCAGCATGGCCATGAGATACGGATCCAGGGACAATCTGATGGCTGCCACCAGCTTTAGCACAAGGAACCCCATACTGCAGTCCTCAGTGTCTTCACTCTCAAGTGCAATGACGAGAGCACCAAGGACTTCCACAACCTCTCTGCAAGCTGATTTAGCCAATAATAATGTGCAGTCCCATCAAGCACTACAGGGCAGGGTGAGCAATGGCTCCTACAAATCCCCAGGCCACCAGGTCCCATCGTCCCCCACAGGGATGCCTAGGTCACCCTCTTACGGAGGCCCGAAGGCTGTGTCATTTGTAAACACTGTGGAAATTACAGAGGTGCAGTCAGTGGGAGCACAGAGGTATGTACTGCTTGAGGGGCTGAGAGCAGTGGCAATCTGCCTGTGAGCCAGAGCAGAGCACTGCGCTGGAGGCATGGCCCAGATGAGGTGTTTGCTGTGGGCCATGAGGGTGGGAGGTTTGTGGGTGCTCTTCAGTTCTGTCACACCCCCACAGCAACCTCACCATGACAAAATGTTTGCACTTCTGCAGTACTTTAAGCTGCAGGTGGTGTTTTGCTGTAAATTCATAGTGATATGGTGTCGTAGCTGAACTGGGGAATTGTTTCCAAGGTGTGAGGCAGATTATCCCTCCCCTTATGCACAAAAGGGTGGAGCTGTTTTAGTTTCCAGCCTAAAGGGATGCTGACCCAGACATTGCTTGGATACAGAGGCAGAGCTGGGATCCTACTTGTGTAACATACCCTGCACTGAGGAAGGCAGGCTGAGACCAGTCCTGGTGCTTGGCACTGAGAGCTCTGCATTTAGCAGTGTTGACTGTCCATAGTACAGAACTGCTGATAAAAGCACAGAGCTTCATGACATTACCTTAAGGCCTTGCTGCTTCCTTCCTTTCTGTGAGAAAGCGTGGAGAGAGAGCATTTGCTGTGCTGAGAGCCTCAGTGCCACCTGAGTGAGATCCTCAGCTGCAGCTTCTGAACGTGCTTCTCTTTCCTTCTGGAAACCATGGAGCTTGCAAAGCCTGAAGAGATCATGATCCCACTGAGGATGCAGTATTTCAGCTTAGTTGGGGCCTGGAGGGCTCTTCAGAAATACTTAAGTTTCCTTTGTATCTGGCACTTACTACACTGTGCTGGCCTCTGGTTAAGGTCCCAGGTTTCTCTCTCCTCTTATCCAGAACTTACTGAAATGTGGGAGAACCATTATTGTAGGTCCCCTGAAGTTAAGTGCCAGCAAGTTGTTTCAGAGATGAGCGACAAAGTTTTGTTTAACTGGATATTTAACTGGGAAATGTTTTTTCTGAGAATTTATTTCTGATTTTAAGATACAGTTTGGCTTAAGGCCAGCGGTGAGCAGTGGTGACAGTTTAACCCTCCTGTGTCCTACAAATGCCTGTGCAATTAGTTTGAATCAACAAAGCATTTAAGCAAGTAATGAAATGAACGAATATTACTGGGGTGTGGTCCACTAACCTAATGACCAAATTAATTCTCTCATTCCAGTGGCTTTTCATCAAGTGCACTGGCTTCAACCAGCTTGCTCCCAGGCTTGAGTATTTTGCAATGCTGGGACTCAGGGTGACAGTGGGAATTGTTTATTCTGAATGAAGCCATTCTGATGTCACAGTTTGTCACTAATATTACATCTTTTGATATTTCTTTTGGTGCAGGGATGACATGCAGTTGAAGACACCTCACAGTAAAATAAATGGACAGCCAAAAGGAATAGCCAGGTTGGGTTCAACATCAAGTTCCCAAGGGACGCCTGTCAGCCCTGCTAGACACTCAAATGTTAAGAAGGTGTCTGGAGTTGGTGGAACAACCTATGAAATTTCAGTGTAAAGTAAAATGAATTAAAAACAAAGAGCCATCCACTCAGCCAGCCATGAAGCTAGGAGCACTGTGAAGACTCAAATAACAACAAAGAAGGAGCAGCAGCAGTCGGCCACTCTCCTTTTCTTGTTTTGGGTTTGTTCTGTTTTCATCTTTCTCTTTTGGCCAAAAACCAGCTGCAGCCTTATTCTTGAGGGAATAATAAAATTGTACAGTCTATCAGACTCTTCCTGAACCGACAGGCGGGAACTGGCTACGACCTAAGACCACCACAGAGCGGATTTCCTTCCTGCAAGAGAGCGCTAAAGCCATTGTGCGCGTGTCTGTCCAACCAATCTGTTGTGTACCAGTTGTGCTGTGAAAAAGTATGGTCAGTCCAGGATCAGTCAGTTTTCCCATGCCCGTTCCCAGTTCTTCTGGCCAGCAATGTGTCCAGCAGGAGCCAGAGGACCACCTGCTGTTTTCCTGCTGACATGGAAAGCAGCGTTCCTGCGCTGGGCCAGAACTACTCCATGTCCCCCGGGCGCTGCAGCTCAGGTTCCTCCTCCTGGGGAGGAACAAGGCAAGGCCACTTGGGCTGCAGACACCATGTCGTCTTTAAAAGCCTCCCTGGTCCCAGATGGGGGCAGGAAAAAGGATAGCAGCAGCTTCTCCCTGCCTGCCACTGGCCTCCCTGTGTGTGAAGCTGTGTGTGTGTGTGTGTGTGTGCGCGTTTTTGTCTCCATGGAAAAGGACCGCAACACCAGTGAGGATCTGCCACTCCGACCTCCTGCTCCCTCTGGGTTTGAAAGGCTTCTCTGACCCAGAAACAAAATCAAGCAGATAAGAAAGGAAATGTTTGGATGGAAGCATATTTTAAACAGCTGTCAGCTGCTTTCCCTGCACCTTCCTTACCTGTTGGATTTAGGCAATAACAGAGTTTACTGCCTTGCCCTGGTGCCGTCAGTGTCATCCTGCAGCAAGGTTATCATGAGCTGTCGAATTTACAGTGTGTGTAACTGAGCCAAGCATACACCTAAAGGATATAAATCTGTCTGCCTAATTACTAGCACATTCCCTCTGGTCTTCAATACTGTTAGACAAAGGATTTTCGATTTGGGTTTTTTCCCCCTGGGGAACAACTTTTTAAAATATTATCAATCAAATCTATTTAACATTCTGAGGTTCCTTTTTCCTGTCTCCAGAAAACTACATTTACTGTGTTGCATTTAAAGACAACTTTACTGTAAAAAACAAGAGTGGGGTGCATTACTTTTGTCAAAAATATGAGGACTCTGGCAAAGCTAATTTTGGGACAAATGGATTTTTATTTCTCTGTTCCTTATCTCCTCTTCCTTCCCATTCAGTTACCACCTCAGAAGTCAAAAGTACTGAGATCTGGACCAATGCTAGCTAGCCAGATCATGTGTGCAATTAAGAATATCCTGAGCAATTGTTGCCAAAGTCACTAGAAATTATTTATCACTGAGCCAGTCTGCATACAAGACCTCGACTTCCCACCTGGTTCTCTTGGTGAATAGTTTTGATTAGAGATCTAAATCCATAGTTTTTCAGGATATTTGTTTCAAGGGTTTCCTTTTCAGTCCTTGACTATAATGGAAAGCTCTCCAGGTATTTGGTAGCAATTCAGAATGTGTTGATAACATCTTACTTGTTTTCGTGTATGTCGAGATTAATTATTCCAGAAGGCAAATATTGACCTTAATTTTGCCTGGTTAAAATTTATATTTTGATTTGATGAATCTTGACATCTGCTGCAATACATGGTTATTATGTCCCTTGTATATCACATTATGTTTTGGAGACAAAGGTCGAAGAGAACATAAGAAAGTTAATCATCTCTCTGTGTAATGCTCTATGTTGCCTGAAGGGAGAAACCTGGAAAGCAATGCATCTGCAATAGGCTAAAGCTCTGAGAGAGTGAAGCAGAAATCAGTGTGCATTTTATTGCCTTGGTGATATTTTAAATGCCTGGTGCAGGGATGTTGCAGAGCAGAGAAGCAATAGCCCTTCTATGCAGATTTGCTCACTGGCATGTAGAACATTTTCTTTTGTTGGAGGCACCATGGTACCAGAAGGATGCTGGCAAACTGGATCAGGTACAGATGGAGCAATATATATTAAAGAACTGGATGGGCTGGCTAATGAGAAGATTTAAAGGGCTAAAACATGCCACTGGCTAAGAAATGAAGTGGAAATTGAGTTTCGTAATTTTACAAAGATGTTACTTAAAAGTTATAAAACCAAAGGTAAATCAAAGGGTTGTCACTGGTAACCAACGATCTACATTTAGAAGGGGGCAAAAAAGATGAAGAGGAAGGAGCAGTAGAATAGTCTTCCAAGCAGAGTTTTGGAGATGAACTTTTAGGGCAGTCAAACTGTATTTGGACAAGTCATTACAAAATTTCTGTGAGAGGTGAGCCTGTAGGGACAAGGGTAGACCAGATGGCCTTACAGATTTCTTCCATCTTTAACTGTTATTAATCTGCAGTCTACCCTGACATTAACTCCTCAGGGAAGATGCAGTACTTCTTTAAGGACTGGAATTCACTCTGGTGCATAGAGTATCACAAGAATTACTTGTTTTTAAAGTATCATGTATGCCATATGTAAGCCCTGAAAAAGAGGGGATATGAGACACATGGGATTAGGGAGCGAGACAAGGGCACATTTTATCATGTATCTTTGAATACGTACATGAAATTCATGCAAGCAAGGCTGAAAATTTGCACCAATGTAATATTTGAGATTTGCATCCCAGTGATGCTCCACTTTGATTGTTCTTTCTCTTGCATTTATAAATGAAAAAGCTACTGAGGAACTTGAAGGGCCAAAGAGCCTTTGAAGTTAACTACATTAGTTCATGAGAGAATTTCTCAGTATGACTAAACACAGTATTGTGTGTATAAAGCACTAATATCCAGGGTTATTTTGACATAATTCACAAGGGGTAAGGGACAAAAAAAAGGATGCACTGTGTCAGTACAGGTTCAGCAGTAAGGATTATGTATTTTGTGAGTAGTTTTGCCCACAGTTGAGAGTCATTCAACTTTTTCATAGGTTTACAATGGTACCAAAGTCTTTTTTTTTTTTTTTCCTTTTGAGGTTTGCATTTAATTCAGTGCACATAGCCTGGAGTAAATGATTCAAATTTTCTGAAAGAATAATCTAAGCAGAACTGTTAACAGGAGATTGCATGCAGCAAATCCAGCCTCATTTCCATCCAAGGCACTGAACCTGCAGCTATTTACTCATAAATGTAAGTGTCTGTTCCATAGTTCCTGTTGTGGGACTGGAGACCTATTTATTAAATCTAATTTTTGAGCAGAATTCAGCCCATGTTAAAGTATAGTTCTTTAAGCAGTTTACAGATCAGCGGTAGGGTTCTTCTGCCCAGATACCCTGTTTTTACAGACACTGCAGGCCAAATCTTCAACTAGTATAAATTGGTGTGGCTCCAAGAAAGCTCATTTAATTGATGCTAATTTATAGTAGGTGGGGATCAGCCATGAAAATCCAGCATGAGTTAACACATCCTGTAAAGTAGCTTCTTTATTTTTGTCATGCTTATTTCATGTTTCAGAAGTCTTAAATATTTTCAACATGTTTTTATTTGTAGCTGTGGTTTGTATTACTTATTTAAAAAGGAGCAATAGTTGTTTTTTTAGTTTATGCATCAGTTTTCATTGCATATTGCATTTTATTATCTGTTTGTTCCCTGTTCCTACGCTTCCATTTAGCCTCCAGGTTTTCATTGTAGTACTTTTCTGCCTTGAAAAGTTGGATCTCTGTATCTTTAATTGTATAATATATTGAGTATTATGGAATTAAATGTACCTTACTACATGGGTGGGAGAGAGAGAAAATATTTTTACTTGAAGCCTTAATATTTTCTTTTTTTACTACTTTGTTTGTTGACCTCATAGGAAAGTCTGAATAGCAAAGACTTTGAAACTCTGGGCCAAATACTGCACTGACAGACAACCAGCATTTGGCCCCCTTGTCAAAACTGGATGCAGACATAACCTGAGTGAACAAGGGAAAAAGCCTCAGGGTGGCATATTTTCCTGAAGATCATTAATACAGTCTCAAAACATGTCTGTAAGCAAGTACATTAAAGAAGTCTTCAAGTCTTGAATTTTTAAAGGAAGGCGATAGCAGGAACTGCCCTAATATCTTACATCTGCTTTTTTTTTTTTTTTTTAATTAAGCGAAACAAATGTATTTACTCAGTTTGGTTCAGCCAGCTTGGGGGGTTGCACAGAGCTCTGTGTTGGTAGCCACGTGCAGCACATGAGCTGTGGGGTGTTGCTGTTCTCATTCTAACCAAGCGTGATGTTGTGTCAACTCGGCCCACGAGGATCCCTCCCGGGCCTGACAGTGGACGTTCCTCAGATGATGCCTACTCTCCTACAAGCCTAATATGGAAATTGCAATGTGGTTTTCTTTGGACTATATCTGTGGTCCAGACTAGAGATATATAGAGAGATATATATATAGTCAATATTTTTTTGTGTGTGTGGGAAAGATGGGGTCAAGCTTTTCTGTCTCTGACAGTCTGGAAAGTTAATGTCGAACCGTTTTTATGGTCTGTATTTCACCTGTTCTGCCACCTTGAATTGTTGGAATGTATCCGTGCAGGCTTTGTGGAGCTCTGTCTGTAACCTTTTTTGTGGCTCTCGTAATACATATATATTTTTTAAACCTTTGAGTCACTTCAGTATTTTCAAGTGTCCGTTTCTGCCTCAGATGCATTCGCTTGCTGAGATGGTTCACGGTGCGCTGCCCTTTCTCACTTGTGCAAAACCTGAACTGGAAGAACAGAAGTGAAAAGGCCAGTTCCAGTGCAAAGGACGAAAGTGACAATACATTAAAAGAAGTGACTGCAGGTTAAATCTCATTTTCAAGATTTTTATGGTAGAGTAGGAAATATGGTGAGTCTTTAAAAGAGCGTCTCCTACCTGTGACCAATGAATCATGTTTGGGAGGTCACAGCAAGTGGTCCATGAAAGAACACTACATGAAGTTTCTGTACTGTTTTTTATCTAAATTATGGGGTTAATAGGGATCTTGAGGTCCAGCACAGTTGTGAATCACTGCCACAGAGTAACTGGAAACATTTTTATGTTGGTATTTGTTGAATACATTCTGTCCAGGTCATCTGGGTTTATAAATCCCAAACATGCGCAATTCTTAATCTATCTTCATCTGTCTGTCTGTTTCTAGTCTTTGGAAATATGTCCATTTGATCCATCAGACTGTCTTACAACACACACAGCTGCCAAGCCCTGCAGCTGCTGCAGGATTTCTGATGCCATAATTTGCATATATAGGCTAATTGCATTAAGCGAGGATCCATTCGAGCATGTTCATTATAAATGCCAGTCATATTTGCGTGCTGTTGTGTCTTCACGTGGCAGAGATTACCTTTTATATAAAATGGCCCAAACTGTAATCACCAGGCTCCATTGATGTTGGCTACATCAAACAGGATTATGTAAGGCCGTGATCTGTCTCAATACATTTTATTTAAAGATATTTTGGCTTACAACAATCTCAGCTTTCCTCTCTCTAAGTAATGGCTAAATTATCCAAGTTTGTATTTCAGTTTTTCACTGCTGTTATTTTTCATTCTGCAGGGCAAGTTTAGGTTCACATTTTGGAACATAATAAGGAGAGACAAAGGAAACCATTTATACAGGTGAATATATCTTTTAAGAGAGAATCAGTTTTGCAATAAATAGATTAGAATTACTGTCAAAATTGGTTTTGTTCATCTTGTCACAGTAACTTGAAATTTAGAGTAAGGCTTATTTCACAGCTGATATCTTTAACCCTGAAACATTTTTAAAATGTTTTGGTTAAACATTTCAAACTGTATGAAGAAATATGATCTACTTTTACAGATTAAAACATATCTGGAAAAGCGATGGTACATTTTACAGTGCCTTATATATATGTGTATATATTTATATGTATATATATAATGCCTATATGTATATAATGTATATGTAACTGTGTACATAGAGTCAAGTAATACTATTTACAGGTGTCCCTCTCTGATGTATTTTAAATGGAACTGATCTGTGTTGATAGAAAAAAAAAATGGTTGTATCAGCAGCAAAATACAAAACCAAAATTACGTTCTAAAATGTAAGCAAATAAAGTGGACTGGAAACAGTGTTTCTGCCAGTGGCTCTGTTCCAGGCTAAGGAAGACTGGTAGACAGACCCACCATTTTAAGGGATATTCAGAGAGAAGGGAAAGCAGTACTAGAAGCTTGGAGAAAGTGGAGAATATGTAAGAGCAACTTGCCTTAGAAGTTGTGTTGCCATCCTGTTCACCTTTTACATGTGCATCACTTGTGTGGATTTTTCAGACAGTAATTTTGCCATTTATTTGCAAGGAATATCAAACACTGACGTAGCCTGTCCATGTGGTATTAGATGTAGAAGGCCCCTGGCCTGGGATGGACAGTAAGCACCGTGGGCAATGCTGAGGTTTAACAACATTTCTAGATTGTGGTAAGATATTCTGTCAATCTGCTCCTCATTAATTGAAATAATTTCTGCCTTTGTGGGTATGGGCCAGTTTATTCAGACTACATGTCAGAAGTGCACAACGTGGCTTAGGCAGCAGATTCTGCCAGTCCAGGAGCTTTTCCAGAGGTTTAGTTGCATTGTAGAAAAAAAGAGTACCACAGGTAAGTCTTTTATTTTAAAAAATATCCCATTCTGAAATAAAATTATTGTATGAACATTAGTAATGCAAAAACCTTTCTTTCAGCAGACTTCATGAAGTATCTGTCATGTAAAAGCCATAAGGGCCATGTGCTGCCTTCTGAGGTTTGTTTCACACCTTTTGACTTCCAGCCTCCACATGGGGCTTGGACTGTCTATCTATTTCTTCAATATGGGGTAAGAGCAGGATTTTAAAGGATTTATTTGAGCATTGTCTGTGTGTGTGAAACCCTCCCTCTGAGCTCAGTGGTAACTGAAAGAAATAATGGGAAGGATATGTGTGGTTAGCCAGAGAAATGGCAATGCTTGGAACTCTCTAAGGGAAAGGTTGCCTTCCATACAAGTGAAGAACTGGCCTTTAGTTAGCACTGTTGTTTTGGAACTAAAGCATGCTTGTGAGTTTGGCTTCAATAAATCTTACCATTACACACAGTCAGCCATGAGGATGGAGGGCTTTCAGCACCAAAATCACAAGATTTGATACCCCAAATAAACACCTAAAATGAGAATTCCTGTCCTCAACAATAACATATTGAGCTCATGAGTGTCATGCCTAGCTCACAATGAAATCTTACTTCCCCTGGAATCAGTGGTGGTTTTTCCTTTAATGTTAATGGTGCCTCATTATACTTGACATGCCACTGGGAGTGACACCCACAGGAATTTGCTCACTGCTGTAGTTCATTGACATTAGGAGTTCTTCAAGTCTCTAACTTGGAGCAAATCAAAGACTTGCCATCCTTTTTTCTCACAACGGCACAAAGGAAAAGTGGAATTTCAGAAACACATCCCATTTTGGGGTCAACTCTATTTTTAATGGAACTTCTGTCCCTACTTCTCAGAACAGGGATAATCTTCATGGTGGCATTTTTGAGTGGCAGGCAGCAAGGAGGAATTTGGGATTAGTAGTGGAGCAGCAGTGTGGACTCTTCTGCCTTCTGGCTTGTCCTTTCACGCAGTGTGCAGGGAGGTGGCTCCTGGGCAGTGGTTTCCTCCTGCATTCACTGTTCCCATAGATATGAGGTGGATGGCTCCTGGTGTGCCAGTTGCACACACGTATAACTTGAAAGCCTCTTTCAGTTACGTAGGAGCAGAGCACATGGGGATCTTTGGGTCAGAGCTGACTGTGGAAGCTCATAAAATTGCATTATATTCTGGTTCTAGTCAGAGGCACAGGTGGTTTAGCAGAATACAGCTTTGCTGTCAGCTTTTTCTCTTGTACAGTCATTGGAACAGATGGTGAAAGGATTGTTGGGTTTTTCTAAAATACAAGCAATGCTACTTTTTCTTAGGAAAAACTCATCTTGTAGAATCTGCAGTGTCTGAGTACATTCCGTGAGTAACAGCATAATCCATTTTTTGCAGCCTGGATATTATGGATCCATCTGGCCTTGGGATCAGCCCTTATTGTCTCACTGACAGATACCTAAAACAACAGACTTAAAAACAGAGAAGTAAGTAGTTATAAATAGGTGGTACTTGGTTATGACTAATTTTTCAGGCACACTGTGACATAGTGGAGACAAACTGCTCTGTTGTTGGCCACAATCTCCTCCATCAAAACTCACGTGCTTTGCACTGCGTTGTTGGGAGCTTCTCAGCATCAAGCTGTGACTCAGTGACACAGGTACCAGCCAGATGTTCTCCTCCAAACACAGGCTGCATGTGAGGCACAGGAATAGGCTTCAGGCATTCTGGCACCAGTTCCTGACTCCACTGCAGATTCTTGCTTCCTCAGATGTCTTTCTGTGCCTCTTGCTCCATGTTGGATGGGGATGTGACCTCCTGACTCACAAATGTGTTGTGTTGTGTTGTGAGAGGCTCAAGCCCTACTGTTCTGCAATCAGCTCTGTAGCTGAAGTCAAGCAGATGCCTCCTACAGGTATCCTGGAGCAGGAGGGCATATTTGGGGCACATTTAGCCTCAAATGAAAGGATCACTTAAGTCATGTACTTGGGGAGGAAGTTTTTGGGTGTTTGTGATGGGTGTTGATGACAATAATCTTGGTATTTCACACTGATGTTGGAAAGCTGTTTCAGCAGATAGATAAAAGACATTTCTGCCTTGATCCTTCCACTGACCCCCTGCATATTTCCCTATAATCCAAAGCCTCTGCACAATGCCCACACAGCACAATCCTCATTCCAAGAGACCATTTGCTTCATTGCCTTAAGCAGTTCTGCTCTTCCCTGCCTGCTTCTTGGAGCAGTTGTACATATATATAATAATAACTAAAATGACTGAGCAGAAATACAGCAAAAGAAATGGCTGTAGCTTGGGAGTGACCTCGAAAAGGGGGGACACTGTGATGTGCTGGTGAGGCACAGAACACATCCAGAGCTGAGTTCCACAGCCATTGACATGTCGTGGGCAGCTGAGGAAACCCAGCCTTTCACATCTCCTGAGAGCATGGGCTGAGCTGCTGTGTTGCCATGTGAAAAATGTTATTAATTCCTGTCTTTTCTCGTGTCTGTTTTAGTGTTGTACAGAAGTACATATCCATTCATCTACACTGCCATAGTCACAGCACATAAAGCTTGTCAAAGAAGGAATAATGTCTATTAGTGCACAATATTATTCCTTTTCTAGTATGGTCTTTCACTCAAGGAGCAGGAAGAAGATAGAAATTATTAATTCCTGGGATTTTTAACACAGGAAAGCACATCCTGATTTAAGAAATAGGAAAAATAGGTGTGTCCATGTGTAAACAGAAGTTGCATGAGTTTATTTAACTGTAAAGGCAAAAAAGAATTTGTTTCCACTTATATTGAAGAACAAAATAGCTACATTTTTAAACACGTAACAACCTTCATTAGAATGGATATCATAATAATTTAGTGTATTCCTCCCCCATTTTTACAGAATTTTTAATATTGTTCTCTGTGAGTATTTTTGTTTATTTTTGAGAATAATATTTTTAATGATACCTACTCAAATTCTCAAGGGATATTTACACAGCCTCTCTTTATGTACTGCTGAAGCCCTGGATGCTGCAGGACTGCATTTCAGCACTGTGACACAAATGATGGAGCAAGTCCTTTTTGGGCATAAGAGCCTTGGGGTGTGCTCTCCACTTTTGGTTCAGTTCTATATGTATAAAATATATATATATACACTCTGCTACTATTATTAGCAATCTGCTGCATGGGTTGGGAAAGCAGTGCTCTCCTTAGCCTAGGTTGATTTTTGAAGCCGAGTTCCTTGGATGCTCCATGACTGCCTAATCCTACGCTTAAGGATAAATTAATCTCTTGAATCCTACAACTAGTGACTTGAATGGCTACACTAACGTGGTGCTCACACTGGCTCAGTGCAGCAGGCTGATTTTCACCTGAGGGTCCTTAACATTTCCCTAGGAAATGAATGAATACATTAGCAGAAATTCAGTGGAATAAGTTCAGTGACATAATTTGGAAGAGAGGATGAGCCACAATGCCGTTTTGCCTGATCTATACCTATAGCAATTTCCAAGTTGTTACACACACACACAAATAAATAAACACATACATTTACATATATATATGCATGTGCTCAGATATTTATAAAACCAACCACAGCCTTTCAATTGTGTGTGCTGTGATTCAGCAGCAGCAATAGTTTTTGGCAGGGACATAATTTCAAATCTGCTGAGGATGCCTGCCAAAACGTTGTTGGACAGAGATAGAATGAGGAAAGTTATTTATAAATGGGGATAATTAGGTCCTGTGCTTATTAGTGTTGAGGATGAGACAGACGGCATGTGTAGTAATGAGTATTGTAATACGAGAAGATGCTCTCCATGATTTTCTAATTGTTGATAGAAAAAATTTCAAAAAGCCCTCTCAGGTGAAATAACATCATTATGTGCTGCTCCCAGCTATGAGATTCAGACTGGGAGTGTGTGTACACTGCTGTAGGACAGGTCTCAGACTAATGGAAGCTTGGAATACTTCCACAGGATCCTGGTGCTGATTGTCATAACTGATTCTGGTTTCTCAGTCCTGGACTTTGCATTTTGTGTTCAGGCAAAACCAAAGCCTGATCAGACATAGGAACTGCATTAACTCTTCTTACTTGGAAGCAGTGCTCACAACCACACTGTCAGGAGAGAGCACTGTGCTGCCTGGTGCTCTGCTCATCATCTCTGTCACAGAGGCAAGGCTATTTCTGTGTTCCAGCAGTCGTGTAGATGTATGTTACACCCCATTTTTCTTCAAGAGATATTGTCACAGGGACTAATTCACCTTTCCACTGGTATTCTCCCTAGAGCTATAAATCCAGTGAGCGTGGTGTGAATTTCATCCACTCAGGGTCTGAAGGGCACACGTGCTCACCCAGACTCTGCACAGCACCCAGGGCCATGCCCTCAGCTGGGTACTACAGAAGAGGTGCTCACACGGTGAGTCAAGAGCACAGCAATTAATAAAGAAATCTTTAAAGATTTCTTAGCTCCTGGCTTTGTACCAAGCTTACTAGATAGTGTGACTAATGAGCAGGCGACACTTAAAGCACACTGGTGTTGAAACAGTTGAATATCCCATTAACTTTTCTTACTTCCAAGCTATTTGGAGTGGTCTCACAATGCTTGGGATTTTTACAGCCTGAAGCTCCTGAAGTCTCAAGTAAATGGTTGCTTTGGGGGTTTCTGAGTTTTTCATTAGAGGTGAGGGGAAGAAATAGTCTTCAGCATTGCAGAGAGAAGCTTAAAATACAAAAATGGAATCTCTCCAAAAGTCATTATTTCCCTGCACAGTTTTTAAACGCTGGCACAATACTGACAAGGTCCACTGCCTTCAGAAAGATTATTCATGTATTTAAAGGTAAGTGCAGTGTAAGCAAGTGCCTGGCTTGGCCTGGGCCTTGGTCTCTCTGAAGGGGGGGTGGTGTTGGGAGAGCTGGCTAAATGACAGCTGCAGCTGCTGCTTCTGCCCTGTCTCCAGCGGAAAATGTCACCTGTGTGGCTGAATATCAACCAGGCTCGGCAGACCTGGAGTTAGCATCACTCTCCCCAACACTATCCCATCCCAGGGTTTTACCTACACATCCTCAATGCAGCCTGTATGTGAAAACACTGCATTTAAATGCTGTTGCCAAAAAAAGAATCAGCGGGGTTTAGACAGCCTGTGCCAAGCTCATCCCTAGGGTGGTTTTTTTGAAGTAAAGCAGGGAATATCTAAAACAGCTCTTGGCAGAGAGATAGGAAAGGATATTTGAGGGAGCTAGAATTTTGCCTTTGTATTTCTTGTAAAGCATTAAAAGCATCCTTAGAACTAGAAATCTCCTAAAGTGTGTAATTATGTACGTCACGGTGTCTCAGATGGTTCTGCAGGCAGAGCACTCTCTCTTGCTAAGGGAATTTTGCAGAGCAGGTTTTTTAGTGGTTTGCAAGGGCACCTAAAAGCAGTGCTGGGTTTACAGACTGCAGTGCCTAAGTATTAAATGCTCAGTAGTGATAGTATCAAATGCAATAGAAGCCAATACTATCAAGACCATAACAACTATTTATTTTTCTTTCTAAAACAGAAAAATAAAGGAAAATGGTGCAAAGGGAGATCAGTTGAACTTTGCAAAAGCAGCATGTGCTGTTGCAAAAGCAAATTCTCACTTGCTAATCAGGATTAGGAGAAATGCCTGAGTTGTTTCATTGTTGGGAGCTATCAGCAGCACCTGTGCTTCATTAGCATAATCAAAGTTTACTGTTATCTAAGACAAAAACGTTGGGGGAGGGCAGGTGGTCCTTGAGGCAACAATATCAAATCCCCTTTTGTTTCCTGGAGAATGATTACAGTGAAATACTTTGCTTATGTTTCCATTCTTTAGACCATCTGTTTCAAATTAAACCCTTCTGGCAGGATACATCATCATTTATTAGAGCGTTACATTAGATAATGCAGTGTTAGTATGGCTGTTATAAACCCTCAGTTTCATGAGTGTGACTTCAGGGACAGAACTGAGGTGTTTACTTAATGAAAGGGCCAGAGACTCTTAATAAAACTGGCTTTCCAGTTCAGAAATTACTTTTTTATAGGTCTTTCACAATTACATTTCTGGTGTTTCTTGATCTGCAACTCTGAATGTGTTTGGTAGAGTGAAAACTTTTTGCTTTAGATGACTGAAAGTGAATGTACTGAGAATGCCTTGTGAGTACCAAGCTGTGAGACACCTAAGGCTGGAAACAGTCCCTGCACATGAGGGGGTGACAGCCATTTCCAGGCGTCTCCAGTGCCCTGCAGCACTCGAGGCACACCCCATGTGATTCTAGAGCACACAAAGATCTGGCAGGTAACACCCCCAACATCTGAGGGAATTTTCTAAGTTTTCATTCTTGCCTTCTGTAGAAACTCTTTTTTTATGCTTCCCATCAGAGACAAAGCTTTATATGCCAACAGAGAGAAGACAGGCTTTGGTCCTAGAACTGTCCTGTCACTGCAATCTCAACCATTTGGGGACAGTTTAAGAAGTACAAGACCTTGCAAGGAGATTTTTTTTTTTTTTAATTCTCAGTCCCAGTGTACTAAAGAGGCTCACTCACTCCTTACTGAAGGAGTAGGGAAAGCAATTCAGTCCCAGGAAAGAAGAGCAGTTCTTTATAGCTGTATCTGAGATACTGCAGTTTACCAGTGGTGCCCACTGTTACTAAGAAAATGTCTTTCAGTCTACTTCAATTAGAAAGATGGTGACTGTCAGTGCAAAATTAAGAAATGGATTAATCGTTCATGATATAAAGACTTTGTATGCTTTAGATAAGGCGAAGTCTGCTTTTAAATATGCTTATAGAGAGTGTGCCTGGGGAAGAGGACAAGTCTTTCATCTAAAATGAGCTGCTCATTTTTTTTTCTGGTCAAAGGAAATCTGAAGAATCCTCTAATAGGTGATTCACAGCACCTAGATTAAGTTCGAGATCTGAATCACTGCTAAAATATCTGTATGTAGAGTTTCTTTCATGCCAAAATCTTCCAAAATTTTGTACTGTATTTAACCAACACAGTATTTGTCCTGGTTACCCTTCAGTGATGCAGTCAGACACAGTCAGGAAGCCAGTATCTGCTTCAAAATCTTTTTTTCTAACTGATCAAATCATACTAACCAAAGCAAAGTTGCTTAAAACCAGTATTCTGTCTTGCTCTATTAAAAAAATGTATTGAGCTTAAGTAGCATCATTTTATAACCCAAAAGTTTAGTGTATCATTTAAATGTTGCAGGGTCTGAAGCAGGCCAGGATGACATCAATATTTCCTTTAAGAAGGCCAGCAGTAAGTCCACAGTGTATGTCTGAATACATGTGGTTCAAATGACATAATGTTAACTTTTTTCCTCTCTCTCTCTGTTGCTCTTTCGAGAATAAATTTACACTTTTTTTTTTTTTTACATTGGGAGGGTGATACATGGTGAGTAAATATTTTTGAGGTCATGTAAGAGGCTTTTCAAACACACATTTTCCTTGTTTCAAATGTCCTTTTATTACTCTGTTTTGTCTAAAAAAAAAAAAGCCTGAAAGTTCATAAACTTTGCTTGCCAGTTGTAGGCCAGAAACCTGCCCTTGCTCTCCCTGTAGCTAATGGTAAAACATCCAAACACTGACTCATCCCTGTGCTGATCCAAGTCCCATCTAGAGATGAGCTGTTTGTATTCCTGGTGCAGTTAACCCCGAGGGCTATCTGGGCCTGCTTTTGCCCACAGGGTTTTTCTGCCTGCCAGGGGAAACCATTTGTTGGGCTCCACCTGTGCTGATCTTTCTGCCAACCTTTTGCTGGCTTTCTGTCTTCGCTTTTCTTTGTTCTGGTCACAGCACAGTCCAGAGGCTGCCCTAACCTTGGGCATCCTTCTTGAAGGTATCTCTGCATCTAACCACAGCAATGAGATAAGCCCCTGGGAATCATCCCTGAGGACTGGACCTATGGCATCAGTAGCACAAGCATTTACTGTTTTCGCTAACAGAATAATTCCATTAGTGGGCATCAGCAGGTTGTTATCCTCTTAGATGGATTTTCTGCTTACAGATGAAATACAACACAATAAAACTGGATTACAATAGCAATATAAATACGTATAAAAAGAACAAAGAGCAAGAAACTGGGTAGTTATTGATGGAACACAGGACTGCATATTTAAGCTAGTGGTAAGTCTCAACAAATTATTTTTAAAGGTTTTTTTTTTTTACCTAACTGAATTGCAAGTTTTAAAAAGTGGTAAACAATCTAATTAAAAACAACATTTTTGGACATAGTGACAAAAATCTAAGGTAATCTCAAAAGGCTTTTGAACATAAATTGTCTGAGCGTATTAGTACCTAATCCAAGCATAAAGAAACTGCAGAATGGAGCACAGGCAGTTTCCTGATGAAGTGTTAGTGCAGAAGAACAACAGCCAAAATGCAGCACCGAGGCAAACAATCAATATTATCCATTTTCATTTTGTAGCACAATGAGATTACCCAGATGTTCAGCAATACTTTTTTTTGTGCCAGGGAAACAGTCTTGACAATTGCTTGACATTAGTCTGAAACTTTTCTGCTGGGGAGCAGAGCTGGTGCATTTAGTGATGCTGTCATGCACTCAGGACATTGCATGTGTTTATTACTGGGATTTTGACCCCAAATGGCAGATTATTTGTGCAAGCAATGCACCCTGAATAGCACTGAAATTTCAAACTGAACCATATGATTTTAGAATTCAGCTCAAGCAACTGAGATATTTATCAGGAATTTTTTGATTTGTCCGATCCAGCTTCAGCCTGTCCCTATCCCCAAGTGAGTGATGGTATCTGGGACAGTTTTTTCCTTCTTTTGTGAGATGCTGGTAGTCAAACACAATTCAGGTTAGAGGGCAGGTAGGAGGGGAAGATGTAGGACACAAGTGGGAGCATTTAATGGAGAGTAAGCATTACTAGGGATAAAAGAGAAAAGGCATTATGAGAGAAAACATTTAGAAGGCATTTGCAGAACTGTGGGAAACTGAGACCTGGGGAAAAGAGACCATGCTACTTTAGGAGGAATTGGATGTGAGGTTTCAAAACCAACCTTTTTTCTTCTGGGCTCTTGGTAAGAAAGAACATATGCAGTATAAATACACATCTGCCTATTTAATAAGATAAACTGAAGAAAAGTAATAAAATTAACACTTTAAAGCTATATAAGAAGAAACAGAAAGCTGAGTATCTTAAATACAGGGAATAAGCAGGCAAGAAGGATAAAAGAGGCTGTGTAGCAGATTTTCATCAGGGTCTGATTTACTTATGTGACCCCTGGGAGCCACTGTTGGTCTGTGAAATGCCCCAGAGCCAAAGGAGCTGTGCTCCAGTCAGATGTGTCAGCTCTGCACCATATATGTGTGAGACAGAGACACGGAGTGGTGGACAGGGGAAAGGCACTCTGCTGGGAAAGCTGGAAGGTGGCTTCACTTTAACAGAAAGACCATTTTCTTCTGGGCAGGCACAGCGTCCTTGTAGCCCTGCTGTATCAGTGCCGCAGGAGGCTGAGCCTGGTAACTCCAGGGCTCAGGGGAACAAATCTCTGTGCTCGGCACGGGACAGGCTCTGGTCTCAGTGGCTCTGGAGTTCACACTGGTTGAAATCTGGCAGCTGGAAACTGTCTGCCCAGCTGGCATGTTAGTGGAATAACAGGAATAGTATAGAATTTGTAGTGTGGGGAATGTGGGTATGGAGTTGGAGCTTGAACAGGTGGACAGGAGTGGTAAGAATGCATAATTAAACAAGTAAAGGCTGGGTAATGGAATGTAGAATCTGCTGGCATCCCAAGGTCCACATTCAGCAGCGCGTCACCCTTTGCAAACTTACTGAATATGACAGGTAGAAACCAGTGCTGAATTTGGGATGTCAGCTCAGAAAAAGGGGGCTCTGTTCTGATTCTCTTTCACTGAGGTCTCTGTTTCACTGAGGTTAAGACAGCACCATGGCCTATCTACAGGTAATTAACATTCCAGTGTGAGGTAATGAACATTCCAGTTCCACCGTGTCTTTCTTCCACAGGAGGCAATTCGTGGAGCTGTAATGATCTCTGGCTTCTGAAGGGAGTCTCCATGTGAAGAGGGGAGCAGAGGCACAAGCAGTGGGATGGGAATGTCCGGGCGGGTGCTGCCAGCTCGGCTCTGCTGAGTGCACCTGGCTGGTACCCACTTTTATTTCCCAAAATTCAGGTTCCTGGTTTCCAGTGCCAGGGACCCAGCACAGCCTGTCAGAGATTGATTCCTGTATGACAGAATCACAGAATCGCTGGGGTTGGAAGGGACCTCTGGAGATCATCCAGTCCAACCCCCCAGCCAAAGCAGGGTCACCAAGAACAGGTGACACAGGAATGCATCCTGGTGGGTTTGGAATGTCTCCAGAGGGAGACTTCACGACCTCCCTGGGCAGCTGTTCCAATGCTCTGCCACCCCCAACGTAGAGAAGTTCTTGCTCATATTGAGGTGCAACGTCTTGTCTTTCAGTTTAAGGCCATTGGTCCTTGTCCTGTCACTGCGCACCAGTGAAAAGTCTTCTCTTCATATTAAACAGGCCCAGCTCCCACAGTCTGCCCTCATAAGACGCTCCAGACCCCTCATCATCTTTGTGGCCTCTGCTGGACCCTCTCCAGTAACTCCTGGTCTTTGTTGTACTGAGGAGCAGTTGGACACGATGATAAGGTTCAGGGCTTATAATTAACTATTATGGACTTGGCAGTGCCGGGTTAGTGCTGGGACTCAACGTACAGGTCTCTTCCACCCGGAGGGACTGGTCACGGCATCAAGGCGGTTAAAGCAGGCAGGGCCGCCGGGGATCCCCTGCTCAGCCCCACATGGTGACCCGGTCTGGGAGCGGCCGGGCAGGACCAGCCCCTGAGCCCGGCCTGAGGCGGGCGCAGCTCCTGGAGCAGAGGGGTTCGGGCCGGGCCCGTGAGGGTCTGTGAGGGGCCGGGGGGTCGGAGGGGTCCGTGCAGCCCCGTGCTCCCCGTTCGCCGAGGAATCTTGCCCCGCACCGCGCTCCGTCCGGGGCGGGGCGGGCGGCTCGGGGCGGGCTCGCCGGTGAGGGGCACGCGGCCGCCCCGCCATGTCGGTCCGCCGCGCCCTGGCGCTCGCCGCCTGCGGGCTGGCGGGCGGCTCCGTCCTGCTCTCCGCTGTCGTCGTGGGCAAGCAGCCGGCCCGCGGCGGTGGTGATAGCGAGCCGCGCCCGGGGGGCTCCGCCGTGCCCTCCGCCGCGCCGCCCGGCTTGCTGCTGCTGCCGCCCACCGCCTCCTGCCCGCCGGCCGCCGGCTGGATCGAGAGACCCGCCGGCTCCAGCAGCTACTGGGACAGCAACTGGGACAGGTGTGCGCGGCCGGGCTGCGGTGGCGGCGCCGTCTCCTCGCCCGGGGAGGTCGCGGCTGTGGTGAGGGGTCGGGGGGGCCGGGGGGCGGCGGGAGCTGCCCTGAACCCTCTCCAGAGCCCCGCGGGGGAGCGGGCTCGGGGCGGGGCAGGGCCTCTCGGGGGTCGGGAGGCCCCGGGTCCCCGACGGGGCAGTCCCGAGGCGTGGTGGGGACCCCGGGACTTGCTGTGGAATTCCGTGTGGTGGCCAGCTCAGAGCAGAATCCAGCTGAAGTTCTTGAACACGCGTGGAACGCTGGAGCTCCCGAGTGCTCTGGAGGGAGGTGGCAGCGCTGGGTTTTGTTCAGACAGCTCGGAGGCTTACCCTGTGCAGATCCTTTTATTCTGATGCTTTCAGCCACCGAGACTGCCAAGCCTCAGGCTTGTGATAAATGTAAGCACCGGGCAGAAGACGTGCTTTTTAAAATTGTTTTTTAGCCATCTCTCGATGTTGCTGTGTGTCTGCAGCAGGGTTTTTCAGCGGCTCCCGTGGATGCCAAGCGCTCTCACGTGCTGGGCACGCACTGGGCCTGCTGCTCGTGTTGGCCGTGGAGCTGCCGGGGCTTAAAGCCTTGTGAAGGCAGTGGCGCTTTGAACCCATCTCAGTCGTGTTCTTCAGCGCAAGGGTTGAATACATTTTTTTCTGGATCTTTAATTAGAACATGCAGATATCTGTATTGAGATTTGGCTCATTTAGCTTCTGTCTGGTAGAATTATCTCAGAGGGGAGGCATGTCAGGCTCCAGTTTAATCATAGTAAATCCAAACCTAAGCACTAACAGATTTTTGTTGTATAATGCAGCGTTTTGATTTTTGAGTGGCAACAGGATCAAAGCTCATATAAATAGGGCTATGTACACCCCGGTGATAAAAATAAAGCCTTCATTAAATAAGGTTACAGCTGGTTACACAATTATACTGAGGGAGGTACTAAAGCTGCTTGTTTAACTGCAGCTCCAGGCCTTCCTGCTAAATGGTTCATTTTCTTCAAGGATTCTAAAGTACTTTCAGACTCATGTAATTTTTTTTTAAACCAATCCAGGAAGTAGAGATTGTGCTGTAAGTTACAAAGCTGTCGCCATTGCTTGAACAAATATGGGCAGACAGTACTTCCTAGCAGTTCAGGGCAGCGTATCCCCATTCGTCACAGTGTGCAAACAGTGGCAGTGTGAATATATTCCCTCAGATCAATTTGTTTGCTGCTGCTTGCAGCCTGCCAGTTGCTGTGCTGTGGCTTAGGTTGTGCCTGCTTGAAATCTTGATCTTGACTTTTGGATATTGTTGGCAGAAACACTTAACACGCAAAGTTGTTAAATGGCTTATAAATACACAGAATATCTGCCCACTGCTCTGGGAGTGTTTAGAAAGTTAAGTCCTGAGCAGATGACCAGATACCACAATATTTTTAACAACTGACAGCTTTTCAAGTTGGAAACAAATTACAAACTTGTTATTGGTCTGATAGGGCATCACACTTAGGATGTTGGTCTCTGGCACTTGCACAGAAGTTGTGCAGCTCAATTCTCGGAGAAGATGGATCTGGTTTCATTCATGTGGAATACTTTATTGCAGACATCAGATGAGTTATTCCTTTTGCTGCTTTACAAATCTGCTTGAATTGATTGTAGAGATTTTTTTTTTTGCTTTCCCATTGTTTCTTGCCAGCAGTATAGCGTCCAGTGATTCAAAAGAAGTGTCCTGTGAAATAGCAATAGAGCTTCTTGCTACTGCACTATTGTTTCATTTTTAATGCCTTGCTGAACTTTAACAGCTTGAGGAATGTGTAGAGCCTTATTGTCTAATGGAAATAATGTGTTCAGTAAAGCAAAATGGAGGCAGGAAGGCTCTGCACAGCCAGTCTTGCTGTGAGAAATAGGTATGGGAAGCAGCAATTTTCTGTGAACAAGTTACTTTGTCCCAAACTGAATAAAAATTATTTTTTATTAAAAAAAAATCTATCATCAAATAAACAAGTTTAATGGAAGAAGTGAGGTGTGGTATGAATGAAATACACTCTGAGGTGGAGTGACACAGCAAAAGTATTTGTGAATGGGGTGGAGGATCAGTGCAGAGAGGGGCCCGGACTAATGTTTGGACAGGGTTGGTGATGTTGGTGCCAGTGGTGGGAGATCTGTGGCACTAAACCTGTGACAGCAGAGAGGGGAAGATCCCAGCGTCCTCAGGAGGAACTGGGTCAGCTGCCTGGGTGATGTGCAGAGCAGGGTGCTTGTGTGCACTGTGACAAGATTAAAGTGGCATGAGGGGAGAGAGTGCTGACAAAGATGAAAGGATAAATCAAATATTCCAGGCTAAAAAACAAAAAAAGTTCTACTGGAGAGACCTGATGTGACCTAGTTTAAAGCAGAAAATAGTTCTCAGTGTGCACTGCAGAAGGTTGGAGTCTTTCTAGGATGTTGTTGGGGGTTTTTTATTAATTTGGTGTAAATGTGATGGATAAAGTGCAAATTGGGTAGGTGTTATCGCAGGGCCTTTTAGGTATGGAGCATTTTCTCTCTTTAATGGTCAGTCAGCACCTTTTCCTCTTCTCCTGGGTATTCTTCCTGGTTAGTTTTTCTTGTCAAAAACGCTACTGTTATACTCTACCAGTTTTTCTGTTGCTCATTGCTTTTATTTTCCCAAGAATTTATTCATGTGGCTGGCGCTAAGTGGCAAATTTACCTATGTCAAGTTACACCTTTTAACCCATGACATTAGCTTTTTTTTTCATGCAGGCATTTATTTGTGCCTTTCATACAAAGGCATGAATCAGTTCCATGATAAAAGTGGCTAAATTGTCACTTTTAGTTCTTCAGCTATATCTGGAAATAAGGCAAGACTATATATCTGTAAAATTCCTCTGCCTCTTAGTGTCCCCTGTCTTAAAATGGCTCTTTCAATGTGTTTGTTTAGACGTGAACCACTGGCTCTTATCAACCTCAAAAAGAAAAACGAAGAGACCGGGGAAGAAGAACTTGCCTCTCGCTTAGATCACTGCAAAGCAAAAGCCACCAGGCACATATTCCTCATCCGTCATTCCCAGTATAACTTGGATGGCCGGGCTGATAAAGACAGAACTCTGACCCCACTGGGTAGGTAGCACTTGCAGCATCATATTTTGCATTTTGAGGAAATTATTTTTCACCTGATGAGTACAGGTCAGTAACTCAGCATTGTTCTGGCTCTTGCTGCCAAACCTTAATCTACTTTCTGGGTTCCTCTGTGGCAGAGAGGTGCTGTGAATAAGTTTGTTTTCTTCAGTTCTGATTCTCTAAATCCAAACACTATGATGTGATTTAGAGAGTTCTAAACACCCTCAGTTGTAAAGAAACTCGTCAAAGGAAATTCCCAATTATCTTAAGGTTGCTTGAACAAATTTTCATGCCAGCTGAAGTAATTCCTAAGGGCTGAGGCTTTTAAACTTCACTCCATTGAGATGGATTTCTCATAAAAGGTGACTTATGTTTCTCTTAATTTAATCTGCTGATTTATTAAAAAGAAAACACCTCTGACTTTCAGCTGGATGTTTGTAATTCAATACATTTCACTTTTGCTGCTGTCACTGTTTCTGGGAGTACTGCTAATCAGTTACATGAAGTGAGGATAACCTCTGTCTGTGTTAATCTTAATTCACTGATCCTGTGACTAGGTCTCAAATGCTAATTAGTATTACTTTAATAGTGTACTTTAAAAGCAGTGGACACTTCCTTGATCATGTATGTGTCAGCACTGTTTTCAGAGGGGGAAGAATTTTTATTGTGGACTTTTTTTCCACCCACATCTCAATTACTGGTGTGCAAACAGGAGTGAAATGCTAATTGCAGGCCTCAGTCTTGAACTGGTAACAAAGCATAATGGTAATCCTGTCTCATCCTGTGCCTTAAGTAAGTGATTTAACCTGTCTGTTGTCTTTTCACCTGCCTGCCTGAAAGGTGGGATGAACCTCCCTGAGGCTGCTCAGGTGCTGTGAACTGTGCCAAACTGGTGTTGCCTTTATGAACAACAACACTTTGTCAGGCCTGAGGGGGATTTTTGCATCCTTGGGATGGGGCTAGCAGGGATATCGAATACTTCAGTGAAAGTTGCTGAGTAAGTTTTGATATCTTTTTTTCTTATTAAAACAAATAGTTTTGTCCTACCCATGGAAGTATGACTTGAAATTGCCCAGCCAGTAAGCTTGGCCTGAGTAAGTAGTGGCTCTGATAAAAATGTTTTCCAGTAGCTTTTTGAAAGGAAAAAGCCTGATATAGATGGAGACCTTTTATGTCTGCTGGGCAGCTCTCTTGGTAGTTTGTGAGGCGCTAATGGGAGTGTCACCAATTTATATAATGAATGTGCTTTTTAAGGTCGAGAGCAGGCTGAACTGACAGGACACAGGCTGGCAAGCTTGGGATTAAAATTTGATCAGATTATCCACTCCTCCATGACTAGAGCAACAGAAACAACTGAAATTATAAGCAAACACCTCCCAGGTAAGAGACTTCCCTTAATTTTTCCATGTCTTCTGATCCTTAAAACTGCTTCCAGTAGAATTCTAAGCTTGTCCTTAAGGTTGAGATGTTATTTAGCCATTTCTCAGCCCTGTGTGAATGTCTGTATTAATTATGAAACCTACAGCTGTAATTCTGCTTGTTTCCAGTTTATCTTTAAAAGTACAAATACACTTTTTCAAAGTGTAACAGGCAGGGAAAACAGCTTGCTGTTCTGTTCACAGTTGGAATAAGTTGTCTTGCTGATGGCAAAACAGTTTTGTTGGAGAGATTCACATCTCTTGACAGAAGTGCATAGACTAAAATGGACTTTAGGATGGAGAGTAAGCCTTCCTCAAAGAAAGACTGAAAAATGTATTGATTGTAGAGTTGTGGGGCTGTTTGTAATGGCATGTGAGCAACTCCTTTCTGAATGTGTATCTAATATTTCAGGAGTTAAAAAAATCAGTACTGATCTGCTGAGAGAGGGAGCACCTATAGAACCAGACCCTCCAGTCTCCCACTGGAAACCAGAAGCTGTGGTAACTTTTTCTTTAAAATTTTATTTTGTTTATAATTTGGGTTTTTTTTAGTATAATTTGTAAGGACAGTAGCAATGACTTGCAGTGTCTGAGCTGATGTTTGGTATCACAGCCCTTAGATAATGGCATACTTTCCTCCTCCCCAGTAAGTGTGCAGAACAGTTAAATAACCTGCAGTCCTTGAGCATTAGTTCAGCCCCAGGTGTGCACCCCAGTAACCAAGAGCTCTTGAGGAGATGAGGCCCGTGCTGCTGTGAGCTGTGTGTAACTGTGACCTCGGTGCCTTTAGCAGTATTACGAAGATGGAGCTCGAATTGAGGCTGCTTTTCGAAACTTCATTCATAGAGCTGATGCCAAGCAGGAGGAGGACAGCTACGAGATCTTTGTGTGCCACGCCAACGTCATCCGCTACATCGTGTGCAGGTACGGGCTGGCTGCCCTGCTTCCCTGGGGCTGCTCCATCAGGGAGGGGTCGCTGCAACAGGGCTGGCTTGGGGCATCACTGAGGGAGGTGATATGTTCATTTGACTTCTTTGAAGTGGTTGGAGATCAGTGCCTGCATTGTGAGCAACTGCTTCGTCAGCTTCATCAAGGTACATCTGAAAATTAGAACACTTTCATTCTAATTCTAAAGCAGAAATGGCTAAGTAGGTGAGACTTTAACCCTTTTTGTACATCTGAACAGTTACTTTAATTACCAAGCTTCTGCTTCATGACGGCAGTGTGTGTTGGAAAATATTACAAATAGATGCATTACTGGATGCATCTCTTTGAGGTGACATGAATCTGAGCTTACATAATTAAAGATTGATTCAGTTTTGGGAATTCTTTACTAATGGATATTTTTGAGTTATGTTCAAGTTGCATTAGTGTGTTTTTGCAGTAACAGCCAGTATTGGATTAAGGGGAGAGTGGATCTTTCCGATAACATCAAGGTTGTTCATAAAGGAGAAAACAGTTCTGGATCTTTGCCTGTCTCTGTATCCAGTCAGCTGAGTCTGTTTTGTTCCTTTTCCCCATCAACGAAGCACTTCTGTAAGATAATTTGTCATGAGCAGGACAGATGTGATTAAACTTTAATGTGATCGATACCTACAGTGATTTCAGTTAGCTTTATTTAGCTGAGCTAGTTAAATTCTGGCCTGTCTGCTCTGTGGGCTGCTTTAGAGCTTTTCAAAATTGCTATACTTAAAATTATTGATCAGGTAAACAGAATATTCTTTCCTGTGCTAAAAAATACCATGTTGCTTCTGCCAAGGCTTTTTCTAAAATACTTGCATCCTTTCTCTCTTTGCTGTTGCTTTCTTCTTCATTTTAAAGCCTCTTCTGTACCTTCAATTCCAGGCAATCTGATAGCAGTCATGTGACATTCCTTTCAAATCTAGCTTGGCTGTAGCTGGTATTTAATTTCTTGGGCTTTCTACAAGACTGTCATAAGAGTCAAAACCAGGTTATTCTCAGTATCAGAGGCAAAAGCTGTTCAAGGCAACATGGTATTTTTTCCAGCTGTTTAATACAATTGATGGAGCTCCTAAGGCTGTTGAGTTAGGAATTTCAGAATGGCTGCAGACCAGCTGTGATGCTGTGTTTCTGTGGAAGGCATAAGGTACTTTTCCTTGTCCTTCCTGGGGAATGATGTAGCCAATGCAAAGTAGTTCTGGTGAATTCTTCCCTAGGCACGTGCAGGCCACTGGAGTGAATCTTGTGTCACTGCCTCTGCTGTGGTGGTGTGGCTGGAGTGTGACAGTCACAGTTTGCCACATCCACCTCGTCTCTGCAGTTGCGTGCTGAGCCAGCCCTGCCCTGTCCCACCTGCACAGGGGCTGTGGTGCTGCAGCCCTGGGGACAGCCGGGGCCTGGGCCATCACCTGCCCTGTCTGTGACAGAGCACTGCCAGCAGCCTCACTGCTTCGAGCCGCTGCCTTCTGTCCACGTGAACTAATCCTGTCAGCTGTAATCACACCCATCTGCTGGACCCTGCTTAGCCACGGGCTCTCTTGGCCCCAGTCCAGGTACCAGTGCTGGGGTTTTGTATCACTTCCACATGAAAAGGCTTTTTTCCAAGGCTGACCTGCACAATGCAATTTTGATTTTCCCCCTCCTTTCCCCCCACCCCCCCGGGACAGAAGGTGCTGCTGTGAGGGCTTGTTAATCTAACTGCTCATGAATTAAAATATGTGTGTTTTTGTCACCAGAGCACTGCAGTTCCCCCCAGAAGGTTGGCTGCGACTGTCTCTCAACAACGGCAGCATCACTCATTTGGTGATACGTCCCAACGGCAGAGTGGCCCTTCGAACACTGGGTGACACAGGTTTCATGCCTCCAGACAAAATCACACGCACCTGAGTGAGCACAATGGTGGATGGCTGTCCAGGAGCTGCCTCTAGTCTCTTTGCACTAGCACATTCTGCTACAGTACCACTAGATTTTTATTACGTTGGGGTGTGATGCTGTCTTAAGATGTCCTTTAGCCCCATTTCTCCTCCATATTCATATCTGCCTTTCAGTCCAAAAAAGAAGAAACCTTTGTAAGCCTGAAGCTGTCCAGTCCTTAAATATTCCCCAAAAACGCAAAGCTGAGCTGTGGAATACAGAGATTGAATGTCTGCTCAGCAGTTGAAAGAGCACTGACTTTTCCCCTGCCCTGCTGTGAATTTCTCTAACCAAAGCTTGCTCCTGTGGGTATTTTTCTTGTGCAGGAAAGCAGTTGGTATAGGAACAGCCTTGTATCACTCTGCAGCTAGAACAAAAGGTGAGCCAGCTTATTCCAGCTTCTGCAGAAGTGACAAACAGGGTATTCTGCTGTTCAAAGGACAAAGGGATAAAGCTTCAGTTTTTGTAAGCTGTTGAGTGTGTATGTTGATGTTGTCATTGTTCCCCTCTGCCCCCAAAAAGCCCATGTAAACTGTGCCTGGAGGTTATGAGCTTAGAGGAAAGAGGGTAAAAACCATTTGCCTCAGAGCTGTGGTGCTAGAACTAACTGCTGCTTATATTAAGTGTTCTGTCATCCTCAGGATGTCCTTTAAGATGTTCTTAAGAATGTTTTTCAGTCTTGTAAAGCCTTTCACCTAAAACATGGTCTTCAGAAGGCTGTAGGGATGAGTCTGTAGCAGTAAGATGGGAGGAAAGGAAAGCAGCAATCTTCTCAAAGTGCTTTCAGTTACATGTTTTTGAGTGCTCTTTCCCACTGATTTGTGTTTGTTGAGACCTTACTTTCAGAGTAGAGCATACCACCACTGAGTTGAGGGTAGTGATGCTGCAGGTCAGAGGTTGTTCTGCAGCACTGGAGCAAACTGCTTTTACGAGAATGGTGAGCAGGTGGCCATGGGATGGCTTGTCTAGGCTGAGTGGATACGACAGGCATTGGGCAGAATGCTCCAAGTGCCTCCTTCATACAGCTCTGACACTGCTGGGCTTGTGGGAGGGGAGGGCTCAGAAGCATTCTGAAACTTGCTGGGCACCTGAACTGATGTAGAAACTTGGCTCAGTTAATAGGTGGAGGCTTGGAAAATTTTCCTATTTCACCGTGTGCACTGTCTGCCTTGTGGAGAGAGCACAGACTGTAGGGCAGCAAACAGAAGTAAGGACAGCAGATGGAACTCACTTGTTTGACAGATTCTCTGATCAATAAGGATGTTGACGAGATGCTGAACTTACTCCTGTCAGAGCTGTATGAAGCATAATCAGGGCACACAACCTATAAAGAGGATTTAAGGGCTTGGTACTGAACTGTTGCTTCACCAGGGTAAGTCCAAGGAACAGGGACTGGTAGGGAAAAACTGATTGTTGTGTAGTGTAAGGTGGGGGGGCAAGAGAAAACCATCATGTCAAGTCTCTCATTGATGCAATGAGAATAATTTATCAGTTTTTGTCTATTAACTTTTTAAAAGTTTTGAATAAAATACTTGGTCTGTCTTTCTTTCCCGTCTCTTCAGCTGAATGGCTGCATTGACAGCTGTAGCAAGTGTGGCTGGAGCTCTGCAGGACTGTCCCCCACACTACTCAGGGCAACAGCTCTTTCACCAGCCATCTGAAAAGTAAACTTGAGGTGGGAGCCAGAGCAGTTAATTGTCATCAGCCACAGAGCTGCCAAGAGGGGAACTGCTGTAGCCTCAGCACAGCCATTTGCAGGGCTGTGTCACCACCACGAGGAACAGGAGCACCAGCACCTGTAGAAAGTTCTGTGCATTTTTATTTCTGTGTGTGTGCTGCACATGCACCCTCTCACACACATCCCCTTCTACACACATCCCCTGTGTCAGTGAACAAGCTCCTGGTGGGCAGCCAGAGGACACAACACCTCTTTGCACAGGTACAGAAATTAACAGTAGTTTTGGTGACACTGAAGGTGGGGGTAGAAAGTGTGAAATTTAAAATTACATCTTTTACCACAGTCGGAGTTTCTGTCTCTTCAACACTGTAAGACTCTTCTTTCCAAGTCTCTGGTGGTGTAGTCCATTGTCACTGGGCACACACACACAAAAGCTGCAGGTATTAAGTGAGCAAGGCCTGGACAGACCAGTGAGTTGTCCTGTCACAGCATCAACCCAGCTCCTTCTCCCCCCATCCCATACACTGAACACACGGTGACACTTTCAGCTATTCATTTGGTTTTTAATAGGAAGTGGGATACTTCTGTATTTTTAACATGACACTTTGCTAATTAAAAAACAACCAACAAAAACACAACTAATTTTTTGCACTTTTAAAAGTGAACTTTTGGCCAAGAAAACACAATTCAAGCACTATCACTCTGATTTAAAGTGTCTCCACAGGCTCAGTGTTGAAGGGCTTTCATCACAAAATCACAAATGATCAAATCGCTACATAAATTGCTATCTTTGTCATAGCTGAAGTAACACATTGTTAGAAAAATGACCTTTTAAGTGCAGTACAACTGGACTAATGCACATTATATAACAGTTAAAAAAAATACTCTCCTGACTGAACCAAAACAGCATTACAAAGTGAAAGGCAAGGGTGTGGTGGGTGGAGGGATGGGTGTGGGAGGCGTCTGGCTACATGAACATACCAGTAACATACATTTAAATATTAAAAAAACAAAGCAAAGCGTAATTAAGTTTAAAAGGACAAAGAACTACAGTGTTAGTATCAGTCTCCTGGCTCAGTAACAAACTCTTAGCAAAAGAGCAACGCTGCTGTACCACAGGGTGGAGAACAGCAGCTGCAGCCACAGCAACTTACCCCAGTAGTTTGGCTTTAACATGGTATTAGGCAATTACATCAGCTGATCAACTTCTCCAGAATAATAAAGATGTAATTCACATTAAATTACTTTTAAAAGCTCAAGAACCAACCTGTATAAAAAAGCCAATCTCAAACCTTTTGGAGTAAAACTGTGGGCATGTGGGACCTTAAAGTATTTTGAGACCATGGAGCCTGCTGCATAAAAATAAAAAAAATCAAATAACAACAAAAGACCCTTATGAAAATGTCAGTTAATATACTTGGTAACAGCAGGTTATGTTTTTGATTCTTTTTTTTAAACATGTATCCTAAAGTATGACACCCCCAAGCCCCAGGTACTTGTCTGGAATATGACTGAATGAGAGGCATTTATGTAAAGTAGCTCTTCCTAATGTCCAGCTCCATGGAATTAGGCTCAATTTCAACAAAAGAGCAAAATAAGCCTTTTTTGTTTCCTTTAAAAGAATAATTTTTAAAAGAGGAGTCTCTCCCCCCGTGGAGAGCTATCGCACCAAATAATCCAACTTAGAGACATTAAAAGACATCCTGTTCAGAAAGCCCAGAGAAAAACTGTATTTTATCTGCCCATAGTAAGTGGATGCCACTTTTTTTTAGAAAACTTCTAAAAGAACAAAAAATTCAGTTAAAAAAATATATTACAAAAGGCACTACTGAGCTTGCAGAAGCATTAAGTGCAGTGTTTTAGGTTTGTACCAACCACGAACCTGTGAGGGTGCACAGTTTGTGTAGAACAGTCACTGCCGTGTGAACAGCCAGGAGCCCGGCGAGCCCGGGAGAGGTGGGACCTGGGGGAGGCCCCTCCTGCCCCAGCCGTGTTTGCTAAACTTGGTGCCCTTCCCTTCCAGCCCTGCGAGGTGGCTCCGAGCTCTCACTGACTGAGTGGCACCAGCCCGTCCTAATCCATCCCTTCCCACCAGCACAGCCCTGCAGAGCTTCATTTTCCAATCAGATTTATCGTCTAACAGTAGATAGGTCTTTTTTTTTTTTTTTTAACCTAGAGAGCTGTTTCTGGAAGCCTTTCATGCAACATTACAACCACTAGGCTTGATATGGAAAACTCTCTGGAGTTTTGAAAAGCTTTCTTATTCTCAGCATCATGCTGTCAAAACAAGCCATTCTTACAGAAGGCTGCAGAATAAAATTATTGACTGCTGTAACGAAAACTCATTACCACATCCACACTAGAGACACAGTAAAAGCTGAGATTTCATAAAAATATTTTTAGTCCTTAGTCCTCTGTCTTTACAACTGGGAAATAGCCACCTCCTGGGCCACTGGCTACCATGCTAATATATTACAAACTAGACCATTAAGGTAGGGTATCTTGCTGGTAAATTTGCTGAGATTATTGCTGATGTGCTTTTGTGTAATAACTATTCAAATCTGCTAGTGTTAACAGCTTCTCTGGGGAAAAAATAACCAGCTAATTTAACTTTTCCTTAAATCTTCTCACTACCACTTAAAGGAATCCCAGTAGTTTCTGGAGTGCCCCACTTCTAAATCACTCAGTAGATCACGGTGTCTGGAACAGCCTCAGAACAAGCAGAGACTCGAGGGTCTCTGTGCAGACACACATGGACACACAGGTGAGTGTGGCTATCAACTGCCCAGCCCAGCTGGCTGTAAACACTCTCTGCTTATGCACAGGGTTTCACATCCCAACTCCACACTGCAAAGTTGTCCTTGCATTCCCAGGCATATTTCAGGCTTCTCCCACTGCAAGCAGGAGAACGTTTCACTTCCTGCCATCAATCTCCTCTCCCCCGTTCTATTTGCTGATGATGCATTTCCTCGACTATCCAAGGTCAAGAAAGGCAGTGGAGGGCTGTGTGTTCATTACAATGAGGATAAGTAGTGATAGCAAATACCATTGCTAAGGGACAGTTCAGCCCACTGTGGTACTGGCAACAAGGGTTAATTCAGCTACTGGACAACTGCACTGTCACGAACTTCTTGCGTATCACCAGTAATAATCTACCTCGTATATGGCATTAAGACACAGATTCCATTTTTTAAACACACAGTTGTCCTCAATTGAGGAAAAATAAATAGCCAAGTACAAACCTCATGTCACTTGAGTAACATTGTAATTTTTCCTCCACTTTAACTATGAAATCAGAACTGAAGTCCCGGGATGATGAGCTGTTTTTAGTGGGCAGGAGGCTCTGCAAAGTAGCGCAGGACACAGGCGGGGCTGTAGCGCCCAGGGCTCCCAGGCTCTGGAGGGAATGAGGCAGCGCTGCTGTGTTTTCCTGGACTTCCTGGGATGGGGCTATTTCTTCCTGAATTAGGATACACTGAAGCATTTGAAAGGCCAGCAGCCATGGACTGGGACTGGAATCTTGCCTTCAGTGCTGGACTTGGCCAACTGAAAGAAACCAGAGGTCATTGCGCGCGTTTTAAAGGAAACTGCAATAAAGAGAGCAGCACTTTAACTCAGAATCACTTTAGATCTCAGAACCAATGCACCAGCTGAGAAAAATCCTATCTGCTAAGAGACAGGTCTGGAAGAAGAGACAGAACAGGAAGAACATGAAATATTCTATGTAGCTGTGTTGCCCCAATCAGTAAGACATCATTTATTTCACAATGGGCATAAACACACACACACCATCCTTCACATGAACAGTTCCTTTGGACTGAGGTAATAAAGGGTAAAAACAAAAACGTTAATAAAAAGATGCCTTAAGATATTAAATTCACCTTAACTTCCCTCTGCACAACCCAAGCACCACAAGGCAACACAACATTCCTGCACTGCATCAACAGTAGGGATGAATTACAAACCAACAGCACAACTACCACTGAAGTCCAGTGAAGGATCCAAGTACCAAATCAGCCAAGTGAGACACTGGCCAAGAGGAAATACTCATGTCTGATGTGTCTGTGGAGGCACACTGCAGTTACTTGGAACAGCAGTGGAATGGAAAGAACATGACTGCAGCACCAGGAAACTCCTTATCAATAGACACCAACCAAAAAGGCTTTGGTGAATAACTTCAGAAAATAGTTAATTCTGCTGAATATTTAAAATATGGGTTTGTGGGTAACAAGGCCTCAAATTCTGCTATTCAACGTGATCCACTAAAAATGTACTTCAGCTCCTGAGTTTGCAGCAATACCTTTGCCTGTCAGATGAGGAGTAGGACTGCACCGCGTGTTTCCATTTGTAAATCATCGGGTATTTCTGGGGATCAATCTCTGCTCCTTCTATAGCTGCTAGGACATCACCATCCAGCTTTGAGGGCTGCTCCCTAGAATGGAAACAGAACTAGATGAAAAGAGAACCATGGATTTGTTCAAGCAATAGAACACCCCAATTCCAAAACACTTAGTTTTTATATAAGCAAAGAGATTGTCTGTGCAAGTAAGAGTTTAAAAAGGCAATTCTTACCCAAGCAGGAATAACTTTAAATTGTCATTTGTGGGTGAAGTCTTAAAAAGAAACTTCTGGGAAGAAAATTCTTGACGTTGTTGTGCCTCGTTAGTCTGAATTCCAGATTCCCTGGACGCTCTCTCCTTTTCTAATGTTATTTTGTGGTCTGTCCTTAACTTGGTCTCTCCAGGTTTTTCTGCAACACTCAGCTTAGAACTTGCCAGTGACACTGCAGAGCAGGTCTTGTCCAGAATCCCCTCATTCTCAGTGTTTTCAGTGATTTTATGGGATACTCCTGCAACCTCTTGTTCTTGAAAGGACAGGCTTTCAAATTCTGACATCAAATTGGAAACAGGTGACATGAGGCATTCCGAGCCATCATGCAGCTGCCCTCTGTCATTGATGATCCTTTCACTGGACACAGGACTGCAAAAGCCATTTTTGCTGGAAGCAGCTCCCTTCTCGTAGTGCCGGGGGTGAACTGAGGTCTCTATGATGTTTCCTGCACACTCCATGGACAGGATATCACACTCAGCATCTCCAATGGCATCAATGCTGGGCTCCTTGGACACCAGAGAGGGGCTGATATTTCGTGCTGCATTTTGTCTGTTTTTGATTTCTTCTAAGCTCATGTCATCATCATCCTCATCCAAAAATGCTCCAACAGAAATGGAATTGCAGGACTTTTTACTTTTGCCTGTAAAAAATTTTAACAAGAGCAAAACATAAAGACTTTAAAACTGAATGTCAAGTGCATAAACTAGGAACAAATATACAATCTTTATGCTTTATTCTATTTCCTGAAGACCTCTCTGATTTTATGTAACAGCATGAACTAAGCTGGCTAAAGCTACAAATGCAAAATGCACATATGACAAGCAGTGGTCAAAGGTATAAAAGCTTTCCTGGGTTTTGCTTCCTGTCTCCTTTCATCCTCACAATTGTAAAGGATTATTACTTTATTTTTAAAATGTTATTTATTCTATATCTGTGGATTTCAAAATTCTATACTTTTAGATGAATTCCCAAATGCTCTGAGTGAAAACATACTGAAGAGAGAGGTTTTCATACAGGGATTTTATTTGGGGGCTACACTCAAATAAAGTACTTCACGTGAAAGATAAAGATTGTATTTCTACATTCACAGTGCTGTTGGCTCCTTTTTTGATCCTGTAATCAGACTGTTTAGATAACGGATGAATAACAGCAACCACAACAGGTGAATACTGCTTCCCCTGGGCACCAAGCTTTTTCTCTCCCTCTTCTCCCCAGGTAGAACCTGTTGTTTGCAGCATTTGCCCTTTCCTTACCAGAGGGATGTGGAGTTTTATATCTATTGCAGGTTTCATTTTCCCCTGTTTCTGGCTGAGCCTTTTCGCTCATTTCACGATGACTCAGGTACTCTTCTAATTTTCGCAGCCCCTCCTGGGAAGACAGATCAACAAAACAGCCCAGAAATTCCCAGTATTCAACCCACGGGAACCCCAGTTCATGAGCTAACTCCCTGCAATAAATAAAATAAAACGAATCATTTGTGAAGACATAAATATTAGTTTGACAATAACTTTTCTGATCACATTTTAACAGCTATGAACAGGAGCACAAACGTGCAACCAGGCAGCACAATCCCACAACAATCAACAGTCTGCAAAAGCACAGACACATCCTCAGCAATCAAAGTATCACCTCATTTGTTCTAGAGCGTTTTTCACATTTCATCTACTATTTTCACAGTTAGCAGCATAAACATTGCTATCTTTAAGCTGACTGTATGTAGACATCAGCTAGAGAAGAATCCCCACTGATTCCCACATTCACCAGCTTTTTCTATTTGGGAATGGGAGAGGTAGGAGTAAGTGAGGGATTATTTTAAAGAATGAAATGTGTTTTAATGAATTATGTTTTCCATATGTTGCTGATAGAAGATATTTTAACTGCAAGGACACACCACACACACACACACACACACATACACAGAGCTTTAATAAAGCAGCACATTTGTATTAGGATCTTTTCATTCTGCCCCCTTTTACACAATCCCTCACTTTCACAGAACAAATAGGCTACGCATATTTTTAGATCTGACAAATGAGGCAAGTGAATGTCTGTGAAAAGCATTCCATACATACCATCAATAATAGCTAAAATATACTTATTGCCAAAGCTAAGAAAGCCAGGTCTCACATTTTAGCTATCTTGTTTACACAAAAATACAGTAAAAATCCAACTGCAAAATACTTGATAAAATATTTCTACAGTAACTTTTGCCCCAAGATATTGTGCAGTAAGTAATATCTGTACTCTCAGCACAGCCTTTTGCTTTTACATGCTCCATTATTAATTTTTTATATTGACAGTCTTTTAGATACCTTCCAACTCTTTCAACACCTCTCTCCAGATCAGATTTCCTGACATTGTGAAAGAAGCCAGCTCTCTCTCGAGGTGGAGTCTTCCACAGCCTGCGAAATTCTTCAGCCTTCAAAAAACAAATAAATTCAAAAACTATGAACTAACTCAGTGCTGGCTCCACATCTACCTACAGATCTAGAAGATATTCAGCTCCTTGCTGTCCACAGGTGCTGCTCAACTCCAGCTGTGAAGGATCTCACACTGGATCACTCCTTTCACTACTGGTGGTTACACTGATCCCTTAACTGCTCGTGAAAGAGAAGTACAACCATCTGCAAACCAACTGCACAGACACCACATCTGCCTGGTTTTAACTTGTGTGCAGCAGGAAACAGAAGGGTCTCATGATTTTGCCATGTCGTTTTATTTAATTACAAATACTTCCTGGTCACTGTTTTCTAGGATGCAAAGGGGATATTTTTTTATGCACAGACTTGCTACAATTATTAGAATAAATTCTTGCTGTCTATTTTGAAATTGGAATAGCTCAAGGGAATTTTTTTGCAAAATCCCACACTTCCTGACTTTATATGACAAAGATCACAACGATGACTAAGAATTACATTCAGACATTAAAAATACCTGTCAGCAATCACAATTATGAACTGCTTGCACTCTAGATAATATTTTTAAGAGTATAAATGATATTTAAATTTCTGTCAGTTGAACAGAAAATTAATCGAGAACATTTAGGAGAAAAAGCATTAAGCATTTTGGTAGAACTGTCTTAAAGTATGTAACCATCAGATGACACAAAGTCCTCCACTGTATTTTTTCACTGTTTCTAAAGCTGTCATACTTGCAGCATGTTCATATAAAACAAGTGAGTCAAATAAACACCTGTAAGTTTGGAATATATTTAACAGATACCTAAGTATTCCTTCTGAAAATTAAAGATTCTGCTTTTCCACTATACAATCAATACATTTGCAAAATTATCCCAACATCTACCACTTGGTTGTCAGTTTTTCCATCTAGAAAAATTTATTAGTGTTAATTCAACAAGCAGAGGTTAAATTGCTTCTAATATCCAATGACAACTTCTAGAAATGAGATATAATTAAGGTTTTTTAAACTGATTCACAGCTGCCTTGAAAGGCTTTGCTTCAGGTTAGAAAGTCACAGCAATTATCTGTAAGAAATGAAAGGTTTGCCAAAGGTGCTCTTTGAATAGATTCCGAAAGGAAAAAGAAGATTTTTGACTGAACTTCTACACTTCTTATTTACACCACATTTCTGTTTCCAGCAATAAAAAAATATTTACAAGTTTTTGTCCTCCTCCATGGAGGAAGATCCATCTGCTCAGCAAACAGACACAATCTGCATCAGGAGCAAGCTACAGCACTCAAGGGACCCTGTGCGTGGGCATTAGAGTCACATGAAGTTCTCTCCTTACCTTGGAGGGGCTCATGGGGCCTGCAAAGGCTCTGATGGACAGCACGGGGTCTTTGGGGCTGCCAGGGTATTTAGACCAAGCTCTCTGGGGGCCATCGTCCGTTTGGTCGGGTGACCACGGCGCCCCAATGACCGGAGCTGAGGAATTGTCTTCTGCTCTCAGGAGTGGGACATAATAGCGCCCTAAAATAAATCACACAAAGCTTTCCCATTCAGTTCATGTCACATCAGCCTGCTGCTTCTTCTGGACTATCAATGCACACCTACACTGAACCAGCTGACATTACTTCATTAGTAAAACTGCTTGTAATTCACTGCTTCAGTGATTACAGATCACATTTTAGTGCAGGTTCCCTTCCCTTTCAAACACAAAAACACCTGCAATGATCCAGAGCCCTTCTCTCAGGGTCTTTAACAAATTTCACAACCTCCTTTTGCAAATGCCTGAACACACACGTGACAAAACAGAGAAAGTTCTGTGCCAAGGAAATTACAAAATTACAGGACTCCCCAGAGTGACAGATACACCTCCTGCCCTATAAAGGATTTTTGTTTCTTTCAGATTAAACACTCTGCTCCAGGCTTACTGAAACAGGCCTTGTCTACATTACAGAGCCATGAGGGCAGCCTTGTGACCCATAAAAAGGAGTTCTGTCATTTAAAAGAAAAAGATTTTCTGTTTCTGCTCTGTTTTAGAGTTTCCCTTTGGTTTTCACAGCACTGAATAGCAGCTTCATGTATGAACTGAAATGTTACAGAAAGCAAACAGAAGACAGCAAAGAGCCAAAATACATGCCTAATACAGTACAAAATTCTGCATACAGACCTTTCAAGTACTCTCTTAGCTTTTCTTTCAATTCTGCAGATTTATTCTTGCTTCTTTCACAAACTACCTGTTAATATAATTTTAGTTGTTAGTGCAGCATAAGAACCTCATCTTCAAATCAACTGCAATGTGTGTTCTTCCTGAACAATCACATTATTGGCCCCCACCCATCTCACCCAGTACTTCGAATTCATAGTAGACCAACTAAAATACATCCAACTCCTTAAATTCTAAAAGTTTTACACAGATACAATCATAGAATGTTTTTAATGTCATACAGAATTTACTCTTTAATCATTACACGATCACCTTATTACAAGCCTTCTATCTATAGTAGTCAGTAATGTCTGAATATGAAAAATACTGACCAGGATAACATTTTTCAGTTTGCTGTAGACATGGAGAGACTTACTTCTGCTGGAGTTTGGTCATATTTGTTTCTTGGATTTTTAACAATGGCTGGGTGTGAGGTAAGCACGTTAACAACTTCCAAATTCCCAAACTTGCAGGCAAAATGCAATGGAGTATCAAACCACTGCAGTGGGAGAAAGGGAAAAATTCACATGCACTTAGAAAGATGACAGACTCAGTATCACATTTAATTTTGAGACTGAGGAAAGTAAATAACATCATGACTAATTATCCAGGCTCTTAACAAATCTTTTCCCACCATAGTGTAGAATAATGACTACCAAAACCCACAGAACTCATGGACAGCTCCCCTTCTGTTCTCTTTCAGTCTTCCTTACACATCCTTAACCCCTTCCAGTTGTAATACTACTACTGCTACCAACAACAACAATACTAATAACAACAATAAAAAAACAAACCAAGTAAGCCCCTAAATCTTACCATTTTATCTGGAGTGTTCAGGTAAAGGTCAACAATATAGTGGATGCGTTTCTTCAACATGACATCGTTATCATCTGGATACATCAGCCGCATAAATTCCGGATTTTCCAGGGTGTCCAGCAGTAACTGGCAGATAGCAGGCTGATTCTCCTTGGCAGCAACATGCATGACATTGTACCTACACCCTTCCTGGAAACAGAAGACCAATATTAGAATGAACCCCAATCTAAACAGCTCTCTTACACCCAGAGATGTAACTGATTTAACAATGGGTTCCCACACGGAGTATTATACTAATGTTTTTGTAAAGACTTATCTTTACACCCACATTATTCTTGTAATTAATGAAATTATTCTTACACTCAGTTATAGGCTTTATTTAGGGAAAGAATGTGGCATAAAAGCTATATTAAGATATCACCCAATAAAGGGAGGTAGGAAGTTCCGTTTATAAAAAGACCAGGAAAACGGGCGTAGATTGATATAAAAAATTCAGCTGCTTTGCTCTATTATACAAAAAATTTCAACAACTTCACAAAGCTGGTCTGATACAAGCTGAAGTAAGACTGTCAGTGTTTGCTAAATGGCACCTTATATGTGGTTTTGGAATTTAACAGGAGTGCTTAGGTAAGCAATGCTGTAGGAACACCTAATTACAGACTAGGCCTTACCATGGTCCTTAAAATTATCTGGAGGAGACCAAAGAATAAGAAGACAAGACTGTTCTTGCACTACTGAATAAAACTATTCTTCCCCTGAAGAACTGCACACTCAGTTCCTTTAGCCCTGCTGGAGCAAAGGGAGCTCTCAGGGTGACTTACAGAGAAACTCTGCACTGGGTGGAACAAGGTGTCTTGAAGGAGTAGGAAATATCACTCCCTCCACTTCTGCTTTCAGGCCCCAAAAGCTACACCACTAAACCAGAACCTGGATTTTCCTGTTTTGTTGCTGTTTTTTCACCTGTACAATTGTAGGGTTGTCTCCTGAGCCGATCAGGTAACGAGGGTTACTCCAAATAAGGTCTGAAAATGTTGCTGTGTCTCCTTTCTCGACAGCTTTCCGAAGCTTAGCTGTGAGATCTTGAGTCCGGGGACTTTTGTAGCTGTTGGCTCTCTCCTTGTTCGCAGTGTCGCTCTCAGGGGAGCACAAGCCATCTATCAACACACAAACCACTCCTTTCTAGATACATTCTTTCCAATGATCACCATCTGCACACCCAGGCCATGAAAATTATGCTTTTAATCTAAACCAGGTATTATTTTTGCATCTTTAAGATACAGTAGTAAGGAAACCAAACTCAATAACAAGACAGCTAAATACACTTGTAGTTAGTAATAGGGAGGGAGAGGAAAATTATTAATCATCTTGTAAAACTGATTCAGACTTTAATAGGGACTGGTAAACTTTGTAATTACCAGTCTGCTTCCATCCAAACTTAAAAGCAAAATTCAGCAAGAAACAACAATTTTCTGATTATTAAAAATTGCTTCTGCAGTTCTGTGACTCCTGAATCTCTTTAATCCAGCAGCTGCGGACACTGTGAAATATGATCAGCACTTATCTCATTTTATTTCTGAACTCAGAAATTTACTTAACAATTGAGTACAGTTTTAATATACTCTGCAATTTTATCAGCATCTTACCAAACCTGAAAATCCTGAAGTCCACAAGTAAAATCAAATCCTAACAAATATGACCATGGACTACTAAGCCAGGTATCCATGCAGACCATTACCTCCATTTCAGCTTTAGAAGAGTAGCAATGGTATTTTACATTTAAAATATTTTCCACATTTTAAACATTTCTACACTTAAAATAAAAGTTCTTTTAAATGTCAATTTAATCAGTGTTTCACCCTTTGAACTTTTTCTGTTATTAGTACATTGGTAAGGCAGTTGTTGCTGCTTCTCACAAAAAAAAGTCAACACTGTCTATTGCATCTACAGCACCAAGATGGAGTTCCCCACTTACCTCTGTTAAATGATCCCATTTTCACTGGAGACAAACATAAAGAGGACTTGCCTGGAGATGGGAAATAATCACAGATTCCTTTAGCAAATTTCTCAGCATCCTCTCTGTTTGTAAAAGCTTTAAAACGGGAACCCTTAATCATCTTAACAGCCTGGAGGGCTTCCTTCCTATCTTCATAAACATGTATTCTCTCTGCAACAAAGAACCACCAAAGTTACATTATTCCAATAATCTCGGATTTGAATTCCCAGAAACAGATTACAGAATTCTTAAGACTGTCACTCCAGCTTTGGTCTTAGATTGCTTAGATGGCATAAAGATCAAAAGTCCTTTTAAATCCTGTCTCTTGGAAACTGAGCAGGAGCCTCCCACACACTCCAGGTAATGTCAGGTGATCCCTGTACAGGGCTCAGCCATTCCCATCCATCAATATCTGAACACCCCCTTGCATGGATGGGCCACCTTCAACAAGCATTTCACTTCCAGATGGGAAAGCAAACTCAGAGTTTATTCACCCCTGCATTACTTTGGATGCTGTCTTGTTCAGAAAGACCAACTCTGTAACTGATCCACAACTTTAAGATTGCTACAGAGAACCTTAGAAAATAAACAAATTCATCTCCTTTTAATAATATTGTTCAAATAAGGATATCTTAATGTATTTTTCTTAGTAAGAATTCTTACTACAGTCTTAAAGTAAATAATCCTGTGTACTACTCTACTCCTGCCAGGAATAGAAAGGAAGATGTGAAAACTCTTAGAAAAGATCATTTAAGCTTCAACTAATGACAGTATAAATAGTTTTTTGGTTGTTTATTTACAGGATTACTTCTTATTCTTGAGAGGGATTAAAGACACAGAAGGGGTCCAAGAGTAGCAACAGGAAAACATTTTCTTCATCTCAGCTACATGAAGTAGAGGATCCTCATGTACAGGAACTGTAATGGCAGAACACCTGGGATGTCTTACAACTGTGTTTCTTTGCCTCAGAAGATCAAATAAATACTACTTATAGGAACAAAGAAATACTTCAAGCAATGCTTACAATACGAATGCAGAACACCTGGTAGATAAAAGAATTCTACTCAGACATGACTAAAATGCCTATCACTGGAAATAAGGGAAGTGAGTATTTACCATTCCTTGCCAATATGTCATCATAAACTGGGCAAACACCATAGAATAGTGGAGGGTCTCTGGATGGTGTCTGAGCAGTGATTTGTGAATCAGCACCACAGGCTGGAGCTGAACAGTTCATGTGTGTCACAGCATCTTCTTCTGGAGGGTTCAGACCCACACAGTACCCAAAGTCTGCCTCCTCAGAAGGGTCCCATGGCCATTGTGATTCACTGGGGCATTTCCAGCAGCCTCCTCTGACACAGCAGACCCTTCCTCCTCCAATGCTCCTTGCTGCTCCAACAGTGCCTGAGCCAATTTTTTTTCAAAAATAAACCTCGTTGTTGCAGTAATGGGCCCACATTTCAGTCCTGCTCTCACAATCTCTTCTCTAAGCTCATCGTGGCTGAGCTTCTTCAATCGGGATAATATTGTATCCATTGTTACTTCACCTACAGGAAAGGCAAGAGGAGAGAAACTGTAAAAAACACAACTTTTCTTCTGCTACTTAAACAGTGTATTAAAGCCAAGGAAAAAAGTGTGTATTTACAATTTCCTGGGATCTGAAGAGATTCTTGCAGTGCAGAGAAGACAAAATATTTTTCAATTCAAGGCATTAAGCATGCTTTTAAGCTACCAGACCTATACCAAGTTTATTTCCTCCTCTCTCAACTCCTTAAAGGGTTAACAGCTTACATTTTATTCTTGTACATCCTCTTTCAATTTCTTCTGGAGTGAAAATTCAATTGAGAGCATTTATTCTTTAATTTATGACAGGCTGAGAAATATTTGATTCCTGACAAGAAAGGCACAACCTATTTGTGCAATGCAATACAAGGAGACGAGCACCAGTCACCCCAAGAAAAGGGGCTGCACCTCCAGCTAAAGGCACAGAACTATTTCCAGTATTTCCTTAGGACTTTCTGGCTGGCAGAATTTAAGGCATAAGCCCAAAGCAGCAACCAGGGCAGGCTTTCTCTGGCCATGATGCAAGGCTGGAAATATGTACACAACATGTTGTTTCCCAAGCCTGTTTTGAGAGCAAACAGCTGGAAGACAAAAACAACTGATCTTTTCAGATCTCCTTCTCCAACAAGAAGCAGGAGCTGGGAGAATTTCTGCATTTCCTTCTCCCTGCTATGATACAATTCTCCCAGCTCACATTCCTCCATGTAATCCACACAGACAGCTTCCACCCTGGTCAGCAAGAAGATACTAAAACCAAGCTGATGCCAACACAAATTCCTTGCTGTGAAAAACACAGGTTTTGGGCAGCTCAAGAATGTAAGAAGCTTTCATGTTATTTCATCAGATACTGCCACCAAGTACCTGCACACAGGCTGTGACTCTCCTGGCACGTGCTGCTCCAGACAGAAATCACTGAGCTGTGCTATTCCCTCAGCCTGCCTTACACTGCCCCTTCCTCCACCGCTGAGCCATTTCATGAAGCTTGTACTGCTTTGGACAGGGGTGTATGGCAGTTTCAGTACTTTATTTTCAATTTTAGGTTCCATCCTCAGTTAATGAACCTTACAACTACTTTTCATATATTAAAAAAAAAACCCAAATGCACACAGTAAGTTTTTGTAGCTTTCAGCAAATCAATGCCATGCCACGTTAAGTTTCACTGCAACCTGATTCAGAACACATTCCTACCATTAGGAAATACTACAAAAGTGTACTTAATGCCAAACTTAAACAGTCCTTCAATTATTACAAGTCAACAATCACATGATTTCGAGGGTTGTTTCCTTGGAGGGACATTTCCTTTGAGAGATGTCTCTTTTTTATGAATGTCTTATTTTGAATGTCTGTGGCTAGAGAACAACATAACCTCAGTCCCTGAACATTTCACAAGTATTAACTGGAACCTCGCTGAAACAATGGGAAATGAGAGTATTTCCAAGTAAAAAAGCCCCACCAAACAGCAGCAAAGCCACAGCTGATGCAGCTGAGCCGCTTCCCCAAAGTACTGTAGATCCCTTGTGATTCCTGAGCCTCCAAGCAACCTCACTGTTTCGATTATCTGACTCGCCCACAAGGTTACAAAGACAGATGTGAAAGATCCTCTCACTTGTTTTCAATTCTTAAGCCTCTGTTTTTAAAAATAAATTTAATACCAGTATGTTTTAATCAAGGGATGTGCCCCTAAGGTCAATTAAAATATCCAAACTTGCTATTCCAAGGATTTTCCTTTTGAGACAGGAGAACTGTAAAATCACAAGAAAGATGAAAACTCAGGGGTGAGAAAGTTCACTGCAAAAACAGCCCAATGAAAACACTTTAAAGGATCAACATAATGTCTTAAAGAATTAACTGAGAAACGCTATTTTTAGGGCTCAGAACTAGCACTATCATTCTGCAGAAGAGCAGACCTGTACATATACATAATTCATGTATGGATAGTAGACAGGAACACACAAAAATCCTTCCTGCCTGAAGGTTAAGGAAAAAAATGCTATGGAGTGACTTCTCTCCTTTCTTATGTTTTGACAGACTGGCACCTAAAATTTAGTGCTCAAAATTTTGTCTATTTAAAAAAAAGTTATTTATTTTGTGAGCCTATTACAACTCTGGCACAACTAAAGCAAAATGAGATGGCAAAGCAGACCAGCAATGAAGAATCAGGTTTAAGATCTGCTGTTAGGATGCAGAGTTTTCTACAGGGAGTTTGGTGTGGAAAACATTGTTGGAATGACAATACAGAATGCTCACAAAATCTGTTTGTGTTCTAACAGTAAGATTTCAGCTAACTTAGATAAGCATTATTGGTTTTTAACTTCATCATCTATTTTAATCTGTCCAAAACAAAAGGTGTGACATGCAAACCTGGGAAACAGCACCTGCCCATTTTGAGAGAATCCTTCAACCGTTTGTCACGTGCAGGTGCAAAAGGAGATTATTTGAACCGTAAAATGTATTATAAAACTACAAATGATCCAGAGCACAACCAGCACCGATGCTGCTACCTCTTCTAGATCAGCACATAAGGCCCTACAAGTTACCTTTGCAAATATGAATAACTGCTTTAACAACAACCACATGTTCGAGGGTTCTCCCAAATCAAACAAAACCTAGAAGAACGGGCAAGAATTGTATTTTCCCTTGCCCCACTGGAGCAGAACGAAACAGAACCTCCTTAAAAAAAAATTAAGACCAGACCCATGACAGAATGAACAACTGACTTCTACGGATGGCAGTATTATGTTACTCCAGTATTTTCATTAAATCCTTCAATGAATGAGTAATGTACGAAAACGGGTCTTTTTGGCTGGTGTTTTTTTCCCCGAGGCAGGAATGGGGAGTCACATCCTGTCTTTGGCTGTATTCGGCTGATAGGATTTGCATATGTTAGAGCAATCGTGGCTTCGCGATGGGGTGATCTGTGTGTACCGCCTGTGGCCAAATGAGCCACCAGTAATGAACTACATGGCTGAAAGGCAAAGCAAACTTGAAATAAGCCACGGGAAATGAAGAAAGGGAAGGAAAAAGGGCCAACTTCTCAGGGAGCAGAAACGCACACCTATGTGCAGCCCCGGAGCGGGCGGGCAGGGCGCGGGAGGGGGTGCAGGGAGCGGGAGCAGGAGCCGGAGCAGGGCCGCGGCAGCGGGGCCGGGCCGGGCCGGGCGGAGCCGACTCTGCCGCCGAGCCGCAGACGGCGGGGCCCGGCCGTGACAAAGCGGGAAGGGGAGCGGGGCGGCGGGGCCGGGCCCGGCGGGGCCCGCGGGCGCCGGGGCCGCGCAGGGAAGCGGGAAGGGCCGCGCGGCCTCCCCGGGCGGTGCCCGGAGCCGCTCCCGGCCCTCCCGCGGGGCGAGGGGCAGCGCCACCCCCCCGGCCTCCCCCGAGTCTCTCACCTGGGCGGCTCCCGCTGCAGCTCCGGCTCCCGGCGGCGAGCGGCGCCGGGCCGGAGCGGGGAGCCGGGGACGCGATGGGGGTAGCGGAGGAGATGGCGGCCGCCGCCTCCGCCCGTCGGCCGCCCGGCCTCCTGTCCCGCAGCCGCAGCAGCCAGCCCACGGCGCCGATGACGGCGCAGGCGGCCAGGAGCTCCCAGCACGGCCATCGGCCCCAGCCGGCTCCCCACAGCGAGTCCCAGCCCCCGGCGGCCCCGACCCACCGCTCCATGCCCGGCCCGCGGCCCGCCCGCCGCACGCCGGCTGTGCCCGCACGCCCTCAGGGACGGTACCTCCGCGGCCTCGCGGCTTCCGCCTCCTCCGCCCCGCGCCCGCCCCCGGCAGACGCGGCGGCGGCTCCGCCCGGCGCTTACGGGGCCCCGCCGCCTCCCTGGGCCTCAGCGTGGCTGCGGCTCCACTCGGCCGCCGCTCCCGGGCAGCGGGGAAGGGCTGGGGAGGCCGAGGGGAGCGCGGCGCCGCTGCTCCGGCGGAACACGCGGTGGAGCTCCGGGCAGCGGCTGCGGGACGGGCGGGCGGGCGGAGGGCGCTGCCCAAGGCCGGGACAGGCGGGCAGGGTTCGAACTGCACCTGCCCGTTCTCCCGCGGCCAGAGCGCGGTTTGGCACCAGCCCTGGGCACCGGGAACACAGGGGCACTTCCAGAGGCAGCTTTAGCAAGGTTCAGTCCGGGTATCAACCTCAAAATGCTGCGGCAGTCTCGGATGAGCCATGAGAGATGGAAAACCACGAAGGAGGCCTCTAGTGCATAGATGTGAGCCAGCCATCCCAGCAAGTACAACATTCCTCCCTTAGGGGTACAGACGCCTGTACTGTGTGCAGTGCAGTCACTTGCTGGTTTAAGTTGCTGTCCTTAAAGAAGAAAACTGTGTCCCTTTAACTCACACTGTATTGCAATCAAGGTACAGTAATTTCCTTATCATTGCAATTGGCTAAATTAGAATGAAGATGACATTTGTGCATTGTTCCATTTTGTACACTCAAACTCCAGAGGCTGACAAATTCAGGCCAAGGAATTGTGTTTCTTCCCTGATGGGTTCAGGTGAGAAAAATATAATGGGAACACAAACACAATGAAGTTTAGATGTGTGAAAAATCAACACATAATAACATCTTTCAAAATAAGATTTTTTTTTTTCCTTAAAAGTGGCTTTTAAAAGTGGCTATACAGCATATTCAGGATCCCAACATAAAAATCACTGCCCAAACCCAAAGAAAAGATGGTAACTCTTTTAAAGTAGAAACAACATGGGGCCCTTTAGCAAAAATAGTTTATTGCACAAAACTTTTAAAGGAATCCCTATGCACATAATTTTTATAATCAACATGCTTTGTATGATCATAAACATTAATTGTACATAGTGTAACTCCTCCAGCCCCTGGGTTATCCATTCCTCAATAACATGGAATTATTAACTTCTATCTTTACAAATACAGCCTAAGGAGACATTACTGAATGTCTTACATGAAACAGAACCATTTCATTTACAATATCCAGAACATCTTTCCCTTCCCTAGAAATCTGTGCATCTGTATTGGAAATGAGGCTGCCCGAGACTCAAGTGTTGCTCATTAGTAGGAGGCAGAGTGATCAGATGACAGCTGATGAGCATTAGTAATTTCTCTGGACAGCAATTGCTTTCACAGGAAAACACTTAAAGGCTCTGATCACAGCAAGTCACATGCAACTATTCCCACTTTGCCCACAAAGTTAATAAAATGTACATCACAAGCTTCTGCATCACCAGGAGTGGATTTGTCATCTTGAAGGTAAATTTATATTGATAACACTACCTGTCCCCAGCACACCTTTGATGTTGTCATAGCAAACACTAAAATAGCCATGCCACTGCAATTCTCCCCTAAGGAGCAGTATATAATCCATGAAAATGTGAACAGTAGAACATTCATCCTGGATATTACTTTACACATGTTAAAATCTCACAGATTCCTGCTAGGATATTGCCTGAATAAACAGTATGGGGTCAGATCCTCCCATTGCATGAGTGGATAGGGGGCTCAGCTGATCCCAATACAGTGCACAAATATTTCCAACAAATCTGGAAGACAACAGAATGGAGCATTATGCAATATTCAGCAATGCCAGAGACTCAGTAACGTTTTATTCCTTTGTAGGGTTTGCTGGTCTTTGTTGTGACTTTTTTTTTTAATGCACAGTTATTCAAGAGCCCTCAAAAACTCAACAGCATCTGAAAAAATAACACTGCACCATTTACCAGCTTTCAGCTCTGGGGAACATTCTCACATTGCAGTGACATTTCTCCTTCATTAACTAGACTTGGTTTAGTAGGCAGCAACCACTGAAGAAACACAGAAAATACATTCTATTGCAGTGCTTGAAAAAGGAAAAGAAATTTTTAAGAGATTATTCCTCAGATTCTCTGATTATTTGGCAGTGCTGTGACAGGCAGAGGGGAGGATGTTTTCATTCCTACAACTGAGTTATTGCCTAGACAGCAGGGACCTGAAGCTTCGTAGACAGAGCATGCTCAGCCTCAGGGTGTGGCTTTTTAATAAAGCAGCAACTATTTATCTGGGTCATTAAAAACAGCTGATGAGCTTCAAAGAAAGGCCTTGCTTTTGTCACCCGCCTCATGCTCCTTCTAGAAGACCTCCCAGTGACTTCTGTAACCTTAGTACCTCACCAGATTTAGACCCTCAAGTCTCACTGTCCTTCATTAAAGTAAATGACATGGTGTTTCTGTTTACAGAAAAAACCGTGGTGGATGTAACAGGACAATACCCAGTGTCCAGGTACTGCCAGGAGCAGGTGGGTCAATGCAGGAATCTGATCCACAACAGCTCCCTCATCTTGGAAAGGGAAACACATCTAAGGCTACTTGATTGTGCAAGCTCAGATGTCTTCAGGAGCTAGTGAGAAACGGCAGCAGGATGCAGAATGGACACAAAAAGGAGAGCTGACATTCAGAACAACTATGAAAGTTTCTAACAATTCTGGCTTCTTTGATACCAGAAAAAACCTTTATCCATACAACCACTGCCAAACTAACAGATTAGAACATTAGAACAGATTCTGAACTGTAGGCAATGTATTTAATAAAAGTGAACTGCAACATTAATGCTGCACAAGTAGTATTTTAAATCCTGGACATTTGGTAGTTTTCTTGTACTGAATATACTATTCATTACAGTTTTATTTTTTAACAATACTGTGGTTTGGTTTTTTCTTCTTTGAGCTTAATATACAGGCAACTTCAAGAACATGACAACAGCGAGATAATCAGTACCATTTACTCTACAAAGCAGACTGCAGCAGTGTGCAGACATGTCTTAAGTTAGTCTGTAAAGCTTTTGACTTTGAATTGTTTGGTAAATCCATTTGATGGGCACCTAATGCCACACCAATACATTTCTTCCTTCACCAGTTTCAAAACCTTGACGGTCAGCATCACTAGACTTTGATCCAAATAAAATATAAGTTAAAATCCAGTAGCTGCAGGGCATGAAATCATTCAGTATAAACACTTTCAGTGCAAAGTGTTCAACTGGACTAGAGCTTGAAGTGGTAGTTCCAAGAAATCAGACTTTGGATATATATAGGTGGGTTTGGGGGTTTTGTTTGGTTATTTATTTTTTGCCTTACTGCTAAACAAAATGCAATATCCTTCCCCCTGCCCTGCAAAAACCAAACCCTAAACCAGCAACAGCTTCTTTGGAAAAATACATGAACTAGATTTTTTTTTTTCCAGCCACTGAATCTACTTGTACATACTAGATTTTTTTTTTTTTTTGTAAACACCAAACTATAGTGGCTATAATTGACTTGTTTTAAGGACAAAAACATTCTAGTACATGAGCTGCCACTAAATCTTCCAAATATGTGAACACTGAATTTTTAAGTGAGGAGAGGGCTGGCTTCTCACTGCACTATGAGCCACATGGAGCAATGGGACCAAAGATGAAGGAAACTAAATTAAGCTGCTTTAAAAATAGCTTAGTCAAGGTGCTCTGCAGAGAGGCTGCCACAGTACCAACACTTTCATTCATGGTGGACACCTTATAATAGAGGGTGCAAAAAGGAGAGGAAGTGTGTGGGAGAAGATAAAGCTATTAAAAATAATAATTTTATAGGCATTATAATTATGTCTTTTAAAGTAAAAATAATTACATTTCTAAAAGCTCTGGCTTTAGGGGCTAACTCCCCTAAGCCATTTGTACAGTATGTGGAAGAAGAACAAACTTAAATGTAGCATTAAAACAATGACAGTAACAAAACCCCTCATTGTAGCCTTAACTTACAGTATATAAGCATATTAAACCAGATATTCAAAGTCAGAAAATTATGATTTTTTTCTTATATATATATATATATATATATTTTACACACATACTGTTTTATGGGTGTCTACTTCAAAACTTGAAATAAAAAGGTGCAAAGTATTTGTGCAGTGAAGCAAAGCTCACTACTGGCCTGTGACTGTAAGAGAAAAGCATCAGCAAACATCCCAGGCAAATCTGCCAAAGACACCAACTGCTCTGCATTTCTTGTCTTTACAGTCCTGTTTCTTCTGCTATAGGTCAGAGGGCATCTTCAAAACTGGAAATGGATTACAATAACTTCTTTTCCTTCAGATGCAGATATCTATAATCTGAATTTCAAGAATAAGACATTATAGGAGGGACAAGAGAATGCTCACCATATCCAGTTCTCAACCACTGCTAATGGCTGAACATGAGAACTTATTTTTCTCTGTAGTTTGGCTACAACCCACGATGGGGAAAGAATACATCCTCCTCCCACAAATTAAAAAAACCCAAACAAGAAAACCTAGATGTTACATAATTAACAGTAATTCCTTAACAAACTCAACCAGATTGAACAATTACATACTTGAAACCAGATGCTCCTCTTGACCTCATTTTAAACCTTCACCTGAATCTCTTACTAAACCCTCAAATGAGCTAGATTCACCACTTGGCAGTACCCAACATGACAGAATTGTTATGGCAAGGTTTCAAACAAACCCTTAGAATAGCACATTCTGCATTTACTGTTCCATCAGTTTCTCAAATCAGTGCCCTTTGCTTCTACAGGCAAAAGCACAACTCTGAACACCATTTTAAAAAATGAAATAAATAATTTTTATAAAGATTTGTTTCTATACTTAAAGCAATAGGAAGAAAGACAACTGATAAGGAGGTTATAGTGTCAAAGCTTCCTTGTCACTAACACTACAATTCTCTTTCTTTTCGTCTGCAGTAGGAATCTCCTGCTGGTCTGATGCAGTTGTAGGACTTGTAGAAGTAAGGTCCATTAACTTGCCCTCAATCTGAGTCCATGAAGACATTGATTCATGTACTGTAATGGTGTGTTCCTCCATCTGCCGCTGAAGGCTGTCCATTTCTTGCCTTTGAATGTATTGAGAACAAAAAAAAGCAAAAATTAACAAGCAGAAAACTAACTGCTAAATGCAAGACCAAAAAATTACTTTTCTGATTCCTGATACCTGTTCCAAGACTACTTAAGATACAGCTGTATACGAAAGAAATCTACAAGAAGCTTAGGAATTTTCTTCTTTAAAATACAATATTACGATATGCTTAATTCAAAAATATTAATAGCTGTTTCTGACTTTTTCTGCTGTGTACAAGTTAGGATGGGCATTTTGTTTAGTGTATTGTAAAGTCTTCTTTCACTGTGGTAATGGCCATAATAAGCAAGCACTTAAAATGACAGAGCATCCTAGTGCCCTAAATATAGTCCCAATAAAGAATTAATTTTACAAATCCTTTTTTCCTCATGGTGGCAGCTGGTTTCCTGAAAACATTTTTAAGATTCTTTAATCTAGTTTAAAATACCAGGCCGTACTTTAATTGCCGGAGACAGCTGTTGAGATTCTTTAGAGGCTCCTTGCTCACAACTGTTGGTTTCAGCAGCTCTTCCAGCAAGGCAGCAGGCACTGGACAATCAGGAATCTTGACTGGAGTCACAGGATTGGAAGAGTTGTTCTCCCCTTTCAGTTCTTTCCTCTGGTTAAAGGACAAAAAGGAGAGTCAGGAACACAATTAAGTTATTTCATCAGTATCATTTTACCCACCCAGAAAGAGTCTCACACTGCTGGTGCACGTCTGCATTACAGACCAGGAATCACAGGCACATTCATATTAGGTTCTTTAAGAGCGTTAGCAGAGTATTTTCCTGTACCTTACAATGTGTTCTTCCTATTTAAATACCTTTTTCATCTTGCCATGCTTCAGGTCCAACTTCAGCTGCTGGTTTTGCTGTAGCAGTGACTTCATGCTGTTCTTCAGTTCAGTCACTTTAGCCTGCAGCATAAACTTGTCCTTCTGAGTCGCTGACAGGTCTTCCCTCACCATTTCCAACTCAGTCTTGATGTTCTAAGTGGGAAGAGAATCAATGTGATGTAGAGAAACAGTATAAAAATTCCAGCCAACTAATGTTTTTATATTTTTTTCAGTTTTCAGAGGAAACTAGGAAAAAAAAACCCAACACACAACACTGATGTTTGAAATGAATTTGCCACGGCAGAAAATCAGAGATTAAGTTAAAAGAAAGTCATAATGGCATAAAGGTTGAAGAAATACAAAAGTAACAGCACAGTCAAAACAAGAATTTAGAAAGAAGTGTAAGTGTGCTTTTAAAAATTAAAATTATTGTTTTAATTATTCCCCCACAGCAATCAAATTCCCATCCATCAGAATTGGGTCAATTAAATACCTGCAAGACAACTTGTATCCCTTCTAACTCCTTGTGGCTGCGCTGTTCAGTCATGTCCAGCTGCTGCTTAAGTGTTTCAATTTCTCTTTCTTTTCGTTCTACTTCCCACTTCAGGTCTTCCACCTACCAGGGCAAAAAAAAAAAAATCATTGGAATTATCTATAGGTGCAATCAACCACAAAATCCAAAATATATTCTTAAGTCTCGTGAAAACTTTCTTAAGAAAACCTAGAAAAACTTTATTAAAATGCTGAATTAAAGACAAAGTCAGACAATGCAATAGAAATACAGATAAACACAGTAAGCGTTCACTTTTTACCTCCTGGCTTACTAGAGGCTGTTCACTAAGTTTGTCATCCAGGTTTTTCTGCAGAACTTGGAGCTGAGATCTGGCTTCTGCCAGCTCTTGCTGAAACTGAGATACCTCCTGGGAATGTTTTTCATCCTCTACCCTGCACAGCAAGATGAACAGACACAGCAGTTAGTCAATCTGTTCTGTAAAACGAGAACTTCACTGGGTTAGCCATGTAACTATAAATGACATGACTGTGGATGGAACCTGATTAATTACAGCTTTGTCTGAGGGCTTTCCAACACATTCATAGCAAGAGTTAAACCACAAAAAGATTTTGTGAAAGAAATATATAAATATTAATTTTTTAAAAATTTTTTACAAATTCCTTGAGCACTTGTAATAGTCCAATTACAAACAACAGATTATGCAGCAAAATAAATAAATCAAAATAAAACTCTGTCAGGAATTTTGCTTTGTTTCTGGAGGAATAGTGTTAAGCTTATATCTGTTTTCATGTAGGTCTGGTAATTTCTTATAATTTAAGAAAAAATTTTTTAAATGACCAAGCTGAAATCTAATACATAGTAGAACACAGTCAATCATCAAATTAATCCTCGATGTAGTTTCTCAGGGAAGTCAAAGGGAAGAATAATAGGATATATAAGAAGTGTTAATCCTTACTAGTAATGTGAAATAGTAGAGGTCTGTGTTTTAAGTGGAAAAAAAGCAGATAGTGAAGCCTAAAAACAGTGTACCTCAGGTCTAACTGAATTATAAAGACAGAAAAATGCAGGTATTTGCTCACAGACCAAACAAGCATCTCAGAGTCAGGTTCTGCTGGGGAACATTCAACATAATCCAAAGGAGCAAACTCAAAAATTCACTGAAGTATGGCTTTTTCAGAGGATTTGTTTTAATTAATGTTCTTTTTCAGCCATTTACTTACTGCAGCTTGTCCACCTCAGCCTGCAGGGCCTGGACCAGCAGCTCCTTGGCATGGAGCTCCTTCTTGATCTCACTGAGCTCAAGCATTGCTGCCCGGTGGTGTCGCCGGTTATGGGCTGCATCTGCTTTGGCTGCTGCTTCCTAACAAGACAAAAAGATGCAGTTTTACTTTGTTTTGTCTCTGCAGGTGAATCACAAAGGGAGCTTAACACAGGACACAACACAGAAGGCATCAACTGATCTTTCAGCCACTGGCCATTGTGACAGAGACCCCACAGGAAGCAGTATGTTACAAAACAGATTTCATTTCAAGATACTTCTAAAATACCTTTAAATCATTTTGTAAGTAAATAAAAAATGAGCCATTACCTGCTTCTGAAGGTCTTTAACTTTTAACTTTTCTTTCTCTAGGGAAGCCTGTAAAGCTTGAATAAGTTGTTGCATTTGCTGATCCTCTTCCTCTTTCCGCTTTAGGACTGCCTGAACCTGTAACACACCAGGAAAACAAATGCATGTTTTGTGGGGGCTCACTGGAAGTAGAGGAAATATAAACACAAGCCAATGAAGGGATTGCAAAACAACCCTCTGCTGGTCACTGATCACTCTTTCCACAGAGTACCTTCAACGCTAAAAGAAGCTATGGTTAAATGGTAACTCATTGCCTATGTCCCCATGAATGTGCTACTATTAGCATAAAAATTATTTATCTCAATGAATCTGTAAGTAATACAGTTTGTATGTTCCAACTACCTACACTTTGACTATTGCAAATACTGTAGGGCAATTTTACTCTTTTTTTTTTTTTACAAAAGAAAACTCTGTTTAGTACCAAGTCCTATTTCTCATCTCTTGTTCAGCCCCCCTCCCCCATTGCTGCTGTTACACAACACACCCCAAGCTGGAGAAAATGCACCAACTTTGTATCATATGAGCAAATTCCTTTCTTAAGTTATTCAATCAAAAAGTCAAATACCTGTAAATTCAGTTGTACCAAGTCTGCCTCTCTTTTTGCTAATGCTGTTTCAAGGATATTATTGTGCTCCCGCAAAGCAGCGTTGGACTGGCTGAGACCTGTGAGTTTTCCACGTTCATGTTCCAGTTCAAGGGCCAACTTCTTATTAATTTCTTCCAAACGTTTTATCTTCTTCCTGAAGCCTCTAGATTCCTGAAGCTATAGTCAAAGAAAAACACAAATCAAACAAACATAACCAATCAGCTTCAGGCTACTATCACCAGAAAAAGCGAGTTAAACTCATTCAGCACCTTTTGAGTGGGATTTCTTTTTTATTTTCTTCTTTTTTAAATAACATTAAGAATTAAGTTCTCTTGGGTATTTTTTTCCAATTGGAAGACTAAAATGCTTGCTAGAAAGAAGAATCCAGGAGTACTGCTCAGGTGCAGATCCAGAGTGGTTGATGGATATAATTTTTTTGTGCCACTCTACAACTCAACCACCACCTGTCCCTCAAAATTACTGGGGATCCACAACTCCCAGTAGTTCCAAAAGCTAATGATTCATGAATCCTCAGTGTCTCATGACCAGACACAGCTGGTATCTAATACAGGAACCACTCCCCTCTCTCATCCTCTTTCCCTATAGGAGAATGACTCATAAAACCACAAAGAACCAGCACAAGGCAACAAAATTTGTAAGTATCACTGACATGATGTTTCCTAAACAAGATTCTGATTTTCTCCACCGTTGGAATAAAATTTTTGTACTAAAATTTCTCCCTGTCTCTCAGGCACTTCTTACTGTCAATGCCCATCTACTAAGCAAATCCAAGCAATCACCTCATCCTCAAGTTCCAGCACTTTCTCTCTGTATTCTTCAAGCTCCTGGCTGGTCAGTGAAATCACTTCTTGCAACTCTTTTTCCAGCATCAACTTACTGCTGCTCACAGCTCGCAGTTCTGTCTTCAGAGCTTGAATCTTCTCCTAAAGACAAAGGGGTCACACATGTGATTAGTGCATCACCCATCTGCAGGAGTCACTTCTGCTTTGGTTAAAAAGCCTGCTTCTCTAGGAAATATGAAATGAGGTGCTAGTGTTTAATTTAAAGGTCTAGCTCAGAGCTTTCCACCATTGCATGCAGCTACTCCTGTTGGTGTATTTTATATCTTGCTCCATTGGTTCAAGAAATTGGAGGTTCTTCAGTAAATTAATTTTCTTATCACAGACTTAACATATATAAATAAGCTATGGCTACCTTGAAAAACTTTTAGCTGTCAATGAGAAAACAGCAGTAAGAGCTACAATTTTGGAAGACCTTCAGATACTAACCCTTAAAAAAAAAAAAAAAGAAAAAATTCCACCAAAAACAACCAAAAAACAAATCAACAATAAAAATTAATCAGGAAATCTAGCTTGCCAAATCACCTCTCTCAAATATAATTTAAGAAGTTCTCAGTGCTCAGAACACTGACACCATGTTCTTACCTAGCTTCATTTTCCAAATATTTTCATCACTTCAGGGTCAAATAGTATTTCAAGACTTACAGCTCTTTGTACAATGTCAAAAGACATGTGCATACCTGAGCAATCTGGTCATTCCCACCATCAGTAATTTGTGCTTTTAGTTTGCTCAGCTCTGCCTCAGCAGATTCCTTTGCAGTAAGAGATTCCTGCAGCCTCCGACTGAGAATGCTGACTGCATTCTCATAGGCTTTGTGTTTGGCTTTCATCTCTTTCTGAGCACTCGTCAGGTCTGACCCGAGACGCTTCATTTTCTGTTTCTGCTCTGTAATGGCCCTGGTGTGAAAGGAAAAGAAAACACCAGGTAAGAACAAAAGCTGCTTGACAAATAGTACTACAAGATTAATTTTTCACATGACCCAACAAAACCCAATATCTGAAAGCCAAATATGAAAACCAAATGCTGTAGTTCTTTTGTCTGTGCTAGAGGAACACTTACTTCTTTGCTTCTTCTTGCATTTGTTCTACTTGTTGTTTTAATGCCTGATTTGCCTCAGCAAGAGATTCCATTTGTTCCTTATCGAACTGCAAAGACTTAACAGGAAAGAAAAGAAGACCCATGAGAGTAAGAATCAAAGTATGTTTGCTGTATGATTGATTATGTTTGATTATAGAAGAAAAAGCATGAAATTTCAAAATTACTTCCATCTCTAAATATAAATTGCTCTCCAGTTCTCCATATTCTCTTTCCCTTTTATTTCCAGTTTAACTCTTCCCTCTGAGGCCACCACTGTTAATAGATTCGAATAGTGTGGATTTTGCTCTCAGATGGAGTTCACTTTAGGATCCAGGAAACTGCTTCCACATCAGTCTTCTACCACTCCTGTAGTGCTTCTCCCCACTTACTTACACGAGATGTTAGTAAGCAGTCATGCATTTACAGAATTTTGGTAGGTGTGTGTTGAAATGTCTAGACTATTTTATATATATTACCAAGAACATTAACTTGCAGGTGGTCATTCTGTTTATTTCCAAAGTTAATAGAAACTTCAGTGTAACCTGGATGTAACACTCTCCAAGTTCAAAGCCTTACACCTTCCATACCTGCAGGCGTGTTTCCATATCATCTCGTTCTTTCTGCACTGACTGCAGGTGATTTTCTATTTCCACCATCTGCTGGTGAACCTGAGACACTTCCTTCTGTAGTTTTGAATGCTCAGATTCGAGTGACTGTTTTTCAACTTGGATTTTCAGCAGCTCTCGTTTTATCTCCTTCAGTTCCGAGTCCAGGCGCTTCTTTGTGGCTTTCAGCTCGCTGATGAGCTGGTCCTTGGAGCTTGCATCTCTTCGATAAGCTTCCACCATGACCTTGCACACGAGAGGTTCAAGAGGACAATGTCACTTCTGTTTCAGCTTTGCCAATTTTTGACTAATTTATTAGAAAGTCTTTACTGATATTCCTTTAGTTTGGGGGGGGGGTGGGTGTCATACAGACCAGCATCAGCTTCTCTAATATATTTACTCTGGTTCAAAGGATTTTATGCAAGCTCTGATATCAAATAACTGTTCAGATTAGCACTCATTAAAAAAAAAAACACCTCAGTGTTCTCTGCAGCAAGGAATACTCTTTAAATTTTTTAGGGAAACTGCATTAATTATGTGCCATTAAAAAAAAAAGAAACTAACTGTAAAAAATTAACCATCCTATTATTAACCACAATTAGTAACTTTTGCCATGAGAAGAGGGCTCAACTGTGACTGACAGTTTAAACAGCCTTCCCAAACTTAAACATAACAAGCTAAAACAAACTTTTACATTAGGCTAATAAGCAATCAAGCAGCAAATTAATGGTGCCACCTTATTTATAAGACACATATATGTGCAATACTAATGCCATATCCATTTCAAATTAGTGTTTCAAAACTGTGTAAAGTAAGAATAAAATTTTAAGTAAAGCACTTATTTACCATCTAATTACTGAAGCAACTATGATTTTTCAAAGCTGCAAGGAAATGACAACACTTGAAGATTTACATGAGTGCTTCTGCAAAAGCAAACTTGATCAAAAAACCAAGAGAGATTTTCTATGGTGGATCACTTGGCAAGGTCCCTGAAGCCCTATCAAAGCATGAACTGGTTGGTGGATCAGCTTTCACATTAGTTACAGATAAAAATTCAACTGTAAGTTACACAGTTTCTGTATTTTAATGTCACAAAAAATAGATTTAAGTATCCTCACAACTTCCCCAGAAGTACATGCCTTCATTGTAAGAAGAAGCGTATTCCTAAGATTTATGTCTCTGAAATTTCTTTGCTTTTGCTTACCTTCTGCTGCAGGAACTGTTCCTTCACTTTTTGAAGCTGTTTTTTGAGGCTGGCATTTTCTTGTTGCAGATTTTCCACCTGCCAAAGGGGAAAAAGCAAACATTGCTTTATGTGCCAAATGTCATATTCTACCTGATTTCTTCAGGGACCATATCTGTCTGTTTGGTAACAATTGCCTAATCTAACAAGGATCCTGTTTCTGACTAAGCATCTCAGTGGTTAGATAACATTTTATACAGAAATACATTCTCCAGGTCACCACACTGGCAGCCAAATTACTGCACAGGAAAGATGTTTGGCCCACAGTTCCACAGAAAAGCACACACTACAAAATTACTTCCCAAACTGTGACCTGTACTGCAAATTACTGTGTTTTAAAACTGGTAAGATTTCAGAAAGATCACTACCTGGCTTGACTTGACTGCCATTTCTTGCTTCAGCTGCTCCAAGATCTGTGATGTTACTTCTGTATCTTCTCCAAGGCGTGTTGTTCCTTCATCAAGTTGCTCTTTACCTGCTTTTGCTGCCTGCAGAGCGACTTCCAACACGATCTTCTCATTCTGCAAATACTGGATGGTGTCATCTTTAGAAGTAGCATCACTCTGGAACTCTTCTAGCCTGGCCTTCAGCTCGTCATACTGTGTCTGCAGGTCATCCAGGGACTGCTCTTTGGTGTGCAGTGTCTCTTGGGTTAGAGTCAATTGCTTCATCAGGTCAAGGTGTTCTTGCTGCAAGGATTCAAGCTGCAGATCTCGCTGATGCAAAGTCAACCTCACCTGACAGGAAATATTTTAAGATTAAATTAATACAAAACAAAGATTCTCTTTGCAAATGCACTCTAATCAAAAATCAAGTGTTATAATAAATATTTTAGCCTCTATGAGAAAACAGCAGAAGGTGAAAATATTTTTTAACTTTCTTAGGCCACTTCCATTTGCTCTGTTAACTGTACTGACTGCCTTGTGCAGCATCTGTTACCTTAGAGGCTAAGCAATGACAAACCTAAAATATTTGTAATATTCATTGTATTCTAAAGTTTTACTTGAAGAATGTGTCCACAGTAAATTCAGGTAAATTCAGCACTATTAGTAATACCATATCATTACATGGAATATAGTACTGAGCTACCATGTGCTTCATATCACTGCAGCCCTTGACATGCTGCCTACATAAGATTAAAAGGTTAGAGCAGGGGTCTGTAACTGTAAATGTATTTAACGATATCCTGACTGCCTAACAACTTTGAACATGGATCTGTGGTTCTTGTCTATACTTAGAATAATCACACATTGAATTCACTAAAAAACTCAGCATCTGGCAAGACACCAGTTACGAAATTTTAAAAACGTATTATTACTGGCATGGTTGAAAAAAGGCCTTTTCACCTGGAATAGAGTGACTTTAATAGGCACTTCATTTTTGCAGCAATCTTTCAGGTTTTAAGAAGAAGTTTAGAGCTCAGTATCTATTTACTATTGCTTTTTCTGCCAAACAAGTATTTCCCTTGGAACCCTTGGGAAGTGGATTAACAACAGTCTACCTGTTCCAATTCTTGCTCCAGTGTTGCTGCAGAATCAGCCATTTTCTGAAGCTGTTCTTTCTCATCCTCAAACTCCTCTAGTTTCCTCTGCAAGTCTTCTTCCACCATGGTTTTAGCCTCCTGGATCTGCATGAAGGCAGCTTCTTGATCTAACATGTCAGCCTGCATAGAGAAAGCATGGAATCAACTTCTACAGTTTCAATGGAGGGGGAGGAGTGGGGAAAAGAAAAAAAAATAGGAGAAAAGTAAATTATCAAGAAAATTTGTAAAGGAAAAACACAAACAAAAATAATTCTGATGTCTGCCTTACGCACCCATATGCCTTTAGCAAAGTCACTCATTCCTGAACTTAAAACACCTTAGAGTAACAGTGAATGTCTTGTATACTTGAGACAATCTGAATTCCTATTAAATAACACTTTGTCCTTTCTCAATTGATGAGAAAGACATGAAGAGAAAGAATCTTTATTAAAATTAAGCTGTTTAGAAAAATTCTGAAACAAAAGAGATTCCTTGGACGCTGTAGCTTCTCAGGAAACAGCAATTCCTGTCATTTAGACAAGCTATCAGTAACACTGCAGGTGGGGTGCTTCCACTAACCTGCTGCTTCACTCTCCTTTGAGACTCAGAAGCAGGAATGTCACTGAAAATCAGGGGAATTTAAGGTTCTAAGAGCTTTGTAAGTGACCATACTGCACTTCAGATTTTACCCAACTTTCTTGCTGGAGGGAAGGAAGGACAAACCTGATTACTGAGCAATTTCACACTTAAAAAAGCACATTACTGATTTAAATTAACTTCCAATTAAGTTTCCTCTTGAACAAGTTCATGAATGGGCAAAGGACAACATTTACATTTGCCTTCTAAGTTCAATTAAAAACAAATACAGAACTGAAAATGTGAGTATCATCTTTGAATGGGAAATATATGGTCTTGTTCCCTCCTGTTCATAACACCATGCAAATTTATTTGCTCTGAAATATTTACTGCTTTTATAATGCAGCATTTGAACCAATCCATAAGAATTCTATGTGACTTTGCCAGAACAACCTTGACTTTGCAAAACATAAATACACAACCTAGACAGAACATAACTCATGAAACCCATCTACAGCCATACCTCAATATTTTGTAGCTGTGCTGCAATACGTTCCTTTTCTTTAATGGACCTGTGCTGGGTTTCAGTCAGCTGCTGAGACAGGGCCACATTCTCTAGTTTGAGATGTTCCAACATCCCTGCCTGAGTCATTTGCCCAGCCTAAAGGAAGGAAAAATACCACATATTAATACCAACAGAATTTAAGAGTTTCAGGAAAAAAAATCACATTGAAACTGTGTGTGCCTTATTTCAGCTACTGCTTTACTGTATAGTCACTGGTATAGTCAGGCCATTGTAGAAGGCCACTAAGTAAAACTGACAAAAAGAACAGATTCTGAGTCCTGTCATATGCAAGTAAATCACAATACCTGTATATTGGCCATCTCACTCTGCAGCCTGACACGGGCCTCCTGTGCCAGGACCAGCTGCTGCTGGTACCACTGCCTCACGTTTTGGAGAGATGTGATTTCTGTTTCAGATGCCTTCAGCTTGTTGGTCAGTGTGGTCCGTTCCAGCTGCACCTTCTGAAGCTGGGTCTGCAGGGAAGCCAACTGCTGTCGCAGGTCATGAACTAGGAAAACAAAAATAAAGAACTTGGACTAACACACCACATTGTACTATTTTTATGCACAGTTTTTCAAGGATTACTGCTATATTCATAGTTTTTTTCTATTTTTCCTTTATTGTTGAACAAAAGCACATATGCCTAATTATATAAAGATTGGCTTTTCCTGCCAAAGTGCTAGAATCCAAAGCACCGGGTCATAAGCAGAATAAAATTTAACTAAATGAATCACTTCTGTAAGCATTCACAGTTCCTTAGAGGCAGAAAATATGAACTAAACATCAGGAAGTAGGTGTCCTGGCACGTACAGTCATCACTACAAATCAGCATTTGTACAATTTTCCAAAAAAACAACTAGGCCACTGTCTGGACTAAATATTTATGCCTCCCTCTCCAGGCTGGCAGTGGCAGCTTGCAAACGGTGACACTTCTGTGACACAAAATGAAAACCAAGCATCTTAAAATTCAGACTATTTCATTAGTATGATATAAAATAAATACAAGTTTAAATTTCTTCTTCTTCCTGGGTTTGAGAACTAAGTTGAAATAAAATGATTTATGGAACAGCAAATTTTAAAGACTGATGTTTACATCATCCCACCTGTGCTGTCTCTGGTGAGAACATTTTTTTGCATATCTTCAACCTTCTGCAGGAGTCTCTGGTACTGCTCCTCTGCTAACTGCAAATCATTGTTTGAAGAAGCCAAACTGGCATTCTTTGCTTCCAAGGCATTTTGCAGGTCAGCCATTGCTCGTTCCAGATCCCAGCAAGACTGCTTTAATGTGGCCACTTCTGAGCTTAGAGATTCCTGCTTCTGCTGGCTGTTTTGGCTGTGCTCCATCTGTGCCTGAAGCTTCATGTTCAAAGCTGCAAGTTGGGCCTGTAGCTCAGTCTTCTCTTTGAGAGCCTGAATGTGTCCAGAAAATCAAAATACAGGAGTCTCATGAGAAAATATATTAATGGCTGACTAAAAAAGATGCCCAGCAAAATGGCTTTGATAAGGCAAAGACCACTTTCTTGCAAAAAATTCTTTTTAAAACAACACCTCACCTATTGGGTATTTCAAATAGTTAAAGAAAATAAAGAGGAAAGGACAGACAAGACACAGAGCATTGTATGTCAGTGACCACATCAGGGCTTTTCATGAAACACTTATTTCCACACTTTAAGGAAGAATGCTTTCTATTTGAAGTGTTCTACCATCAATTAAAACAAAGAGAAAATACTTTAAAAGACATTGCTAGCACTACTCCAGATTTATTGTCTCTCTTAATTTGACCTTAAAATAACATACAAAAACCCCACTTTTTTTTTAAAGTAATCTTTGAAGACTTTAGCAACTTCATGCTTATCCTCTTCAGCATCTGTATTGGGTTTACATGGCAAGGTTTTGGTACTGGGGGTTTTCAAGGGGTGGTCTCTGTGAGAAGCTGGCAGAAGCTTTCCCCATGTCCAGTGGAGCCAAGGCCAGCTGGCTCCAAGATGGACCCACCACTGGCCAAAGCTGAGCCCATCAGTGACAGTGAGAGTGCCTCTGGGATGAGGATTTAAGAAAGTAAAAAAAAAAAATAGAAGAAGAACAACAGCAATGATAAGAAAGAAAACTGTGAGAGAAACAGCTCTGCAGACACCAAGGTCAGTGCAGAAGGAGGGACAGGAGGTGCCCCATGCTCTAGAGCTGAGATTTCCCATCTCTCTGTCTTTATCTCAACTCATGTTATTTCTTCTCTTCCTTGGCCAGCTGAGGAGGAGAGTGACAGAGCAGCTTTGGTGGACACCTGGCATCCAGCCAGGGTCAGGCCACCACTGCATTCTTGTAAAGTACCTTATTCAACAGCGGTTTTACAAAACACAATTCCACAACTGATGAGCAAGAGGCTCTTGAAAATTAATTAAAATATTAATTTTATTTGCTGAATACAGAATTCCAAATTCATTTTCTACCTGATTAGCTTCTAGAGAGAGTGCTTCTAGTTGCCCTTCAAGTCTCATCTTCTCCTTCATAACCTGCAACATCTCATCATGAGTTCCTGCAATGGAGCTTTCCATGGAAACACTGGAGAGAGCACAAACACAGTTACAGGGTCAGAATACAACACTCGTCTAGTTGAAGAAAAGTGACACTGAAATTAAGAGGTACTCAGACTCTGTATGGCTTAGACTGTAGGACATTTTTTCTGGTTTGATGATAGATCCAGAACACAGTGTAACAACCTCTGCTAAAAAGAGAAAGAAATTATATTCATGCTAAGGTTTTATACTTTAATTTCCTGTACTTGCAGCAACTAAAATCTAATGTGGCACCATATATTTGTTATTTTACTGAAGTGCAGTCATTGATTTCATCATATTCTGTATTTACAGATCCCATTTTAAGCAGACAACTGAACATGATGGAATCACAAAACCTCCACAATTATTCTCATAACTGTCTGCTTTAATGTGCCTGAGAAATACCAACAGCTTCTCCAAAAGAAGGAAGAATAGACATTTGGCATAAGGAATTCCTTATGCTGTTTTCTTGCTATACAGCCAGGCACCTGGAGAGTAAGATTTTCTCTCATTATCATAAGAAATAAATCTAAGCCAGAATAATCATCAACAACTGATTATACACCTCAACATCTCTGGGCATGACACTTTATTCCAACAAAGCAGGGGGGGAAGTGATTTCAAAAGTAGGACGTCTAAAGCATGCATCTGCAGACGACTGATAAAAAAGCACACATTGTTAAGGGCTTCACCAGTCATGCACTTGCTTTCTGAATCAGTTTAATACCTGTCACATACACATAAGCTTGGGAGACTAAATCTCATTCTCAAAGGGCTGAAGAGGATAAGATATCTAGGACAAGACTCTTGGCATTTCTTAACTATGTGAGGGCTGAAAGGTACATGCACAGATTAGGAAAAGGACAATACTAAATGTCATCGAGGCAGTCAAGTCTACACTTTCAAACTTTACAGACCACGGCTCATGAGTGATTCAGTGAATGAAGTCCTTCTATACAGATACAAACAACTGCTTGCAATACATTTAACACAGTTAGTGGCAAAAATATCTTTCTCTAAAGATATACTTAGTAAATAGGTACTCAAGTGAAGCAACCTCTCAGATTCTTTCAGAATTTGTAAGCTAATAACAGACTCAATCACAGAGTAAGTTAAAACTGGATCTAAAGTTAGTAGGAGTTAAGAGTAATAGGCTGCTTATTCCAAGACAACATAATTAACTAATAATGTGGTTATTCTTACCTGCTAGAAATACTGTCTCTCCTGCTCCGTACCTCTCCGTTAACTTCTTGCCCTTGGGCCTGATGCTCCACGGCCGCAGCCTGCAGCACCTCACTGATGGAAGGAAATTGCCCCATTGCTTCAGGATGTATCTTCTGGCCATTTATTGTATATGGAGCATCCTGTTTGCCTTCTGCATTGTGTAAACTGCTGTACAGCCCTTTCCCTGACACACTGCTGTAGGTAGAGCTGTCGCTCTCATTTCCATCCAGCCTCATTCCCACTTCACTGCCATCAATCTCTGAAATGCTGTCTCCTGCCAAGGAGGAATTCTCTACTCGATCATCCACGTCAGAGGGCAGACTGATCTCAGAAACAACTGATGTTGGACCACTTCTGCTTTGCATCACAGCCCCCCCAGATAAGTCAGTAGCCACAGCATTCCTAGCAGCATTTTGAGCATCTGAATCTTCATTTCTGTAGTCAGCCAAGGACCGGATCTTGCTGGCCTTAGATTTTGAGCTTCTTCTTTCTTTTGAGGATGCTGGAAGTCCCAAGCTACCCAGCTTTGGCCCCCTGGGGACACTGGTCCGCAAAAAGGAGTATTCTTTTGTCATTGCTACAGTGCTGGCTCTTGGCAGGATTTCTGGATTTAACATCAGCTCAGGATCCAGGGTGCTGGAGGGACGGGTTTTGGGTGTAGACTGACTCGACTAAAAGAAGCAAAGAGTCAACAATAAATTCCAGAATGTTAACTCTGAAATAGCATCAAAGACTTATTTTGCTGCAGCTTAAGATATAAAGCTCTACACTGATATTAAATATACATCCTTTCATAAACAAGGTGAATTATATTAGCAATCAACCCTATCAAGGTTCAGTATATACATGTTGAAAATGTTCATGTGAGACTCCAAAAGGTAACTGAAAAATATAGGCAAAATCTAACATTTAGGTTACTTTAAGTTTGGTGTCTGTTTTTTCCCCCCCTATTTTAAGTAGCACAAAATAGTTCGTTACTGATGACGTAATAGAACCAAATTTTGCCTGTCCAGGAGAAAAAAATGCTTTCTCACATTTGAAAAAACTACTGAATGTTTTAATTCAAGGCATAGAAATGGTAAAGTTTTCAAGCTTCTCAAAAAAACACAATCTGGAAGATGCGTTGTGTGGTACTCACTCTTTCTTGGTGTCTCTTCACTCGGTATTGTTTGAGCTGTTCTTCCAGACGCCTTCTTGCCTGAAGTCTGATCTGTTCTTCATTCTCCAATGGCAGTGGAGACTCTACTGAGCCTGTAAGGGAAAGGGACCTCACAGTCAAACAGAAAACTCCAACACAAGCAAAATGGATGCAAAAGGTAAAAGCCCCTTCTACCATCAGCAACATGCTTCATGCTTAAGCAAGGAACAAAAGGAAAGCCCACTGACATGCACCTCAAATGACCCTCTTCAAATATATCCTTGTGTAAGCACTGATAAAATCTGTGGACTTCCACTGCTCAGTTTGCAAATGCTATAGTTCCGCCATAGATACATGACAAGAGATTATACAGCAAGAAAAAAAATATTGCTGTCATTTAATCTCACCTGTCCTGCATTTCTGGCAGTACTAACATTATAAAACTAAGCAAGACTTACACAGTCCATTCATTCCCTACAAGTAGTGGAAAATTTCCACTAGATACATTTTCTTACCTTTTATTAACTCACATTAAACCTTTCTTGTAGTAAGACTTCTAGATACTTTAATATAAAGGCTTTCCCTTCTCCCCCCTTCATTGCTCTTCTCTCCCTTCTTTTTTTTCTTAGCTTAAAATCACCTGGTTCTGCTGCTCTTTTTTTTTAATGTCACCTGTTACTCCTAATAATCAAGAAGATTAGAATAGCTTCAGCCCCAGAAAGCGTGAATTCCCCTTCAGCGAAGAGCCAGTTTTAAATGGTAAGGCACATGCCTTAGCTGCAGCAGAGGGTAGTTTACTGAAAGAAAATGAATTGTAGTTCTAAGTAAAAGTTTACTGCAAAAATGAAGTTTAGTTCAAGCTTAAATGATGTTACAGGAGTCCAGAGCCAGGCTCAGAGTAAAAAGCTTTATGCAGCAAGAGAAAGCAGGGGCACCACCGTAAACAGATGCTTACACAATTCAGTTTCTTGCATGGGAAGACTTAGTTTGAGAGACTGCAAAGCTTCTTTTCTAAGAGCTATGCCCTCAGCACTAGTTCCCTGAGACTTCCTTAGGCTGTCATGGAAACCAGTCACACCTGGGGATGACTCTTCCCCCTGCTCACTGCTGCTGGGATCAAAAGATACAGGAGAGTCGGGGCAGAGCGACTCTGGCCCATTCTGGCAGGCGTCCACTTTGCTGTTTATCTCCAGACTTCCCTCTTCATTTGGCACTTCATTGATGTTATTACTGGTAGCTGGAAAACAAAGTTTTACTGAGTTCCCTTTAAGCCACACCATTTATGTTCACACCTCCACTCAATTACACTGCCAACACTACTACCTTTACATTAAATCAATATGGAAACTGCTACTGACAGCAGCTGCCAGGAGAAATTTCATAGAGGATTTCTGATTCTTTACTTTAGAAGCCCAGAACAAGTACCTTTCTTTTGCTTTACTGTGTTGCCCTCAAGCAGGACCTCAGAATTGATCATATAAAATATCTTCAAAACTTCCCAGAGGTTTTAAAATCTTCTTAGGTTTAAAAGCATGAAGCACCAAGTGTAAGGAACTCTGAGGGGCAACATACTGCAAGTAAGCATCAGCAACTGCAGGCCTGTGCTGAATGATTCAGCTCTTTGATGTGCTGCTGGGCACTGGGGAGAAAGCATCCACCAGCCCCATTTCCAGCCCGGCCCAAGCAGTTTCTCAATTTTAAACTCAGTTTACATTTTTTCAAATAGGATATCTTCATCAAAAGCACAGTAGCAAAGCTCATATGTATCAAAATAATAAATCTACCAATTAAAATGCAATTCAAGAACCACTTCACCACCAATTTTATCCCCACTTACTAGTATTTTTCTTTTCCAGCAGGAAAAAATGCATATTCAAATCAGTTAAACATTTCACAGGTTTATACTTTGGATTTCTTACACACTTCTACTTGGCTTGGCTGGGGACTACTGACATTTATGAACCTGCTATTGCAAAAAAACTGGTCTATCTAACTTTAATTACTATAGATCTCAAATGAGCAGAGCACTGAAACAGCCACTGCCTTTCTGTTCATTCCCACACCACGTTATCACTGAAGTAACTGGGACTCACTGGAATAATACGCACAATTTCTTTTTTTCTTTCCTAAAGATGGTGGAAAATATTTAACATTTATGATCACAAAGTACTTGCAAGTACAAAAATCAAGTTCCCATCTCTAACGTGCATCTTCCCTTAAGCCAGCACAGTGAATCAATGCAGAGGAAACTGAATGAGGGAACTGAAATTGTGTAGAAATAAAAAGCTTTCAGTCTTAGGTCACCAAAACCCATTGGCTCTATGATTTGAATCAAAATACTTTTGAGTATCTTATTTGTCATGCAGACAACATTTCATTAATTCATTTCATTAAGCCATTTAGTCTTAATGACTTTTCTGATTTAGATCATCAAGTCTTTGCCACGAAAACAGTTGGAAGTCATGACGGAAGAGGTGGGTTCAACAAGGATGTAAAGGAAGACAGAGGACAAGACTGGTTTTTAATGACTAACATTTTAAAACTAGAATATTGGCTAAACTGAATTTAAAATAGGTGTCAATGCTAAGAATAGCCACAAGAAACCAAAAATAAGAAGACAGCTCATACAGTCAGAAATATTGTTTCTGCCAATCTCAGAAATTGCATCATGTTTATATTTTATTTACACATTTTCTTCACAACAGTGACTGGCATACATATACAAAAGGGATGCTGGAGCAAAATTCTGGAGGAATGGTTTCCTGGCAACTTCCTGAGGCCAGGAGACACTCAGAATCTAAACACTCCTTGAACTAAAGTAATTTAAAGGCAGCAGTATTAATACAGCTGCAGTCTTCTTAGAACAACTGGCAAAGATATGCAATTAGAATAAAAATAGTAGAAAGACACACTATCCATTTGTGAGCCACAATTTGCTTGTCCAATGCAGGAACGTGTGATCTCCAGCCTCACAAAAGATGAATGAATCATCACCTAACTACACTGCCACTGATAACAGCAGCCTAAGAAAAGCAAATAAAGTCTCAGGGCCTCCTCTCTGCTGCCTGTGACAAGGTGACAAACCTGTGGTGCCACAAAGCCCCAGCCTCAATCACATCACTTCCTTTTACATAAGGAACCACTGTGTTTTTGTGTATCTACGCAGCCACAATGTACACACCTCTCCACCCAGCCACCCCTACATCCTCATACACCAACATATCCTCAGACTCCTGCCAGGGAAACATGGAGATTTCAATCCTATGCAGGGAAAATATTTTCACAATGAAAGCAGGTAAACACTGGAAAGGGCAGGGAGGCTGCTGAACCTCCCTGTACAGACACTTTCAGAATTCAACAGGACGAGGCCCTGAGCAACCTGATCCTGCTCCAGAACTAGGTGTGCTCAGTGCAGCAGGTTGGACTAGATAACCCACACAGCTCTCTTCCAACTCAAGTTTGATTCCATAATCTACTCGATAGTGGACTCTAAATAGTTTCTCATAAACAGTTGCATGATTATTTTATTATAGAGCTTGTCTACACATAAAAGTTACTTTGAGATAAATTGAAGAGTACATGCCAGCATCTCTCCTCCATAAAGGGAAGCACAGCCAGACATTTTGGGTTTTGCCTAAGCAATTTAATTTATTAAGAAGATTTCTTTTGGAAGCATAAAGTGCTCCAGTCACAAGCTTCGTCTGGAACAGTCATTTCAGAACTGCTTGTTCTACAGAATTTCAGGTGTATGCTCTTGGAAACATTATCTGAAGACAGACCAACACCCTGAACAACAAATACTCACTTGACAGCTGGAAGTACTTAAATTAAGTTTGGTTTTGCTTTCGAATTCTACAGCTAAAAAACCAGTTTTATACACACGCAGAGCTACAGACTTCACCAAACTTCCTTAAAACTCCTGTACAAGAAATTCCTGACCTCAAGGAAAAACATCCTTCTGCATCACCTGAACAATAAAACAGATGATCATATAAAAACCCGGGTAAGACCAGGAAATTATTTGGTGCATATTAAATAACTTACTGTTAATTTCATCTGTAGTAACCAGCTGTGACTTGGCTTTACAATCCAAAAGTTCTTCAGAGCTGCTGGGAGCCCCATTACTGCTTCTGTTCTCCAAGTGAACATCCTGCTGGACAGATGAGGAGTCCATGGTAAAGACGATCCAGATCCCTGGAAAATTTTTCTTCTCAACAATTTGCCACCAAGTGAACTACCAAGTCCTGTTTCTCTCCATCAGCAAGAAGAGCATCAAGATGTCACACAGGAGCACAGTCCAGAGCTGTTGGTGTGCAGCAGGCAGCTCCTAACTCCACATCATGGAAACAGCTCGCAGCCAAAGTCGTCATCACCAAGGAGCTGCATCCTCTAGAAACAAAACGTAATGAATTTACAAACATTTACTAGAGCTCTGAAACTGTGAGTTGAAACTAAAGTAGTGGCCACAGACAGAACTAGGACATGGGGTAACAACAGAGACAATGAAATACAACCAAATATCCAGCTTCGGGAATAAAAAGTGATCTATTTATGCTCTCTTTTTTTAGTAGCATTGATACACTGCAGAACGATGCAACAGATAATATTTAGCAAGAGAGATGATTTAAAATCACTGTCCCTTTTAATGGAAAGGTCTCTTCAGCCTCTGCTTTAAGAACCAAGCCAGTAATCAGAGTAGCATTCTGCTCTGTAAATTACAGTATATATATGGAAACATACCGTATATTTCATTTAAAGGAATGAGTTTCAATATCTTTTGTTAAAATGAAGTACAGAATTCAGATTTAATTTTTTTTTTTAAATTAAATTGTATCATTACTGTTTACTTGTCTGCAGAATAACAAGTATGAATCACTGTACAGACTACTCATTACAGCACACAGTTGGCAGTCAGAACACGGCCTGGACTGCAGCTCAACACTGCCTTCTCCTATGCCCAGCCAAGAAAAGAATTTCCAAACAGAGGTTATGGAATTTGCAAATGATTCTCCAGGTACTCAGACCCAGCCTCTGGGTAAAGATCCAGCCAACTAATACAGTCTAAAAGAAACTGTTATATACAGTCACTACAAGTAATTAAATTTTGCTCCAATAGTTACTGACAGCTGAATCCAGATTACAAAATCTTGTTGTTCTTATTTACTAAAGAAACATAATAAATCCCCAGTTAAAAAACAAAAGGGAGGGTGAGGAAGTTGTTGGAGAATGTCAAATCAGGAGTATTTTGACTGCATTTTTACATGAACACAAACATTTTGAACAACATTCCTTCCATATCTCCAGAGAGCACTTGTGTAACTGATACTGTGCCAGACTGCCCTGGTCACCCTGCAGCACCACCATCATCTCCAAAGTGTTTCTGAAGCACCACACAGCTCAAGGCACACAGGAAAACACGGTTATGTAGGTGACCCTTATAGAGGTGAGCTGTGAAGTTCAAAACGCCAACCTCCACCCAACAGAAAAATTAATACCTTCACTGTGATTTGTTAGTAATTTTTAAAGATTTTTCAGTATAATAAAGCTTTCAGTAAAACCTCTAGAACTGCCACTGTACAGCAAGTAGATGCTACATGACGGGTTACCAAGAGCAATTACAGACAAAAGGCGAGCCAGATTTTGGCTCCTTACACCCTGGCAAAATCCAGTCAACACGAGATGGTTTGTAGTCCTTGTCATAAAACACGTTTAAATAATCAAAGTGATGAAGAATGGCTTTTCCCTGTACAACCCATTCCTAACATTAAACGGTAGAGTATTTTGGCCTCACAGACCTTTCATATCCCTGTGTTGCGCACAAGCAGACACACGCACACACACAGATGAAGGCACGCCACGGGAACACAGCAACCACCCCATAGGCAAAGAGCTGTACTAAAGTCGCCGATTTTGCTTAAAACACAAAGAACCAGAACGACAACGGGTCCCGGCCACAGAGCGGGGAGGCGCCGGCAGACACGGCCGGGGGATCCCCGGGTCGGTCACGTCCCTGGGCGCCGGCAGAGGCAGCGGGAGGCCCGGGGCCGCAGCCCACGGAGCCAAGCCGAGCCGAGCCGAGCCGAGCCGAGCCGAGCCCGGCCGGGTGGTTCCCCGCTCCCCGGCAGCCCCGAGGCCTGAAGCGGCCCCCAGCCCTCCCCGAGCCGCCCCCGCCGCCCCCCGTCCCGGCCAGCCCCCCTCAGACCTGGGGCCGCCCGCCCGGCGCCGGCTCCTGCCCGAGACGTGGCGCTGCCTGCGCCGGGAAGGGGCGGGCGGGGCAGGGCAGGGCGGAGCGGTGCAGCGCGGTTCTCCCTCCGCCGCCGCCCGGGCGCTGCCGCCGCTGGCCGCGCGGCCCCCAGGGCCCGCGCAGGCCCGCTCCGAGGCGGCGGCGGGGCCGCCGGGCCCGGGGAGAGGCGGCGGCTTTTCCAGACGGACCCGTTCCGGCAGCGCACGGAGGGGAGGGAGGCACGGAGGGGGAGCGGCTCTCGGGCTGGGCCGCCCTCAGCGCCCGCCCGGGGCTCTCTGAGGGGCGGGAGTGTGGCCGGCACCAACCTGCATAAATTAAAAGTAAATCGTGCAAAAATTAAAAATGTAAATCTCTGTGTGAAAGCGGTGCGCCCCTCGCAGCCTTCTGTACCTGCCTCATTCACGTTCCTGCATTAGCGTTACCTTTTACAGGGTCTGAGAGGAGAGTCCAGTGGCGGGAGTGTAAACAGCTTTTCAGTAAATCGTGCATAAATTAAAAATGTAAATCTCTGTGTGAAAGCGGTGCGCCCCTCGCAGCCTTCTGTACCTGCCTCATTCACGTTCCTGCATTAGCGTTACCTTTTACAGGGTCAGAGTTAGGAGAGTCCAGTGGCATGTCCTGTAAATGTCACGTTTTCAGTATTCCCGATGGCCCTTTTCTACTAAATCAGTTCTTAAGAGTTTTCAGTGTCTTTCTGGCACCGGGCATCCCAAAAATCCTCTGGAGTACTGGGAGCTGGTGCATTGTAACACATCATTTCATAATGAAAACTACTGCTAAGGTCGTATTGCCACCCTAAATATAATTGCCAGGTAAACAGCATCCGCTTTGCCAGGTATTCCTCTGTTAACAACCTTTTCAAAATATTATTATGAACAGGAACCCCCTGAGCTGTTTCTCTAGGAAGACCCTCAAGTCAGGAGGGTTGATAAACCAGAACACCAGCAAATTGAGAGCTGTTTCCTCCTGTTACACAGCCCTCCAGGCATTATTTGAAAGAGAACATTACTTTACAAACTAAGTCAGGAAGAGGACTGTTTTCGAGTGCAAATGCTTGGATGTGAGAGAGGCTCCCAGCCTGATGACCAGAGGTATCCAGAGGAAGTGTATCTGGATTCAGGGACAGCCTCCTGCTGTTCTGCTGCCTGAGCCAGCTGCCTGCATGAGTGGGCAATCCCAGGCTGGGGCTCAGCACCAGTGGAACTGAAGTGTGGCCTTCTTGGCTGAATGCATGTTTGGCATTGAGCTTGTAAACCATCTGTGGGATGTGAATGTGTGAAGGGGAGCTGAGTGAAAGGGAGCGAGGCTCTGCTGAGATTTGAGAGGAAACCCTGAGAACAGCGTGTGTGTGTGTGAGTATTTCAAATCTTTAGTGGGGACCTTCACTGGATACTCTTCCACAGAAGATGTCAAGAACAATGTGGTGAGGAAGACTTGAATGCTTGATCTTCATTTGATCTGGTTTTGATTTTCTTTTAAGAATGTAAATCTTGGAGTTTTGCCTCTCGCAGAGAACTCAAAACCAGAAAACAAGGACTCAATTGTTGAATCACTAAAGTAGCTGTTCTCTTCAGTTGGAATATTTGTATTTGTTTGCTTCTTGACTTTGATCCCATCTCTCTAGAACAATGTAATGCTTGGGTGAAGCTGCAAAGCATCTCTTTTTTACTTGCTAGTCTGCCACATAGCACCAAAGCCCCAGCTACAGGGATAACCACTTGTTTGGAGACTATTGCCCAAGCATGGCACAAAGCTGCAGCAGGCTTAGCCAGGCTGCCTGAAAGAGAAAGAGAATCCTTCACACTGAAAGATGTCTGTCATCAGTGATGTAATTTTTAGCACAGCAGAGGAATGTTGTGGTAGTTGTTTAGAAAGCTGGAAAAAATGTCAAACACTATCACAAATGAGGCCTTTAAGGGACTATAAATTTCAGGTGACATCTTGTGTGAACTGCAGTCTCTGTCTCCAGCAGTGAAAGAGCCGATGGCTTATCCCAAAGCCTGTTAGAGTTCTTGTTGCAGAGCACTCTTTAATTCTTCAGGAAGAAAGATCAGAAGGTACCACAACAAATTCTTTAACCACAGCCAGCTGCAGCATTCTTTCACCCTGCGATGAGACTGCATACAGGAGCTGCCGTGCTGCCTTCCTTCCAAGTGAGCTCTGTCAGACCTTAATAGGAATTGTCTTTTTCAGGAGCACACGAGGCCTGGTTCCTAAAAGGGGAAGGAAAATTTATTCATCTTTCCTCTGAGGAAAAAAAAAAAAAAAAGAGAGAGAGAGAGATGGCATCTAATGCAATTAAAGAGCTGATCTAACAAAATTACCAGGGAATACTGGCCTTTTGTAGAGTTCCTGTCCAGCTGGCTCGTTTTGTAACTCTGTGTGTGAGCATTGCACTAGTGAAAGAAGAGTCAGGTAAGAGAGAAAGGCTCCATACTCTGCTGGAGCAGAGGGTGGCACTCTCTGCACAGCACAAAGCCCATGTGTGGTGCTTTCCACTTTCAGCTTTTATAGCTACAAACACGTTTTTCTAAATATTTCCTTAGGGAAGTTCTTGCTCTCTAACCACTGACAACACGATGTTCCAATTCCCTGTGCTTACTGCACGCTTTTCTGCTTACATATTTCCATTATTTGGTGTCACTCAGTCTGCAAAAACTTCATCAAAAAAGAAACCTGTGTTAACCACATATAAATTGCTCTATTACTGTCAGATTGCAATCAGACTCAGGCACCCAGCTCGCCTCTCACACTCACCAAGGGAAAAATAGTTTTGTGTTAAATACAGACAATGGAACTAGAATTCAGGTCTTCAGAAACATGCCTTATTAAAGACTGTCTTAATATTTAATTTATATATTTTATTTACCCATAAATTTTATTTATATATGTGAAACATTTTTACAGCATTCTACCCAAGCAATTTTTAGCGTGTCTGTTCTAGCATGGATAAGTATTTAAAATGTTATTTTCCTGACTCATTTCTATAAACAGTGGAGACAGATGCAACTGTGGTGTGTCTGATTTAACAACATAGCTCAGAATGGATTTAATCAACCTTTACTATACCTAGGAGAAGGCTGGGAAAGCATAAAAAGCCACGTTGTGTAACCATAAGGTTTGCAGATGGGAGCTCTTGCGTACAGAGAATAAACTAAGATTTAAGGCCTTGTTACTGAAAGTATCTTGCCAATGCCCTCCTCCTGTTTAAATCTGGATTCAGTTTGGTCACACCAGCTGTTTTGAAAAACAGAAACTGCTAAGAGCTGCATTCTGTGGGACGTTCTACAATAATCTTTCTGGGCGAGGAGAGTTACTTTTGGTATCAGGATGCCTTACATATTCCAGGAAATTAATTTAGAAAGTTCTCTTTCCATGTATCTGTATGTGTGTGGTAGAGAGAGAGTTGATGGAAATTACTGGGTTTTAGTGGTTTCAAGCTTAGCTTTCCCACAATAAATGATTTTTGCTGCCAGTCTGGAAGCAGTAAGTTTCTAGTTATTTTTTTTCCTGGAAATTACTTTCCCAGCCTGGGGCTACTGGTTAAGAAAGTGCTGCCATTACACACACAAGTCCTATCCACTAACTTCATAAATGTCACTATTCTACTGAAATTGGTGCTTGCTTCAGCATTTCAAGAGCTCTCAAAATGGCATAGTACAATAGGAAACAGTGTCCTTGGAAGGGCTTGCTAAAAGAGCATGAAAACCTTGAATTTTTCAACAGGGAGTCCAACAGAGAGAACAGGTCATTTACCTTCTTAAACATATCTCAATGGCTGTGGAAGAGGCTTGGCCTTTGTTCAGGGATGTACACAGTTGTTGCCCCTGTATCTCCCCTTCCTGATGTGTAGTGGGATGGGCTACAACTCTGATCTGGGCTGTATGGAAACTCTGTGAGATGTGGGGCTGGAGAGAGTGTGAGACAGGGAATGAAGATTAGGAAACAATGTGCCTTTTACCTTTCTGTCCTTTCTTTATCCTTCCACTAAATCTATGTCCAGTCTCCCTCCAGCTGCCAGACACGTCTGTCTGACAGGCAGCTGTGACACCAGGGGAAGGCAGCTCAGCTGGAAGAGGTTTGCAGGTACCACTTGCAAGCCTGGCTTCGAGGTCATTACCTTCAGTGGGCAGTCAGACACCTTTTGGACCTCGTCTTCTGTGCTGCCTGGCGTGGGAAGTTGTTCAAGCCCAAACAGAGTCTTCCTGCCTGCTCATGGAAGGAGATCATAAATATAAAACATAATCCTCACTAAAAATATGGTTTGAAAGGGTCAACAACCTGAGCTGAAAATACTTTATGAGCAGGCTACTGTATGTTTGATCCTTAATTCTAGCTGCTAAGTCATTGCTAAGCCAAAGTGATGAAGTGTGGTGTGGACAGGTTCTGCTGGCAGAGGGATGCTGAGATAAGGGAACAAAGACATACTGACAGAATTTGTGAGGCCAACAGCAGGGCAAACACAAACATGAGAAATCAGCATACACTTGTGTCTGTGCTGCATGCTCAAGGACTACAATTTGGAATGGCAGCATAGCCCACAGAGCACCCTCTTTGCCTCCAAAGGATTACGGGTGCCTGCACTCAGATGACCCCTGGAAAGGAATCCAAATAACAGGGGTGTAAGATCCTTAAAAAGGGAGCTGCTAGACTTGGACTTGTTCTTTCTCTTTCATTTAGATATTTTTATATTGTTATTCTAGCAATGTCCAAGCAAAGAAAAAAACTCAGGCTTTGAATACCCTTTTCTGCCAGTTAGTCCTTGACTTACATCCTCAACAACTGTGCATTAGCATAAGGAAACAGCAGATGGAATCTCTGCACTTACTTCTGTCACACTGAGGCTCATGTGGGAAAAAAAGTAGATTTCTTGTTTTGGGGATTTTTCGAAGCTTAATGTACATTTATGGTGACATCGCCCTGAGATTTAATTGTGAGTGTTGAGAAAAGCAATGCGCCACGGTGCTGTGCTACAGACCAGACTGCCCTTCAGGCAGAAGTGTTCTGCTCAGAAAAACCTGCCTGCCAAGGATGCCAAGTGTCCTGGGTTTTGTGTTTCTTCAGAACAGATAAAATGTAGTTATAAATTCTCTGATATATGCTTTTTCATCTGACAGGTAACTCAAAGAAATATTACCCAGGAGGAGCGAAATGTAAATTCAAACACAAGCAGTCACAGTAAATAACTGACAAGGTCAGAGCCCGGGAACACTCTTTACACAGAATTTGCCCTGAAAAAAGAAGGGTAAAATAAGAATAGGTCACACAAAGAATTATTTACATCTTCTGCTTTCAGTGCAAGAAGTATAAACAAGCCAATTAAGCTATCGAGACATTCCTTATGTGCCCTTCCATAGAAGGGCTACTTCTAAATTAGCACATTTCCGAGGGAGGCAGCGTGGTCCCTGTGGGCAGTGAGCAGTCAGAGTCCTGTCCCTGAGCCTCCCTCAGCCTTAGGCTAATCGTGTTGTTACTTTTTGTAGGTGTCCAATAAAGGCTAACAGGCAACTTCATCTCACAAGCACTGCAAAGATTAGGTGGAGATCTGTTTCACTTCTTTGGGATTCAAGCATTATCTCCTACACTCAGGACATCAAACCCATGGAGCAGGTGAATGAGCCTGGACTAGACATGAGCTCAGTGCCAGGATGCATTCAACACAAGACTGCACTTATGAAAAAAAGTTTTCTTTGACACCAGCACTCCAACTTCATCCTTGTTGTATGCACCCACTTGGACACCAACTGAAGATATAATCCATTTTTTCCCATTGGTTAAGTTGTCATCTGACACTCGCTGCAGGATGTGGTGTGAGTCAATGGGGTATAGGAGAGTGTCTCACCTGGTAAACCAGAAAGCGGCCTCAGAAACGAGGACTTTGCCCTTCCATCACCTCCAGAAAAGTTAAGTGGCTGCTCTACCCTGACTGCTGGTTTTTGTGCAGCTCTTGTGCTTTGGGCTCCCCAGGGTGCCCGCGAATATTCCTTTCCTGTCCTTTGCTTCGTGCTCAGATGAAGCTGGGGTGCCTTTTGCTCCTTGGAAAGACCTGAACCCTTTTCCTATTTCCCGTTCCTCAGACCTTTCAGTCCTCTGACTGGGCTCCGGGGTCTGGCAGGGTGCGCTGCCCAGGGCAGCTGCCCTCTCCAGTGCAGCACAGGAGCCCCTCCATCTCCCACCGCCCCGCAGCAGAACTTTTTCCGCAGGAGCCCGCTCCCGCCGCTGCTCGCAGGGGTTGAGCTGCCTCCAGCCCGGCGGTTCCCAAGCCCGACGAGGATACAGCACCCCGGGGAGGGGGGCTCGGACCGCGCTACCCCCGCTCCCCTCCCTCGCCCGGTCCCCGCCGAGCTCCGCGCCGCAGGTGACCCCCCGGGGGAGGGCAGGGGCCGGGAGCGGCCGGGGGAGGGGGCGAGGGGCGGGGAGGCCGGGCTCGGGGGGTCGCTGTCAGCGGCGCCCGCTCGGGGCACGGCTCGGCGCGGCAGCTCCGCTGGCGGTGCGCGGCGCGGCGCGGCTCGGCACGGCTCGGCACGGCGCGCCATGCTCCGCAGCGGCCCCGGCGCGGGGCTCGTCCTGGCGGCGGCCGCGGCGCTCTGCCTCGGCGGAGCGGGAGCCAAGGTAACCCCCGGCACCGGCGGCACCGGCCCCCGCCCGCTCCGGGTAGGGCAGCGCGGCAGCGGCGAGCCCGACGGGGAGGGGGTGCCCCGGGAGTCCCGCCGGGAGGAGGGGAGGGAGCGGCAGTCCCGGGGCGAGGGGTGCAGCAGAGCTGCCGGGAATCCGGGTGAGGGGTGCGCTGGTGCTCCCGGGACGCGGGATGCTCCGCGGACACCGGAGGAGGGATGCAGCGGGGCGGCCACGGCGGGGGCGGCTGCGGGTCCCTTCGGCCCCTGCCCCTCGGGGTTTGGGTGTAGGGCTGGCCGGGGACTCGGCTCGAAATGCGAAGGGCTCCGCGAGACGTGATGCTCCGGGAGCCTGACTCGGATCAGCCCCTCCGCTTCGGTACAGCTGGACCCAGAATCCGGTGAAAACCCAGTGACAACGGATTCCCAGCAGAAATGAGAACACTTGCCCAAAGGCATCCCTACCACGGGCACAGCCTGGCTTGGGGAGTCCAAACCAAATACTTCGTGCTGTATTACAGTCCCCACGCTCGCTCTTCCCGCTCGGCTGTAGTGCGGAGAGCAGGTAAACTGTGCAAGTGACAGGCACAGCTCCCAGGGCAGGGATCCGGGCACAGCCGAGAGCAAGTGGGCATCGGGAGCTGAGAGAGGGTGAGCACGGAGGGCACTCGAGCTGCGGTGGAAAGGCAGCGGAGAAAACCCAGAGCACCCCACAACCAGGAGCAGCTGCAGAGCAGTGGCTCTGAGCTTTGGGAAGGATGAGCAGTCCTGGTCCCGCTGAAGTGACCGGGATTTTTCCTATGGACCCTGATAGAACCGAGGTTTGACACTTCTAGTGGAGATTCTCAATTCTATAAAACGTGAGCCACTAGAGTATAGGAAAATCTTATTCCATACATTTATGTCTTGTTAAATATATATATGTATATATAAAGAAAAAAAAGTGTGGGGTTGCTTTCCCTGGTGACAAGCAGTGTTAGAATTCTGCCTTATAAAATAATTCCCTGCCACAGCACATGAACACACAGCAATCACTGTGGTTGAAACGAAGATATTTTCTCTCACTTTGGTATCCTAGTGAAGACAGCTACAGTGAGAACTTAATTAAGCCACATTTCTGGCTCTGAAATACTAACTTTACCAAAATCTATTGAATTGTATGGTTGTGGGGCTTTGTATTTTGTTTCTCTTTCAAGTCAGGATTGCATTGCAGAATGCAGGCTTACCCTCATCCAGTTGCATACCTCTCTTATTAAACTACATAACTTGCTTGTTCCCTGAATTATTGCATCCTTCCTGTGCTGTTTCTCTTCTGCCTTTGCCCGTACAGTCATGAGGAGCAAGTACTGGCTGTGTGCTGTGCCTTTGGGGCTGAAAGGCAATGGTGGGACTCTGAATACATCAGCAAGCTCTATAATTTTTGCTTGCATTTTCTTTTTTCCTGTGTTTCCTAGTCAACTTCTGTCATTCTCTAACTCTGAAATCAAGGGTGTTTGATTTCACACCAGGCAGTAACTGGACTAAACTATTGACCAACAGCACTACAGAAAAGAAGCTGCCTCCTTAATGAAGAAGCAGCAGCCTCCTGCCTGCCTTCCCCGACTTGACTTCTTGCTGTGTCAATTATTCTTTTGATCACATTGTTTAAAGGTTCTTAACATACTGGACAACTTCTTTTGCAGAACGAAAAGCATTTTCTATTGCTTATTTTCCTAAATGTGACAGGGAACTCTGTGTCCAAACTGACGTGTGTGTACATCTCTTGCTCCCTGTTTTTATTATTTCTTGGAGTAAGTTGCGCTTGCTCTTCACTCATCAAGGACTGCACTGTGCTGCGTAGGCTTCACTATTTTTATCTTTTTTGGCTACACTGATAGTGTTGCTATGCTAGTAAAGAAATATACATCCCACTCTAAGTTAGTGGTTCAAATGTAGTTCAATTTATCAGTTGAAAAAAGGTATTCAACGATTTATGAGAAATTATTTGTCTTCTGGCTTCCAGCTAACAATGTAAAAACATAACAGGAACTCCCTAGGCAAGGGCAAAGTCTGCATGAGGTACAGGGAACTGAATTGCTCTTTTCATCCAGGAAGGTGGTCTCTGCCAGTAAGAGCTGAGAAAATTTGTGATGCTGTGAGGTAGCGTGGATGTTTGCAACATGTTTTGTGGCAAAGCAGAGCTCTCTCTGGAATCCTCACCGAGTACTACAGCAATTTAAAAATAGGAGTTAGATCAAATGAAAGAAAATTTGAAGATAAGGTGCATGATGTTTCCTCCTGCGTGTCTGTATCAAATGGAACAAGATGTGCAGATAAGCGGCTTGTTTATCCTGAAGGAAGAATGTAAGCCTGATGAAAGACTAACATAGTCAAAATTATGTCTCTGTATGTCCATTAAATATTATCTGTTTAATCAAATCCCTGTGGAGGAGGTCTCTATACCAGTGCCATCCTTCATCTGGTATTCTTCTGTTCACTTGCTGGCATAAAGTAAAAAATCAAGCCTTTCTTGTTCCATTTAAGAGCAGAAATCTTAGCAATCCTAGACCCTCTAGTGAAAGTCTTAGTCCTTTACCCAGGAAGAACTATGGCAAAATTCCTGCTGGTTTCAGATGGAGCAGGATCCTTCCCAAGATCAGTGAAAGATTAAAAAAAAATCAACTACTAAAATATGCACCTCAATTAGCAAAGAATGTGGCCTGATTAGTAAAGTGTATGAAATTTCAGCTATTAAATTCTACAGCCCTGATCAACAAAGCACGCTGCACAGTTGGCAATGTATCCAGAATCTCAACTACTGTACTAGTCTCCTACCAGATCAACCAAGCATGCAGCTGAATCAGTAAATTATGCAACTGGAGCAGCAAAATATGCACTTCTGATTGGGGCGGAAGGATGGGGAAGGTCTCAAATGTTTTAAATTGGCACACAATGCCAATGTCAGTGGTCAGCATCTGCCTTGAGAAAAGTTGAGGCAAAATATGTAACTTTTACTAAGTCTTTCTGGACCACTGCTGGACTGGAAAAGCATGTCCCTCAGATGGCTCAGTGTTTGTTAGCAGCAGTCCCATTCTTTACCAGATGTACTGCACATCTGGTTCCAATCCCTGCAGCTGCCAGGTGTGGGGGTTATTTTAGTAACTCTTTAATGGGATTTTTAGGTCCAGGTAGCTTTTGCTTCATTCATCACTGTAAAGCACTGGGTATGCACATCAGGCTGTATTTCTGTCTCAAGAGATGAAGCCAGTCAAGACAAATAAGGCACCTTCAAAGAACCTGAAAGTTTTGTTGGCAGGGAATTTAATATCTATTAATCTCTTCACTGTTCGTGAAAGTACTTTGTGCTTGAGGAGCAGAGAAATGATAGGTCTTTCCTATTTTCTTTGTATCGTGATTAATTGCCATAACTGCATCCTATTGTGTTTACAATGTATCTTGGCAGATCAGATGTTTATTGTGCAGAGTTTGGATGCTTGGCCAATTTGGGGAGCAGCTATACTCAGATATTCTGAAGCAGTAGAACTGTTTCTCCCTGTGTATGTGCTTTAAAAATCCAGTCACAGTAGCTGCTTCTGAACTTCAGAAGCTGGTTTTTCTTTAAATTATTATTTTTGCTTTATACAGAAGATCTGCAGGTTGTCCTATTTTAATAAGGATGCAGTTTCATGGTTTCTATAAACCACTTTTCTTTTTTTTTTAATGTCTGGAAGTAAACTGTGTTAAACTGCCTGGGCTCAAGGAAGGTGTGAGAATTGCTTTGTTTTATTACAGTGTTCACTTTAGTACCCGGGAGCCTGAAACATTATTTGAGTCTAAAAATTATCTGGGCTTGGGTTTTTTTTTTGTTGTTTTGGTTAATTTTTTTCTGGTTTTGGTTTTAGTTTTTTTTGTTGTTTTGTTGGGGTTTTTTAATCCACTAAATTTGGTTCATAAAGCTGGCTTGCATTGAACTTCTTATTTACCAAATTTCTGCCTCATTTCCAAGTCAGTTCAATGAATGATCCTATTTAGTTCTTTTTCCTGTTTAAAATATTTCCTACTGAGTCCAGAGCAGTGCCCTTAAAACATAATTGATTTGGGTCATTGAACCCTTATTTTTCATGCATGTTAGTTTACATCCCGCCACTGGTCTGACTGGTATTTAAATTAGAAAATTGCAGGCGGATTTCTTCTAGAGGCTAAAGTTCACGTGGAGTCTCTGGCAAAATAAGATCCTGGAGTACATATCCCTGGAACTGGGCAATGATTTGTAACTCCTTTTTTAATTCTGTCTGGCCAGAGTGTTATAAATCTGGCGCTCCCTTGTTAGCTTCACGCTAAGATGCAATAATGTCCACAGTGTTTTAGTCCTGATAATTCTAATTACTGAAGCACTGAAGAAGCTGAAAGCTGAGAAGATGGACAAGGCTGGCCTCAAGTCCTGCACAGCACAGGGGACTCTCTCTTTGTAGAGCTGAACCATAATTCTCTCATTCACCAAGGCCAGCAATGAAAGCAGCAGCCAAGGTAAGAGAAACACGCCAGTGGCAGAAGATTTCTGGAATGATGTGGGTAAACTTTGTGCAGAAGGAGCTAAAAGACTGCAGTGCTGGTAGAGATACCAACCATCCTTGGGGTGAAAATGCTGAAATAATTTTTTTTCTGTACTATCTAAGAGGTTGGAGCTAACGATCCTGTTGCACTGGTTTGCAAAGACCCAGCAAACAAACTTTTCCTGTGGTAACCTACAATTACTATGCTCTCCTCTGCTTCTTTCTGTGACAGACCAGGAATGGTGGTTAAATGTTCAGAACTCTTTCTTCTTGCCTCCCTTTCTTCTTAAAAAAAGGAACTCCTGGCATATTTGGTACCAGAAGGTGGCTACCCAGCAGTAGTGTAGCTGGCCCAGGTCCGGTAAGGCAGCTCTTCCCATACATGTTCTTATAATGAACTGATATCTCAGGTCCACAAATGATAAATATTCAGCTTGGTGTTTAGATGCTTGCTTGAGTATGGGAAGTACTAAACAGAAAAGTCATCCTCTTGTACAAATTCATGGCAGGAAAGGGGTGGAGTAGGGACAGGGCACTGTAGGGACTTGCATTAATATGTGGAGCAATTTTACAGCATTAGGGAGAAGCCTGAATGTCAGCCTTGGTTTTCAAACTCAGTGTAAGAACATTAACATTCCTTTTACAAACTCTCAGCAGCAAATGGCCTCATGGTTCATTTTGAACATCCTTACTCACATCATTGCCAATGGAAAGGAGATTCCAATTTTGAGAAGAGCAAAGGCTAATTTGCCTAGATTTCCTTTCTCAAGTTCTTGGAGCCCTACTGGAGCTCACAGAAGTCATCTGAGACTTCAGGAGGATTTAAATCAGGCAGTAAGTACTACTGGCTTGGATTAGAAATGATGTGCATTGAGGACAAGATCTGTATTTGGGTTTGGGTGGAGCCCTTTCATGGTGGAAGAGTTGGTAATACTTTTACAGTACCTTTCATCAGAGGATTTCGGAGTTTCACAAATATCTAATTACAGAAACTATTAAACTATGTGAAATCCTTGGTCCTGGGGGAGTACAGGCAGTGCCATTATGCTTCAATAGAAAGCAGGGGTGGGTGGTGTTCAAAGTGGCAAAACAAAAGCAAATTTTTCACATGCAAGCTGTAACCTGCTACACTATCTCATTTTCATCCTGTGTTTTACTCCTCTCATTTCTTTATATTAGCAGCCAGGTTTCAACACCAGAGGAGCTAAACAAAAATAGGCTGCCACAAGCCTCCATTCAGAACTACTGTCTGCTCATAGGAAGGGACCTTTGGAGGTTCATCGATCTCTTACTGATCTATTTTTGTAATATTTGTGTTTCTTTCTTCTGTTGAAGTGTTGCAGGACTTAGCTAGGGTCAGGTGCCACAGATGTCAATAATGGCAGCTTCCTGGCTGCAGGAGCTCTGGGATGACATGCCTCTGAAAGTCCAGCCTGATCCAAATCCCAGGAAGTTGGTCACTCAGCCTTTCCAAGGAGGGTGTGCCTGCTCTGTGCTGTACTTAATTTGGGATTAGCAACGGGAGATCTAATCCACTTATTCTACTAAGTCCAGCTCTGTCCTGGTCTTGCTTAGTAAATATTCCACTGTTTTGAAAGACTTGAGTTTTTATTAAAGGGATTTTTGACTGAAAATGTGGAGCCTTTACTGGTAGCACTGAGGCTCAAAGCCTGGGCTGCCCATGCCCTTGACTTCCTCCTGTGCTCCAGATCTGCATGGGTGGGCACTTCAGGTAAATCCAAGACCTCACTATTTGAATACAAGGGCCCCAAGGAGTTGCTCATCAAGACTAACTTTAAATGCGAGCTTAGCAGGCTGAACACTTTGATTTGCCTCTAAAATCAACAGTAACCTATTCCCAGTTTCCTGGTTGAAACTTGAATGGGGAAGAAGAAAGGATGTCTGCAAAGCAGATTTATTTGGGAAAACAAACTGCTCACTGGTTGGGACCCTGTAACAACAAACCCAGGGCTTAGTTTTCCCTCTGTCTGCAGTATCTGTGATACTTTTTTCAGCTTTCTTCCAACCCTTCCTGCTGTGCCCTCATGGTCTCTCCTTATGTGTAAGCAATAAAGTAAAATTTACAAGCATCCTGCTCTCTGAAATCCTGGCAAAGATGGGGTCTTGGAAATTTCCCTTTCCAGAGTGCACCAGAGGAGACTGATCCTGGGAGAACAAGGTGGAGAGAAGTGCTGCTGTTTGTATACCATCCAAAACGAAGGGTGAGCACTCAGACTGTGGCAGATCCCTGGATGCTCCAGCCCCAGCTGCAGCAATGGCTCATGTGGAAGCCCAGCTAAAAGAATTGCATGAAAGGGAGAGAGTTTTTCTTTGCTTGCATTTTAAAGATCACTACTCATGTCTTCTGCATAAGCCCTCCCACCTGGTAGTGACATTTAGGGACACAACAACCTAGTTCCCAAAAGGCTGGGATAAAAGCTCTGCAGCAGGGTAATGGTGACACAGAATATTTGCAGGTTTTGGCTTTCACATATGGAATGCTTCCTTCTCCATATGTTTGTACAATTGGCTTCCAGCATGTGAAACATTGAAGTGTCTGAATGAAACAATAGGGTCACGTAGCTGGAAATCCAAGTACAAACAGCTCTTCTTTTTCCAGGCCAGTTTACACATATATGTGTGTGTTTTGTTTGCTTTTAAAGATCCAAGTTTATTTCCCAGGAAGTGGCCAGCAAAATTTGCATGGGATTGCCTTTCAGTTCTCTTTCTTCCTGTTTCTGGTCCTTTCAAAACAAAACAAAGCAGTTTGGGGCACCAAAGCTGCATATGGATTTCATTATTTAAATCTCCCCTGTGTATTTGGGAGGTGATATATATGAAGTTAATTTGGGAGCATTAGTTTTACAGATTCCTATGGATATACATAACTTCTTCAATGGAATTTTATACTGAACTCCACAAGTAAACTTTTACTGCAGGGCTATAGCTTTTGTTTTGTTATATATTCCATCTGGCCACCAAGCAGTAGAAAACAATCTGACCATGTTTTCTTCTCTTTGATTTGAGCTGCTTTAAACAGCTCAATTTATAGAAAATGAAAACCAGATTGATCTTCTGGAAATTGCCCCATCAGCCCTGTCAGTTCCCACCAACCCTATCGTTTACTGTTAATTTTTCTATGGTGTCTTGTGTACACTTTGTTAATGAGAACTTGCTCCAGTAGAGAATAGACCTATGTGACCTATTAAAGCCCTGAAGCAAATGGCCATGGCATCTTGAACTCTTCATTACACTGCCTTACTTTTATTTACCATGGTCCCATCATATTCATGATTATTTGCCTGAGGAGACACTCTAAATGATGCCTTTGTTTGTCTTTCTAAGGCTTTACATTTTTTGTATGTTTGAATGAGGGTATTTTCTGAAAAAGGAACCCAACAAACTAGAACATGGAGAGCAGCTTTGTATAGATGAAGGATCTTATTTGATATGGCATCTTGCATCTTTGTTGGAGAATCTCTGTTTGTCTGCTGAGTGTCCAGTCACAAGAGTTAGCTTACCCCCCATCCCCCCTGCAAGGATTAGTCTGAAAAGTTGACAAGAAAAGGCTGGGAATTCCAGCACTCCCTGGAAGTTACACCCTGTTATGTTAGATGTGGTGCGTGCTTCCTTGGCCACAAAAGCTGATGTTGTGATGAAAGGGGAAAGCCAATGTTCAGACTGCTCTCATGGGGACAGGGATCACATTTGTTGTATGAGCATAGCACAATAAATTTATGAGACACTTATGAGAGGTTTCTTCTTAAAATGGTTCTGCTTAATGGGTGTAATGGTTGTAGTCCCCAAGGGAACTCCGCCTAGTCAAGTGGGTCTTTCCAAGCACTGGATTTACATATTTAAATAGATTTTTCTAATCATTTGATAGAAAAACAATCTGCCTTTTGTCCCTTTCAGACTGAAATGAGAAGAAGGAAATTAATATTGCTATGTGGGCTAAAATAGAGGAGAGTTCAGAATAAGTAAAAGCACCTGGATGTAAATGAAAATAAAGAAAAAATGTCCTGTGCCTTGACCTAGGTCTCTTCCAGAGCATTTCTATTTCACACTCTGCCAACATTTTATCCACTTCATAAGCTTGTCTGCATCTTGACATGCAACAACTACTGAGTAATCAGTGAATGCTAGGGGTACTCCTGTGGTGATAACTTCAATCTGGGAATCTGACAGGTAGCAAATGTACCCATGAGCTGCCAAGCCCAGAGAGAAACTATTCATCATAAGCATTTCTAGCTCTAAAAATATAGATCATAGCTGTAACTTGTAAGAGATCTTGTAGGTGAATCCAACTCCATCTTAATTAGGGAAGTGAAAGGGAAGAACTAAAACTTCTGCCTATTTGTGATGTGGTGGAAAAGAACAATTCTTTTCAGTGTTCTGAGATTTCATCTCTGAGCCCTTATATAGCTGAGTTAGCAATGAGCCTCCTGCAGCCCCATCTTTGCTGAGAGGGGGACATATTCTTCCAGAGGGCTCTTAAGACCTTCTCTAACTATGGTTCTGAATTTCCCTCTGCAGGAAACAACTCTTCTGCCTGCAGAGGGAAATGAGCCAAATCAGCCAGCAAAGCCTTGCACCCAGAGCTGGGTGTTCTTCATCTTATATAGGAATCACATCAGGAACTCAAAGGGGTCTGTGGCTGCTGCAGGAAAATCTGTCCACCACTCAAAAATGCAGCGTAGGTTGGCATCTCTGGCCTAATGAGGATGAACTGGTTTTCCTTCTCACCAGAACCTCCCAAAATCAGCAGAGCATTCGGCTGCCTTTCCTCCATGTGCTCCGAAGGCGAGCACGAAATGTCAATGTGTGCTCAGGCTGCATATAGTGCTGATCATGCTATGGAAAGCTGGGCTGTTCCATGGGTGATTGTTCGGAAAACAGCCCCTGCTTCTGTCCCTGGGAACAAGCATTTTTTTGTTGTTTGGGAACAAGCATCTCTGGAGTTAAATGAGGAGGGCTGTTGTTCTCCACAGAGGCTGGAGTGCGTTGCTGTGCCTGGTGGTTGTCGGAGTGCCCGTGTTTGTTTTTTTGTGATTTTCCTTTTCCCCACCTCCTGTTCTGAGCGAGGATCAAGGAGGAGGAATGGTGACCTCATGGTGCAATTATGCAATCTGCCAGAGCCAGGTATCAAAACACTCTGCAGCTGTGGAGCTGGGACCTCGCTGTGGCTGGGGGCCCTGGCCTCCTGGCTCTAATGAGATCACTGACCTTCTCCTGCCACTTCTTCTGCAGCTGCTTTGATTCCCAGGGATTTGTTGTGGCCATGCCTGCCTAACGGTTCTGCAAGCTGCCGCAGGGAATGCTGCATCCACAGGCAGGCTCTAGGAGCTGGCCCTGGAGACCTAGAGCAGGTGTGGCCACCCTGAGCCCTGCCAGCCTCTTTCCAACCCAGCAGAGCTTATTTGCCTCCATCCAAGGACATCCAAACATTACCACCCTCCCTGATTATTCTTTTTTTCATAGGAAGTGAGGAGAAGGTTGCCTGTTCTCCAGTGAAATAAAGCAGTGCCTTCCCAGCAATCTTGTGATGCTTGAGCTGCTGCAGAGTCACATATGGGAAGAATAAGAGAGAATAGCATGTCTGCAGTCTGAGGCATATTTGGGCCTCCAAGTCCTCAAGTCTCATTCAGACTTTGAATTCTTTGCTCTAATTGCTGAATTGCGTTCCTGCTTCCCTCCCCTACTCCTCTAGCAGTATTTTTGTTTTCCTTGTCTCCTGCAATAAAAGGCTTTCACAGCCTTCTTCCTTTCCTACCTGCATATTTGTTCTCTTCAAATGTCCTGCAAATCGTTAAAAACAATTGAAAACTTGGAGATAAGTGGGAAAACAGGGCCCTGGGAAGCTGTCTGATGTGTTCCAAGAAGGAATATAAGACAAGTCAGTTTCCTGAAAATGGGATTTGCAGAGTGGAAATGTCACATCCATAATCACTTTCATGTGGTGGAACTGCTGCTGCCCACCACTAAAATAACAGAGCATCTGTTAAAAAATGTGGGTTTGGTTTTGCTTGAATCCAGCAGGTTGCACTCACTTCAAGAAGTATTAGGTCCTCGTTTAAAAACATGAGTGCAACTGCTCTGGTTCCATAAATGTCTTAAAAGCAAATGTATGCTCAGCCCAGCCTGAGTCCCACACTGAACCCTTTCCAGAGCTTGTTTGTGGATTGGCTCAGGGAGCAGGGAGATCATACGTGTGCAGAAGGTGGGTCTTGTTGGGACAGGGATATTGGGAGGGCAAGGGAGACCCCTCAGCAAGCAGGGTACTCTCATAATTGATGGGAACTCTCTTGGAGATCAAGCTGAAAAATAATTACAATTAAAGACTGAAAAAAAGGGTACAGGGAAAACTAATAACTAAGCAAAGTGTCAGCAATTTATGTTGTACTCTGTCAATCCCATGTGTGATCTGCTTCTGCTGACTCTGCTACTTTCAATCATCCAGAGACACTTGAAGAGTTGCCCTAATGTGGGATGAGGGGGTCTTCTTTTGCTGTTGCCTCATGCTTCAAACAGCAAAGGCAGTTTGGCAGAGAGGGAAGTGGCGATTCCAAGGCATTTCTAGGAATTCTTGTAGTGCCAGGTGGAAAAAAATAGGTTAGATGTGCTGCTGCTGTATCTAGTTCATGGTAATGGAAGAAAATAAAATCTTGCATGCAAAGATGAGCTGAAAATGCAAAATTAAATAGAGCACTAATTTTCCAAAGTCTCTGATTAACTTTGTCCTCTGCTTGGAAAAAGTCCTACCAGCTTTGATCTCTAGATCAGTTAGCTAGTGAAGGAAATGTGGTCACTTCTTAAACCAACAGACTGGAGTTTTCTGTCTTACTCCTGGGATAGTCTTTCCTCAGATCTTGTATTTGTCGAGCATCCAAAAAGCTCAGACTTCCCTAACTTGGAAATACTGTGAGAGGAGAACTTGGGGCTTTTGCTGGGAACCACAAGAATTGGATTTCTGGTAGCTTTGCAGTGAGTTCTAGCCATGTCAGCAAGTAAAGACTTGTCTTTATTTGGTTTTTCCTTTGTAAACTGGGATTGTGGAATGAAAACTTTCCCATTTTCCTTCTCATTTTCTTTTGAAAACCCCAAGTTTAGCATTTTCTGTCTGCTCTGGCTGAATGTTTGGGCCACTTCATATTTCATCCCAGGTGGCTGGCTCTGTTCAAATGTCCTCAGGACTCCGAGTGATCTTTAACTTGGAATGAACTTCCGATGTTTGGAGGGGAGCAGGGGGAAGTAGCTGGGATGCCCAACCTCCCCCTCTGTGTTTTAAGCAAAGATGTTGGTGTAGCCAGAGTTCTAAAGAGGTCCCTTGGGCAGAATAAATGTGAAGGGGCTGGTGAAGGAGCCTTGAAGCGTTTCCAGCTCTTTGAAAGCAACACACGTGTGTGTGCATGTGTGCTCATAAGATGCTTTTAATTTTGGAGGGGTGAGGGATCCCAAATAAAGCTTGCTGGATTTTCATCCCACTGATGCTATGTTGAGCTCAGATGGCTAAATTTAATCATCCAGGCTGAACAATCTTGCCTTCTAAGACTGCATCCATCTCTGTGCAGAAGCTCTTTGCTTAGCCCTGTGGCTTCTGTTGAATCAGCTGTAGGCTGACAAGATAAGGCTACTGTGGAATGGCCATACACTGTCCTGTTCTGGCACTAGGCAGCTGCAGTGGATTTTGATTTTTAAATTAAGCAAAAAAAAAAAAATCTACTTGTAGAGGACTTCCTTTATTTCTGCTCTTAGAAGTGTTTAAGTGGTGGGGCTATTTTACAGAAAGGGACAAAACATAAAATAGTCCTCTGATTCAAATTGTCATATCAGACTTGGGATCATAACCAAGTATTTTGACTTCAGAATGATTTTTTAAAATGGCCTAAGATCTGCATAAATAGCTTCTATCCTCACTTCTACTCATTACTCCAATTCTAGTTTTTTTTCTTGTACAGTCTTCAAGCAGAGACCAAAAAACCCTTTTACTTGGATAAGGAGTTAATACACATCTGTGCTTGAAAAGACTAGTAAATGCAGCACTTCTTAAATGTTCAGTAAGTTTGAAATATAGTGGATTATTCCTACTCTTGTTTCTAAAAAGAAGTGGAAGTGACATTTTTAAATCTGCCTGAAACTCGAAATACATGTGAGAAATGCACAGGAGTGGAGATGTGCATAAAGCATTAATGAGGGCAAAGTGGATTATGAACTTTGCACATCATTTCCTGGCAAGCCTGCAGCTGGCTGTCTCTGTTAGGTGTGTGGCTTGGCCCCTGAGGATGTCGTAGAAATTCAGTGGCTCAGCTGTGTCTCCAGTTCCCTCTGCTGAGCTTTCACTCTGACTCTGGGTACGCAGCACAAGGACTTGCTATTTCTTGGGTATTTTATAAAAGAAAATAAGCTACGTTGGACAAGTCCCAAGCCGGAGAATCTGAGATCGTGCTCACAGAGGAATATCAAGCATCAAGACAGGATGCCCTCCTTCCCCTTCTGTGAAATAAATACACTTTAAAAATAAACAGGCTTTGGGATGCAAGTGAGATGGTGTCCTCTAGGATGTTGCAAGCAGCAGCTCCTCATAACCAGCATTACATGAATGAAGAAAAAGAAGCAAAATCTAAGAACACAAATGGGCTGAGGATTTCCCTAGCCAGGGCCTTGCATCACTTTGTTTCCACTTCTCTTCAGCAGGCCTTGTGTCTTTACAAGTTGAACCACATGGCCATGTCACCTTCTCTTACCAGCTCCATGTCACAGCATCCTCCCACGTTCCCTCTGGGCTCCAGCATCACCTCAGGCCAGCAGCACTTCTCTCCTGGAGGCAGGACAGAGAAGCTCGAGAAACTGAGCCATGCCTGCTCCCCGTGGTTCAGGCAGAGCCTGGTACCTGTCACTGAAGAGGCTGTGGGCCAGCTGGAGGCTGTCACAAGTTGCCATTCATGGCTTTTTGCAAGACACCTGCAGGTTTTGAGGGTGGGTTTGCTCTGAGCTGCTCCATGAATTTGTCCTGTCCTGGCAAAATGAGGAGCTTGCTTCTGAGCATGCCTCTGGTCTAGCTCTAGCCTGGTGCCTTCTTTGGAAGTAATTGTGACTGAATTCAATTGTTATAGAATTAAATTAATCTTGTAGAGAGTGGGATTCCCTTAGGATGTGTTGATTCCCTGACAGTCTTCCTACAGGAATAATGCAAAGGCTCCAGGCCTATGTTTGTAGGTGTTGTGTGAGTGGAGAGCAGAGTTAAGGATTATATTACTCAGATGATGATAACTGCTCTTCCCAGTGCATATTCTTGGGTGGGCCTTATGGTAAAATCCCATCTGGTCAAAACAATAATTTTCTCCTTTTATATGCATGGGAATTCTGCTTTTCATCAGTCCCTCCTGCTTCTCAAGGGTTCTTTGATGTACAGAATCCAGTTTGAAGCAGCGACACACTGGCTTTGTGCTGCACCCCTGTGTAATACAGCAAGGTCTTGCTCTTTCTTTGGGAGCTGGTGCTCCTCAGGAAGCAGCTGCTGGTGTCTGTGGTGGGATTCCCGAGCAATGTCTTGCAGTCACTTCTGGCCACATCTATTCCAACCCAGCACAGCTTTATGTGTGAGAAAAGCTCTCCACAACTGCATCACACGTGGGTTTGCTGCAGATGTGCTCCTCAGGGGGCAGCAGAGCATTCTCACCACCATCAGAGCACCACTTCCAGAATCACCTTTGAAGTGCAAGGTGCTCCTTGTACTCCTTAGCCCTGTGTTTCCTGGTGCAGAGGCCTTAGAACTCCTTACACGTGTGTCTCAAATAGCTCAAAGCTGATGTCAATTTTAACTTCTCAGTCCAAACACCAGCACAGGAGGAGGTAAGTACATGACAATGGGGCATTTTTTAGTAATGGCACAAGATTTAAGCTTCTGCGTGGGCTGTGTAGTGTGAAAGGGGGGAACGCAACATCTTGGCATGTTCTGAAATAGCCAACCATTGTGTCTATGGCCAAGCAGCAGTTACTGAGATTTGAGTTCTAAACCTACTAGATGCTGTTCCCCAGTTACCCCAATACAGAAAGCAGGCAGGATTGCCTGACCTCGATGGACTGGAGATTCAGTTCAACACAACTGTTGGAAACATTTGGAACCTCTGGCCAGAGAGGAAAGTACTGAAAAGCAGACAACAGGACTGGTAATCTGTTTCTCCCTGCTCATAATTCACCTAATTGGTGTGGGCATATATCAAGTGTTGTTTTTAAAAAGACAACAACCTATAATTTGCAAAGATTAAAAATGTGCCAATTTTTTTTTGCATGCATCTGTCAAAAGCTCACGAGTCTTTAGCTTGCTGCAGAAGGGAAACATCTGTGTCTAATTGGCAAAACTCAGGGTTCATAATGGGTGATTCAAATGAACAAAACCATTTTGTCATTCATTCAGTTGGGGATTATAAACTAATCAGAAATCCTTCCCCCTCCCCTTCCCTCAGATCTGTCTTGCATTTTCTGTCCCTTGTGGGTTTTTCCCCCTGATCTCAGAGCAGGTCTTGAATCTTTTTGGTCTCACAAGCCATAATAAATGAACAGTTCCCCCACTGCCACGACCTTTCAGCCACATTTCTGGAATTCACACACTGCACTTCCCCCTCTGCCCAGGTTTGGAGGTGCAGGGCAGCTCTTGGGGTTTTTATTGTAGCCAGCTGGTGGCTCAAGAGGCACCTTGGATCTGAGACTCCTTGGGTGTGCACAGAATGTGCAAGATATTCCTCCTCAAATGATGACAGCTCGACAGCTCCGAGTGAAAGTGAAGGCAGGGAAGAAAGGGAGCTTATCCTGACAGTGGGGGCGAGGGATTTGGGGGGGATGCACTTCCCCATTCAGCTCTCTGGTGATGGATCCCACAGGACCCGCTGATCTGGTGGCTGCAGCTCTCGGGTGGTAACAAAGTCTCCTGGTAGTAGAGGAGGGGCTGTGAACGCCTCCAAGCGCCTTCTCGGTGTCTGAAAAAAGGCAACTGGATCAGTTCACATATTCCTCAAACAAAATCTCAGCCCTCAGTCACTGCTAATTTAAGGAGGCTTGAGCCAATCTGTGATCCTCCCACATCCAGGAGTGCCACCCTGCGAGAGCAGCAGCTCTGGTGCACATTCTGCCTCCAAAACTGGGCACATATTTTAGTGCAAAGGTTGGGTGGTGTTTACTGCTTCTTGCTATGCAAATATCTTGTTTAAAAGTGAGAGCTCAGAAGATTAGTGTTGAAAAAAGCCAAGACTGCATCAATATGCTGAGATGGAGGGAAGGAATACAAGAGAAGTCACAGAAAATCCCTCTATTCTTCTTCCAAGTGTAAGAGGCATTCTCTCTCTGCGGAAAGAGGAGCATTTTCACCGGAAACCAGCAAGTTTTCAGTGAAATCCAAGTGGCAACAAATGTATCAATAATTCTGAAGTGAATTCGTAAAGGGATCTAAACATTAGGATCTAAATGTAGCCTCTTAAATTGACTTTAAATCCTGCTGGAATTTGGATTCACCTGGATTTTCACAATGGATTAACTAATCCAGACTGAACCCCAAAATTTTACCTCCTAGAGAAAATATCAGTAAATTTCTATTAATATACTTTGGGATTACACATGGGGCTCCTAAGACATTAGAGAGAATAATACATATGTGGTAATGAATGTGGTTTCTTTTCCACTTGAGACTTCCAGCCGCAGTCCAGCCCAGGTGCCTTAAATGAGAAGCCTGTAGTTTATTCCACTATAATTAACATAAGCTTTGATTTAAATGACACTTTTACAAGTCAAATGCTGGATTTCAAGTTGAATACAGAACATAGTTTGCACCCACATTACTGTTTTGGTCCTTTTCTGTGGCCATCCTGCATCCACCCTGAAATCCCCCAGAATATGAGCAGCACCTGCTGGAAAACAAAGGTTGTGCCTCACAGAACAGGTCTGGCTTTTTGTTTCTGTTTAGGAGCTTTTAATATTTGGCATTGCATTTTTTTTTCTTTCCATTTCAATATGAGCCAAGGGGAGGGACCAAGAGGAAAAAAAAAATCTGGAGTATTTTGATCTTTGTGGCTTTATATGGACTTCATAAGCTTCGTTTGTTCTACTGCCAAGTTCCTTTGTGTTTAAATAGATAACAGACCAAGAGGACTAATCATTTCCAATAAAAAGCCACACCAGACCCAAAGCCTTCCCTTTCTTTTCCAATTAATGCTTGTAAACCCATGCTCCTAGACAGGGTCTGTGACCTCAGCACTTCTGATTTTTTCCCCCCTTTTCAAAAACAATTGCCCAGGGCGCAGACTGGGCTCCGTGCTCTGCAAATTTATGAAAGAATCTTGAAAAAGGGCTCTGAGAGTGGCTTTGGAAGAAGGTAATTGTAAATATGACGTGCAAAAGCAGCCTCATGCACCTTTATAAAAGCCCAGAATGGTGGTTAGTGCCACCATTTATGGACTTCCTTCCTCCTTGGAGGCTGGAGGCTATTTGTGGAGAAGGAAGAAATAGCAGATTTCACATGGAACTGTCACTGTGTTATGTAAAATGCATGTTGGTTGCTGGTTTACTGGTAAGAGCTGGTAGCTGCTGTCACTATTTTGAGAGGCTTTGTACTTGAAAAAGATACAATTTGCCCAATCAAAAGCAGCTACATTTTATTGAAGTAAATAAGGCTGAAGGTCCTTGAAACAGAAGATGAGTTGGTTGGATGAATCATGGGTGATCATCAATGCAAAGACTCTTTCTTACATGAAGATGTTTTTGTAATGAAAATAACACAGGGTTTGAGATGCTGTGACACATTTTTCCTTTAGCTTCATAAGATTTTTCTCACACAACCAACTGTTTGGGGCAACACATTTGTGTGGTCAAAAAGTTGTATGTTTGCCAATAGCACAAATTATCAGTAGTAGGAAGTGAGAATTATGTGAATTACTTGTGTGGGTTATATTTCTCTTGGAGGTTGACCGTCCAATATATACTTCCATAGTCGCTGAGAGTGGCTTCCCATATCAGATTGATGCTCCACAAAAGCAGGAGCTGAGACTGGCACACACTTAATGAATTTCTCTGTCTTGAGGGTATCTTAAACCAGCCTCTGAAGGGAAAGAAAAGAGCAGGCACTTCCACTGGTCTGGCAGACTGCATCCTGTATATAATCTATGGCAAGATGTAAGATTCTTTGTTTTATTTCCCAGGTGTATTACTCCTGTGGTGCAGTGGTGGAATCAATGGAAAGAGGCCTGATTTTGTCACCAGGTTTTCCAAACAACTACTACCCAGGGACACACTGCGTCTGGCAGTTCTTCATCCCCATGAGAACCCATCTCATCTTGGAAATATTTGACTTTGACATTTTTGAAAGCCCTAGTGAAACTCCAACCCCCTGGGATGGCTTTCCAGCCCCTGCTACAACAGAAAATGAGGACATGCCTTCTCTTGAGGAAAACCTGGACTCTGCTGTCCACACCACAAAACCCTCTCTCCGGACCTCAGTATCAAAGGTGGCTCAGAATCTGAGCAGTACTGGAGACCAGTCAAAGGACCTTGCTGGTCACCTGGATGAATTTCCAGGAACCATCTCAAAAAAAGATGAAGCCAGACATGCATCTGAAGAGAACCAGTGGAAACAGATGAAGGAACCCAAAGCGATTACCAAGGCTCAGCCAGAGGAGCTGCCATTCCCTGTGGCTGGTAGTGCCTCAATGCAGAGGCAAAATACCAGTGGCCTGCAAAAAGGAGAAGATTTGGAGGGGAAGATCTTGCTTGCCCACCTAGCTGCTAGTGAGAGAGATGAAGTCACAGCAGAGAGCTGGACTCTTCCCTCAACAGCATTGCCCTTGGAAATCTCCTCCAGCCCTCAGTCAGCAGTGGACATCTGTCCCCATGATGTGTTATATGTTTCTGATCTCATCACATTTTCCTCTCGCTTCTGTGGCCCAAACTCCCCTGTAAACAAGACCATGGTGTTTGGTTCATCTCTGGAAATGGTTGAGGTTATCATGGAGCTGATCACCACCACGGACCGGGGCCGAGGCTTCGCGATGCTCTTCGAGTACAGGAACATCAGTGACCCCAGCACTGTGGATGCTGTGAGGCAGGAGAGGAAGGAAAACATGATGATGCTGGCAATTGTAACAGGGATCGTTTTCTTTGCTCTCGCTTTGCTCTCTGCCCTCTGCGTAGCCTGCAGGTAAGGTGATGCACACCAGAGCCTTGGCAGCATGTGGTATTATCTAGACGGAAAAGACCAGGAAAGAGTTACATTTCCAGGAAAGAGTTACATTTCCTTTGCTCTGCTAACTCCTGCTGTCCTCCAAATGTGGTAAAGTGGGGACAGAGGAAGTCAATGCCACTCACTGCTCCTGCCCTAGGCTCCTCAGTTTTCTTTACTACTTCTACAGCTCCTGTACCTCACAATTATTTTCTTTTTCCTGCAGAAATACCCGAAGGGTCAGGACTTTTCTGGGCAATTTTTTATTTCAATGGCAGTGGTGCCTTTGAACCTCAGCTTTTGGCTGGTGGACAAAATCAGCACAGAAAGATCATCCTTCCCTGAGCCTCCTGAGCAGGCTGAGCTGAAAGTCACTGCATTTTTTCACAGAGATCCTGCAGTTTGACTCTAACTAACCATCACTAGCACTCTGCAGACAAATAAATAATAACCAAAGTATTACTATTTAGAATTAAGATTTAAAAATATTTTCCCATCTGTAGCATATTTTATCCAAGAGACTGTGCAGATATTTTAAATCCAATGCATTCAGTGTGCTAAGAAGTCATCTGCACATCCCTTTGATGCTGGGGAAGAGCCCAGAGCAATGCTGCAGTACCTCCCATTGTTCCCAAATGCAATCCAAAATGATCCAGACAAGTGAGCTGATGGCCAGGCTGGGTTGTGGATTTCCAGGTCCTGATGCTAACTAGTTAAATGGCTAAAACCAGACAGTTACACAAGCATGCCTCTCTGGTCAATTGCTTTTCTTTTATATATTTCTTTTCTCTATATCTATCCAAGGAACACTTCTCCGCCCCCCAGCATATGTTTGCATTTTTCTAACTCCCTAGTGAAAACATTTTTGTAGAAACAGTGATTTATTTCTCTCCCTTCCAACAAATTCAAAACAGAGCCCATGCTCTCCAGGTTTTTGTCAAAATAAACTGTTTTTCAAATGTTTTGACTTCAATGAAAACATCAGGTAAAGTGGAGCAAACGCTGTCCCTTGCAGGGCTCCACTCTGGTGGCTGGGTGTTGGCAGGAGCCTTCATTTCCCAGAGCTGCTTTGGTTTCTCCCTTCCTGCATCCCCTGCCTCATCCAGTGTGCATCCTCCAACCCCAAAGGTCTCAGCATTGCCCAGACACCCCTAGACATTGGGGCTGGTTTGATGGAGGAACTTGGTTTTTCTTGTCCTTCTGGAAGCTGCATTTTAGCTCTGGCTGAATAAACATGAAATGCAGGGCATCACACTGGGCACCAGAGAACATGGGCACAGTGGTGAAGCTTAAATATCATCTCTCTTGCTGTATATACAGAAATTCCTGCTTTCAGGGTCTGAGCTGTAGCTGTAAGAGTTAAACTTGCATGTGCTACATCTAACTAACCTTTTTGTTTTTAAAGAGCTTGCAGAACACTCATTTAGACCACAATTTTTTGCTAGCTCTAAAGGAAAACGTCTGGTGGAAAATGTCTTCCAGATACCAAATACTTTATTTTTATACCCTTGCCAATCTTCAAAAGAGACAGAAAAAGGCTCCCTTTGCTATGGCAGCAGTCTGGGCTGATACACATGTTGAGTAGGCTGTTCTTGCTCCAATACCCCTATTTAATTTCACTGTAACGATCCATGAAGCAGAGTATTATTCAACCCAAAAAGTACACCGGCAATCTGAGGCTCCACTGGCTGAGGTTTCCTCTGCAAAGCCTGTTTAGAAAGTCAGGCCATGCTGCTCACATTCACGGTTTGGCTTTTTGCTTGTCAGATGTTTACAAAATACTGTTTTGCTCCTGCTGACCAACAGAAAAAAATAGTCCACAGGATTTCAGCCCCACACACCAATGTTTGCATGTTCTGGTCACTGGGAATACATCCTTCCAGGAATCCCATGGCACAGGATTAGGCTTGCTTCTTTTAACACTGGCATTTATGCCTCTTCATTGCTCTACAACTCTTCTTTATTTTTTTTTTAAAGAAGATATCTATACCTCAGCCAGCTATTGACTGAATGTATATAGAGACTACCCCTACTCCTTTAGCCTCTTGAAAGGGTGTTTACTATCCCAGCCTCCTGTATTCCCTGCATGCTGTTCCTTGATTACACCACTTTATTTCTTGTCAGGCTTAAAGCATTTAAGTGAGACCAGGTGGAAATGGTGCCATGACCTGTGCTGAGTTACCTCGCCTGTGTTGCACTGGAAAAGTCTTTTCTCCCTCTTTACTGTGGTAACTGCTTCGAGGGTGTTGGTCTCTGGCCCCAGAACCACTGGCAATGGTTGGAGCTTCCCTACACCTCCCAGCTGTGGGGTTTTAGTGCAGCTTAGAATCAGACTGCTGAGCACTAAGCATTAAACTTCTTTCAGACTGAGCCCATCAAGCTCTATTTTACGCTTCTTGTCCTAAATAGGGGCTTGAAATCAAGTGTCAAATGTGTATTAGCCACAGTCTGTCCTCACTGCAGAAATGTCAAGGTGGCACGGGGTGGGCTGAGGGGGGAGATGATGGTGCTTCACCAGTGCAGAACTCTGAACTGGGACCAGCCCCTGAGGCACAGGGACACTGTCCTGGCTGCACTGGGCACTGCAGAGGATGCCAAGAGGGACCTGGAAGCTCTTGGCCTCGTAAACTTGCCTTCCACTTTCTTTTCTCTTCATACTTTATTTATTCCTCTGGTACCAGGTTTAGTTGTTGATTTTTTTTCCCGTTTCTATCCGCTGCTCTTGCTCAGCTAAAAGTAGCAGGCTCTGCCTTGCCAGGAGTAGAAATGGCCTGGGATGGGCTTGGCACCCACTGCCACTCCAATGCACCAAGTCATCAGCAGTATCTGCTCAGGCTCATTGCATTGAGCAGGGCAAAGCTCTCTGGGGAAACTCCAAGTCTCTGCCACACTGCAGCTTTTGTTTGCTACTTGGGGAGGGAATGAAAGCTTCAGTTGTTAGTTGGCCAATAATTCTAATTACTTTTGGCCATGAAGCCTGGATCGAGTAATGGGGGATTTTTAATTTTCTTTCCCAAGCCCCAAGAACAACAGATACGTCCACCTTATTTAATTTTAATCCTGTCCCGTGCAGTCAAACTTTTGCTGTAGGGTTGCAACCCATGAATTGCAACTGCACCTCACGTCTGCATAGCCTCCCAACCCTTGAGTGTACAGTGACTCCATCAAACCTTCAGTGCTGTCATCTGTCCCCACCCAAGCTGCCCTGCCAGTCTCTGCCTGCTGCCCATCCATCACCTGGGGGTGAGAATTTGCCTTTGCCATTACCTGGGTTGCATCCCATCAGTGCCTAATGCTCCCCCGTGTCTGCACTGTCCCCTGGAGAACCATTGAGCACAAACTACACTTGTTTCAGTCATTATCACATCCATCAGTGCCAGCCTTTCTTTGTGATATCTTTAAGTCTTATTCATCCCAAAATTTACAACACTAGTTGTTTCACAATCTCAGTTTTAATTAAAATGTGCAAAAATGGCTAAGAACATGCGTGTGTCTCCCTTCAGCCAAGGGGCACGTTCATCCCATAATCATCTGCCACAGCATTGCCTTTGAGTGAAACACTCATACAAATGAACAGCATCTGATGCTCTCTGCTTGCTAAATATAACCCAGCATGCAGAATTAGCTATGCAGATGAAATATTCTGTCTAGCAGGATAAGAACGATGTCACTGCCCAGACTGAGGGATCTCAGTCCTGCTATTCAGTTACTGATGTGAAAGAGCAGCTGTCAGGGGGGAGCCTGGTGGGACTTGGCAGAGCTCTGAGCTCTGTTCCTGCTTTTGCAGTGAGCATGGGAAGAAGATGACAGGTTCTTCTCTTCTTCAGCCGACTTTCCACCACGTGAGCATATAATTTTCTCCCCTTGTTTACAGACCTTGCTGCCTTGAGTCTTGGCAAGTATTTTGGATGCTCATAACCTGCTGGGATCCCCCCGCAGGATGAGCAGAGCCGAGAACTTTCCTGCTGAGGATCTTTAACTCACTCGAGGGCTTGTTGTTGTTGTTGCTGTCTCTCCTTTTCAGGCAGAGAACGTGCCCCAAAAGGAGCTCATCCAACGCATGCAGTGACCAGGAGGTTAGTGCTGATGGCTTCAGCAATTTCTGTTTCTCTCTTTCATATTGGCTGTTGCACTGTTTATCTGACGATGTTTACTGGGGCATGTTCTGAGTTGTAGAACAGGATCCAGAACTCCACTGTCGATATCAATGAGCTCCAGCTGGTGGTGCCAAGCCGGGAGAATGAAAACAACAACCACTCTGTGAGCAGGGAGCAGGCGGGTAAGTGCGGGGCAGCGGCCGGAGCGGGTCAGGGCACCCCGGAGCCCTGGGCCAGTTCAGCAGATCCTTTCTTCCCCACACTCCTCGTCACTGTCTCGCCCATGCACAGCTGGAGAGCTACTCCACAGCAGAAAGGCTTTGTTGTGGGGACTGTCCCTTGCTGCTCCCCCCTCCCTGGTACGGTAATTCCCCTGGCAAGGAGCTCACACAAGCACAGCTCCAGCACGCTGCCAACACAAGCTGTCACGGCACATGGCATCGCAGAGACACTGGGTTAGCAGAGCAAATGTGTTGGGTTCAGGCTGCTACAAACAACTCACACAGATCCATAAACTGGGGAAGAGTTTCACCTGCCCTGGGCCCAGCTTTGTTCAGAAAGGATGGGTTTTACAATGCTCAAATTGTGTTCAGCCAACTCCAACTCCCAGAGCTCACTGCCTCTGTGGGTCTGTATGGACAGAGGTGCTTTGGGTGACATTCACCTCACAGTGGGCTTCCAGGAAAAAGCATCCCAGCCAAGCTGCAGAGAATGTCACTTGCTGCAGTTCTGAGTCACAACACATGAACTGTCCCAGTGCCCCTTTGGGTTAGTGAAGGCCAACAGGGAATGGCTTTATGTTGTACTGTGACACACCATCAGTTTCCCACTGAACCATCAGCCACTACACACTCAGCTCTCACAAGGGTATCTCCATAAAAAGCTAATTCTGTGCTGCCAGCCACAACAGTTTCCCATCTCCTTCTTGAGGAGGTTGTGGCCAGAGTTAATCTTGCCTGGACCAGATGACAGACCTTGGGGACACATGCAGACACAGACCCCTCCATGGCAGTCCCTGGAGCACCAGGCTGCCTGTAGGAGCAGCTTCACAGGGGTTTAACCAAAAAGCACTGCTCCCAATATTAGGAGACATGAGTAAATAAAAATAAATAATGAGTTGAGCAAGTCTGCAAATTTCTGATCTGCAGCACAACCTCGTGTGTTTAACACAAGGGGTTTCAGTTCATGTCTGTTTTTATTAGAAAGCAGACCCAAGGGTGTTTCTCCTCTTTTGTTTTGTTTTTTAAAGCTTGCAGTTTCAGGAGAGCAAACTGTTGACTTGAATTTTGTTCTGGTTGATGCAACAGCCAGCCAAAGCCTGTTCTAGATTGTCTAGGGAGGGAGGGAGGAGGGTTTGCCATGGAGGAGTTGGAAACAGATGTTTTGGACTCTTGCAAGCAGTCTTTACTGATTTTCTTCCTTTCCCAGTCACTTCCTGCAGAGGCAGCACTGAACGGTCTCCTCAGGACACTGACCCAGATGTGCCCTCCTCCATCTCTGCAGTGACCACTGAGACTGGGAGTGATGAAGTGTTTATCATTTCTGCTGGACCTGGGACCAGTGGGCTGAGCTTTACCACCTACAGGATACAGGTAGGAACATTCCCCAGCATCTCTAGCAGGCCACAGACTGTCCCTCTTGGACAGCACTTGTCATACCTGTCCATTTATGCCTAATGCCCACTTTCTAGAAAGGCAGGGACTGAACCAGGCAGTTCTCCTAACCCTCAAGCTGAGCTGCCATCAAATGATGTGGACTGTGATCCCCTGAGCTGGTGTCTTCCCAGCTTTGGGAAGAGCAAATGCAGAACCTTACCTCACCTCTGCTAGCAAATAATGCAGATGTTTGCCAGCAGGCAGTAGGACCAACCTGCAGAAGTGTTAATTGGCAAAGCTGGTGTTCCATTAAAATCACCTGTAGCAACCGAAAGACCTGGGAGTCAGATCTGCTCCTTCCCACCACTCCAAGTGATCAGGGAAGTTACTCAGCTCCTCAGCTTGGTAGACAGTGTCTCACCAAGCTGATGTGAATATATTAACAGTGTATGCTCCAAAAAAATCAAGTGCTTCAACTGAAAGCACTGGGGCCCTTCCAAATTCACAGACAGAAACCTGAATTGATTCAGCAGGTTCTCTCTTATTTTAGCTCTTTCCCCCAAACTCCTGGTCCTTTATTTGTTTAGGAACAGATGATGGCTCAGAAGCCTCAGGTCTGGCTGTCACCTCTTCAACCTCGAGTGAGTGCAGACAGAGCACATTCATTACAAGCGTCTGCTAAAGCCTTTCCCAGGTCAATACTCTCTTCTCCAGTGCCCTCTCTCTTTTTCCCACAAGAGGATAAACAACCAGCACAAGGAACTCACATGCCCAGGACAGGCTGTGTAATACTTCTGTCACAGTTTACAAAACAAAAGCATTCTGTATCCCTGCACTTGATTAGGAAATTAGCTGGGAGGCCAGGCTGGTCAGGATTTTCCTACGCTGGTGTAAGACACGTGCTGAGCTTTTCCTCCAGCTGGCCACCCTGATGAACAGAAAGAGGGAAAGAAGGGGAAACAGCTCTGGAGCTTTCCCTTGCCTGAACATTGCCTTCTGTGAGCAGGGCACTGGGAGTTGTACTCAGACTGGGCAGCCTTGAGCAAACACCTGCACTCCCCAGTCCTTTCCAGTGCAGAGAGCTTCACCTGGTGGCAGTCCCACACACATCCAGCTTCTAGGCAGGAGGGAAAAACATTTTCCTGCTCCTTTTCCCCACTTCAGTCAGAAAGAACAAATATACATAAACCCCTCGTTTCTATTCTCACATTGCTTCTGCAAGCAATCTTCAGAGGGCATTTATTTAAAAAAATTTTAAAAGAGTGTTGAAACAGTGAAAGTAACTCAAAGAATTGAACACATTATTAACTCAGGAAGCATCTCCTCATTGACATCCATGCAGCTCACCAGTGAGGCCATACTTCCAGCCAGTTCCTCAGGGAACAGAAAACCAAGCCTGGAAGCATGGCAGGGCCTTTTTAAAATCCCTGGGCCATTCCCCACAGCTGAAGACCACCCTCTCCAGGGGTGTGGGAATTGAGTGTAGCAGACTAATTACAAACCTGCACTCAAACAGGATCTCATCAGGCCACTCGATACTCAGGGTTCCTGCATGTCAGACCTGTTTACAGCTGAGTTTTTAGCTGTGTATTTTTAGGGTGTGAAATGCTGCTGGCCAGCCAGGCTCCAGGCCTCACAGAGGATGTGGTGCATGGCTTTGTGGCCCAGCAGCAGGCAGTGGGATGAGATTTGTGCTGGAGCAGAGCCCATTCCTTGGCAGGAGCTGAGCAGTTATCCCCATGTGAAAACATGTGTGAAATCCTGAGCCTCCACAGCTCAGTAAATAATGCCAGCACACTCACCTCACCCAAAATGCTTGACTAGACAAAGCAAGTTATAAGGAGCTTTCATTTAAAAAATTATCCTGATCTTTTCCCTGAGAAGTTGTGTCTGGCTGCTTGGTCCTGTGCTGCCCACCAAGTGTGAGCCTCAGCTCTGCTGGGCCTGAGCCAGTGATTAACTGGATTTTGCTCTGCAGCTTTTAAAACCTGTTTGAAGACACCCATCCTGTGTAATGAGGGAAGAGCTGGGAGAGAAAAAAAACCCCTCTGTTCATGACTGGCCTGAGGAAACAGAGGGTGTGATGGCTTTTGGGGAGATTCCAGGTGTCCTCCTGGAGAGTCATGGCGTTCTATATCCCCTTTGGTTTAAGGCATCATTCACTCTTTGGCTAATTTATGACTGTGATCTCTGACTTCTGATCAGACAAAGCAAGTTTCAAATGCAGAGGTTTGACTAAAGAGTATGATCATGGAAGTTTAACAAACATTTCTTGCCAAAACATTTTCAAAAGTCTAGAAAATACATTTTTCATCTTCCCAGTTACTTCCAGTATATCCATCTCAAAACCAGTGGCTAATTTTTACATCAGTTTGGAGGTATTTATAATAATATTAGAATAATAAACCCTAAGACAACCTGAAGGGGCCTCTGAGGAGAAGACAGCCGGCTTAAAAATTTATAAATAAAGATTGTCCCTTTAATAAAATCTTAGACTAGGAGCTTAATATTGAAACAAACTTATCCAGAGCCTGATGCCTCCCCTGGCTTCCTACTGATTTTCTTTCTCTGATCTAGTGCTAATTTCTTGCCTCTCTGCCCATCCATTTCCAATATGACACATCCACTAAATAGTTTCTCTGATTTGCAGAAACTTGGGAGATTCAGTTTCTCAGAAATAACAAATTACATGTTTCTGGCTTCTCAGGATTTTTAAATCCAGGACACTGTGGGATTTATTTTAGACACTCTTTAAGGACTGTGTAAACTTTGGGAATGTGGATTTTGCATTCTTCTCATGACAGCCATATTCGCACAGCTGAAAATTAAAAATATGTATAGAGTTGTGTAACGGGAGGCTTAAATAAGTAACAGGTGAAGTATTAGTAAGAATGAAAGGAGATTCATAGGAATGTCAACTTTTCTGGCTCTAAGCTCTTATCAATATTAAGGAAAAAAATTGTGATTGCAAATGCAACATCAGAACTTATGAAGTAAAGAAGAGATCTTTGTCTGTAGTTCATTTCCAGGTCTGATCAACTCTGCTCATACACAGGGCTGGTGACAGCAGTTTAATGTGGTCTCACCTTCTGATGATGCCAGTTTTACACCTGTCTGGGTGTCTTGTTCTACTCCTAAAGCATGTTTTCCACCTGAAGAGCATTTTTTATGTGAAATGCAAATCTTGGCTCAAATCCACTTCTTATGCTTCTTGTTCTATTCACCACAGACACTGAGAACAGACTATTTCCTTTCTCCTTATTTTTCATTCTTTTTATTTTTTTAATTCTTCCCTTACATAGGATAAAGAGACTTACTTCAGTCTTTTCTTCCAAACTGTGCATTTTTGAGACTTCTGATTCTCTTCTTCTGGATTTCTTTCAGCAGGCTCCATCCCCCTGAAATTTTATTTCCCCAGACAGACACACCTGGAACCTTCCAAGAGCCAAGCAGAGCGGAAGAATTCTGTTTTACCCAGTGAAGTTTACCACCTTGATCCGTCAAATATTTCCAGTAAAATTAAGCTGTAGATATTCCATATATTTAGTGAGGGTTATAGGACTATTTGTTATGTAACTGAAATTTCCCACTTCTGCATTAAACCCAAACCGTAGAAGTGAGGTAAAACTTCCCTCCAGGGAAGCAAATGAGCTTCAGGCAGCACATTGGAAAAACAACGAGGAGAAGCTGCACTCCTGTGTCCTCTGAGAATCAATCCATCTCTTGCACTAACAGCCTCTTTTCAAAGTGCTTTAAAAATGCATGGAAGGTGCCTGTAAATGATCTTCATTTACTCTTTTCAGGACAAAAACCTAAAAAGAAGCGTGACAAGCCCGGCCTCTGTGTCTGACTGGCTGAGCTCCCACCCCACGGCTGCGGGGGCAGATGCTGCTGAGAAGGGGAACGTGCAGCTGGAGAATTCCTGTCCCAGGCAGCGCACCTGGAGCGCCCGCACCTTCCACGACTTCCTGGCTCCAATCCCACAGCTACAGAAAAAATGGTGCAGCTGGAGCACCAACAGCCCCTTCACAAAGCTGGTTGACAGCAGTGTGAGTCTTGCAGGGAGGGCAGGATGTGGTGGTCGGGGTCTCAGCTCCAGCACTCCCCACTGTTCACTGATGGCACACGTTTTCCCCTGGGTCAGTGCCTCATCTCTCTGTCCTGCAGTGCAAACACATCTCAGTCCATCGTCCTTGGTGTATGGGAAACCCTCTGGCCTAATTATATTGTAATTTAGCCAGGCTTTCCTGAAATGTTAAGCAGCTGTTTTTCCAGCAGTTAGCACCTGGTTAAGAAATTATCCCCAGTCCAGAAGAACATTACAAAATGCCTTCTGACAAGATTATCCCATTGAGTGTTCTGACATGTGCTTTTTTCCCTCCTGGTTATGCCTTGAATTTATTATAATTGATGTATTATTATTGCACTGCAAGGAATCTGTAGGTGTGGCAGGGATATCTGGGTCTCACTGACTGTAGCCATCAAACCAACAGCTTGTTACAAAGCTAATAGAGGATGTTTTTTCCTTTTTAAGGTAATAATATAGGTTTTTGCTAAAGAATGCATCTTACCTCTAACATAACCAAGAATTTTAACTTTTAGTTCTCTTGGGATCAAAGTTTCTCAAGAGAGCTGCTTTTCATGGCACTTCTGCTAATTTTGTACTATTTTGGGCAGGGTTTTTCTACAACTGCAAGATCCCAAGGTGTGCCAACCAGAAAGGTAATCTCAGCCACTGAGATAGAGGGAGCATCAGAGACTGTTTACTCTGATTCATCTGCCAGTAATGCCTCATACCCCCTCACTCTGTCTGCACAGAGGCAGCGGAAGCTAACCTCCTGCAATTTGAAGAAATCCAGATTTGGGAACCCTTATTTTGGATTTTTAGCCAGTTCCCCTGACAGCAAACACATGAGGTCCTTGGATCCCTCAAGACATCTTGGGGCAGCATCTCCAGTTAAAAGCCAAAGCCCCAAAAATCTTCTAGAGAGCTCCAACCCACTGAAAATGAACTTGGTCAACGGTTCAAAAACAAAGGAGCTTATGGTGGAAACAGACAAAAACAAACCAGTTTTTGTTATTTCTGAAGAAGGGGATGATCAGCAGCCTCTGGTCCTGGCAGAACACCTTAATCAATGTGGAGATCACCTGTCAGAGCAAAATGCTGTGTATGCTCCGGCCATGCCAGAGAAGCAGCCGGTGGTTCTGACTGTGGAGGGGAACAGCTCTGCCACCTTCACATCGAGTCTTCCCCTTTGGGCAAAATCCCCCACTCCATACAAAGGTCATGGAAAGGCCCCCAGCTCCTCCAGGGACCAGCAGAGCTCAGCAGGTGGAGATGCCAACACTACTGAGACCTCACAGAACTGCAACACCCCCGCTGCTCCTGCACTGTGCCAAGCTTCAGTCCAGTGATGTCCTTGGAAAGATTGAAACATCAGTTCCCAAACCCAGAGGGAGCAGGGACAGGAAGCAAGCAGTTGAGTGTGGCAGTCACATGTGACAGCTTTGTAGAGAGCAGTCTTTGCTTCCTACACGTTGGGACTGAGATTACGAGGATACAAACCACAGCACAGCACAAATGCCATCTCCCCTTATGCTCATTAACCTCATCTCTCTTCTCCTGCATGAGGTTTGGATGTAGTTTGTACCAGAAAGCATCCTCTGAAAAGGTACTTCAGACTGCAGAAACCCTTTTCTGGGATAGGAATGAAAGTAACCTGGGGCAGTCACACCGTGGTTTCTATCTGAAATGTAAATCAGTCCCCTGTCCCTGTGGGATCACTTGATTCTGCTGGGAGCTCTGAATTAACTTCTGTTTATAGCTCTGCCTGTACAATCCAAGCCTTGCCAAGCCAAGGGTAAGAATTCAATCATGCATGTTTGCATACAGTTTTGTAAACTTCATTTTAAGTATTTCATAACTTCTGCAGTCTAGCACAAAGCTTACCAAGCATTAGCAACTCTAATATTAAAGACCAAGATTATCTCATCTCCTAACTCTTTAGAAAAGTGTACAGACAAGCTGAGCAACCCAATACCAGATGCTTGTTCTATTAAAGTCTGATGTAGCTTTATCTTTGCTAGGTCTACATAGGCTTAGAACACCTCAGTCCACTCCATTAAGTGACTCCTCATGGCAACAGGAGCATGTGTACAAAAACACTGAAATACTAGAAATAGTCTTCAGCATCCAACACTTGGATATTTGCAGCTGCTCTGATCCTATATCCACCAGCTATTTATTGCTGGTAACGCACATTGACTAGAGAACTATTCCCCTTCCTTTAGCAGGCAAGACTTGAAAGACAGAATTAATGTGGGGCAAACTTTGAGTGCTCACTTTCTTTAGAAATGAACCCTACACGGCTGTGCCTCCCTGAGTACAAATCCAGGGCATTCAATGGAACACTGAACCAAAGGGAAGCCTGCTAGTCCTATTGCCTTTAATAACCCCATCAGTATTTTAATTGCCTCCTGGTGATATTTTCCCATCTTTGCAAGACACTCCTGCATGTTTGTCCCACAATTTAGAATTGTTTTTCTTTCTTAAATGAAAAAAAATTCCCTCTGAAGCTGCATTTTGCAGCTGACACAGCACATTGTTTTAAAGCAATAGTATGGCATAAAGCAGGTGTCAGAAAGCAATCTGCACAAGTCTTCCCCTGTATTAGCTGCAGTGTGCATCCATTTATCTTAATCCTTCTCTGTGAAGGCATTTAAGACTGATTCCTGAAATATTTAACTGAATTATTTATGATTTCACCTGCCATTACAGCTTCCATTTGCCACCTATTAATGTCTGAGATATGCAACACAAGACTATAGGTTTTGCCTTATATTTTTTCTGTGTGTTTACATGTCTACCTAGACATAGAAGCCTTGCAGCTGGTAGCAGTGGAAGCAAAAACACATTTGCCCTTTAGCAGTTGACTCAAACATGAACAGCAAACAAGTCTCTGCATTTATTATTTCCAGACTGTGTTGAGTAGTTTTGAAGTACCAAAGTCTGGCTCCATGTTGGTTGGTTCTTTTATGATGGGTATTTTTTTGTTGTTGTTGTTGTTGTTTTAAATTAATGCTACTTGATTCAAAAGGAAGAGTTAATATATTTATGAAAGTATTTAGAAGTCTTCAGTACTCTAACAACTTCCACTGCATTAAATTCATATACATCCTAATTGAATGTTCTGTTACTTATTAATTTCTAAAGGTTGAAGTACTAAAATCTACTTTTGAAAAGTACTGGTATTCAATCATTGACAATAGTTAACATTTGAAGGGCTGGGAAAAGTGGCTTTTTCAATAAAAGCATGTTTAAATACTCATTTCTACCGTGTAACAACACTTATTTTGTTTTGCTGAAAGCGTGACTTGTATGGGCAGTGCCTGAGAGCACCAGGGCAGCATGCACCGAGTAGTGGCAGAAGGGCAGAGAAACAAACACTCCTTTTTAGATCCTTCCCAATTTCTCCGGGACCGAAGATGAGGTGGTTGTTTACACCGACCTCCTCCACTACCTGTTGTGCAACCAAAGAACAGACTTTGCTAACCAGGTTTGTCCAACTGCTGCCAGAGGAGCTTTCTGTGGGAGTTTGTTTCCTTTCAGATTCTCCTGCCTGAACACTCTTCCATCCCTGCCTGCTGCAGCAGCACGTGGCCAGTTATTCACAGGAGTGCACCAGGCACCCTGTATAGCATGGACTGTATACATACATATATATATATATATTTATATATACACACACACACATATATGTGGTGAGAGAGGCCCTGCTCCTGATGGACATGCAACACTGAACAACGCTTGCTCATTCTCAGAACAGAGGTGGCTGATTTAGCAACTGTTTAAAGGTGATGCCTTCTGCCACTAGATGTTGAAGCCCAACACCTGCAGGTACTGCCCCAGGGGAGACTTCAATTCCTGACCTGCCTTTTGAAGATTTTTGTTTGATTACGGTTTTTAAATTTTTTTTTTCTTTAGGCAGTTCACTAAAATTAACTGCTAACAAGGTATTTGTGTTTTATTTTGTACCTTCAAAGAATATATATTTTCTTCCTCTTACACCTAGAGCAACTGTTTTGAAGTTCTCATATTTTCTTTTTTTTTTTTTCCCCAGGAACACAAACATCTTCTACCCAAACTCTTAAAAAAAAGTCATAGTGCAGAGTTTAAAAATTCTGAAAGCCCTGGGTGGAATAAAGCACTTTAATACTTTCAGCTGTAAATATTGACTAGGATTAGTTTTTAAATAGTATTACTTATGGCATTTATTTTGTTCCTAACAGCTATTATTACTTTGGAGAGCTGTGCTGCCACTTTTAATGACAGAAAACCTCATCCCTCATGCACGGGCTTGGATTCGGTTTTACCTTTGTGCAGTGCAGGGTTTGCTGTGTGATTCTGTGTTCTGTAACCAAGCAGCAAATGGGATAAGCACTCCAAACACTCACTGAAGAGGGGGAAAAATCATTCCAATCACAATTGCATGGGGGAAAATGTCAAAAAACCATTATGGAGCTAGCAAAGAGAAGTATTCTTTTCAGCAAAACTGAGTAATAGTCACTTTTAAAAAAAACCTATTTATTCTGGAATATACTAGTCAGACCCTCTAGCCAATGTGTTAGGTAGACTAAATAGGACAAAAATATGTGGGCATTCCCTATTTTTTCACTGTACAAACAGAGCTTCAAAATAAAAGCCTGAAGCAATACAAGCTGACAAGAATCTGGTGTGCTGAGGTTCTTACTGTCAGGCACTTAAACTGGCTGGGAATGGAGGCTCAAAGGGAAAACAACAGATTTAACATCAAGGTAATGCATCCTAACTTGGAAGATTCAGAATAGCATTTATCAAGAAAAATCCTCTTATAACTTAGCAGCAAAACATGAACTGAGGTCTCCTTTCAGAACTCTAACTTATTTTTACAAGCAATTGGTTACAAAGCTTTCTACTCAAAATTGTTTGTTGGGCTTTTTCCCCTCAGGAGGGTGGCACATGAGCCCTAACACATTTGACTCAAGCAGTCCAGTCAGTAGATTTTATTCTAAATAATTAAAAGATTAATTTGGATTGCAAGGAAAAAAAAAGGTAAGTCCTAAGCCAACACTTACCTAATGAAAGCAAGTGAAACTCAGCAGCACCGAAAAGAATACCCAACAGAGACTAAATACAGCTTCAACATATATTCATGGTCTGTCTAGAAATGTCTTTGATGTTAAACCTCATATGGCACACTTAGCATTTTTTATAATTCATTTCCTATGGAAACTAATGAGCTTAAGGGTGAAATTACCTCATTGAAAGTCAAAATGGAAGTGTGAAGAAAAGAAGGATGACCTGGAAAGCAGATTTAGAAGCAATCTTTGCATATTAAGCATTGCTGTGGGAAATAGTATAATTAGTTTTCTTCAGAACTTATTCCTTGGAATTGTGTAAGTGGTATTTCAGCTCCCAAACATCATGCAGAAAGAATGTTAGATAAAATAGGTGGAAAAAATGCAAAATCCTCATATGTTCTTCTTAAAATCAAGATGTTATTTTCCTAACTTTCAGTCACTGTTGACTTATTTTTAAGAGGGCAGACCAGAAAAAATAAGGCCCCTTTCCAGCAGACTTCTAAGGGGCATAAGAAACCAGATTTTCAGAGCATAATTTGGAATAAGCATTCACTTCCCAAATTCCTAACTCCTTTTACTTGAATCAACTTATTTCCCTAAGCTCTTGCTGCAGGCTAAGCCATCTGCCCTACACAGTTCTGCTGAAGACCAGTAATTGATACCAAATGGATGTATTTTGTTTGCTAAATGAAAGAGCTAATGATTAACCCTGGAGTGTCAAATACCAGGTTTTTCCTGTTAAATACAATGAAAACAGTATCAGAGTTTAAGCAGAAGTTATCTTGTAGAGTTCAAGTACCTGAGCCACTCCGAGGGCTCTGGGACTGGTTGAGATGAGCCTGTTGCCAGCTGGCCCAGCTGCCAGTGGCCATACATTTGTTCCCTCCCAGTCACACCAACATCTTTCTTTATTCTTTATGGAGAAAGTGCTTGGAAGAGCTTTGGCTGGGCCAGACCTGATCTCTCAATAGTGCATAAATCCCAAATCAGCAGCTTCCTCCAACTAAATTAGTTTCAAGTCATTTGTTGACATAATGGAGTATAAAACATTTAAACCCACCACTGCAAGTGCAGGGCCAGCCAAAATCACCAGGTTTAAAGACCAACAGCTCATCTTTCTGATGCACAGAACAACACAGTGTTTTCACTTCTACATTACTTAACCTGAGTTTGAGTTTCACTTAAATTTAGTCAGACAGCTGGTTTAAGAACAGCAACACAAATTAGCTGCAACATTAAAGGGGATCCAGCTTCAAGTATGGGAATGGCAGCAGCACAAAAATCCTGGGATGCTAAACTGCAATTTGAAGCTTAACAACTCTGGCATCCCTGTCTTCCACCTCAGATACAACAGGGTGAAGGCAAGTCCTCCTACTTACTCAGCAAGGCTAAAGTTCTCTTCAGAAAAAGTTATATTAACAGTAGTCATTTGAAACCTTATAACTTATACAAATTAAATAATAGTAAAGATGAACACAGTATTACAGTAATTTTATCTCAGCTGCTGTTAAATTAAGTGGTAAATACTTGTCACTTTGGTGTTTATGGTATTGCAAGAAACTAAAACAGTAACTACTTTTTAAAAAGTAGCAAACTTTTAAATTTGGTAGCATCTTGAAGCCCTCTTACTTCTATTTAGTCTTTTGCTTGTATCATTCATTATACATTCTGTAGAGATACTGATGATCCTTTGCAATATAACCCGACACTTTTAAGGAAGTTTGAGAGTGACACAAAAAGTCATGTAATTTTCAGTTACTACAAGTTCAGGGATGGTATTTGCTTGTAAAATCTCAACATTCAAATAACTAATAGCTTGACCAAGCATTAGCAAGTGTTGCATACATCCATTTCTGTGGTGAGAGAATATGCCACAGAAGAAACACAGACACCTTCAGTAGCTTTTTTTTTCTTTTTTTTTAATTAATAACTTCTTAGTTCAGGAAAAAAATAAACCACGAAAGAGAACTGGAAGAACTACTCTCCACCTTCTTTATAAAAGAACTTTTCTCAAAGAGAGAGACTATATACCTTGTTCACCACTATGTCAAATCCTATCATAATCACCTTGGTTTCCACATCTATTCTACCACGTTTCATGCTCAGCTTCCAAACATCTCTTATAAAGGAGGTGGGGATGTGCTTTAGACAGGTTAAAAATATGCTGCACCTTTACAGTATTTAAACAATTACACCAAGCATAGTTCATACATTTATCACATTAACTATCACCTGGTAACCATACATTTAAAAAGGTCTAATGTAGAGTATGTAATACCCATGACAGATACTCTTACTTACTTAAGAGCATATAAAGATCAGGATTTATTCACCCTCCCCATCTGCAAGTCGATTTCTGATCTCTTCCTGGTACAATACAAATGACAAAAAAAATCCCTTCATTCCATTGCACTACCGCAACCCTATATGCATAGAAAGGCAGATTAATTATCTGTGACAGGGAAAAGGAAGAGGGGTTTATAAAAAGAATTTGAAGAACATCTACTGCACAGGTAGTTTAGATGTCAAGCACATGAGTTCTGCTGTTTGGGTTTTTCCCCCCAATTTTTTTTCTTATGGTCACACAATACACCCCTACACAAACATAATTTGAGTAAGTGCAAGTTACTCCTGACCAACAAAACAACTTCAGCACAAGAGGCTTCAACACCAGCACAGTGACAAGGCTGTGCTGAAAGCCCATCTGGGGTGTGGGAGTGGTGAATGAGAATGTAAAGCACATTTCTGCATATAATGTGCAAAGGCTTGATCTCCACAACTGCACTCGATTTGCTACATGCACAGCCAGAGATGAAAATGAGATCAAAACCAGCTGGGAATGGTTGTCCTGAGAAGATACAATAACCATTAAAAAATCTAAACATAAAATACAAATACAGAAGCAACAGAACATTGTTAATAATACTAGAAGACAGAAACACACTGTTGTTGTTAAAAGAAGTTTCAAGTAATATTCCAGATCCAATTTCAATCCTACTCACAGGAGAAAATGCCCAGAGATTAGGAAGAGAAGTCCACACCAAAGTGTATTTTTAATAGCATAAGGGCATGGTCAACAGACCCATCCTTGCGACAGCTATTTTCAAAAATAAAAATCTAAACAGAAAGACATCATTCTAATTAGCATTCATATTAAGATGTGCATTACTGGAAATAGTTCTTTAATTCACTGCAACCAGTAGACACGATGTGCTGCATCATTTGTGCTCCATTATATCGCAAGATACTGTGTGTACACTTTTTAACACCCAAGTATAAATCCTGCTCATAAAATAAGGCATACTTAAAAACAACATGGTCTCTACAGAGGTAACTTTGTATGCTTTCTTCTCATTCTGCTTCACTCTTCTAGGTATGATGAAAACAAAATTGGTCCCAGTCGAGGTTTGTCAACATTAGCAACCAGATTATGATGAAACAGATTACATCATATCAATCTGTGGGGAAGGGGAGAAGTTGGGATTTCTTTATTTTAATGACACTTGGGACATCGCCTGAATGAGCTCTGCAGAAGGCATGAAAATAAAATCTACATTTACTATGTCAGTGACACCAGTGTTCCCCTTCATGACCCCTATCTCTACCCCTATCCAGAAATGCCTCCATATTGCTACAATTTGTCCAAATTCACTTATTTTCTGTAAGATTGTTCCTTCCAGTAAAGCTGCTATATTCTGTTTTAAATTATAGCTTTTTCTACATTTTCACCAGTGTATGCATGCTAGAGAACAGCTGCATTGCAGAGGTACATATTTAGCACATGGTATCAAACCAAAAAAGAAATACAAAAAAATGAACCAGTGTGTCCTACTGGCTGCTCTATGTCAAAAGCACTGTTTGGTCTTCTGATATAAAACACTACAGAAGTAATATTAGCAGAAGTCTGTTCTGCTTCAAGTATTACCCCAACTTTAAATGTGATCTTCAAATTTTTGTGCAATTCTATCTGTAATTTGACGCGAATAAGAACATCAACATTTCTAAACTAAGCAAGGAAACTGTCCTACCTCCACTGTAACACTGCACATATGATAGAAGCTTGAAGCTGAAACAGCTATTTATTGGATGGATTTTTAAAAAATGAGCATTAATGTGGTTTCGAGCCCAAATGCAATGGGTAGCAACAAAATCTCAGACTACCGCAAAATGCAGTTACAAATATACACCGACAATTTCCTTCTTAAATATTAATGGCTCTTGAAATACCCATCAGATACTTTTACAAAACTTCTCTATTTTAAGTCTAACGTTTTTTCTTAGTTTCTTCACAAGTAGTGCAAATACACTCCTTATTCTTAGGTCATCCCAAGATATGGCTGGTTTTGTGTGTGATTTGTGTTCTTCACTGAAGTGATACAGGGACACTGTAGTCATAAGCATGGAATGCAAGGCCTGCTGGACTACCTTGGGAAAAAAAAATCTACCTTATTCATGTACAGCTGTAAAATTCTAAAAATTAAAAATTTCACATCAGGTTATCTGATGCAAAAGTTATTGATTCCCTGCTATGGGGGAACTGAGCAGATCCCCAGAAACCTTAAACTGTACAAGCAGTGTAACAGGTTTTTGTCCCCTCTCTACAGACCACAACTTTTCAGTTCTTGAATCGTGTTTGCTCACAAATGTGATTGAATTTCCTAAAATAAAGAAAAACATACGAAAATTAGAATGTAACGAAGTTCTCAGAAGTCAGGCAACAAAAGCAAGTCAACATCTTTCACAGGGTATTTTAAATGTTAATCAGTCTAAAGCAGACCATTTACACACCAAAATGTCTGTTTTTCAGAACCTGTTTAGATCATACTTTACTGCCATTTCACATGTAACAAGATTTTCTACATCTCTCCTGCCTAACCCTCATTAGTTTTATTATGCACACAGAAAACCTGTTATTAAAAAGCATTCCTCTATACTTCTGCATACTTCAAACCCAGAAGGCAATTAAAACAGGAATCGGTGAATTAATTTTCCCCTGCAAGATATTAGTAACTTTTAGTAGACAGCATTACACAAGTCATTAAGAACTAGAATTAACCAGGCTGATGATACATTTCAACATAAACACATTCTCTCAGTGGCTTAGAATCTTCTAGAAAGAAAAAAGTTTTTCTCAGCCTGTATTATGTAAGTTTTATGGGAATGGCAAACCTGTTTTCATGGATTAAACAGGTAACATAATTTAGAACCAAGCACTTCTTCCCACTTCTCAAAAACATCTCTCTGTCCACTCCTTGTTTTTCTCATACTTGGGTCACATGGCCCCTGACACACAACTGAAACAGAAGTTGGGGTGTTGAATGTCACTTCATGTGGAGGAAATGATGCAAAGGAGACCCTGAATTTCCCCCTCTGCTTAATTACATCAAAGATCAGAAAAACCTTGCTTACATAACTTAGCAGAACAATTTAGCTCAATTAAAAAAACTAAAAATTAACTGGATATAAAGGAGAGGTATGACAGCATTGTTTGCTTTTATGGATTTTAGGAACTAAGAGTAGCAGCCAGTAAAGTTCTAGGAAGTGCTAATGCTTGGGGAAAAAAGAAGAAAAAAAAGAAAGAAGGAGATGGAAAAAAAGGAAAAAAACCCTGAGTCATTTTTATTCTAGACGAAATTATCCACAACATGAACAAAGATGGCTGGTGAGTACTTTGATATTGAATTAACACTAACATTTCAAAACAAAATCTCCTGTGGGAGCACAGAGAGTTCTGTAATGTGAAATTACAGATAGCACTGGTACTTCAAATTACATCTGTAACTTAAATCCAAAATTAGTTTTGAAAGCTATTTGGTAAAACCCTTGAATTTGTAAGAGACTGCAGATGAATATTTTACAAGTCTGTCTTATGATCTGCTTGCCTGAGCTGCACAGACTGGTTATTTTCAACCCACAGTACCTGAAATATTAAAGGAATTATGCTAAGCGTGTATGTACATTGCAACATTAGAAAGATACTGCAGAATCTACTATTCATTAAGGCAATTTCTCAATAAGGGGTAACAGCTCCTCCACTTTAAATTACACTGAGAATTTAGAGAATTATTCATAAGGCAAGAAGGATTTTTCAACCCTCCCTGAAACCAGTTAGCTCTTAGGGAGAAAATTTTTGTTTTGTTTTATGAGTCTTTAGTATTTGTCTTACCACACGTGCATCTCTTTATAAGAATAAAACTACATTGGTCATCAGAGGCCTTGATTTTTTTTATTCAAGAAGCTTGACTTATTTTGGAAGGACATTTCTCATAAATGACCAGGTACCAGGAGTCCAAGGCTTCTGGATGTATTAAAACTCCTGACAAGTAGAGGGTTAAGCTCTTTTCAAGCTTAATTTTCAACACATGCCAGATTCCTTGGGTCAGAGATGTAAGACCTAGGAACTCCTCCAAACCCAGGAACTCCATAGGAACCTGCTGTGGCTTATGTTACATGCTCCAAGCTGCTCTTGTTGCTAATTATTCCCACCAATTGATCTCTTCAATGGGAGTTGCAGTCACTTAAAGAGTCTTTCCATCCCAGTGGGTGGAAAAACAGACTCAAGAAGTGTCAGCCATGGGTTACATCAACCTACAAGTGCTGGCAGTGCCCTTGACGTGCACGGAGGGTTCATTTCAAAGTTGTGTTAAAAACAAAAATGACAAAAAATCCTGAGAGTTCACCCAATTCTACTTTATGCTGCAAATTCTGGCAGTTCAAAGGCTGCTTTTTAGAGTGTTGTTGGTTTGGGTTTTTTTAAGAACACAAAGCAAAACCACCTTCTGAAGTGTACAACTTACATGGCATGATGTGCTTTGACCTGAGTTCGGCAGTTGCGTCCCCAGTAGCAATCAGGACGTGACGTGACAGTCACTACAAGAAGAGCAAATGAAATGATACATTTATTACAAAAGTCATTAAAGGTGACCCAGATTATTCAGCCACTGCTCATGGTGGTTACTCATAAGAAACAAGACATGATTGGCAAGAAACAACAGTAGAACTAAATTGTTTCACCTTTCTAGAAACAAAGCAAACACTTGGTGAAGAATGAAAAATTAATTTTTAATATTAAGTTAATGAAGACTTATGATGAAAGTATTTGGTTCTCAGTGCTGTCAACTGAAGTTTTACCATTTAGTTTAATAGAGGTGGACTCGATTAGACACTCAGCATTTGTCTTGATGTATTTCCATACAAAAGAAAAATTCTTAACTTGGGTAGAGTTTGCTACTTTCCCTCACTTTCACACACATTACAACTCAGCTGTCCAGCAGCTGAACTAGAAAGTAATGTTAAGAGCAAACCAAGTACACTATTTTTGCTCATCATGCACAGCAGCACAAGCAGAGTGCTCAACAGCTTAAGACTGGGAAGCTGTTGCTAACAGCAAGAACTAAATTGACAGAAGTAATATTTAAAAGCAAACTGTTGGAATAGCTTCTGTTCCAAACAAATTTAGGTCTGAAGGAGGCACAGTTACTTGCATGCTATTTTATACTAAAATTATAAATGCAAAGATTTAGAATCAGTTTATGAAAGCTTCCTCGTTTCTAGTTGAGAGCCGGTAAAATGTTAAATTGTTCAGAAGGTGCATCATTTAATGTATTTAAATGGGAAATAAATTTAATTATAGCAATTGGTTCCTGTTGACTGTATTCTGATTTTAATGAATTCCTCTTTTCACTCTGCAGATATACTTATTCCACAGATGAGAAATGATACTGAAAGAAAAGATTCCATTAGGGAGTCTGAAAATAACTATACACAAGCCTAGCAGCTGACAAGTAAAGCAAGGAGCCTAAGATTTCAGCCCTGCAAGGAGATTTGCACTGGGCTACATGAAAGTGCCAAAAGAAGACAGATACAAAGATAAAATTGATGTTAACTCTTTAAATTACTTTTCCCCTCCTTACTGTGCAAAACAATCCCCACCTGGCAATTCAGCAACAGGAATATTCTGCCTGTACTGGTAGGCAAGTTCTCGAAAGCTGCGAAGGCCACAACAGTAGCAAAGCACTGTGTTCCCAGTAATTCTGTAATCTGGGGAGAAAACGAGTTCATAAAAATGTGAGGCTTAATAAATCAGATTTAACTAAAGAGCCAGGACTGCACTGGTTCTGCACACAGAACTCCAGACTTCTTGATAACAGTGCTGAGTTATATCCAGACAAGGAGTCATGCACGTGCAAACTGAACACAACACATACCTGACAACATAAAAACTCCTCTTTGAAGAGCTAAGAGACTTTCATTTAACATATTTTTCCATGTCAGACCCCTGGATGCCAGGTAATCCTGAAAAGAGCAATTTAAGTGTTTAATCTAGAAAAATCTCCAACCTTAAAGAGTAAGCAAGCCATTTATTCTCAAATATTTACAAATCTATCAGTAACTATGTTTTCAGAAAGGGCTGATGGTGATTTCAATTAAAACCTGTAGTTTAATTAGCATGCTACTTTCAGACCACCAATAAAACCTTCCACTAAGTCTCTTTTTTTTCAGAAGAGCCCCACTTTTGCCAGAAGTCTGCAAACAGATTAATTTCAGTCACTCTCTCAAGATTTCATCCAGTTTACCTAACTTAGGCAACCCTGTTATGGTATGGACAAAGTATTTTCCATACAAGTTAGTGTGAAATTTAACTTGTCTGGGACAAAATATTTAACAAGCATTGCCTTCCTGGCACATTCTTATTGAAATATTTTTCTCTTAATATTTTGGATGATTATTTGGAGCTCATTTAATCAGCCTCTTAGAATCAGGTTCAGCAAATGACACTCTGTAACTATTAGGCAGCACATCACTTCCATCTCATCAGTGAGTACATCTTAAACTTTGTACATTTGTTATCATCACACACAATGATTTTTAAACATACCTTTAGAATATCTGATTCATAGTGGTTGTTATTCAGGACGCCATCTAAACACTTATCACCGAGATTAATTTCTAATCAGAACAAGAAGAAGAATAAAAGTTACTATTTCTTGCCCAAACCCCGTGGCCCTCACACATTTTCTCAAGGTTCCTCTGTTTCCTGAAATAACATGCACAGGCTCATGTGAGAACCAAGTACATGACTGCATTCAACGTTTGGTAATGCATGTGATTTATAACTTCTAGCAGCAAAGACAAGATACTGAGATTTTACAATTTCAGCTTCAGTCCACAAACACGACCAAGCTGCAGTAAAGCACATTCCATTAACTCCAAACTGCAGCCAAACCATTCCAACTGTTCTATTTTATTCTTTTTAAATGTCAAAAAACCTTGAGTTTCAGAAGTCTGCATGTTTAAGAGGGCAAGGTTCTTTTCTAATCCGTTACCATCACATGTTCAGTGCTCTTGCACTGAGTTGTATGATTCTCTCACTAGACTGAAATACACCATGATTTTTTATATTGAAAGCATTGTGCTCAGCAAGTGTTGTTTCTAAGCTCAATATTGTATGAAGACACAAAGTTAAATCCTCTCAGTTAAGACACATGCCACTTCAATTTTCTGTTTGTGATGTGAGGATACAGCCCTTTTTTCTTTTTGCACAACTGTGTTACAAACTAATCTATGTCTCTTAAATTACTTAAAGTTCAAGACAGACAGAAAAATGTAAAAGTGCAAAATGAACAGGCTGATAAGAAAAAAATTACTCCACAATACCACAGAATGGTGCCAAGCAGCCAAAACACGCCATGCGAGTGCAGCCCCAGTACAAGTGACAGAAGGGCTGCAGGCAAACTGTGCCTGCAAAATAACAAAGAAAACCCCTGTAAGGACCTGAACACCACAAAGTTACCATTCTTAAAAATCAGCAACAACAGAGCCCTAACAAACTAGCTTCTAAAAAGATACAACTTTCTCATTTAAAATACATTCTTTAAAGGAATAATAAATTCTATAAAGATTCTTTCATGCTGTCACTACCAGAGTCCAAATAGAGAAGATTCATATAAAAAACAGTCTTCCAAGTAAATTGAAGTTAAATAATAAATAAGCAGAAAGTTAGTTCTTCAGAAAATAAAATAGAAAATGTACACACATTGCTGAGGAGCAACATGAGGATTCTGTTCACGCTCTGCTCTTCGGTCAGGCATTGGCTGAAAGCAGCAGGTGCATATTACATGACTTCCTTGAGCAGGACACACATATTCCTGAACAGCTGGATGAGTTAAAAAGGGAAAAAAAAAAAAAAAAGATTGAACAATGTACACAACTGCAATCTGGATGAGGAATCTCAGTGAATATTAACAACATAATCTTAAGGTAATAAGCAAGCAACCTTTTCACAAAGACTCTATAAAACAGCAGAAAAATAGCATTCAGACTTGTAAGCTGCACAGGTGTGTAAAATATTTCACTATGTAGAACAGTTTAAGAACTATCAATCATCAGCAACCCATTCTGGACAATCACAGCTGAATATTGTATTTGCAAAGAATCTGGTGTAGTGCTGCTCTCACAGTCTTGTGAGAGGGAGCTTGCTTAGGTCTAACTTAGTTCATTGCTGTAACACAGCTCATTGCTTAGCTCAAGGGAGTTGGAGATGATCTTCAAGGGTTCCTTCCAACCCCAGCCATTCTGTGCCTCTGCCCTGAGTGTCTGAGTTGCAGTATTTTAGTGCTGCACTGCTGGGGCGATGTGACACTGACCTGCAGGGAAGTTGGCAGAGGTTGATGGAGCATCTCCCAGAGCCTGCATTCCTCCTGCCTCTGTCTCCTGGCCTGTGCCAGGCACAGCTGGAACAGAGTGTCTTCGGTACCCTGGGCACTGTCTGCATACTATATATGGTTGACTGAAAGAATAAAATAAAGTCGTCTGAAATTATACCAAACAAATGCAAATACAACTTACATCACTATGCTAGACAAGGGTGGAGACTCTCAAAGTTTAAATTTAGGATTTCCTCATTCAATAACAGATGGAAGTTTATGTAACTCAGTACCTTACAGTTCTGAAGACTGCTGTAGTTGTGACAGATAAAAACTTTAGGTTTTGTAGTATTCCTCAGAAGTTTTAAACAAAAGGAAAAAAAAAAAAGCACTGTGACCAAAAAAAGAGAGGAACAGTGCTGGAATAGTTATCCACAAGAATTCTTCTGATCCCCTGTAGACATTTAACAAAAAGTATTTGCTGTCGAAAATAAAGAGGAGGTATTTTGGTACTTGGGAATTCCTAAGTCAAGCATCAGCTGCTTTGGTACCATACACCCAGTGAAAGCAGCATTCCAGACACATAAGAAAGCACAATCTTTGCAGATGCACTCATAGGATCATGGACTGATTTATCTCCTGACAAGATCTTAGCCAGAAACCTGTCTTTTTTTGTTGCACAATTCACCATAGAACTATTGCTCACAAACTGAATCTTGCTGAACTTCTAGGAAGTTCTAATTATTGCTGACTGCTCAAGGTTCAACAGGATGGCCAACGAAACTGCCAAGTTAATTACTGTCAAGAATGAACTTACCTGAAAACAGATTCATTCTGACAATGATCATGGAAACACTATCAGCAATAACAGCATTTGTGAAACTAGCTCAGTTTGTGGGTCTGTGCATTCAAACATAGGTGCATCTAATTCAGCACACAACTTAAAAACAGACATACCTGATATCTGAGGATTCACTATCTACATCTGACAATTCCAGTAAATCTTCGGAACTTCCCTCCTCATCTGAAAAAGACCTCCGCACCTTGGGCTGCAACATGTCTTGAGTAATTTTGTTTCTGGCATCCATGCTCCGAACATCATCTTCATTGCGACATTTATCTGGCATGAGAACCAGATTCAAATTTCAAGAGAAAGGAACACCTCACATTCCTTATTTACACTCTACTTTTTTAACAGTTACCATTATTGTGTTTTCATTTCCATAAGACTTGTTTTTGGGTGAGAGAGTTCTAGATCAACTTAGTTAAATTCTCTTCTCTGTTGAAGAAGTCTAGTATCAGGCAATTTAAGTTTGGTTTTCAAGAGGCCATGATCAAAGTTAATTAAATCTACATTCAAGTATATTTTTTAAAAGTAGCCTTCTCATGATTAACTAACAAATTAAAATGAAGCATTCTTAGCATATTCACTCACAGTATTAAATCACCTTCCACAGGTCATTATTTCATGCTAAATGCACTTGTTTACTGACAAACCATGTGAGAGAAAACAGCAGGATAATGAAACACCCAGGTATTCTATAGACAACAGTGTGTGCAGACATCAGTTATGCAGCTCATGTGTGCAATCCATCGGATTCTGCCACAGACACTGTTCAACTTGCCTGGATGCTGAATCAGATAAGCTTCCACCAAGTTGTTCAATATGTGATTTTTACAAATACGTTCTACTGGACAACGACAAGTTGGACATAGAGAAGATCTTTCCATCCATCCTGAGTAGCAGGCAGCACAAAAAGTATGCATACAGGGCTGCAAGCTGGAAAACAAACAAATGGAGTCAAAATACAAATCTTTCATTTTTTTCAGATACATCCATAACACTGAAGAAACTATTTAGCACTGATTTGACTATATAAATGGGGTAGGGAAAGGAAAATCAAAAGGGCTTGTGAAAATGCTGATTATCCTGACCTCCTCAAACAGTTGTCACTGAATGTCTTGCATTATTACCACATGATTAAAGCTTTTGTCAATCTTACATACCTTACACAGTCATGCAGCAGTTCTTGGCAGATAATGCAAGTTAACGTCTCTTCCATCTTATCTGGTTTCACATTTGATGTTTTTGCATCTTCAGAGCCAATTTTAATTATACATTCACTTGGAGCTGCTGGTGAAAGATTTGGACAAGTATCTTCATCTACAAAGACAGAAGCAGATAGTTTTTAAAACTTTTTTTAACTTATTTTTATTTAAGTATTTAAAAAATCCCTGAAAGATATGCATTGATTCACTGTTCACTGGCAACAGTCCCAAAAGAGGTTCTTGCTTTACACTCTGCAGCTTCTGCTGCTGGAGACATTATTTTCATGGGACCAGAAATCAAGTAAGTGAGACACAAGAAACAAGTTGAAAGACAGATGACAGCTGTTGTAATTCAGTTTGGAGGGGTGGGGGTGAGGGTTAAGTTGCAGAATACTGTAGTATACTAGCCTCCTTTTAGTTTCTTCTTAGCAGGTTCCAAACCTTCCTCCTCCCCTATTCTTTGAGAATCTGATTCTGCATTTTCTTTGCCAGTGATTTCTGGAGCAACTGCAGAAGCTTCAGCATTCATCTCCAGCTTTTCATGCTTGTCATGCAGTGCTCTTACACACGTCGATTCCAAGATGGGGAAAGCAGGCACAAGAGTGACAACTGAGGGCTGTGAGCCTATAAAATAAAACCAGAAACATGAACATGGCTGCACACAGCTACGAGACATGTGAAAACAAGAGGTACTCAAACCCTGATGAGGCACATGCATCAATCCAAATATCTAAATAGGAAAAAGTGGAGCAGAAAAGCAATGTCTGCATAACTTCCTAAACACACTCTGAACCAATCTGACTAATTGGAAGACCTGGGGTAAACAAACTATTAGTTGTGTAACCCTACTTAAAATCCCCATTCCTCTTTCAATGGTGGAGTATTTATTCATAAGACTATTATCCACACCAGGTCTTCCTGACAAAGATGCCAGGCAGGAGTTATGCAATACTGATCATACGTAACAGGTTGGGATCACAGCAGAGGGAGAGCTTTGTTTCTGTCGGAGCCAATGAAGTCCCAATGAACTGCTGAGAAATGCATAAAGGAATTCTCACAATTCCTTCACTCATCCATCAGGATTTACCCTGCCTGCTCATAGAAAGTTAAAATGCACATATCCACCTAGAACTTTACAAAGCAAATTCTAAAGACCGAGATAGGGGTAAGAGATCAATCTGTTCCAATTCAAAACTGGAGTAACAGTTGCTGAGTTGGACTCAGTGATCCTGACAGGTCCCTTCCAACTCAGCATATTCTATGATTGTGTGATCAAACTTTAAATACTTGACCCAAGTCTCACCAGATGTAGATGGATTATCCTGCTGAACAGATGCAGACTCAACCGGAGAGGTAGAAGAAGCATTAAAGAGGTTAGATGTAGAAGTAGATGGCTGTGGTTCCTCATAGCAAGACTGAGTAGCAGACAGTGATGAGGTAATTTGGGTCTCATCATTACTTCTTCCTGTACTTGAGGTATCTTTGGTCACATGGCATTGGTTTTCTACATTAACTTCTACAGTTGGAAGGGGGGAAAGGAAAGAAAAATATCTGTGTGACAGTCACCATATCATGGCTTCAAAATCCCAAGGAATCAAACTCTCTCAAGAGGGTTATATTAGTCATTGGAGCTTAGCCCCTCTTCACAGATCTTGAATTACTTCCTTACCTACTGGTTCTTGAGTTGCATCATGTTTTGTGTTTAAGGATTCATAAAGATAAGCAACATCTGAAAGAAATTTAAAAATATTAAGCATGCTCTTTAAATAAAAATTCACTAAACTTAATCCCACGTAAACAATTTCTATTCACAAGTGGCTGCATCCCCAAAGTGTCTGACAGTGGAAGAGGCAAATGAGGGGTCACCTCAACAGCACCATGTTAATACTCCTACTTAGGAGGCAATTAGGAGCAGCACAGCAAGATCTTTTCTTCTCAGGAAACCAGGCAGAGCAGCTTTTGTGTGACGTTTAACTTGTGCCAGCCATGGAACCAGAGGCTTAATCATTTCTTAAACCTAAAATCTGCTCTGTCAGAACAGACTGTATTTTTACTGATACTTGAATCAAAGTTCTTCGAAGAAGCTTATTATTTCTGAGCTCACTTCTCAACCTCTTCAATCAATATTATTTCATTTCTTTGTGAGATACATGAACTCTCAAAAATACAGATTAGGACATGCCACAAGTTTCAGCCAGAAACTAATTTAGAATCTATTAATAAAACCAACTGGATAATATCCTTTTCTTTTCCATCTTACTTCAATTTAATATTGTTCCAAAAATTCCTCTACCTTGCTACCTTTTTGTCACCTTCAACCAAATAAGATTGTCTTTGAACAGAAGTTAAAATATCGTCTCCTTCAGTAGGACTTAGAACAGCCAAATAGGCATGCCAAATCAAAATTCTTCTCTGTTTGAAAATAGAAAAGCTGAAAAAGCAAAACTGGAGGCTTGATAATTTAACTACTTATTAACCCAAACAGAAATCAGTGGTTCAGTTCATTACCTGGAAAATTCACCCAAGTGATTAATCTAAGTAGCATCAAGGGCAATAGTGCCAACTTAGAAAGGATTTGTGAGATAAACTATACAGACAGAAAAATATAGCTTATCACTGCTTCATGTAACATTTACAGCAGACAGCATAAATCTGTCTGTACATAAATTAACAGCAATTCCATAAAGGAAGTATTTCAACAGTGAGCATAAATCTGGAATTTTTAAAATTAACAGTTCATATGTTTATTACTGTATAAAAACTGTAAATACAGCATTGTTCCAGGTTTACCAATTCTACTGTCACTGTAGGGCTTTCCCCATCTCCCCCCCATTTTGCCTCTTCCCTCTTTGAAACAGCAAAAGCCAACATACACACATAAAAAATCCACACATACCAAACTAAAAGCTTTTGCAGCCTTTCCTACTGGTGCCAAAAACTGCTTCACTGGGATATATAAAGTATCACTAACTACCCCAGCAATTTGATTTCTAAAAGAAGCACTGGACATGTGATTAGAACCTCATTACTTACCATTCCGAGCATTAGTTCTACCAAAATTACTTCTAGACACATTTCAACTTCAGACAGTTGCTCAGATTTGTCTCTGTAAAAACTGGCACACCCATGACCTCTTCTCTAGAGACTTGTTTTTAAACATATTTCTCCTTAAAACAGAACTGCTCAATTTTATTATACTGATATTTCTTTTCCCTCATGACTCAAAAGAAAATGACTAAGCATGCCATTTAAAAAATATTATTCACTTACTGTTCTCTGGCTCATTTTTTCTGTAAACAACATAGATCACATCCCCGGTCTGTAACGGGCATGTCTGCTTCTTAACCACTTTCAGTTTATTAATTACTGTTCCATTAGTACTGTAAAGAGAAAGAAAAGAGAACTTAGCATAAATGTTTTCATAATTACACAGGAGAAGGACGGGAAAACACAAGATACATTTAAAGAAGAAAAACTATTGGCTGCCTGCCACAAATGTAAGTGGACTAAAAAAATTTTTTATAAAAAAAGGGAAGTCTAGAAACAAAAAATTTCTCCCAAAGACAGAAGTGCAGAGCTACTGGAAATTCAAAGCTCATTTACAGCTACTGGTAAAGAGAAGGCAGTTGACAGACAAAAGACCCCTGATATTTGGCCAATGTCTCAAAATAATTAGGTGATTGTTTCTGTACAATAGTCTCCACCCTTTAAGTATAAAATCCGAAAGGACAACACAAGTTCTATTCAAAATGTTCCACGCTGTGTTTTCCAATTAACACTGGGAATCTCATAAGACATTCTGTGACAATGGAATTTCTCCTGTACAGTCAGGACTGCCATGCAGTGTTAATTTTTCCCCCTCCTCCTTCAAAAAGGAAAACACCTAAAATTGTGGGGTTACTTGGACTGCTTGCAACTTGAAAGTGAGAAGTTAACGAGGTGGAAAAAAGTAATACATAATGAAAGATGAGTTGGAATGGATTACTTTGATATTGATAAAAAATTCAAGGCTTGTAGAAGAAATTAAACTAGGGAAAAGGAAAATGCAGAGCATTGCTGATTAATTTCTTTATCCCCTAAACTATGGATGATGTTGTATACACAAGCCATTAATGTTTTATAACCAAGTCAAGTTATCTAGGTACTGAATAATTCCAGCTCACTTGCAGCAAGCCTCCTTCAGGGCTGCAGCCCTCTCGAATTTCAGACTTCTGCCGCTCAAAATCTCAGCAACTGGTAGCAAATATGAAGAAACAGAAAATATCTGCCTTTCCCTCACTGCAGAGCAGCTGCAAGAAACAACAGCAAAGCTGTGCTGCCACCTCCTGGAGGCATCACCTGTGCCCAGGGCACCATGGACTGTCCCTCACTGCGAGGGAGTTATTTGCACCTTCCCACTCCTCTTTTCTGACACAAAAGTATGAATTCAAAGTTCTAAAGGGAAAAACAAGCCCTTTGAAAGCACTACAGCAAACCTTGATCAAGGTATCAGTTCTTGGTCTTGCTGTTGCAGCTGCTTCTACTGTCTACGTACCAATCCAACATAAATAATGAGACAAAAAAAATAGAAATGCTACTTTAAACATCAAGAAATGAACAAAAATCTTTGGGTCACATTGATGGACCTTCAAGCATCTCCTACAAGCAAGAAAACTATTTAAAGCTTGTCTTTTCCCCCTCAGGCATACAGATGTTGACTAGGCTGAAAGACGTAAGCACTAAAGAACAGGAGAACAGAGAAATCACTAAATGAATGCCAAACTTCAGCAATTAAGAGGAAAACAGAATTTCAGTCAGTCTGTTAAAAACAACACTGATTTTTGACTTCATACTGATGGTAGTGATAACATTAAAACAGATTATGTTGAAGGAAAAATTGTATCTTCTTCAATTGCCAAATAAATAGTAAAGTTTACAAAAATCCCTGAAACCTGACAGAGGTCCTTTAACAAAACTAGGAAACATCAAATTTGACCTCCTCAGTTTTCCAGAAGGCACAACACAGCACGCATCTCCCATGTGCCCCAAGTGTTCCAGACCTTCTTTTGTAATAAATCAACTAAATTCAAGTAACAAGACTTGTCTTTTACTGAGCTTTAGCTTCTACAGGCAATTCCTAGTCCAACATGTCAGTAAAAATCGGGGGGAAAAAGTCACAATAATGTATTTCATGAAGCAGCTCTGTCATGACTGCCAAGTTCCAAGATTATTCAAGGTATTTTTGGGGAAACAAAAAACCAGGAAAAACCCCAAAACATCACACATCTAGTAACCACTCAGGCTTGGTCTAACAAAGCCAGCTGCAGAAATAGCTATGCAAGACCCAGCTTGTCAAATTGACTACAGATAGCCAAATCTTTTCAGCTCTGTAGTTACACTGACTTCAATGAGAGCTGACTAATGAATTATTTGGCACACACAGACCCAAATGAAGTAGGAATAAATGGATATCACTTAACACAGAAAATCATAAGCTTTTCTTCAATGCATCAGTAAACTAAAGCAGTTGTATTTATTTCTCAGCCAATAACCAAAGGGAAAAAATTATTCATCTATCCCAGATAATTGTATTGGTTTTTCACTTCCAATTTCAGGCTTTAGCATGAGGCTTTTAACAGATATGGTGACATTACAGATTAATGTTGTGGGTATTTTTTAACCAGGCACACATGATAAATTATGACATTTGTACATTCCTCTGATGTTTCAAATTAAAGTTACCATAAAATAAGCAGAAAATACAATGAGAATCCCAAATATGAAGGCCATTCATTAGGATTTGGTATTGAATTGATGCCAACTGGCTGTACCATTTTTCAAGGGGAGAAGAAAAACAGTACTAACAGGTATAAATTATCTGTGTTATGAAACTATGTCACAAAAGGTTCCAATGCCATTTTTTTAAACAGTGAAAAAAAAAAAAAGTCAGGCCTTGACTCAATACCTATGTGGTTGATGACTCTACAGTTTCATTAATGAACCATAAATTCTGTTTACTTCCCAATCCCATCTGCTGTGCAGAATTGATGTGAACAGCTTCACTCAGAACAGGGTTACTTTTGAAGTAGATGAATGATCCATGTGTTGTAAGAAACTTTCATATCCTTCCAAGAAAAATGCCAGTCTAATAATTTTTAATAATTATTTGCATCCATCCAGGAAAAGAACGTAGTTTATGTTAAAGCTTCTGGGTTAACAGTTATCTGCTATTTAAATGCATATAATCCTGAACACACTGTAAATTGAAATGAGTTTTGAATTCTATTAAGGTACAGAATCCCTTCTGTACTGTAGTTCTCCACTCTTTCCATGTTCACAGACATAGTTTTGACTTGAGGGTGAGGAGAATTTAGTAGCAGAAGGGACACTAGCACCAAGTGCAGATCAACCTCCAATTTACCCACAGAAAGGGATTATCTGCTTGCCTGTCCTATGAGTACAGGCCTTGTGTAAACAGTTCCCTGATCTGAACCATCACTTGCTACTTAGAATTTTAAAGGGAAAAAACACTAGAAAATAACAAGAAAATACATTCATTACCTTTAAAATTTCTTTTTTAAGATGGAGAATCTTACAACAGCTTTTACTGGGAGAAATCCAACTGCTGCCTCTACTGTGTTAGGTCAGCTTGTATAGTTTGTTTCCTTTCAAGCAGTATAAAGCAACTAGTGCATGGTTTGGAAAATACAGCAGAAACATATCCCAAAAAAGGACGAGTCTGAGTTTGTTATTGTCCTATTTGCTAACTCTTGGTTTTTGTTACTTCCAAACTTTTATTTACTCAGTAATTTTGAATGCTCTACACATTTTCTTTCACCTGCAAGTTTTGGGTAATTCTTTTCCCAGTATATTCAAGAGCTCATTATGCTATCAGTAGATAAAATGCAGTGTTTGTTAATCTACATATATTTGATGGTATTCTTTGGGTTAGCTACAACAGAGAAACAAAGTCCACTCATTTTGACTGTCCCACACTCACTGCCTCCTTCAAAGCATTCCTCTTCACCAGAAAAATCTGAGCTTGACCACAGCAATGTTCCCAAACTATTTTCCATTTCAGGGAAGAAGAAGCTGACATGGCAGTATTTTTCTGTGACTCTGGGCATCTGTACTGCCAACTCAAACATTCAAGAATCATCTTCTTTCAGCCTGATTTTCTGGGACTCGTTTGCTATTTGGCACAAACATTGGAAAACCCAGAAGAACCAGAAGAGTTTTCTGCAAGCAGTCATATCAAACCTGTTTGGTTTCTTGATTCAGCAATTGGCAGCCACACTTCAACTTCCAGGAGGGAGAGCACTCCAGGGTTTTACCATTTTTTAGATACACAGAAGTGTAACAGGCACAAGCAGCTCCCTGGCAACGCTCCATGGGTGCAGCCTTTCTGCTACACTACCTTGTAACAAGCCTCACCTCTTTATGCATGTATCATACACAAAATTACCTTTAATTTGGCTTTGCTAGTTTTCTGCTGGCTGCACCTTCTGCCTCAGGGGGTGGGTAAGGGGAAAAAATAAAAGAGGCAGGAATGTTTCTGCATCATGCACAATTTATTTAGCTTGTTCTGTCATAACATTGGTCTAAACCAATTCTGCCAGGGACAGTTTGGCAAGCTTAGATTTACAGCTACACTCTGAGACTGCCATGGGAGGCAAAATGGCTTGGTTTGTTGTTTGGAACATCCAGAAATTTAGGATTATATTGGAGAATGACAACTATAAACCTTTCCCAAACATCCCAGCTAGTCTTTTTTATCCCAAAAATTTAGCATTCCATCCCACAGCTCCTGGGAGTATAAACCCTCTGGGAATCTGTCCAGGGACCTATCCTGGATATCCTGGACCTATCTCTAGTCACAGCCTTGAAGAGGAGAGGGAATACACCCTTATCAGGTTTGCAGATGACAACAAAGCAGGGGCAGAGCTACCATCAGGGGCACTTGGGCAGGCCAGAGGAATGTGCCCATGATGTACACAGATAAAGAGGAAAGTTTCACATTTGAGGTTTTGAAGGATATGCTGAATCCCTGTTTCAACAACCCAGAAGGCAACTAAATATGTTATTGTGGTAGCTCAGTGTTAGTATCAAACACCTGCTGAGCTTTTGACAAAAGCCCCTCCAAGAATATTCTGAGAAACCAACCTTGTATCTTCCAATGACACTTGACCAGATTCTTCATCCACTATGATTTTACAGTGATCTCCAGACACCAACTTGTTGCCAGGGAAAGATAAGTCACAGCCTTAAAAAGAAAGTAGATTTCCCAGTGTGCTTAAAAATACACATTACACAGTCAGATCAGCATTTTACATGGCTATAAATGCAACACAAATTGACTCATGTACATCTGCAATAGTTCAAAACTTCTACTGTCACACAGGCAGCAACACTGTCTAGTGTGAGACACAAAAATACAAGTGGTGAGATAGCCCCATGAGCTGATACAAACATTTCAACCATTTGAAGAGGTTTCAGTTCCCTTTTCCCCTCAACCCTGGCCCTACAGATGGAAATTAAACCACAGTTACTCTGTTCAAGAGTGATACAGAAACAAATCCACACATATCTGAAGTGCTGGGTTTAACTCCTGAAGGCACACATCTCACAGCACTCAGCTCTTTTTCCACATCATTGTGATGCTGTTTCATTGGATTTAGCTTCTGTTTTATTCTGGTGTATTGGGGGAAATTAGTAGGAACCAGTAATTGTTTTAAAAAATTAAAAAAAAAAAAAACTATTGTCACTGTTCTATATTATAGTCTTTTGTTTGGTTTTAAACAGGAAAGTTTTCCTCATCTCTGTTGACAGCATTATTATGTTAATAAAGCTGAAGAGAATTACAAATTCAGGACTAAGATTTAGAGATACATAGAAGAGGCATGACGATGTGACAGAAACCTTCCTACCTACAACTCAAGGGCTGTGAGAAAATCCAGACTTTTTACTTCACTTTAACATTGAATATTCAAAGCAACACTCAAGGTTCCCCACTGATCTCTCACAAACAACTCAAAGTACTTGCTGACACCAAAGTTATAATTAACAACCACGATTCCCCTCAACCTATTCACACTGTGGGTGCACTGACCTCAGCCTGCCCAACAAAAGATCCAGAAGGAAAGCAGTAGCCACTGGCTCAAACAAGGAATTCTAATGCTCCTGAAGAGTCATAAGTATTGCTTATAAAGTCACAATTTGGTATTCTAGTGACCATCCATTTTATTAATCCATTAGCAAGCAGCTATGAAAGCAACTGAACACGAAAGAATTCACCTTTTTTTTCTGCCAGACAGCCCTCAAACAGATATAAGCTTGAAGAATTTACCCATAGCTTAATGATAAACAATCTCAATAGACACAACCAACTGTAAATTTGCAAAACATTTTTCCTGCAAGACACTATTTGCCTTTCTCATAGAGCTATAGCATCTGGTGTTTGTTCACAACTGTTTACAGGAAGTGACTGATCAGTCAAGTAGCTTGAACTGAGGAACAGGAAAAACAAAATCAACACTGTCAAGGCAGAGTAAAAGAAAGTTAAAACACTTCAGTCCTTGTTTCAAATACAGTAAGCATGAAATCCTTTAAAATAAAGGCAAGTAGTACCAGCCCTAGACTCTGGGAATAAAGCTTTCAAATCGACTCTCAGAGAAACTTTCAGTACTTGTTGGCAGTCTTTATAAGGCCAGAAGAATTAAGGGCTTTTATGTGGGTGTTTTCTTTTCTGTGAAGCTGAAGCATTTTGCATTGCAGTTCCAACTTATTTTAACCACAGAAACTAAATGAGAATGCAAACAGGACCAAAGCACAGAAACTTCTAAATCAACAATCGGTCTTCCTTATTTATACAAACTGCCACAAACTACCTAAAAGGCACATTGACTCTGAAACGTGCCCGTGTCACAAGTTACTGAAAAAGAAAAGGTCAGCATAAAACTACTTATTCACACAGTCAAGGGGTAAATTAGGAATACGGGGTGGCCTGGCAAGCACCTCCTACAGCTGAAAGCACCAAACCCAACTAGTTTCAGTCCACCTTCCAATGCTGTACAGGCCAGGAGGGGGAGATGGCTGCTGTCCCCCGAACACCGCCCCAGGCCAGCGCAGCGTCCCTGTCCCACCTTTCTTCCGCCCGATGGTCCATTCTCTTTTCAGCAGCAGGACGTGCGGCTCTGTCTCACCAGCACCCAGCCGGATCAGCTTCCCCCAGGGCTGCGGCTGCTGCTGGCTCTGCTCGCCTCCTCCCGACTGCTCCATTTGGATTCACATCTGACAAAAACAAAGAAAGCGAACGCAAACCCCATCATCACACGGCACCCGAGGGGGGACACAGGGCTCCCTGGCACCCCCGGGGCCGGGCCCTGCGCGCCGCTGCCCCGCAGCTCCCCCGTACCCCCGGGGCTCCCTCGTTCCCTTTTGTGCGGCGCCGCAAAGCCCTCCCTCCCCTCGGCCCCCCGGCGCCAGCCCACCCTTCCCCGCGCCCCCACCCCGCAGGGCCGCTCCCCGCCCGACGGGCACCGAGCCGGGGGAGCGAGCCGGGGCGGCTCCGTCCGTCCGCTCCTTCTGTGGAGCGGGGCGGGCGGCGAGGCCCGGGGGTGCGGCGGCCCCGCTGCCCAGACCGTGCCGGCCCCTCACCCCAGCGCGGCGGCCCGGGCGGCTCCTGTCAACAGACATTGCCCCAGCAGCTGATGCGGCCGGGGCGGGCCCGCGCGCCCATTGGCCGCCGCGCCGCGGGGGGCGGGCCTTCCGCCGCCACCACCGAGCCGAGCCGAGCCGCGCCGCGCCGGAGCGCCGCCGCTTCCGCTGAGGCCGCGCCGCACGCCGCCCGTAGGGAAAAGCGGGGCTGTGGAGGGGCTGAGGCGGCGGCGACGCCGGAGCGGCCATCTTGGGTGTGGGCGGCCATCTTGGGTGTGGGCGGCCATCTTGGGTGTGGGCGGCCATCTTGGGTGTGGGCGGGACAGCGCGCTCGCCGCCATCTTTGTTACGGGCAGATCGATCGCCCCGCAGGAGCCGCGTGTGCCGGTACCCGGCTGGGGTCGTTCCACGGGTCGCACCCACTGAAAAATTGCTATAGTTTAACCCTTGGATGTTGAACATTGGTTTGCGAGCAGCGGCTGAATAAAGAGCACACCTGCTGTTCCAGGGCCGGACTTTAAAAGGAAGGCTCGGACTGAGGCAGGATCGGTGCCCGCTGAGGGGGATTCGCGCACGGAGGGAGCGGCCCCAGTTTTTCTCAGGAGACGCTTCCAAACCAAACCCTGGCATTATCGGGGACAAGAGCAGGCGACAGAGCTTTGTGAACCTTCAGACTCGTCACTTGTCTCTGTTATCGCATCGACCACCTTGTTTCCATGTCCTCCATTTGATCCTTTGTGTAGAACAGTATCACTGCGATCCACTTGTTGATCTGCTTATTTATACTCGTTTAGTTTCTTTTTCCCGGGACATTTGTAGCACGTGCACCATATTTTTTTTAGACCAGTTATCACTCTGGATGAAGTGGTTTCTTAGCCAAACGAATTGTGGTCCTTTTGCACAGTAGCGTCCTTCTAATGATGGATTCCTTTATCATATTCATCTGAAGGACTCAGAACAGTTTTATGTTCATCAAAACAGAAGAGGAAGAAGCTGAGCTATCCCGGATGTCCCTGCTACTTAAATTAGTCATCTAACATATACACAGGCAGTGAACTCTTTTTTTTTCCCCTCACTCAAATGATTTTGAAGTTTGGATTAAATGAGAGGACACAAAAATGGAAATGAAACACTAAAACTGAAACCACTTGCAGTTCTTGGCATTGATACTCCCACTTGGTTCACAGGCTTGAGATTTTGCTTTTTTTCATTTTCTGGAAGCCTTGGAGATCCCCTGGGCCACAGAAATCTCACAGTAACACCAGCCTGTGCAAGACAGCTGGACGGGACCACTGTCAAAAGCAAAATTATTCAAAGACAGCAGTGTTTGGATCTGCAGTTTTAACTGATACCTCACATAGTACTGCTCCACAGTCCCAGCCCCAGGTGAGGAAAAAAATATAAGCACACATGAGTCAAAATTGATGCATGTACTTAAGAGCTTTGTGTTATTGACCTTAGTCTATAACTCTTCCCTTAGTAATAATACTACAAAAAATGGTTCTTTGAGACCTGAATGTCTACATTCCTCCAAAAGGATTTGTCTGTAAAATACCTTGCTTGCTTTCAACTTGTTCCTCACGGAGGAATAGGGCCTTTTATACATTTGAAGAGAGGTACATCAATGGAAGTTACAATCACTCAAAAGCATTGTCATGGTGCTTCATTTTTATTACTGCTCACAGTGACTGGTAATTGTTATCTCTGAGTGGCAGAAGAAAATACCACCACATGGGAGATGCAACTAACAGCCCAACAACCAAACCTTTTGTGTAAACTGTAGCATTAGCTGAGGGAGGAAGTTGTTTTGTTATATTGTGGCATTGAGAAAACGTATTTTCCAAATATTCCTGCCAAGAGATCCCTCTGCAATCATACCAAGGAATTACTGCACCTCGGTGATAGCGCAGAGCAAGCAAACGATTGGTTCAGCTCCTGCAGCTCTCCCATAGTATCCATGTAAAAAGACAGCAAGTGAAACATACAGCTAGCTTAACGAGTCCTGTGTGGATAGGAGACTCAATTAAAATTAAATTATACAACAAATTAGGTTTTAAATGCTGCACTGCTTAGCCAGCCAGACAAATAATAATTAGAGACGTACTGATCTGCTATGTGCAGTTGACTGCTGTAACTGCTCTCCATGTACACTCACCACACTTCTCTCCCAGCTTGGGGTAGTTTTATACCACATTCCAAGTAATCCACCTCTCAACAGCCCCATTCTGTCCTTGTCACCCTCCTGAGCTGGGCAGAATGGACAGGATCTCTTTCTAGAGTCCACCTTTCCCATCTGTTCCCTCAGTTAATGTTTCTTTAGAAATTTACCTCCCCCGCTTCTTTGTTTCTAGACTCCAGCTCATTCCAAATGGAATTCGTTTTCAGGCTCTGAACTATGTAGGTACACATATATCAGGAGAAAAAGAAGCTACAAATATTACTTCTTTTTTCCCTACAAGTAGTGATACCCATACCAGCAGTTTGAAAATACCCTGTGGTGGATCGATGGGTACAAGCTAGAAACTGTCACCTCTGATACTGGTTCTAGCAAAAGAAATTTAGGACAACCTTACAAAGTACAACGTAAAAATCAGTTCAGTTGAAAAGGACCTGAAGGCAGCTACTCAAATCCTACTGTAAACGTTCAAATGCATTTGTATTGCATTAATGTCTGAAGCTCTCTATCACCCTGTTATAGATAACATTCAAAAAGACCGGTGCTATTTAATTTTCTCCTCTATTTTTTTTTTTACCTCTGGAGAAAGCAATATTAAATTCTTAATATCAGATCTGGCAAAAGCAACTTGGAAAACATGTTTCATGATTAAACTAATAACTGTGTGTTCTGCATGGAAAATAAAATATTTAAAAATCATCCAAAGCCAGCAAGAGTAGTGTTATCCCACAGCCATCTTCAGCTGTGGTTTCCGACTGCTGGCTGCTTGTCTCTGGGTAAGGAAAAACAACTTTGTAGTGCAAAAGAAAACATACCAAGGACAGGCTTTTACTCAAACATTTTTCCAAATACTGATAGCCCAGTTCTGCAGATAATCTGTGTTCCTGCCATGCTGTAAATGAGAATACACTATTGACATGAAGGGTTTTCCAAGTCAGGCAGCCAGCCCCAGATTTCTTCCCTATTAAGGGGTAGAGAAAGGAAGTCAGCCAGAGACATCACATGAAAAGAAAAGAAGGAAATTGTCACTTCTGTCCTTTTTCTTATGCTGTTAATCCAGACATCCATTACTGACCAGTGCTAGTGTTTGGGACCCTTTCAGACTAGGGCAAACCAGCATGGAATTACCCATGAGTTACAAGGTTTAGTACATCCAAAGGAAGGAGTCCCTGGGAAATTCAGAGGACCTTCCAGGAAAACAAAACCAGTGCACCAAAACCATGCACAGGGGAGCTGATGAAGGAGGGAGTTCCCAGGGAGAAGATCCTCTCAGCAGGGACCATGGCTGAGCTGTGCTGCTGGGGGAGAATGAGCATTGAGAGGCTGCTCTGTGCCCAGCTGGCAAACAGAGATCAAAAATAATACAATTGCTGTTCCCACTTCACTGGATGCAGCACTGATTGACAACATTCCCAGCTGTCTTTGAAACCAATTCGTAAATGCAGCCAGGTATTTCCCAAAGAGAGCTAATAATAATAATAATTTAAAAGAAACATTTTTGACATTTCTTTTTAGAAAATGCTAACAACTAACTATTCAAATGGAATTTTAAAGCAGTATAAATACACCTTTTGGCATTATTTACATCCTTCTTTCCTTGCAGGCTGGTGGAGGAAAGCAGTTAAAATTCTTGTCTTTGGCACTTTTTAGTTTCCAAACATCAAACTCTGTAGGTAGCTTGCAAGCCCCAGCAGATGGTCTCTTCTGTCTAATAAAGAAAGCAATTCCACTTGATTAGAAAAATGGAATCATTCCTAATAGCCTTAGGTTTTCCAAGACATAGGTTTGGGGTTTTTCGTAGGTCCAGGCATAGCCCTACAATAAAGTCTTCCCCCATCGGACCTGACATGAGCCCACCCTAGCCATGAGCACACAGACATTTACTGATTCTCACTTTTCTTGGACCAGATTCAAACAGATCTTTTTAATGGTTCTTCTTGTCATTTATAGGTGACAGTCCGAGTTTTCTTTTTGATCACTTAATTAATGATGTTTGAGAAATCCTCCAGCACTTCCCCAGTCAGTCTCAGATTGACATGTTTAGCCTAAGGAAGAAAAAAATTGCATGTATTATCTCAGGATGAAAAACTGCCTACAGGAAAATTACATTAGTATTTCTGCAAAGAATCCATAGAAAATTGGGAAAATTTACACCCTGGTTAAAGAATTGATTGCATCAAAGGGGATTTTTAAAATATTTCTTTCCTTTGAGTGTTTTGAAACAAAGTTCCTCCAGGGGGTGCCAGATTAACACCACTGGAAAATAAAAATGTGTGAATTATCCACACCAAGAACAGAGCTGTCCATCCTGCACATTTCAAAGCACCTCGTGAGTGATGCACCCCTCCAGTCTGAGCCAAAGGCTCCAGTGTCCAGAGTGGAATTTTTCAGCTGTTCACTTGTAAAACTCTCTTGAAGTCGGAAGCTGCTGACTGGTCCTACAATTAATGTCACACACATTCTCTGCTGAGTTCAGATAGGACACATCCCTCAGAAAAGAGCTTTAAGAGTGGCTGAGTGGAGAAATACATCCATCTCAGCCTTTGAAAAAAGAGACCTTGAGGAGGGAAGAAGTAACAAATGCAGTGGCAGCTGTATGTTGCTTCAACCAGCTTATGAATAAGGACAGAAACCTGGACACAAGAACTAAAATGACGCAGAAAAGCTGGAGAAAACATGGTCAGGAGTGTCATCAGGTTTTCTGTAGGTCTGCAGGGGATGTCAGCTATGAGTAGGATGTCTGTAAATGTCATTAGAGCAGAGGAGAAGTTTCACTGTCTCAGAAAATATAAATCTATCACTTAAAACAGAAACTTTGCCTTGAACAAGCAACTACTTTACTCTTAGGGAAATTGATGTAATCACTATTTCCAGACAAAGGAGCGAGAAAAAAGAAAATTGTTGAGAAGTCACATAATAATATCAAAACCTTTTCCACATTTCACTGCTCATGTTTTTCTTTTATCTACACAGCAGCTAAAATAATCACACAGTCAAGCCATTCTGGATCCCACAGAAATACTACTGAAAGAGTGCCTGGTTATCTTCTACTTGACAGTAAAATCTCCACTGGATAATTATTTAAGGAGAAAATTTCTGCGAGACTCCAATGCTAAAAGGCAAAATATCTAAAATATACTTAATTTGTCCTCTTGCAAATTTACTTTTCTTACTTTGAGATTAGCAACAACAATAAACGCTAGCAGTGAAAATCAACATAATTAATTCACAATGTCATATATGTGTGGACATACTCAGAATGAGGGAAGACCCTGAATATTATATTAATCCATTATTAGATCATTAGATCTTGGACCCAAAGCTGTCAGTTAACACCCTACTGAGATGCAGAAGAGATGCTCATTATTCCAAAAAATCACCTCATTCAGTTCTCAGCTGCATGTAACAGTGGAGCTCAGTGCAATCACTGATTGGCAACTTTGCATCAGCTAAAAATATGATCACTTGTCTAGACTTTGAATTGCTGTGGAAGCACAGTGAATTCATGAACCAAAATCTTGAGTCCTGGGATTGACCGTGTAGGGAGTTGTGCCTGGTGTAGGCACTGAACCAAAGACAACAGATAAGATTCAGAAATCACTTGCAGTACATACCTGGGAGTCTAGTATTGGTTTTTGTAAATGATAACATGCCCTAAATTGTGTGGTCTTCAGAGTGGGATCAGTGGAACATTTTACTTTATTCCTCAGTTTCTTTCAATGCCATATTCTAGAGACACATTGATATTTTTGTTTGGCATTACCTTTGTAGATGCAGACTTGCACACTAACCTGGTTTATGCTGAACTGTCTCCTGAGAAAGGGAAGGGTCTGTCTTCTATGTCCTGTACAGAAACAAAAGGTCCCATAACATCTTGTCTGGCTTATTATTGGCAGAGAGTCAACCCTGGGGGATGTGGCAACATTTTTTATTTGTTATTTGATTTCTTAAAAATCCCTGCTGTGGATATTAAGAGGAAATCGGCCATAATTCAGGAGCAGTAGTTCTGATGGACAGTGAGATGGAAGGTTTCATATTAAAGCCTTAGGAGGCCAAAAAGAAAATTGAAAATCTGGAAGTATTGGCTTATGGGCACTGTTCTTTCATTATAAAGAACACCAAGCTCTATAAACCTCTTGGTGGGAGGGATAAGAGCAGGATGAAAAACAGTGACCTTGAGATCAGTGTCAGGCTAGAGAATAGTAGATTTGCAACAGAGGCCAAGTAAAGGAGAGGAAGAGGAAATGCAGGTCAAGACATCATCTTCAACTTTGACCTAGTTCTTGGCATTCCTGGTCAAAAAATGTCCACATTCACAGCTTCTTTCTGTAAACCAAACCAGATGCATGTTTTCTCTCCATCCATGAAGCTGGAACCCCTAATTAGGTTCTTGTTGCTTTGCATCTTCACTGGTGAATTGTTCTCTCTGTTTTTGTCATTTTTGTGTTTTGCCCCATTCCTTTCCCTAGCCAGTGGCCTACTTTGACCAAATCACTTTCTATTTATAACTGTCCTTTGATTCACCATTCTTTACTGCAGCAAGGAAAAAGCTATTCTATTAATTTTCCAAGACCTGTTTAGACCCCAGCCTATCCAGCCTATCATTTTCATTAACTTTTAGGAGTCAAATTCCACCTCTTACCTGTCACATTGCCAGTCCATATCACCTCTTTGTTCCATTCTCCTGCATTTCCTCCTAAGCCTGCTCTCAGTCTAAAGAAATCATATTGTAGACCATTATTTGGGGTAGGCTTTGAGAAGCCAAAAAACATATGTCACCTGCTAACTAACTCAGAAGGCAACCGGCTGTGATTTATGGGGGTGCTGGAACACCCATAGCTCAGCATCCAAAGCCACTGAGAGCATGGGACAACGTGGGTGTTGGCACACCATCACCATGTGGTTTTTCATATGTGAACCCTGGCTACCTAAACACCCTGCATTCAGCTTTGACAGACTGTAAAGTACTGCAAGTCACAATCCCAAAACATTGGTCTTGTTACTCGTTTTATGGCATTCTCATCTTTTACAGCAGTGTATATGTGGAGAAGCAATGGTTCAAGAGCTCACCTAAATCATTGGTTTGCAGTTTATGGTCTGCAGAGCCTGGCAAGCCCATGAAAAACTTCTAAAGAGTCTGAAAAAAGTGATTGAGAAAAAGAAAATTCTTATGTGCCAGACAGCAATCTACGTATGTGAAATTCCTAAAGGAGTCTGCACTACTGCTGGAAATTTTTTAGGGGTCCACAAATCAAAAAAGGTTGAAAAACCACTGACCTAAATCTTCTCCTGCAACAGCAAATGGCCTAGAACTGCAGCAATATGAGAACTTGGCACTAAGAAATGCCATGACAGCTAAGCAACACAAAATATCTGCAGCTCCTCACAGATGGAAGTGGAAGCGAGCAGGACAGGCACATATCAGTTTTGCCTTTGTAAGTATTTGTTCAGGGATTAGTGTTAAAACAGACATAGAGAATAAAAAGGGCAGCCCGTCTCAATGCTAACTAAGTAATCTTAACTACAGATTACTGCATGCAGCAAATTTGGAGATGGATATGTTCCTTATACAGATTGGTCATTTCAAAGGGTGAGCTTTCACTAATTTAAAAAAAAGAAAAATCAGACAAGCACAATCCCTATTAAGGCATCATGTCATTATTTCAGTAGGTTCTCTGGAAATAAGCTTGTTTCTGTGCTAATTTTTCTTCTGGCAGAACCAATTCATTCTTGGCCTTTACAAGCTGGTCTTTTACATTTGATTCAAAATTGGATTTGGGCCTCAGGAGATATCTGATGTCAGCCTTCCTAATGTAGTGTCAACATGAAGACACAAAGAGATAAAAAGTCAGTTTCACTTAGAGTTTCCTTTTTCCAGGGTCTAATCTGGATTTTGCACTCTCTTTCACATTTGCAGTCTGGATCATTGCGTCTTCTTGTTGTGAGTCACGTTAAGCGAGAGGGCAAGAGAGTGCTTAGCCAACCTCCCTGGTTTATAGGCAGGGTCACTAACACAGCTGGAACACATACTTATGCTTCATGATATCACCTCATAAAACGATCACATAGCAGACTAATTTTAAGTGCATATTGGAAAAGCAGAAACTCTGGGGTCAGGGTGGCGCAGAGTGGAGGAAGGGTAAATGTAGGCTACAATGAGAAATAATGAGACTCACTTTGCTGGAGGAAATGGTCAAACATTAGCATTTCAATAGAAGAGGTCAAACCATTTCATCCAATACAGGATGTCATTCCCTGCAGACCAAGCTAATACAACCCATAACATCTGTACTCTGTACTGTACTTTTAAAATATGACATCCAAACTGTGGGTTACTCCCCACAATGACTTCTATTATCCCTCTTGCCTCCCTTTCTGGCCCAGCATGCAGTCCGTGCTCATCTGGATCATATGAATTAAACAACTAAAAATGGCACACAAAGAAAAAAGAGCAAGAATATGGAATATCTCAGAGGTGTTAAGGAAAACTGTGTAGGCACACAGCTCAGGACTTTCATAACACACACAGACAAAGCCTGAATTACAATTCTTTGGACAACCTTAGTTCTATCTCATCCGGAAAGGTTCATTTACTCTTTTCCTGGAAGTGCAAAGTATTTCGTGACCAAAAAAAGAAATAAAACAAGAACAAAAAAACCACCCCAGAACCCCCCCACAAAACATAAAAAAACCCAACAAAAAACACCCAAGGAAACCAACAAAAAAATCAACCAAACCCTCTCCCCCCTGCATTTCCCAGTCTGCAGCACATTCATGGTCCAAATACCTAGAAACTCAAACTTTTGCTACTACCACCACTGCAGAACAGAAAGTAAAGCTGCTTTTTGCAGTGTCTTGCTTAGCATGTTATATTTCACAAAGGCAGTAGAGGAGGTATTTTGTTCCAGGTCTTGCACACAGCAAGTGAGACAGGATTTTGAGCCACGGGTAGAATATCACCTTTCTGCCATACTGCCTATCTTCTTAAAAAGCTAAGGAGAATCCTCATGTTCAGATGAGCTGTACAGCTGTACAGTTTTGCAGAAGTCTGGTGAGTTTTCCTTGATGCCATTTCCTCCTTTGCTTACACCAATGCCTAATATAACACCTTCTGTTTCACTGTTTTCTCAGCAGTCACTGCCCAACAGCACATCCTCCCATCAGCTTAGCAGCGTAAACCAGCCAAGAGCACATTAAACATTTGATTGGATTCAGCTGGATCTTTCTGCATTGTGGGAAGAGCAGACAAGCATTTGAATAGAGTTTCTGGGTGTTGGTCTGGACATCCACATCAATCCCTTGCCAGGAAGAGAAAAAGCAGCATCACATTTTTTATAGTGCTTTTCTTCAATGACATTTCCTTCCTTCCATTAAGCAAATGTCCAGGGGAGATAAATGAATTGCTTTGTATATCTGAAACCCTTGATCTAGGCTAAGTGGGCAAGAATGAGAAAAATAACAGGGAGCTGAATGGAGGAAGGAGATTTAAACATACAAATTCTCAGACTGAAAAAAAATAAAGAGGAGGCATTTTCTTAAAAATGGAGGCATGGCACAAGAAAATAACTCAGACATAGGGATACTCCAAAATAACAGCTGCTGGAGGAGAAAAAAACAACACAAAAGGACCTCATGCAGCAAAGGAGAGCTGATGTTCAGCAATGCTCAGAAATTTTAATACTGATGTGTAAAATTAAACCATGACAGCAGAACAGGCTTATCTGCAAGCGTCACGTTACTTCCCCTGGGATCACTACCTTCCCACTGGTGCTTCTGTCATATTCTCCTCCCCCCTCCAAATCTCACTTGACCTGAATTCTCATGATTTGACTCCATAATCCTCTGGTTTCCACTGTATGCACACAAAAGATTATTGTACAAAAGCGAATTCCCAGGGCCTTGGGCTTTGCTTTCCATTTAGTTAAAGAATTATCCTACAGTAGTTTAGGTGCTGGGAAACTTGTCCTGTAGATTATTGCCTACAGGGCAAATGCTGAGGAGGCTGCTAACGAGAGAACAGATGTTCAGTGGCTTATGAGCCTTGCTGAATGTAAATATCTCCAGCACAGTGCCTGTCAATAAGCCTCTGCCTGAGAATCACAAACCTTATGGACAAAATTCACCCCCCTGTAAATGCATGGGCTTAGGCAAAATTACACTGAGGAAGAAGCTGTTCCTTCAATTTGCACCAGAGAGCCAAAGTTTAAAAGCTTGTATAGACATTGAGGCTGAATGTCATGAAAAGTTAAAATTTTTAAACAAAACTTTGTCTCCTTCCAAGAGAAAATGCAGCTCTTGGATCTGTTATGACACAGCAGGCCTAAAATAAACAGATTTCACTGAAAAATTGGTATTAGGGGTGAAAGATTTTACAGTGACTGGATTTCTAAAAGTTTGCTTGTCTCCATAAAAGGATGTTTTGCTTACAGGGCTTCAGTAGGTGATGTCTTTCCAGGGAGCAGTAACTTAAGGGGGGTGGGTACCCCTGGACTCTTCTGAGGATCACTGTGCATCCCTGCATACCTCTCTGCTTCCCCCCTGTGACACCTGTAAGACCTTAGACAGTTTTCTAGGCAAAATATGGGAAGAGTTTAAGCCCCCTCTTCCAATCTACTGAACACCTGCAAACTTTCAGCTATCAGAGCAGTACTGTTTTCTCCCCATTGCTTGATGAGTGACCCTCAGAGCACGTACACTCGAGTGAGGGCTGAGTAGCTGATCACAGTCAGTTGATGCTTCTGAGTGGTTTTTTCTTTATGAGGTTTCCTGACAGAAGATCAAGATATGCAAAGAGGTTATTTGCCCTCAAGCTTTACCCCTTCCAGCCACCCTTCCTGGGACAAGAGCAGGCTGACCTTGCCCTGCACCTCATCTTTGCCATGGCAAAGCTCAGTTGTACCTACATTGCTGGAAAGCCACAAGTTCTTGCTGGTCACAGATTGTCACTTCACTTCTGAAGTGCAGTAACTGCACTCTGTCATGAAGTTGCTTGGTACAGTTTTAGGATCCACTAAGGAGTCCTTCCAGCTGTGTGTGCCACCTCTCTTTGCCTTTGCCAAGTGGTGCTCAAAGTCCCCAGTTATGGCATGAGAAGAGGAGGCAAGTGAGCAGGGTCTCTCCTCTATCATTCAATCCATGAAACCATGAAGGGGCGGTTTTTATTCTGGGAGTCCTCTGTTACAAGGGCATATCTGAAAAATAAACAAACTCCACCATGTATAACATTTCACTGAAAAGACTGGCTGGCAAGCTGAAACTTGGGAGACCTGGGTCAGCTACTCAACTGTTTTGTGATGTGGAACAAATCACTGTGCTGTGTTCACTCCTCTGTCGTGTCCCAATCAGCTCTGCACAGACAAGCCTTGAGTTTTATTAAACATGCATACTCTACAGAGCACACTGCAACCCTTGTCCCACCTGAGGCTTCTAGGTGTTCTTGTAACACACATAATAACACTTAACAGTTCAATCCCTTATGGTGGGAAGTCCCACAAAAAATATTTAGTATGTGCCTTTGAGTATATAAAAGTGATTGCCATGGAAGGATGCCACAGAATAGACTGTAATTACAATCTTGTCTTTTGGAGGTAGAGATTTACTGCTGCAATGTGCTCACCTCTGGGTGGAGAGCACAGGAGCAGCAGCAGCACTGCCAGGACAGACACACAGCGTCTGCACCAGGAACAGGGTGGGATCCAACCTGCTCAGCCTCACTCCTTCCCCTTGTCTTCTCCCTGCAGGCAAACCACAGCTGGCAGAGCTGAGCTATCCCAGCCGGATCCTGGCCAGGACACTCAGGTGAACACCCCAGTTCTCACCAGAACTGTCACCGTTTATTATTACCTGACCAAAGTCCTCTGCAGCACCTCAATGCTCCTGTGGGCACTAAACCTGCACCCACCCAGCCCTGCTTGGCACTGGGGCAGAGCAGGGCCACAGCAGCCAGGCTGAGGGTGAGGAGGTAAGAGGTACGTCAGCATGTAAAGCTCCATGAAAATATAGAAATATTAAGTACTTCAAACTGCTGGAATTTACTTCAGATGCTCCATTGCTAGGATGAGCTTGTTAGTAGCTGTAATGTTTTACTCTTAAGCAAAGCTATTTGCACTTAAGCCCTTCAGCATCCGTGGGACAAAGCAGGATCTATGGCAGGGCTGCACATGACTTGCTGAGTTTTGGCAGAACAGCCTAAGATTTACTGCCCCGCCTTCCGCTTCCGCAGCGAGGGGAGTTACGGGTTCCAGGGCGAGCTGCCCCGGGGCCACCTGTGCGCAGCAGCGGGGCCGCGATGCCTCCCGGCTGTCCTTGTGCTCCGGCGGCACTAGATGGCAATGTGGGACTTCAGCAGCCCTGGGACGACAGCCTTGGGGGAGCCCGGGGGCTGGGTACCCCTGAGCACCCCTGAGGATCACCGCGCATCCCTACACGCTCCTCTGCATCCCTCCCTGTAACTCTTCAGCACCTCAGGCGCTCTCCTGGACAAAACGTGGAAAGAAATGCTCCTGGGTGGCTGTCATTGCTCTCCAACCACTGCTTCTCTTCCCAAATGAGATTTTATCCATCTCCGGAAATAAAAGCCGCAGACAGCAGCAGGGCCGTTGAGTGCTGGCCACAGCTCGCGTTCCTGTGGAGGGGAGCAGCATCTCGCTGCCCAGCCTTAGCTGCCATTGCTGGGACCCACAGTATCCATGAAGACAATATGGGACACGAAACCCCATCTGCAGGCAGCCCATGTGCCAGCCTTTTGTGCCCAAGCTGTCATCAGGCCACACACCTTGCAGGTCTACAGGCAGTGCTGGTAGGGGCACACCAGCCTGGGCACCACCAGCTCTGCCTTCTGCACATTTTCTGCCCAGAAAGGGTTAACATTTCCTTTCCTGAGTCCAGAATAAAATTTCTGAGAGTTGGTTTCTGGACATTTTATTAATCACCCTTAATCCAGTGAATTTTTATTTAAAAGGAAAGCATTTTTCTTCATAAAAAGTCACAGACAGAGCCTTTTCTATTGTTGCCTTTGGATGGAGTTTTATCTGCCAGTCATGGGCAGGTTTTTAAGAGGAAATTTTCAGATGAATGATAAAGGACACCCTGAACTCTGCAACACAGAGATGATCTGCCACTGGGTTTCTAGTTTCTGTTTAGTTTTAAAATCTGCCATGCCAAGGAACATTTAATATTTCAGTTTCAGAATTAATGGGCTTATCTCCTGCCTTACACCTTACTTCTCAGGGTTGCCTCCCCTCTGAGTTCTCTCTGTGCCCATGGCACAGCTAGAATTAGCATTTCACAGCAAGAGCTGTGCTCTGCAGGAGTGAGGGATGGTGAACACTGGGCTGTCAGTCTATGCAGGCAAACTCCCCAGCCCAATTTGTGCTGCCTGTTGCACTGGGGACTTACCATTAACTCTGTTGTCATTCCTTGTCTGCTTTAACATGATTGCTTTCAAGATTTCTCTCTCCAGGAAAACATCTGTGTTTTGGATTAGTTTTCCCTAGACAGATTTACTTACAGTTTTCCACATTAAATCTCCCTATTTTGTTGCTTTCTAGTCTCTCTAGGTCCTTTTCTTGTTATTATTCCTCCAGGTGCATTAAAAATCTCCCCATTTAGTGGAGTCAGCAGAGTGCTCTGGTATCCCAATTTACTCTTTGTATTCAACTATGAATGAATCACACATTCCTGGATGTCCTTCTGCAACACAGTGCATTCACTTCCTGCAGTCCTTTGTTTACAGTTCATGCTTTTGTCATCTGCATGACTGTGCCAATACCCAAAAGGATTTAAATTACCGTTTCCATCAGTCACATATGAAAAAGCCATAAAAACCAGAATAACTCCCCCAATTGTTCTGCTTATCAGCCCTGATTACATTATCTTTTGAATGTTAAAAGATTTTCCTCTTAGTAACTGCATTATTTTACTAAATATAAGCTTACAGTAACTTCCAAGTGACCACTGATTCCTGTTTGAAAATTTTTTGGATATTTAATTTTCACCCTATTTTCTGCTAGTATAATATCGGTTGTCCATTGCTTGGTTGTAACTAGCAGAAAATATTATTTTGTCCTTTAACTCATGGATATAACATTATAAATAGGCTGATAAAAGAACTAAAATTTTTTGAATGGCAGCAATCGTGTCTAACAACAGAATGAAATGAGATGGTGAGTGAATTTAAAGAGTACTTTTCCTGCTGTTTGTTTTACCTGTAAGTTGAATTCAGGATGAAAACTTATGTAGACTGTGTTCCCAAAACACGCTTCCCCTTGTCAGCATTCCTTTATTTCACCCAGATTTACTTTTATTTTCGACCCTCATCCTCTGAGGTCACATTCTACACCACTTGTCTTGAAAAACAGGAGCAGATCTGGAGGCCATGGCTGTGCCAACAACGAGGGCTGCCACAGCCCCTAAAGCTCTCCTTTATGAAAGCCTGTGAGAAAGCTCTCCCTGAAGGACACACGCATGGCAGAGCTGCCCAGAGTGCCAGTGCAGCCTAGTGCATCCCAGTGGCTGCAGGACAGACCATGTTCCTGGTCTGTGCAGCTTCGCTTGGCCGTGAGGGGGGAGAGGGAGGCGGCTCAATGCTCGCTCCCCATGCTCCCTGCTGGTGCAGCAATGAGCGCTACACAGCATGCTCGCATTATTGTCTGCTTCGTGTCCCAGCATTGCCTACAGTGAGAGCTGCTTCCATTTCCCTCTGCTCTTTTCTTAATGGAGACAGATCCTACATCTTATATTCACTCTTATTCCTGTTTGGTTTGCAATTTGAGCACTGCACTATTATTTTCTCCAAGGTCTTGCTCTCTCAAGGCATTTCACTGCTCTTTTCTTTTGAATGCACTTCAGAGATAAGACACAGGTATTCCATCCTTCTGAGGTAAAAATCCCTCTGCAACTGGCCTCTTGGCCCTTCAGGTCCTTACAGAAACCACAAGAAGACTCTCCAGTTTGCAGTATTTCTCCCCAAACTCAAGCACTGCATTGCTTTAACATCACTGAGACATGACTCACTCGCCGCCGCCATCCCCTTCTGCAGGACTTTTTAAATGTTCCTAATAATCCTTTGTTCGTTATTATTTTAAAGTTGAGCATGGGGTCAAGCTGCTCAGTTGCCAGTGTGCTTTCTGGATGATGTGGCTGAGACACTGGTCACACTGGTGGCTTTGCTGCCTACCATGGAGCCTGAATTCATCCTTCGTGTAGGGGAGGATGGCAGTGCTCACCTAAAGACCTTGCTTAGACTGATACTGATCTCCGAGGCGAGGCCGTTGTGCTTTGCCTTCTGCCCATTCTCTAGATCCTCCCACTCTTGCCCCCTTCACTGCGGATCACAGTGAAGGGTGGGCACAGTGGAAGTTGAAGATTCACTGTGATCATTTGCAAGAGCAATTAGCAAAAGCTTGTGCTCATCTGGAGCCTTCATGGCATGACAGAGTGTAGGGCATGTCCTCCAAATCCCACCCCTGCTCCAGGCTGTGTGAAGTCCTGTAGGATCAGAACTCCCAGCTTAGCATTGCTGACAGGCAGACAAAGGCAGAGACAGACAGTCCTCCTCCCTCACCCTTATTCAGCTGTCCCTCCTCCTCCTCCTCCCACCTGTGAGGCTTTTGCTGTTAGAGCTTAGTGCATTCAGCTGTCTTCCACCTCCATCATTGCTTTGATAACTGATAGCAGGGAAGGTATTACTTAAAGAATCTGGGTGACTGTTAGCAAAATAAACAGGAGATGAAAGATAAGGCAGTCTCCTTGGTGCGTAATTACCTTAAAGGAAGGTCTGTTTGCTAATACTGTTGTTTTGATGTGCTAAATAGCTTGGGCTTAACGCCCCAGCAGATACTAAAACTAACTAGCTAATTCCCGATGATGTCATTCCAAGATTACAGGGACTGGGGAGGTAAGGGAGGAGTGGATACAAGGCAGTGGTGTGCAAGGAGTGTTCCCAAATCACCCGATGTGGTAGACCGGGAGGCTCGTCTTCAGAGACAGCTCTGCTGTCAGCACAACAAAACCTCACCAAGCGATGCCTCCACGCAGGTGGGTGGCTCTCTCAAAGTCACCTACTCCCTTCCCACAGCCTGCTCCTGGGGAAATGCTCTCTGATGTGCAGCAAGGAGAGCTCTCTGCATTCATTCTGCAGGGCTCTGCAAGGAGCACTTGCTCCTCAGTTCTCCCCATAAGGGTGATTCTCTCCCTTGGCTCTGAACTGGGCTGGAAGGAGCTGCAGCTGGTTTGTAGGCAGCTGGGTTACCTGCGTGTGTGCATCGTCTGAGCTGTGTGTGATTGCAGGGTTCCACTCTTTTATTTAATTGTCTGCCTGGAAGCATCTTCTGACCTAATTATGCCTGTGGTTGTGTCACTTGGCTTGTCCTGTGTGCCGAGTGGCATCACACGAGCAGGGCCCGCTGTGCACATGCTGGCACACAACTGAGCTAATAGAGACTGACAGTGGGTATCGGGTTTTTTAAGACTAAGAAGTCTCCTGGGGTGTTAGTAATCCCCTAGAGGTGCCATTAGCTTATGATAACCACACCTTTGAAATTGTTTTATTGCTTTAATAATGTGGTGGTGATGGAAAATGGGGAACATGCCACATTTATTATTTATGCTGGTAAAAGATGAAAGTTAGCAATTAGAAGCTTTAAACCACAGGTTCAGCAGAGCTACATGACTTACATTTATTCATTTTTGGACTGTGCACCCCAGCACTGGGATGTCCTTACTGTCCAAGTTTGTTACGTTGAGCTGCCTACAGAAACCACGGCAAAGTGGCAGGGCCAGCACAATTAACATTGTAAGATGGATACACATCTCACTGCAGGGATGGGTGGAGATTTCCTGGTGGGGAGCTGTTGGAACAGTGCTTTATGATATCTGAACTAATCTTGTGCTATGATAATTCTGTCTTGCTTAAGTGCTTGCAGCCTCTCTGTGCTGCGCAGTCATGCTGTGGCAGCTGCTGTGTGCATCTGATCCAAACTCGCTGCTTCCCCACACACTTAATTGGTAAAATTGCCACATATTGTTTATAAAAAAGCATGGAAAGAGTGAGCAGAATCTTGGTCCCTAGGACTGTAGAGCAGTGGATCTGCTACCACACAGCTGGGAATCACACTCTGTCAGCTCAAGGCAGCACAGAGAGGATGTGTGTTGTACCATATGTGTCATGACATCCACAGCTGGGTGGAGCAGCTCTCCTGAGGTAAAAGAAGCTGGTGCAGCTGATGGTAGAGTATAACATCAGGCCCTTCAAAGCTGCCATGCTTCCCAACTGTGGGGTTTTAACCTCAGCACCCAGAAAAAGGGACACCAACACCACAGCAGAACTGAAGGGAAAGGTAGGAAAAGTTAGGCTTGTCGTAAAAGAAACGTGCCAAGACAGCAAGTGTCCATGCCTGGAGCTGTAATGGAAGTGATTTCACTAATCTGCCTTGCAGGCCACTTTCTCATTCTGTGTGATCCTTCAGTGAGGCTGCAAGCGTGTTTGATCGCTTCACCTTAGGATCAAATAAGCAGAGGGCTGACTGGGTGTTTTATCTGCAGTTGGCAGAAAATGGAGGTGAGAGAGAGCAAGCGAGTGAGTTTCTATTAAGAATAGAGAGATTAATGCACCCAAATTTAATTGGAATTGCACGAGCAGGCAAGAGGTGTCAAGTTCTGAGTTCATGCATAGATTGTGTGGGTGTCCTATGTACTACATTTTGAACATCTGCAGCATGACTATCTCTGCCTTGTACTTTGGTCCTTGCTATGAGCTTTCATGTTGGTTACCGATGTTGTACATCCTTATTTCTATTGTACACCCCTGTGCCCTTTGCCTCGTAGCACTGCACCACTCCCACTGACAGGCTGTGTGCAGAGGTGAGCCAGGACCTTGTCCATGACTTGGTTTCTCCTTGGCTGCAACAGCCTCAATGTTATCAGTGTCACACCCATGTCCTTTCCACAGCCTGGAGAGAAACCCCTTCCCTGAAGGAAATCCTGAAGCAAACTTAGGCCAGCTATAGGCTACGTCCAGAGCCTGGTGTTATGAGTGAACAACATTGGAGTGCAGTTCCTGGAAGTTCAGCGCAAAGCAGGACCCCTGAAGTAATAAACATCCATCTATTAATTGGAATCCATGTTGCTCCTTTTGAAGGCTGAGTCCATGGCTTAGCACAGGAAGATTGCATTAACATCAGTCACCCATGTTACTCAGGCAAGAAGAAACCACTTATGCAGCCTGGGTTCCCAGCCTGCATCCCACAACTGACAAGCTCTCACTTTGCAGGACCTGATTCGCTTTCTGTGTGTCTCTTTTTCTCCAAGCAAAGTCCTTAGGGCTGAACATCTCTTTCTAAAGAAACTACAGATGATTCTAGGCAGGCAGGTGAAGGGTTGGAGCTGGTGCAGTCAGCACTGTGAATGTGGGCTGCTGCCACTTACAGATGGGAATTGGATTTAGGCCCATTCATTACCTTCCCACATGAACATCACCCTTTTACAAACCTCATTGCTTTTGGTTCAGGTTGTTCCTGTAAGGCTGGAGCTCAGCAATTCCCATGGGCAAAGCTCAGCCTGCAGACAGGTTTTGTAGCTTTTGCTCAAGGCTGTTGTTGGCCTTGGCTATGCTCAGGGACCTTCCCCGGCAGCACCGGTGGGACAAGGAGCCCACCCTCGCTCGGAGGATTGTGCTGTGCAAGGAAAAAATGCTTCTGGCTCTTCTCATATGTATTTGGGGCAGAAAGAAGGTGTAGTTTAGATTAGAGCACTGCAGCTTTATCAGTGTTTATCAGTGTAGGAGTTCTGCTCCGTGTAGCATAACAGCCTCAAGTCCTTTTAAACCCTGACATCAATATGTGGTGATAAGATAACACTGGTTATCCTGTACTGGTTGCTCTAGATAAGATAAACCCTTTTATGCTTTAAAACTGGACTCAAAGTTTCTGCTATGTTTTCTTTTCCTTTTAATGTAGTAAACTCCAGAAACATTTTATTTCTAAGGGAGTTGAATTTGTTAAGAGCAGATAAAAATAGTACATATCATAAATTAGACTTTCCAAACTTGCCTGAGGAGCATGAAACATTTTCTTTCAAAGACTAAATAGAAATGAGCTAGTAGGAGGTAGATTTCAGTGTCTTAGAAAATTGTTGGATTAATTAGAAGCTAAAATTATTCCAAGTAAATGGTCATGCCTACATTTATTTTGTCAGAAGTCTGTCCACACAGTGATATTTCAGCAACAGTGGATGTTAATTTTAAGGTGGTTACTTTTAATTAACATGAAATCACTTTGGTAGTATTGCTTGAGACAGAAGTAGTTTGCATTTAAAGCTGGGACTGAATATCTCTGTACAAGCTGACATATCCATAAATCTACAGCACTGACTCTTCAAGTAGAGACTGTATCTTCAGAGAATTTAGAGATACATCCATTCATTAGCGAGTTAAAATTAATAACTAGGTCCTCTATGAAATTTAACACTTTAGTCTTGTTTGTCCCAAATGATTTTAACAATGGAGTAACAGACTCTTCACATTTTCCATATAATTAAAATTAATTGAAATTACGTGCATTAGTTGTAATTAAGCTATGCAGCTAAGACTGGTTGTATGTAATTGCTATGATTATATAGGCTACAAATAACCTCAAGGAATGAAAGTGGAGTTGTTATGGTAGAAGAACTCAGCCTCTCACCACCTTCCTGTGACTGATGGTCTGCACAAGGGAAGGATGTCTCTGGGATGAGGCAGTGCTCCATCAGAAGGGAATGCCTTGGAGCTGAGCTGGTTCAGCTGCCCCTGCTTTTAAGTTCAGGTTAGTGCCCCAAACCTGATCATTAAAGGCTGCCCTTTTTCTCAGCTTTAGGGTAGCACTAGTGAGGGAGAGAAACTGAAGTGGGAATGCAGCCTCTGTAAAGCACTGAAGCCTTTGGTACAGGGCCTGGCACAGCCTATAAATCACTGAATTAGCTCCAAATTCAGCTCCACATTCACCAATCCATCCCAGTTACATCAGGCACACCCTCATCCCAGCACCAGGTGCACTGCAGGAGCTGTACAGCTCATAGCAGGTGACCCTGTGGTGGCAAACTCCTCATTTTAGCTCCTGTGTTTTCCATGTTCCTGTGGAAATGTTCTGCAGCTGCAAAGCACCTCCAAGCCACTTTGTCCAGCTGCTTCACACCAAAGCTGCCCACAGCAGTGCCAAAAAGGGGCAAGGAAACAAAACAAAACATCCCCCACCACTCCATTGCTTGGAAAGCTCAGTCTGAAGTAATCAAACAAAAACCACAAATCTGTGGTCATTCTGTAGGTCACTGCAGGGTCAGGCTGAGGTTGCTGAGGATGTCATACCCATAAAATCACCTTTTTTGTTGTTTGTTTGTGCTCTGCTTAGACTTTTTAAGCAGTGTCTTTAAAATGCAGCTCAAATAGGTGGTTGCTGCATTCTTAATGATGGTTTGGGGAATAACAATTCCCTTATATTATATTTATTTTAGTTTGTTGTTTTCTTTTTCTTTTCACTGCCTTGGAAGTATTGAGCTTCATTTCATGGAAAACCCAGGGAAAAAAATGTTTGTAGGCTTTTTGGTATGGGAATAAGCCCAAAGATTTGAAATAATGCTGTTGTAATCTGCCCTCTTGCCACCTGCAGCTGGTTTGTGCATGTCAGGCCCCAGAATGCAGGACTGGGTCATATCTTGCAGGGTGTTAGAAAAATGAACATTTCAGCAAGGTTTTGGCCTCTGCAGCACATAGGAGTAGGAGGGATATGACTCTGCTTTTCCAGCTGTTCACATGCCCCCATCCCAAGGCAAAACAGCCCCCCTAAAGCATTTGCCTGGTGCACCACCAGCAGGGCAGATGCAAAAGCCTTTGCTCAATGCAGAGGAGGCAGCAGAGAATTATAAACTGCCCAAATTTCCCTTCTAAGAGTGCATTGGGAATGATTGACAGGACTGCCCAACAAAGCCTATTAGAATGTACAGCACATGGAAACCTTCCTGCTAATTAATGGGGGATTGTGCTTTGGGCAGGTGGCTCCTGAAGCCTCTCCCTCTTTGTGTCTGTCCCTAACTCAGGGCTGCTCTCTGCCAAGGAAGCTCTGTTTATTCCCTAACTCCAAACACTCCAGAGGAGGATGTAACCTTCAGGCATCCACTTTGGCTAAAACCCCTTGGCATACTTCAGCCTGCTTCTCCATGAGGTCCCAAGAATTTACTTCTTGCAGTGCTGTTTCATAGCCCAATACTGCAATATCAATTTTATCCTTGAAAGACTCAACTGTCTACCTTCAGGCTTAGCAACAGGACTGCAGGAAAATATTTATTTACACATAGGTGTAAATTAGTGACAAGTATGACAATCTGGCTGATTTCCCTCTTATCATTTCTTTGATAATCTGCATCCTGTGAAGTTTAGGGTACAGATTTAGACAGCCTAGGGGTAACCACATGGCCCATGTGTGCTTGCACTAGCATTATTACCATGAGGAAACAAAGTCTTTGAAAAAAAAAAGCAACCCAAAAAACCCACTCAGGATGGACAGACCATGATATTGGTTGGGGGTTGGGTGAAAGAGTGCAGGAAAGTGAGAGAAACTATTAACGTTTTGCACCATTAGTCAGGAGCCTGGGGACCTGCTGTAGCAAATAAAAACCCCATATAATTTAGTCAAGGGAATTCAGCCAAAAAAATTACAAGTTTCTTTTTTTTCTTTTTTTCAATGTAATAACTTTTTACTCCATTTAATCTCCAGTTTAACCATCTGAACAGATAATAGAAAAGTACTGTTAGCTAGGGAATAATCTGAACTGAGGGAAAGGAGAGAAAAAATGCTGAGAAACTTGCAGGCATGTTCACAAACAAGACCCATCCAGGACACCAGAGAAACCAGGAGGCAAGTAAATCAGGAGAAAACCAGATCTTCCCACCCCATCCCAAGAAACACAAGGAACCTGCTGTGCATTTCCATCTGGCAGCAATGCAGACCAGCACAGGATCTGTGTACACAAGATCTCATCAGCAACCCCTGGGCTTGCAGGTTCAGTAACTCCCAGTCTCCAGCTATTGCTGCTGGAGAGATCAAGTCACAAACTCAGCAGTGGGTTTTATTTTTATTTATTTATTCTGTTTAAAAGCTAAAATACTAGCTTTTGTGCAACTTGTGGCTGCACTCCATCATTTTTGCTAATAAATATCTTGGAATGGATAAGGATATCCTCGTGATACTTTCTTATCCTCCTCAAAACATTGAATACTTAAGAGTAATCAAGAAGCCACAGCAACTGCTCCTGGCAGGAAACTGCCAAGCTGTTATCCAGAAGCCTGACCGGCATTATTTGGAACAGATGCTCTTTCAGCTTTGCAATTTTCAGCCAAAAACAATGGCAGTAAGTGAAAGTAAAGTTGTGGGTCAAAGGAAGGCTAAACTGTATGAGAATCATGTGAAAATATTTTTGATTTCACACATCCTCTCATTTGCAGCACATGCTTCTGAAATGGTCAGTGAACATTAATGTGCAGCTGCAGGTTTGACCTTCATGTCCATGGCCTAGATTTGCCATCAGTCAGGATTCACTGGGAGCTCAGGGTTACCCTCCTGCTGGAGCCCTGGCACAGCCTTGGCACAGGAGAAGCTCCTGTGCCTCCCTGGGCTGGGGATGGCCACACCTGAGGCTCTGCTGCTACCTGCAGCCCCTGCCAGCCCTTGGGAAGAGCACTGTGGGCCAAGCAGGGGGGGTGTTGGTGCAGCCAGCAGCCTCTGGTTGGGTAAAATTTTTAGCCCTATCTGTGAGCCCAGAGCTGTCACCAATGCAGGCAGAGAGGAGGGACCTGCTCACCTGCACAGCCTCTCAGCACCCAGGAGTTCACCTGGCTCCGGGGAGGCAACTCCCATCCTCAGGAGCTGCCAGGGCTGCACAGGACAGGGCACAGCACAAGGGTTGCAAAGCAGGGAGAAGCTTTTAGTTATTAGGGCCAGGCAGGCAAACCTGGCTCTCCCCAGCTTGCTGAAGGGTCCACTGGGCTCATGCTGCTCCTTTGCTAGGCAAGCTCAGTTTAACAGAGCTCAAGAAACAAGCAGCTCTCAGGAAATAAATGCTTTCAGTCTCTCTTTTTTATTGCCTGTAAAATAGCAGGAGGCTTTCAAAGCAACAGCAAATCCTGTTAAAAAAAGTAGAGAAAATTAAAGAAATGTTTCTTGTCTCAGATCCAGTCCTTTTCACCTTAACTTTCCATCATGGTACATAAAATTTTGTATATTTTGGCAGAGCAGAGAAATAACTTTTTCCCTTTCTCTTCCTTGCACAGCCCAGGAGCTCTGAGTGAGCTTTAAACCAGTTTTGCACAAACACAGAACGGCCAAATAATAGACCAAGAAAACAGCATTAAACTTTGTAGACAATCAACTTTATTCTGCGCACAGCAGCTAGTTTCTCCTGCTCTCAGCAGAAATAAAAAATTTACAAGTGTTCTGGGAAAGCATTAAAAACCAAACACATCCAGACAAAGTCTAGTGCAAACTACTTGGAAATAGATCTGTGCATCACCTTCTGAAAGGCTCATTCCAGCTGTGCTGGTGTAGCCAAGCTGACGGCGGCCAAAACAAATACACCCTGTGAGTTCAGGACAGGATTGGAGGGTTGAGATTTGGGTACCAGATATCCTTGTCTCCCAGAGAGGCAGTCACAGTTCTCTGATTGCGAGAATCTCCTCATCAAAGAAGTTATCCGCATCATTCCTTGCACATTGGCACAGAGTAAGGATGCTTATGTATTTGGGGGAAAGCGGAACCTCCCAGCACCAGGAGGAAAAACGCAGCTACTGCAGAGAAGGGATCAAAGATAAGAGGGCAGGATGCATTCCCAGGCCCACACCCCAGCCCTTTCCACAGGGACCATATTAGGTTTGCTGTATGCTCTTATTGCACTGAATGTCATCTTCCAAGCATAGCAAATAACATTTTCATAAAGCACTGCTTTTAATCAAGCACAACCCTCACATCCCCAAAGGAGCTATCTGGAGTCTATCCCTTTTCTCTACTGCTCTTTTTTGCCCCCTTTTAACTCCCTCCCTCAGAGGCTTGTGCCTCCAGCAAGGAGGGCTCCATGTGGTTCCCTTCGGAGCTCATTAACACGGGTCCATCCATCAGGCCATGAGTGCGAGCAGGAGCCGCACGGTGCCGGGGTCCCGCGGGGCCGTGGCACAGCCTGCACACGGGGCTGTCGCACAGCACTGCTTTAATAACCCTGCTGAGATGGGAAAATGCAGCCTGGCACCTGATTGCACAGCCCCACGCATGCTGGGACACTTCAGCAGGAGGCCAGTCTTGATGGAGCAGTGGGATCCTGAAAGCCTTGTGCTTATGCAGTATATTAAAAACACTAAATTCAGTGGCATCCAAACAGAGTGCGTTATTTGCATACCCAGACACTGTTGCAGCTGGGGTCGAGTTTGAAACCGCCTAAAATGCATTTCAGAACATCAACCCAAAACAATACTCTCATTACAGCATTAATGGAGTCCAGCCCCTTCCCAAACCCCAGTCCATGACCTCCTGTGTGATCACCAGTAGACTGGCAAGCGGCTTGTGTGGGTGAGGGTGAGACCAGCTCCCCAGAGTCAGATAGTTCTTTCCTGTATGGCAGATGCTTCCTATTCAACATAAAGAAAAAGTCTTCCAAATATGTTTGTTTCTTTATCAAGGACTAATGCTTGGGGTGAGGGGTTGACTCTCTTTTCATGCACAGTTTGCAGCCCCAGAGTGCTCCTGAGCAGAAAGACACCTGTACAGAGGATAGCACTGATGGCTGATGAGCACGGCCAGGCAGCACTGATAGAAGCACACTTTTACCTAAACACATAGAGTTGCTGGTCAGATTTACCTGCCCTCGAGGCTGGCTCTGGGCAGAGCCCATCATCTCTGAATCTCAGAGCAGCAAGGACTGATCAGGAATGTAGTAGACTGAAGGCTTGTGCTCTTAGGTGTAAATGGTTCATTATGGCCTTTTTCAGACTGTGCTGATGAGAGGAATCATTCTTCATTGATGAGAAATCCCGCATTTTCTTCTCTGGGAGAACACAGCTTTGTTCCCTTCCCCCATTTAATAATGCACAATTTATCAGGCTAAATTGGTGAGCCTGGTAGCAAGCGATTCAAATCAACTTCAGTGGCTATGAGCAATCACACGTACTTGAAGAAACCCACTTATACCACTTTCAGTAAAACCTGAGGAAAGCTGGCTATGAATGCACTACCATATCCTATTAATGCTCAAGAAAATGCATTTAAATGAACCTCTAATGGCTGATTGAGACTTCTATAATGAAACTCCATAAAGAGTCAGCTCTTTCCTTCAGGCTGGGCAGGCCAAGTGCCTCCATGACTCTCTTGTTCACTGTGGGTAGGAAAAACAAATGGATGGAAGCACAACTGTGCTGTGGGCACAGAAAGAAGGGAAGGCTCCTGGCTTTGCCAGGGTTGACAGTCTGACCCTTCTCAAGAAGGCCACAAAGTACTAAGACTCACCTGCATCTCCTGATACTGTAAGAAACAATTTATCAGATGGTGGTGACCACAGTGCTTTGAAGAGCTGCTCAGGCCTTCCCCCTACACAAAGCACAAACTGCCTCCAGTCTACGAACCCCAGTATTTCTCTGCTGGAAGAAACATAATTTCTATGTCTCCCCATATCTTATGTTAGCCCAGTGTTTTAAGCCTGCCCAAAACTGGAGAGGTTGCATAAGCTGAGGGTGTGGAAGGAGAGAGGAAGGCAGTCCTTGCCAACACCTGTGTTCTGCTCCTTCCTGTCCTTGTGAGCACCCAGCAGGGATGGTCAGCAGGGAGCTGCTGTGCCCCATAGTCTATTTTAGCATGCAGCAGGCTCCCACACTCAGCAAAACAGGAAATAAATGGCCACAAACTTTTCAAAAGCGTTTACATGCCACCACCCACCTTTCCTTCAGGACAGGGGGACCCTAATGAGGAAACACCCCTTTGTTCTAAGAGGAAGACCTACTGTTCCCTCTCCATCCCTACAGACCCATCAGGCTTCTGATGTCTCCCAGATGCCCCTGTTCTGGGCAGATTGGCCCTTGCCAGCAGCTGGGGGGGTTTGGTTTGCCAGGCATTGTGCCTGCAGGCAACTGGCAGTGGGGACTGGAAATCCTGGGCAGCAGCGTGAGCCTCCTCCAGAGCCTGGGCTGCAGCCTGAGCCTCCTCCAGAGCCTGGCCTTGCTGAGCCCTCCCTGGGCAACAGCCACCAGCCTTAGTGTCCCTGAGGACTTGCACCACCCCGCTGGAGATGTGGGTGGTCATCAGAACAAGGATGGGGCATGCTGGGGCCCTCGAGCTGGAAAGGCCATGGGTGCCTCTGGAAAATGGGGACTGTCCTTCCATTGCTGCTTTTGTAGTAGCAACTGCTGCGCCAAGATAAAAGCTTTTGTTTGCCTTTTCTCTCCTACATTCCTAATCTCCCTCTGTGCTGGTCTCCCCTATAGTCCATCAAGCACTTTTAATCTCTAATTGCATATGACTGATGAGCCTGAACTCCATACACAGCGTTGCCAAGAACCACTTTTTCGGAGACTGCTTTAGCTCTTTAGGCCAGTCATAACACACTGCAGGACCATTAAGAGTTTATAGTTTGTATACATAACACCCTGGGAGTACCAAAGGGTGGTTTATCCAAACAGAAAAGAATTGAGATGAATGAATGCAGAAATGACTTTTGGCCAGGAAATACTTTAATTTTAATTAGGGGGGAAGGGGGCGAGAGAGGAATGAAGAGGCTTTCTTCTCTCACAAAAGACAAGACTAATGAGTTTACAGCTGCAGGCGCTGACCTTGGAGCATCCCGTATAATGCTAGTGCTGAAATGTTTAGATGTGATGTTAGACCCGATAACCTTGCTTCTAAAAGGAAGAAATAAAGGGAAATGGCTGAATGGGGAGGGATTCATTTCATGGGGATGTAGGGACATATTTATTTATTTTTCCCCCTCTTGCATTCCCGTTCAACTGCCTTTGGCGACATAGCCGTTCACCCAGCTGCTGAGCTTCACATGGGCCTCATCTCTTCTGCAGGAAAAATAAGTCAGTTGTGGCAATTTTCCCATTTTTCGGACTGTCCCTCATCCCAGAGCCTGTTGTGAGCCCCCACCTCTCTGGAGCTCATGGCTGGAGTGAATGGGGCGCCAGAACCCAGGGGAGCTCAGGGTGGGCAATCTGTGCACAAGGGAAGGTGCAGCTGGGGCTTCTGATGCAGTGGCTGGAAAAAGGCTGAAAGCCTGAGACTGTCCTTGTACAAGGATGTTGTCTCCTGCTTCACCTGGCCCCTGTTTTGTGGCACTGGAACCTGTGCCGTGCTCACAGCACTGGGCTCCTGGCTGCCTCCTGCCCAGGAGGCTCCTGCTCCTGCCCTGCCCTGGCAGTGTCACGGCTCCGGGGCCCTGTCCCAGAGAGCAGCAGGAGTGAAGCCACTGCCAGCGGGCTGAGCTGACACCAGCTGCCCGTGGTGTTCTCCTGGAGCGTGTGCCACGGCAGCAGGGATGTGTCCCTGGGCCTGCTGGCCTCTCCCTCCTGCCTGGGGACGTGGCTGCAGGGTCGATCCAGGTTGATCTTGCACCTCCATCCCTTGGCAAAGGGTGTGGCTCGCACATCTTCCAAAAGGTGCAGAGCTGCTGCTCCCACCTCCCTGCCCAGCCTGTTCCTTCTGGGCTGTGGACCTCGGCCGTACTCTCCCTGGAGCTTCCAAGCATCCTGGCATCTCCTTGCTCCCCTGGAGCTCTTTCCATGACCCTGTGAAGCATCATCTGGCCCTGTGGATCCTCCCATGGGTGCTGCCGTGCTACAGCCAGAGCGATTATTAAACTGTGAGTACGAAGCTGCTGAGCTGCTGTGGCTGTGGAGCCGGCTTGGCCCCCAGGGAATCAACACCCCCTGCCCTGTGAGCTGGCAGCCAGACGGGCTGGAACAATAGTGCAAGTTAACAGAGCAAAACAACCATCGGTGTTTCCTATTAAAAGTATTTTTATGATGTTGATTATTATTAATATTATATAGAGGCTGTAATTTTCTCCCGACTCACTCCAACATCTCACAAAATAAACAGTTGCTGTATTATCCCCTTGTAAATGAGACCACAGGATTGTAAACTTTAATTTGTTACTTTTGGCTGCTCTCAGGTTTGGCAGACAATTAAACCAATTCATTAGTTCACAGAGGCACATTTTTGGCCATGTCTGGCTGCGTGAAGTCATCCAGTGAACACATTGGAGGCAGGGTGTGGAAAAACCGTACTGTGCCTTTGCCACAAGATCTGTCAGTAATCGTCCAAACAGGCTGCTGTGGACTTTGCAGGCCCAGGTGGGAGAGGGTCTTCTTGCTCCTGTGGCTCTGCTATGCCCTGGGCACGGGCCTTTGGCAGGCCAGTGCCCTGATGTGCTGGCCAGAGAAGTGGCATTGATTCTTACAGAAAAGTAGCTGTGTTGTGCCTGAGGCTTAACCTTTAAATTCAGCAGAGTTGGACTAATGAAACTCCATAGGACATGGCAGAAAATGCTGAGCTCTTGGAAAGGCTAATCTGGCCGTGCATGACCTCCAGAGCCAGCCCCAGCAGCTGAATTAATTCCTTCAATAGCTGGGCTGCTTTCGATCCCTGCTTTCCCAGCTGCAGACGTGTGGTTAACCTGCAGAGACCCATGGCACCAGAGCACAGCTTTTAGCCTTTTCAGGGCCACCAGTGGTATGTGCTGGGAGTTAAGGTGGGTTTCTTTTAAATGGAAGCTGTAACAGCTTGTTTTATGGTACTACCACCTCCCCTATCCGAAGGGGCTTAGTGCAAATCACCCCTCAGATGAGGTTCCCTTGTCAGACATTTTTCACTCTCTGTAGTTTCTTAGATATCCATTAACAAACCAAAAATCCTGAGCCATCATAGTTTTGAAAAAAGCCCCATAAAATTAATCCCTTTTCCTTTGTTCCCTCCACAGGAGGAGGCTTTTTTATAGCACTCAAAAAGAAAAGGAAGAGTTTTGAATAATGAAACCTAAAAGCTTCCCCAAACTAGTTCCTTACCGCTGTGTTTTTCACTGACCAGCACTTTGAATTTGGATTTGCAGAGTTCTTCTGCTTTGCAATTTCCTCTGAGTGATCCCACCACCACCAGCGTGTCTGGGGAACGTCGCTGGGCTCTGGCCCTCCATCAGCTGGAAATGCTGGAGAGAAGGGGAGGCTGTGGAAGGGAGCAGAGCATTTTTGAAAAGCTGATCACTTCCTTCAGTGTCTTGACTGGTTTTTCCTTTTCCTGAAATAATAATATTTATTAACAAAAGTGCCTTTGATAAAAATGTGAGCAAATGCTGCAGAAGAGCTAATTATGACTTTGTACATGATGGCAACTCCTCTGGAAAGCAGCTGCAGAAACCTGCCCGCCCCACTGAGCCACAGTGGTTTTCTTCCAGGGTTCCTCCTGCCGCTGGTGTGTGACAGAGGCCGGTGTGGGTGTGAGCTGGGCCCCATCTCCTTTGGGTGTCAAACCCATCCTCTGCTCCTCAAACTGCTTGGGGGGAGATGAAGGGCTTCACCCTGCTGCGGGCAGCTGCACTTCGCTGCGTGAATTCCAATCGGGAGCTGGAGGAGAAGGAGGAGGAGTACGAAGCTGGCTGGGTTTGAGACAAAAAATAAGCCCTGTATTTTTCTCCTTTCAGCTATTTATCAAGGCTCCGTGCAAAGGGCCTGACACCCGGCCAGCACAGCCCGGCTGCTGTGATGTGTGTGACACACGAGCCGCCGCGGAGCCGGTAATGAGGGACCTTCTGCTGAACGGCCAATTGAGCAGCCGGTGCCTCGAACAGCTTCATCTCGCAGGGACGGCGGGTGGATCTCTATTTTGACACATCCTCGCTGAATGAGGAAGAGAACAAGCAGAAAATGGCTGATGATAAATGCAGCAATTAGGGAAGCTTAATGGAGCAGAAGGTTTTTTGTGAGAAGACAAAGAAATTGCCGTGCCGACACCTGCGAGGAGGTCCCAGCCGCTGCGCAGGGAGCCTCCAGCTGTGCCGCAGCAGCAGGGGCTGGGATGAGGGGAGCCGACCTTTTTACTTCACACACACATCCCTCAAAGGCTTTGGAAAAATATTTTCCAAGTTAAACTTCAAAACATAATTTGATTTTTCTTTTTCTCCATTATGTTGAGAAACGGGAGCCTGTAATTTAGGCCTGGTGTAGCCTTCCCCCACTCCTAGCTTTTTATTCAGTTTCACATAATACAGTGCACTACTGGGAAAGGCATTTTCCTGACAAAGTATTGATCTTGGTGCTGTGCAAGAGCTGTGGCCTCAGCAGGGGGATGCCATCTCGCTGGACACAGGTGGACACGAAGCAGATTCCCTGCACAATGCAGCTTGCCCACAGTGATGCCCAGCTTGAGGTTGAGCCCATGATCTGCCCTGCTCTTCCCAAAGCACCATATTTCTGAGCCAAGCCCTGGGCTACCAGCTCCCCAGGATTTGAGCAGAAGTGCTAAATTTGTTTGCCCAAGCCCTATTTCTTTTTATTTCCTTAGCTGGACTCACCCCAAAGCAAATTGCACCAAGAAGCATCGGGGAGAGCTCTGCAAGGCGTGTTGGCACGGGAGCACCCAGGTTTTAGTAATTTTGGCCTCTCACAAGACCATTACCAAAACCCCCCAACACTGCAACACAACTATTTTCTTAAGACTTGGGCAAAAAGGAATTTCCTGAGGGAGGTAAGGGAATGGTTTCCTTTTTTTTTTTTTGCTTGGCACAAGCCAAGGAAAACACAAACCTTGTTTTCCCCACTGTTGATGGTTTCTTGGCTCCAGCCTGAGCTGCACAGCACTGATCTACCTCTGCTCTCATTCTGGCACTTGCTGGGCTGCTGGTGTGTCTCCCCATTCCCTAAGCTCTCAGGATATTGCATTCCTGACTCTCTGGCTTCTCATGCTTTCCCTCCTCTGGCCCTGGGCGGTGCAGACCTAGCAGTGGAAGCTCAGTCTGCTGCCGAGTCCTTGGGCTCCCAGCATCAACCTCTGTTTGTCTAACTCCAGGTCACCAACAGCAAACTAAATACTTATGGTATCCACATAGGCTGGAAAGGACAAGTCCCATATGCTTATTATAGGCAATGAAGCTGGCCTTTTAGGGAAGCACTAGATCTTTTTGTCAAGGAACAGTTAATATTTTTGACAAGTGATCTGAGGATTTGTTACAGCTTTACAGATTGGCTTTTTCCTTCACTGCATGATATCCTGGTTGTCTATTTTATTGACTGGGTCAAGAGTGGCCCCCATTAACTGAAGCTGGTGCACACATCTGCCATGGAGCCCCAGTACGCGTGTGGCATTTTGGACAAAAGGTAACTTAAGTGCAACCACTGGTCTCCCTCCTTATGCCTGCCTGAGTATCTTTTTAAACACAGGTTGCCTGAGGCAAGCAATGAACCTTCCAAATCCCATCTTCTTCCTCCCACCCACTGTCATTTGTTTGCTAAATTCCACTCTTTTTTGGTGACTTGAGGGAAGTCTTTGGGGAGACAGCCAAAAGTAGAATAAAAATGGTGAAAATGGCACAAAATGAAAGCTGAACAGAGGTAGAAATGCATAAAACCCAGGAAGTCCTTCTGTACCAGTTCTTTTAGCAGAAGGCAGCTCAGCTGGGGTGGCTTAAAGGAATAAGGCTGAATTAATTAGTTTCTCTGTTTAGGTAATAATACCATTAATCATGATGAACCATTTTGTGAGGAGGCTGATACTCGACACTGCGTAATTCCACAGGAATCCCACTGTAGTGCAGCAGTATTGATGGGTCATCCTCTGAAGGCGTGAGAGCAATGCCTCCTAATATAGTAAATGGCAAACCGCTGATTTTCTTTTAATATTCAGACCACCGCAACATCAGTCATGATGAATTCTTCTGGCACCAGGGTGGCTGCAATAAGCAATCCTTCAGGAATGCCAGGGGTGCATGGCATTGATTTAATGCTCACTTTTTAAGTCATACACAGACCAAATGCTTCCAAAGGGCATGGTCCATTTTTGTATCTTTTTCTGAAGTTTGCAGTAACAACCTCCTTGCTCACATGTACCTGCATTAGGAACATGCAGCTATGGACTCTAACAGAGGTTAGGGGGGCTCATTTCTGCAGGTCCATGTTAGAGATGGTGTCAAGCAAGATCCCATGTTGGACACTGGCACCAGGAGAATTACAATCCCCCTGAGCCAGCATTATGAATCTTTATGCTGAGTCCAACACGCTTTTCACATCCACCATGTGTTCCACATTCCTCCAATTTCAGCTGAGGAGAGCAGGTGCTGATTTTTAATGCCTATTTTGTTTTAAGCCTCCTTTCATCAGATTAAGGACCCTGCTATTTTATTTCATTTTATTTTTTCACGCTTAGTAATTTAGTCACACGCAAACCTAAACCCAGAAGCTGCAACACGCTGTTGAAGCACCGTCGCCCACCGCTCCGTCAGCCGCGGAGTGCGAGGGCTTTGGGGCATGGCTCCATCCCCCACAGACGGCTCAGCCCACGGGAAAGGCTGGGGAAGCAAATGGGAAGTGGAGAGCAGTGCTGGAGGTGATCACCTTCCCGTGGTGACGCTGGCAGCAGGGTCCCTCCAAATAAGCACACAGGCCGTGCTTCCTTTGCTGTCCTTCCTTTGCCCGGCAGGAGATGCTGGATCAGCCCTGGGCACAGAGCCCAAGGTGCCCTCAAATCGTGGGGTGGAGATGCTGCAGGGCCGGGGGCTCTGCTCCGCTCTCCTCCCCAAACACCCAAATCCTGACCTCCAAAGTGTGTCACGGGCCGCGCTCCTTCGCTGGGAAGGATTCACAGGCAGAAGCAAATCCCTGTCCCAGCACCAGCCCCTTCCGCCAGCTGCCTCCTCCCAGCCATCAATAAACCATTAGCCTCGAGTCAACAGCGCTGGCTACGACACACAAACACTCAACTGCCTTTTTCATCCAAAATCAATGCTGTATTTATCTTCATTGATCTACAAGGAAACTGAATGTTTAAAATTACAGGGGGTGCAGGGGGGAGGACGGGGAGGGGGGGAAACAAGAGTTACAGAGCCAAGAAAATAGTAGCGGATGGCTGAATTAACTAGAGAGAAAAAGCCCAGGATATATAAAACATGGACACTGAAAAATAAAATAAGGGAAGGGGGGATGGTACAGCAAGTAAAACATGGCAAAATTTACATATGGATGAAAAGTAAAATCGGAAATAAAAAATAAATCATGCCAAAAAGCAGTTCAAGGCAGAACCACACTGAAACAAACATTTGCTTATGGTCTTCATGTACTATAGATAATATATCAGAATTTCTTTTTTTTTTTTAAATCAACCATTAGACTTTTTTTTTTTGCACTCCTAAAATTCTACTTTGTCTTGTATACAGATTCCAATAAGAACACTGCACAATTAGCACAAGGGGTCCACAGAAAATTGTCCTTGCTTGCCAGCGATCCTGCCCACAACACAAAAAAAGAGAAAAAAAAAGGAAAAAAAAAATAAGGAAAGGGTCTGCCGCATGGTTCTGTGCCAGTTCCATCTGCTTTTGCCAGCTTGAAAAGTAGGAAACCAAAATTCCCTTCCAGGAGCGTGTGTCTTTCTCTTTCCTTGACGAACTGTCCCTTGTGTTTGTACAAAAAAATTCAGTCTCTCTTTTTTTTTTTTTTTTTTTTTGTTAAACACAAGCATCCTTCTTCCTGTTCACATGCCATTGCCATTCTGTCTCCAGAGTTGCGAGTTGGTTGTTTTTGGGTTGTTTTTTTTTTTTTAATTTTTTTTTAAAACCTTCCTCCCCCCAACATCCACTAAGACCTGCCTCCAAGTTCTTGCATAGTTGAAGTATATATGCCGTACTGAGCTTTCTGAGTGTGAATTTCTGACTGTGACAAGAGTATGAGTTGTAACCATGTTAACAAATAACCAGAGTGGTTCTAGAAACCATTTTTATAAAGTCTACCTATGTTAAGAATTTAATATTGGTGTACATTTATATTAACAGAATATTTACAGTTTGTTTTCTTTTTTTTTTTTGTTTAAAACAAGAAGTCAAAAAAAATTCCTCTTAAATTTCTGCATAATATAATAAGGCAAAAAACAAACAGTTTTGTACATTATTATTATTATTAATATTTTAATATATATCTGTAACTTCGGTTCCAAAGTACCAAGGTAAGTGATCAATTGGCCTCAGAAGGGAACCTCACAGTGGACTGTAAAACTACAGTATTTCCATAAATAATACTTTTAAGAAACCCTGGGTATTTTTTTCTTAAGGATCTGAGGCCTTTAAAATGCAAATTTAACTAAAAACAAAAACAAAATTTCTTCTTTTCTGAAGTGAATAAAGAGCACAAAATTAAAAAAAATACAAATCCATTAAAAATGTTTCTCACATTTGGGAAAAAATGTACAAACTTGATATTCTTAACTCATTTTTCTTTTAGCACAGAAACAAAAAACAAAACCAAAAATCAATACCTATATATTAAATTCCCGTTCTCAGCAACCTTCTTGTTGGAAAGTCCCCAACCCCGTTATTTATGGAAATGTGCTTAACTTCTACAAATTTTACATTTAAAAAAAAGTTTACAGCAGTGCATTTTGTAAAAGGTTTGTTGTTTTCTTTTTGTTGTTGTTTTTTTTCCTGTTTGTGTTTTTGTTGTTGTTTGTTTGTTTATTTGTTTGCTTGCTTGTTCTTATGTACAGGTGAGTTTAAAATTCAATGTTGGGGACTATCGTGCCTCTACTTCTTTGGGGTTCCTAGAGGGGGAATAGTCCCTGGACTCTGAGTTTGTGAGTGGAGTAGTCCTGCGAGGGGAGGCAGGTCTGGTGCTGCTGGCTGGTACGAGAGGCGGCGGCGCGCTCAGCGCTGCGGTCGGTGGGTTCCTGTTCAAAATCCCGTTATGCATGGCAGTGGATGGACTCAGTCTGGGGTAATGCATCCCGCTCAAGTGAGGCATGAAGGATGGTACGTGTGCCAGGTGGCTTTCAATGGGGGACGAGTGCAAGTGGTGCATTCTGGCACGCTCAAGTTCTTCCCGTAAGTGCAAGCGCTCGCGCTCCTCCACTTGCCGCAACCGCTCCTGCTCTCGGCGGGCTTCCAGAAGGTTCTCGTGGTTGTAGTCGTGTGGTTCCCTGTCTCTGTAGGAACGCTCGTGGTCATAAAAGCCAGAGGTGGTAGGAAACCTATGGATAGGATCCGTCCGGAGCTGGAAGTCCATTCGACGGTGCAGGTCTAAGCTCCGGTAGGCATCTCGCAACGGGTCCCTCATCGGGTCCCAGGAAAATCCAGGATGTGGCAGCCTTTCTCTTCCTGGCAAAGGGTTCATGCCTATGAGCGGGGTCATCATCCTGCTGCGGTCCAGGACATTCATGTTGTTCATCTGGTGCACGCTGCCCATGGAGATGGGCATGGAGGCAGCCATTGAGTGAGGCAATGATAATCCATGGAGAGTGGGTGGTGGGGGATGCTCCACTGACCGGGAGTGCTGGGAAGGCTCAGATCCAACCACCAGCACATCACTGTCTTCCTTCCTCTCCTCCTTGACTTTGATGTCATTCTTAATCTTCTGGAGGTCGCTGGGAAGCTCTGTCTTTCTCTCCATATCCTTGCTCATTAGATTGGTAAGCTTCAGGCTCTCACTTAGTGCAGGTTTGCTGTATGGGGATACAGACTGGATTACTGGCTTTGTGTTGTCCTCAGAGGGTCTCTTATCATGGCTTGGAGTTTCCTTCACTGGGGAACGGCTCTCTTTGATCTTGTGTTCAGCAATGGGCGGCTCTCTCAGCCGGTCAGGGTGCTCTCGCTCGGGCTCCTTGGACCTCTCCCTGTCCCCAAGGCTGACCTGCCTGATGGGATCGCTGGAGCTCTGGCTGTTGCTGCGGATGAGATTGCTGATCTGGTGTGTCACTGGGGCTGATGCCGGTGAGGATCTGTTTGAATGTCTGTTTTTATCCATGAGGTCTCTGTAAAAAGACAAGGTACATCCTTGGTTATGTGTGAACAAACACACCCCTGATGTTGGGCATGTATAGTACTGTGTCCAGTTGTACACTTTGAGATTGCTCAGGAAAGGATTTGGAAAGCTCTGCAATCAGCTACAGCTATGATGTTGTGCTAAGGGACATGCATTGGCTGCCTTTACATACTTCAAAGACAAAAGAAATTAAATGTTCACAAATGTAGGACTAAACTGAGGATGTGGCTGGAAGAATACTATATTCACCCTAAGACCATTTCACTGAGAAATGTATGGAAAGAAGAATTCTAGAAATCTTATTTTTCTTTAAAAAAGCTTATTGTGTGTTCATGTGTACATCTTGCTGCCAGACAACGACCTTCTCAGCTGTAAAACTTGGGCTTCCTTCCTAAAACATGGATCCAGGCACACAAAAAATGCCTACAGAAATGTATGCAGGTCCTTCCCAAGTCAGCCTCGCAAACTGGAAGCAGCCATAAGGTGAGGCTGATTTTCCTACGGAGCTGCAGGAGCTTTTGTTGTTGGCAGCTCTTGCAGGTAAGCCAGGTGCTTCAGGAGAAACATCCTTGGATCGCCCACGAAACTGAGCAACTGAGCTGTGTTTCAAGAGGACCTGCTGTGATAAACAAGGGGTTTGATGACAACATCCATGGTTTAGAAAGAGAGGCACAAAGGTTTACATTTCCAACTGCACCTCTGCCTCTGAGCAAACCAATTAGTCACAGTTAATCCCACCTTTTTAACAGGGGAATAAATAATGCTCACCTTCTAAAAGCACTTTGCTCTGAATGAGAGACACTTTAAATGCAAAATATGATGGTGTGATTGAGAGAACTGCATTATGCAGCTGAGAGGCTCACTGATGCCTAAGTTTTATGCTGTGTTTGCTTTTGAGAGCTGTAAGACCTGAGCACTGAAAGCTGGAAGTGTTCTGGGGAGCTGTGTAAGTATTTATCCCTTATGATTACACTTGCTAACCCAGCTTTCTTCTTCTGTGGTAGTCCTGATTGCTGGTCAAGGATGTGGTTTATTAAAACCATGTCCAAACAGGGATGCTGGGGACAGCTTAAGCTAAATTAATAGAAATGTAATAGAGCTGTTAACCCCTGTGTGAACACTCTTGAGACTAAAGTAACCTTGGTCTGCAAATGAATTCCACTAGAGCCAAGAAGGGAGCTGCTTCCTACCTGAACAATATCTGTGCAAGGATGTAAGACAATTTAACATGTAAAGCAAGATGATTTTCAGCCTATTGCTTCCATATAATCTTGTTCACAGGTACTGCCTGAAGACCTCATTAAAAGCACTCCAGGCAAACTATGAACCCCTATCACCAGCCAAGCACACACATCTAACGCTTGCAGGCTGTTATTGCCTACAAAGAAGTAGCCTGTTGGAGACAACTGGGCTCTGAAATATAAAGGGCTTCACAGCTTCAAAATCATATAACTGGGAGCTAATGAAGTAACTATAGCCCAGGTGATACAGGCCTGCCATCGTTAATAAGGCTTTGCCCACAATGCAATTTTTTAAAATCAGTTTTGCTAATGGATTCATGCACACTGCTCCAGATACAGGCATTTGCATTTTTATCTCGTTAATGTCCAGCTAACATTTGAATTCATCAGCATATCTGTACATTAATGAGAACTATGACTGTCTCCAAAGGACCCATCACAATTTCAGAATACACAGCAATCCTAAAGCAGCTGCATTAAAAACACACAAGTATACACTGAAACACAGCAACACACTCAATTCCTCAGCCCGGTGCTTATTGTTAACCTACTATCAGGGACTGGGTTACCATATTTCCACAGAAGACAAATCCTAAAAGGCAAAGAGGAATTTTTTTGGTGTTGCTACTACTTGTGCTTATCTGAGGAAAAAGCCTATCAGCTGCTTTAAGGACAAGCAACATTTTAGTGAAAACAGAAAAAATATAGAGGAAAAATAGTCCCAGGAGGAAGTGGTAGAAGCCCACAGTGCTCACCTCTCTTTGTCTCTGTCATCTTTGCTCAGAGAAAGATCCCTCTTCTCGGGCTCCCGCTCCCGCTCTCTGTCCCTGTCATGGTTTGTCACCGAGGAGCTCCGCTCTGAATCCGTGGGCTTGGGCCACTGGGGAGGTGTTGGGAAGGACGGCGGGGTCCGGTGCAGTCTATTCCATGGTTCATGGGGGTTATTGAAATTCTGCAGGTTTGGGCCATCTTTGTGAGTAAAAATGTTGTTGTGAGCTAGAATAATGGCAGGGGGAGGAAGAGTTAAAAATAATTCAAACCAAATCATTATACAGACATTTTTCACAATATTAGTCACAACCAGAACTTTCCTTTCAAGGCTTTTTAATGGTGAAGGGGAGCTACTAGTGAGTGGACACAGATAATTCCAGCACTGGGTCTAAGATCCACCAGCTCTTTTAAGGCTGTTGTTGGAGGAAGCTTTATACATTTCAGTAACTCAGAAGCTACTGAAAATGCCCAGCTTCTTCTCTCCCCCCACCCCAGGCAAGGGCTCCAGCACAAAAGCAGTATTTTTCCTCAGCTCCTCTCTCTGGCAGAAACTTTAATTTGTGGGTAGTTACAAGCAATCAGCTGCCTGCAGCTGAGGCTTCAGGGACTTTTTTTTGTTGAAGAACCCAGACTATTTGGTGGTATGTATGTGTGTGTATAAACACAGAGCTTGGCTGTAGGCTTTTCAGAACAGTCACTCGATTTTCCTCCATCCATCTTCAGCTGATTCCTGTTGCACCATGAGATGCACAAGCATGCTCACTTATGTGCTCTCTTGTGTGTGGCTCTCAAGCATGTTTCACCTACAGGTAACATGTTTTTGAAGTAAAGTTATTTTATACAGGTAATTTAAACTTCAGCCAACGGTTACAGAGGACGTCTACACGAATTAGAAGTATCAATAGCTGCTCCACTGTGCATCTTCCCTGGTGAAGGGTGTTACTTTAGGTGCCCACAGGGTCCCAGAGCTCAGTGGGGTTTTGCAGCTCCAGTGTCTCTCTGAGCACACAAGGTAGCAGCCCTCAGCAGTGAGGAGGCACAGAGAACAGCTACTGATCTCTGTGACATGCAGAAAAGCTCCCACCGCAGAGACCTGGAAATCTTAGGTGCAGTGTTTTCAGATAGGAGAATGGAGGTTAGGAATTAAACTTCTTTAAAAACTACCACCAGCTGCTGTAAATATTAGCATGTGGCTTTTCTGGAAGGGATGTTTGTCTGCAGTAACCCAGCCAGTACTTACTCAGAGCATGACTGCCTAATCCTCCAAAGGCATTGCTGCCTAAGTTCCCAAGGCCGCTGAAGGTGCTTGACCTGCTAAATGGATCTGGAAAGGCAAACAGGGATTTAGCAGGCATTTAGCCAAGAATGTTGGAGAATGAAACGCACCCCTCCCCTTCTTAACGGTTTGAATCCAAGTAGGATTAGGCCAGACTTTAAGCTGATCCTTCTCATTGCAAGGTTCTTTGCACAGAAAATTCCCATCATGTTAAAATGGAGAAGGGATTCAGTGCTCACTCTGCAAACAGGTGCTATAATAAACTTTTGTATGCTAGTCAGAAGAGAGCTAGAAATTAAGGTGTAATAACTGAAATTAGGATGGCTGCTGAGCTGTTACTCTCTTTCCTTATCAGTACTAGTAGTAGAAACATTGCAATTGCCTTGAAAGAAGACTCTCAGCAGGCCCCTTGGCCAGCATTGAGGAGATGATTGTCTTCTTTCTGCACATTTTTTCCAGTAAAGGCACCCATCACCAGAAGAGGCTCCTCTCTGAGAGCACGTAACCCAACTCAAGCTTCTACACTCCAGAGACAGCTATGGGTTAAATCCTACCAGTGTACTTGTTTTCTTTCTGACTGGTCATCTCTAAACAACTCCTCCTGCCCACTGGCTTTTTGACTGTCCCTTTCAAGCCCTTAACTTGCCGTGTTACAGGAGGTAATGGTGCTCTCCACTTCCTCACAGATATCACATTTAAAATATCAAGGCAAATGGTGCAAATAGCTCGGATCTTTAAGCAAACAGCTATTTGCTTATTTACTTATTTTAAAACAGATGTTCTTGCCCTTCCTCTTTGATCTTAAGTAGCTGAGTGACTCTGTAGATAGTTAATTTTGACAGAATGTTCAGGAATTGATGTAAATCTGGGTATTTGCAAGAGAAAAAAGTCTACCAGGTCATGTGGCATGCCACATTTACTGATTGGATGAATGTTACTAAAACATTAATCAACAGAGCTTGAACTTTAATTGGCAATGAGCTGCCTGTGAGCTTCTAAAATGAGGAAATTTGAGAAAATCAGGCTCTACTTACTGCCAATTAGGAAACTGAAAGGCTGGCAAAATGTGCAGAACATCTATTTGCCAGGAACTGTTCCCTGAACACTTTTAAAGAACTTAGTCAAGACCTTTCATAGGTGGAAAATGGTACAGGAGGAGCCCATTTTAAGCTGAGGCTTGTCTGAGGTATCTGCATAAATTTCCCCCATTTCCTCAGGCACATTCAGGAGCACAGGACTCCACAGGTCACATTTTGGCCCCGGTGCAGTGTTCCAGCAGTGACAGATGTGAAGCTCTGCACTGCCCTCTTCTTTGAGGGACAGTGAGAGGATGTGCTGGGAGCTGGCAGGGGTGAGAAGCTGGCCAGCTTCTGGATCCTCAGGCAGTTTAAACCTTTCCCTCCCCTAGTGCTACAGTGCAGGACCACACTGAGAGCCAGGAAGGGGGCAGAGGTACAGAGGTGAAGGCAGGGTTACTTACACTTACCTGCCAAGTGGTTTGTAGGCAGGAAACTGCTGTGGTGAGGTGAGGGACCAAAAGGGGTGGTGGCTGGATGTGTTGCACCTGTGAGAACAAGGTCCCTTATTAGCTCAAGTGACTCCTTGTATACACAGAGCTCCTGGCCATCGCATTCAAGAACTGGATGCAAAGGCCAGATTTTAACAGCAAAGGCAGGGGAAGACCCCAAACCTCAGCTGGATTACCCTGAGAGCCCTACCAAGGAGTCTGTAACAGGGCACTCACTAGGAGGCAGGAGGAGATCTTGCACTGAGGCCTGCTCCTCACCTGGAGTAATGAAGGAAGCCAAGCTCTTTGTCTGACATTTTCAGTCATTACTCCATGTTTACATTAAAAAGGGTCAGCCCAGGTTATGGGCCCAGACAGAAGGTGCTCGGAAGTGACTGATGAGAGTCTATATGAAACACCAGTTAATGACAGGCACGCAGGGAACATCAATCATGCCTCTCCCATGAGAGCTCCAGCTATGCTCTCACATCTGTCTCTGCATCCACAGGCTCCCCCACTGGTATTTTTTCCCTTTCCTAGACCCTGCTCATTGCCATGGTGCCATGCTTCCTCATGGGAAAGAGCACCACTGCTGAGCATGCTGGATTTACATGAGGCTGAGGAGAGGGGAAGGAAGGGGGTGAAACAAGAAAGACTGCCCTGTATTTCAAGGTGGACCAGGCTCATGCAGAGAACTCTGCTCTCCTTTCAGAGCAGAAAATGAGAGATTTTCTTCTTTTGCAGGGAGGCACATGTGAATCTGAACAGGCTTGCAACCTCAGTGTGAAAAGCACTGGTCACTTGTCACTTGGGGGGTACTTGGTCAGCCCCTGACCTGGCCTTCCTTGGAGACAGAGCTGTGAAACACACTCGTGTACAGAACACGAGCAAGCTGTGAAACCTGAGAGGGAGAAAGAGCTCTGCGTCCCTCACCAGCTTGGGCACCTCAAGCCTAAGCAGCCAGAAAATGAGTTGAAGAAACTTAAGAGAGACCACGGCAACGAGACCTATCTAGTACCTCTCTATAAACATTCTGACTGCTCCAATGCTTCAAGACGGATGGAGACTGTCATCTTTCTAATCCTTTAAGATTTCAGAAGGTGTATAATGGATGGGAGATTTCTTCAAAGGAGACGGCTTACAAACTCCACTACATGGGCTGATAATAAAAAATCCTCCAGAGAAAGCCAGGAGCAGCATTGCAGGCTGTCAGGCAGTTATTAAATAGAGCGTCTGCCAGGCAGCCCAGCATCCGTCCTGGAGACAGGTGGCCCTAAGATAACTTATGTCTCCCCCTGTAACCAGGCAATGCAGCAGAACCAATGATTCACATCAACTGCACACGTGCTCAGTAAGGTGAAAAGAATGCCTCAGATATTCCAGTGTAAAAGATTTATTCCTCCATGTATTGCAGCTGCAGTGTTTGCTCACGTTGACAGCACTCTTTACCTGGATTTACTGTGTGATGGCTCTTGTGATTAATGCACTCACACGCAAGTTGTTGTGAGATTGTTTCTCTCTACTCAAAGTTTTCTATTAGTTTGCCTTTAACATTTCTATTTCATACTATTTTCCCCTCTTGCTTTTACAAATGAAAAGAAAGCCATGCTTGCATCTTTTAAGGGGAAAAAACTCCAGATACCAACTGGACTGGTGCTTTTCTACCTGTTAGGGTAATTCTGTCCAGAGCAATCTTCAGTAGCAAAACCAGACATGAATTAAGATTCTTGTAATGACAACACAGGACAGACTGAGGACAGTGATAAGGAGACATCTGCCATATGAAAACAGCCAGAGGTCTGTAAATAAGCTGTGCTTATGCATCCAATTAGATGCAATGAATATCTTGGCCTTGTACTATCAAAATACCTTTATAGAGACCAAAATACAGGGCAGCACCCTACAACGTAGAACTGGTACCAGAACTGATTATGTGTGGTAGAAATGCATTTGATGCTTAAGAATTTCCATTCACAGGTAGAGCAGAAAGGCAGACTGAAGCACTGGTGGAGTTCCTGAAGGCTATCTGACATCTGCATTTGAAACTCAATTCTCACAGAAATTTCAGCTTGGTCCTCATCTGTTGCTTTTCTGTAATTTTTGAGACAGAGTTCAAAACAGTTCTAATGTCATTAATTTCAGAAGGGTTGAACCAAGGCTGAATGTGACCATGTCTGCACTGACTTAGGGTGATTGTGCAATATTGCATCATAAAACCAGAGTGACATTAGGGAAGAAAATGACATTATTTTCCAATTAATTACATACATAAAGAGCTAAGTTACATCTCCTCAATTGATGCAGTTCATTCAGAACGCAGACTTTGGGATCTCAAACACAGACAGAAAATGTGAAGAAGTAGTTGAGAGGAAAATTAAGCTTGAGAATAAAAACAACATTTGCATTTGGTAGACAGATGTCCATATGAATCCACACTGGCCTTCTAGACCAGCATGTGAGAGATGCAGTCTCCCCTGGTCAGAGCCATCGAGGACAACACAGTGAAGGTTACTGTCCTTTGCCTAATTGCATACTTGTAATTACTTCTCCAACAGACTGGAAAACAATTGATCAGTGTAAACAGTATTTAATTCTTTTGGGTTTTTTGTAAATTCAATATGCCATTTTAAGCACTACACTTTGCTGAACTTTGTAACACATCGGGGAATTTTCTATTTAAAAAACAAACACTTGACAAATACACTTTCTGTGGTATTTTCAGTGCTGTTATTGAAGTTTTCCTTTTACAAAAAAGCCCTTGTTTTCAGAAAACAAACAGAAACTTGGTGAGTGGAGGAGCTGAGAAGACTAACATGGCAGATAAAAAAGCAAGAAAGAGACTGGGGCCACTTCCAATCCTGTGCAATGGAAATATTTCCAAGTGTTTTGTAAAAATTGCTTTAAAAAATCACTCTATAGCCTATTAATCAGGCACATAAGAACCAGCTGCACAGACAGGACTGTGAGCCAACTGCTGCAGCTCAGGGATGTGCAGAGGGTCCTGCACTGGAGGTGGCGGCAGAGCCCTGGTCACAGCAGTGTCTCTGCACCCCTTGAACCAACCTTGCTTCTGTTTTTGAGGCATTTGTAGCTGTGAAGACATGCATGACATACACTGACTGTTGTTTTTTTTTTAATTTTTAAATCAACAAGGAATGATTTCTCCTTACCTGTGGTAGAAAACAGAGGCCTGGCAAGATCTTGTGGATAATGGAAGCCTGGAAACACCCCAGGGGCAGGAGGTCTGCTGAACAGGTCAAGTTTACCACCTATCTCTAGCTTGTGGGGATCCAGCTGCATTTGCTGTCAAATGATATAAAACCAATCTCATTATAGACTTCCTTTTTTATGGGAGAACAAGAGAGGGAGTCAAGGCTCATTCCCCCTTAGCCCTGCCAGGGAGCGTTAGCGAGAGTGACAGCAGCGTCTCGGGTGACACAGCGCAGTCGTGGTCGTGCTCTGCCAGGCTCTGCAGGGCCATCCCACCCTGCAGCCTCCTGGCTGCCTGCCCCATGCCAGGGAAAGGTCTGCAGGGAGCACTCAATCCCCCAGCACACGCTGCAGCAGGAATGTGATAAACCCAGTGCACGGCACCCCAGGAGCAGCTGGCGCTCTCAGCCTGACAAAAATTACTCTGCAGGCACAAAGCTGCTGACAGAAGCCCTGAGAGCTGGGTGATGGACTCGTCTGTGCTGCCTCTCCAGTTTGAGAGAGACGTGCCCATACTTTGCCCTTCCTGCAGTCAGGACAGCTCAGGGTGCAGGCAAGGGGCAAAGGATGAAGGAAGCTATGTGGCTCCTCCAGAGGCTGTTTTTATCCTTGCCCTGTAGAAGTGACCATGGTGAGAACTGCGCCTTGGTCATAAAGCCTATCAATAGCTTAAAGATTATGTGTTTGCTTATAAAAATATATGGACATACACCCCTTTCAGAGGCACCTACTTAAGCACAGAATAGCCTTCATTAATGGGACAAAAAGCTACTGCAGGAGCTATGAAAAAAAAATCTACACAAGTCCCCTTATCAGCTATTCCACCTGCCATAGGGAGCCTCAAGCCTGCCACAGCACCCCAGGGTACCTACATCCTGTTACCTCTTGAGTGTTAAACTCCCTCCCTCTGCCCACCATCACAGCAGCACAGGAAGCCCCACAACCTCTAACACTGATGTTATCAATCTACTCTCCTGCTCTCTGCTCTGTAATGTTCTTCACTGCATCGGCCATTTCATTACCTCCTCCACAGGAGGTACTAATGCAGAAGGGAAACGACATTGAACGTGCATGCTTTGTAAAAAAAAAAAAATTGACTTGGGGAAATTCCTCTCCCCCTCAATTTCTTCCCCTCTTTCTGGCTGTACACCCTTTCACCCAGCTCCTTTGCCCTCAGATAAACTTTACAGTTGCTACCATATATATTAAAGGAGTGTAAGTATTAGTTAATCGATACAGGCAAGCTTGAGAATCACCACAGTAACTGCTTCCTGCCCATTACTCACTCAAATACAATCTGTAAGCTAAAAGGCTTGGCTTTGTTCCAGAAACCATCTGAATTACCTTTATCTTTTGCTGGTGATGGTAGATCTGCCAGGCGATCTGTACATGAACCGCACACCACTTCCCGGGTTTCTGCAGTGGAAAGCACAAGAATTTAGATTAATTTATACGTTGGCAATCTACATCAGATAGAACATTTCATTTCCTTTACTGTCAACCAGGCAGCTAAGCAATGAGAAAGGCTGATTACTGAAACGGCACAATGGGTGATCAACATTTTCTTCTGCACTGCAGCAGATGATGTTTAAATTAAGAAGGAAACAGGAAGAATGTGGGATATCTTCCCCATCTCATGGACATCTGAGATCCTGCCTTGTTCTTTCCTACTTGCAACCCCCCCTTCCCAAATTGAAATGAATGGCAGCCAAGAACAGTATGCCATGCTTAAGAGACAGCAACTAATGGTTGAGAGTTGTGTTTCTGAAAAGAGCCCTGTTCATTCACCCCTGCTGCACTGCAGGCTAAGTCATGCGTGGTTATTATGGCTACTGGCTTTTGGGGAGGGAAAGGGTAGGGACAAACAATGCCCAGGATGAGCAGTGCCACAGCTGAACAAGTCCCTGTTTTCAGATGAGCTGTGGTACTCCCTGTTCCACTGTTTATGTGGAACATCAGCACATTGACCTAAGCCACCACGAATCTGTTCACTGGTGAATGTCTGCCCACGCTCACAGTCATTTATTTCTGTGACCCTCATTTCATACTGTGAACTATTAATGCACATAAATGGATGCAAAATAAGGCTGGGATTCAGCATAAATGTTATTAATCAGAAGTGGCAGAGAGCTAACTGACATTTTGCCTTAAGTAAAGGATGAGCATGAGATTTTCTACTGAACATGTTAAATTTCAAAAGCACATGCACAATATTCCAAGTGTCTGTGTATAAATATGTATATAAAATCCCCCACAAACCTTACTTACTCTTACTGGAGGCCTATAAGGGTCTGACACCTATGGAAAAAGCAGAAATAAAACAATCAGTCTTTCTAAAACTAGCCAATATGCAGAAAGGTGGGGAACTTCCTTCCTCTGAACAAGTAAAAGCATTTAGAAAGCAATGTTCCAGAGAAGTCCCCTGTGACACAGGAAACCTAAAGGCTTAAAGAAGGCTTAAAACTGCTCTTTCATTCCTTGAACCAAACTCAGCAGAATTTTATGATAAACAAAGCAGCTTCATGCCAGCAACTGAACAGTGCCAGTGCTTTTCTGAACCTTGTAATCATTCTGAAATGGAGCACATAAAACTAATCTCCAAGCAATATTTAGGGGAAAGACATTGAAGGGGTTTCCTGCCCCATTTGCCTCTGACTTTTGAAAGAAGCCAATACATCACTTTGAATTCATGACTGGTGGAGGTTACTGTCTCACCAGAAAAAGACAGCTTCTCTCCTCACTGCATGTTCCCAGTCTAGAAGGCAAATTTGCTCACCAGCCTGCTCTCCTTTTATCAGCAATCACTGTGTTTACTGTAAATCCAGATAAGCTGAAAAGAAGGTTATATATTGTTACCTACCCCTGGAGTCTTCTGCAGCAGCGTATGGTGGACTGTGCCTGGTCTACCTGCTACATCGATAGGGTTTGAAGTCTGAAAGACAAGAACAGAGCGTGAATAATACTGTATCACACCAGTGGTACATTTAACATCTCTATCTGATGTTAACAGCATTAATTAGTCCATGTTTGCACTGCGCTTTGAACACGCATATTGCTACATTAGCGCTAAATGTTATCTCTTACTGACAGCCAACAGCATTTAACCACCATGTCATTTATTATTATTGAGCAGCAGTAACAGTATTCCAGTAGCACCCCTAAGCCCTGCTGAGATCACACCCCGCTGTGCTGTGCATCTGCAGGGAAAGAGACAGTCCCTGCCCCCCCAAGCTCATTCTTTAGACAAAACAGGCAGGAGGTAGGAGAGAACAAGAGAGGTGGCCTGACTCTCTCCATTTTCCAGGCAGCAACCAGCACAGCAGTCAGGAACAGAATAACTTGAGCATCCTAGTTCCATATTCCACAATCTGGACCATGGCCCCTCTCTGACTGGGGCCAAGTAACACAATGCCTGAACCAGCAACAGCCCATCTATTTGCTTCGACAAGGCAAAATGAGAAACCTTAGAAGGTGCTTGTGGGTCTTTTATAGCTTTGCATTGTTTACTCCATCATTTTCCAGCTAGAATTAAACACCTCATTGAACGAATCCCTGTTCCTCCTCCTCCTCCGGATCCCACCTGTTGTCCTGTCCTAGATGATCCCCAAGAACTCGTTCATCTCCTCACTCCGGCATTCATCCATCTCCCACTCCCACAGCAACTGCACCTGGTGCCTCTGCACAGCTGAGTGCAGAGGGGTTAGACCTCACTCCCCAAGAGATTATTTCACTCATGTTTTAGGTCAAATTATAGCAGATTTCAAACAGTATGAGGCATGAGTATAATCCTGGGTGTGGGAGGAGAGGTAGGTTTTAGTTTGTCTAAGGCTATGTAACTTCCAGACTCATTAAAAAGCAAATTCTCGTGTGTGAGTGTAGGTAAGTCAACGCACTCCCCAGGCAGACTGGAGCTCTCAGTGCCTCTCTGACAGCTGAGGTAGATATAAGGTGGCAAATAAGTTACAGCTTTCATACAGGCAAGAGCTTTAAGATCACAATATGTTAATAGCATGGTGTCATCCTGTCCCTTTGTCCCCTGGAGAAAGATGTGAATGCTTCCTCCAGCAAAGTAAACTGAATACTTCTGACCTTTTCAAGTTCTGAGCTTGTGAGAAATGGCCTTGAGGAAACTCGCTGAGAAATTTACCGTCAGCCTGGATTTATGTGCAGTGGACTCAACACGCACAGCTGTAGGCAACTGACATGGGAAGGGGAAAAACAAAACCAAGATCTCTGCTTTGGAAAGCAAGAAGTGCAGGATTCAGAGTGCCAAAACCAAATCATCAGGTCTGCAGTGATTATGCAGGCTTTAGTCAAACAGCTTGGGAGGGAGAGAGCATGGAAGAACGATGTAGTAACCATGACTGGAGTGGCTTTGCCTAGAGTTTAGCTCTGCCTCCTCTGGGAGACTGCAAAGTAATGTGCCAAAGCAGCACATCTATTTTTCAACCTATCCCTCTCTTTTTCGGATGTTAGATTGTATGTAAATACTGCACTGTGCAGAGATCAAATGATGTCAGTGATTAACCATGGCATCAGAGTGTGACCTTGCACTGCTTAAACTCAAGCTAGCAAATGTTGGATGTATCTATCACTAAAATGAATTAAAAGCTAGTTATAACAGCACTAGGAACTGCTTAAAAGTGTAAAGGATCTGTGCTCACTTTTTCTTTCTCACTATGTAACTGCTCCTTGGCCTGATGGTATTTTACAGTGAGATGGGATCTGTGGAGCTCTGTAGAGAAGATGGAAAGCAGGAGAAGGTGCCATTGGTGTAGCAGCAGCTCCTCATGAATAGGAAGGAGCCTTATGGCAAAACAGCCCTGGCTGCTTGTGAGCAAAATCTGTCCAATTCCGCCTTATTTGTGCACCTCCTCTTCTTGGAAAATCAAGTTCGCACCCTGACTACTCAGGGTCTGTAGGGACTCCCTGGCATTCCTTGCAAGAGTAACAACAATTAACACTGGCAGGCAAACTCCATGAAGGGATGGCCATGTTCTGCCCCTCTTGCTCCCTCTGCTTCCATGAACTGCTCCTTCTCTAGGCCTGCAGCCACTACATACAGAACTCAGGCTGAACAAAGCCATTTTAGAGACTTTGCTGTTAGTAATGTGCTCCTAAAACAAAATAATGTCAAGAATACGATGGACACTGAGGAAATCCCCTGGCTTCCATTAAAAGCATTAAGTTCAGGGGGAAGGTTGTAAAAGGCCTTATTTGCAGCAGTTGCTAATTACTGACTTCCACTGACGTCAGCAAGGCTGCTGAGGGAAGCACATCCCACAGATCTGCCTGGGGTGGGTATGGAAATCACCTTCCAAAAGCAAACAGGAATAGCCTGGCTACAGTGCTGGTCCTTCAAGTCTCCTTACACAGCAGCAGAGTTCTATGGAAATGCAGTTCAAGATAAGAAATCTCTAAAATCACAGCATGTAAGGAAGCTGAACATGTCACCTTACAAAGGGAGTACACGCTCCATTTTCAAACAAATGCTATATAGATACAAGTCATTATTTATTGTTTGGAGAGATTTAACAGTTTTGGTACATTTAAAAATAGTTAATAAAAAGAACATGTCTGGGAGGGGGGGAAAAAAAGCAGTGCACACCACAGAATTTGCCAAAAAATGGGGGTTATGATGGCAACATTTCCAAAGGCCAATCAGTGCTAGTTGTAATGACATGTTACAGCTGCAGTGCACCTTTCAAACACTTTATCCCAAAGAAGCTTGCAGGCATTAATCAACCCTCATAAAACCCACTGCGAGATAACTTTATAGATGAGGAAGCTGAGGAACAGAAGGTTTAAGCGACTTGCCCAAGGTCAGACAGTGTTGGAGCTGGGAATAAAAATTCAGCTCCTTCAAATTGCTCTACCCATTTACAGCAGTCTCTCCCTACTGTTCCCACACTTGTGCAGTCAAATTCTCATTGTTTTTTCTGGGAATAAATACAGTTTATCTTTTGCAATCTCAGACCATTAGATTTATAAAATGATTTGGGACTCATCGGTCTATTATGAGCTGTAAATATTTCAATCAAAATAATGCACTTCACTGTAGGCTTATCCTCCAATTTCAGCAGACCTCCCAAGTGAACCACTACATCCTTTCCAAGGAAGGATCTGCAGTGCCAAGAGAAAATTTCTGCTAAAGTGTTGGCTGCTTTGTGCAGAGGATGCTCACAGTTCTGTGGGATGATCCTTTCCAACCCTGTGCTGCACTTCTGCTATTCAAATCATGTGCTGCAAAATCACCAGAGACAAGACTCTGAACACAGTTTCTCTCCCAGCAAAAGAACAAAGCCTTCAGAAGAAGAAGTTTGTACCTTCGGTTGAAATGCTCCCTGAAGTGACCCAAAGGGACCTGAATGTGGAAGCATGGGTGGCATTCCAGGCATTGCTGGAGGATAGGTTGGAAAGAACTACAAAAGAAAAAGAGATGCTTATGTCACAGGATGACTTGAACAATAATGGAGGTAGGTGCCAAGCCTGGCACACACAAAAATAGTACTGTGCTGAACAAGTGCCACAGTGAAAATACACGATAAATTTGCTTTCAAAATTTTTAAGAGCAAAGCCAAAACTTGAAAAAAAAGCACTCATCTGATAAATTTTCTAGATAGTGCTGAACGAGTGTGCCTTTAAAAATTGTGAACTATTGCAGGAAGCACAGAGCATAATTTGGGGTTTATGTTCGCTTTCCATTAGCTTTGCATTTTTCTGCCGTTGCAAACAAATTGATCCTGTTTTGAAATGTGATCTGCTTTAATTGTTAAAGCAAAAGGAACCACAAGATGCTGCACTGCACTCTAACCACAGGCAACATGCACACCACCTTGTAGTTGTGTAGGCTGGGTTAATTTTGCTTAGGCCTCTCCTGAGCACACACAGCAGTTTTACAAGTCCCAAAACATGTATTTTTTCGTGCTTTGGAGCAGTGGGGAGCACCAGGAAGAAACCACCAGTCTGACTTACTCCTGTGACCTGAGCAAAACCTTGTGAAAGAGCCATGCACTCCGGGCTGCTGCACTGGGAGAAGCACCAGCTGCAAAGGTACTGCAATGACCATTGATTGAGCAATTCCTGCGCATTCCCTGCCATCCCAGGCACAGCGATACAGAGCCGCAGCAGCAAAAACGCAGGAGACAGAGAATTTAAAAAAAAAAAAAAAAGAAAAAAAAAAGCCCAAAGAAAACTTGGTACCTTAAAAAACATAAAAATCAAGACGGAAAAAGAGCTTTAGAAATGAATGGATCAAAACGCTACTCATCAATTGAAAACAAGCAGAAGAGGAGCAAGCAGAACCATTAACAAAGAAACCGAGGAGAAAGGTGAGCACTCACGTTGGAATGTCGAAAGTAAGGGTTGTCTAATTTGGGAGCGTACTTGTCAAACTGGAAAGAAAAGAGAAAAAAAAAAAAGGAAACAGGTGAGTTTGGTTTTGGCAGTAGCACACACATCAGGATTTCAACATAGACAAATAATCATGGCCCGTGTGTAAGCGTTTAACAGAGCAGAACTGACTGGTTATTCCATAGTCGCTCACTGGGGAGATGATTGATTTCCCCAGGCTAACAGAGAGGAGCCCCCAGGCCACGCTGGGCTCTGCCAAGGCTCTGCAGAACCCTGTGTCAGGCACTGCATGAACAGGCTCCTGCTCTGGGAACAGAGCAGTCCTGATACTGCAGCAGCCAAACACAGGGAAGTTCAGCTCCAGCTCCTGATCTGGGATCTGCACCTGGATTGCTGAACTAGATCACAGACTAGTAGGTAAGAAACATTTTCCATTAGACCCCAACATCTACTGTGGGGCAGCCAATACCAATTCCCAGTTTACTGGCTTCCTGTAAGCACCACAATTCTGTTGGAAAGGGCTTTACTTTAGATACACAAATCTCGATATATTCCCCCTCCCCTGCAAAAGGGAGAGTTTCCCAGAGAAAAGGTGACTGTAAACCTTTTCCATTCCAGCATGGGGTTTTAACACCTCCATGTGTGTAGTCTGTGCCCCATTTGTCCTGTACCATCTCAGAAGCAAACCCAAAGCACACACACTGCATTTCTGAACAGTATGTACATTCTGCTGGGGAGGAGGGAATGGGGAAGAAGGCAGGGAGGGGAGCTGTAGGACCCCATGAAAAGCTGCTTATTTGGCAAGTCAGCTGCTGTTTCACACTCCTCTATGTGCAGGAGAGTAGATTTGTAATTTCATTAATTACAGTTATTACTGGAGCCATGTCCCCTCCAGTGTAAATACCATAAATTACCAAACACATGCAGCTGTAATTTCAACACTCTTCTCTGGTGTTGGGATTAGCAGACCTGATCTAGTGGAATATAAGATGTGAGTGAAATATAACAAAAGAGCCTTGCAAGTTGTTTTTGGTCTGAAGGCTGACATCAATGGGCATGGGTGGGAGAGGAAGGAGCTGCTCACAAGCTCGGGTATCACAGTTCTTAAATAACACAGGAGACTTCTGAGAAAATATTCAGGATTGTTTTACACAGATCAAGCAGAGAAGGGAAGGTGTTTACACACAAGTACACTGAGCAAACACCTGGGGCTGGATTTTGGGTGGATGACATTGCTTTTAATTGTCCCGCTGCTAAGCAGATTACAACCCAAGAATGTCATTGGGCAGTCAGCGCAGGGAAAGGAAAGTGGGAAACACTATTCTCCTTGAGTCCTCGGTAGTTTTTCCCAAATGCTGCTTTTCTTAAACAGGGTTGTTTCTGCATTTTGGACACAGTGTGAAACTGAGAGGGGGAAAAAAGCTCAATCTTGTGCTTTCAATCTCACAAAGTAATTGCCAGAAATGGGAAGAGAGTGCATTTTAAAGTACTGACAAAATCCATTTGCAGCAGATCCCTAACAATTTTGTAACAGCTGCAGCAAAGTCCCATTGTGTTCCAAGCAAATTCAATGACAAAATGCTTATTACACGGCCAGGAGGATCTCTCCCAGCAGAACCAGCCACACACAAATTAGTGCTCGTTGATGTAATCAAGTAATAAAATGCCTAAATCAATACCGATCAGGTATTAGGAGGAAGAGGGACAGAACTGGTATCGGATGAGATGCTGCACTGTGCTGAGAGCTCTGGTAAGCCAGCACGGTCTGCCCTGCACCCAGCAGTTGTGGGGACAGTGTCTGGGGCTGGGAGCCCCCATGCTGTGGCATCCTGGTTGGTATCTTTACGTGTGTCAAGGCAGCTGGCTCTGGGAAACGGGGAATAGAAATACACAGCAGGACACATGAAAAGGAAACTCAAGGGATTCTGGACTTGTCTCATGGGTGCTGTATCTGCTCACAGGTAGCAGCATGGGGGACCAGGAGGCTTGGTGTGGGGGCTCTGGGTGGAAAGGGGGTCCCTTAGGGAGTGCTGGCCTCCAGGTTGGAAGGGCAGGGACAGCACACCTGGCTGAAACGAAGAGGGCTGGGTTTTGTTTGACAAGAGTGGGTTAGGCTTTTTCACCAGAGATGCTCTACTTATCCTCACATTTTGGGCTGGGGTACGCACCATGGGAGGTGCAGAGGGCGGCATGAGCGGCGTCTGGGGCAAGCTGGATGGAAAAGGAGTGAATGTGTGCTGGTGGGTGTGTTGGTGCTGATGCGTGTGTTGGTGCTGGTGAAACTCCGCTCTCAGCAGCGGCACCGGGCCAAGTGAGGCAGCGGCCCGGTCCGAACTCTGAACCAAAAACCGGTTGTTCAGCTCTTGCCTGAGCAGTTCGTGATCTAGAGGAGAGAGAGAGAGAAAAAAAAAAGACACAGAGGCCCGTGGGCCTGTGAGTACCACAAAGACGGAGGAGAAAGAGTCAATATTCACCTGGCATTCCCTGTTTCTGCAGGTCATGCTGTGGTGGTTTTCTACGTGAGGACTCATTGGTGGAGGTAAGAGAGATGCCTGTGACAAAGTACCAATCAGAATCCCCGAATGAGGCTGGCAATACATGATTGGTTGGTTGAATGATATCAACAGGCTGGTATCTAAAGACAAGAGAGAACACCATGAGTCATCACAGCAGAAAACATCATCGGGGCTCGCACTCCGCCCGGCCCCGCCCGCCCGCCCGCGCCCGCCCGCCTCTCGTCCTCCCCGGCACCTGCTGACACCAACGTGTCTCTGGGAGCACACCTCAGGGGTCCAGCCTCACCTCAGGGGTCCAGCCTCACCTCAGGGGTCCAGCCTCACCTCAGGGGTCCAGCCTCACCTCAGGGGTCCAGCCTCACCTCAGAGGTCCAGCATCACCTCAGAGAACACACCTCACCAGCTCATGGGAGCTGCACCTTCCCGCACCAGTGAGGTGCTGGGGAGCGCCCTGGAGGCCAACAGCTCGCTCTAAAATAAGCAGTGCTGACCTTCATCCTCTGGGCGTGTGAGAGTCAGAGAGATGCACACACACACACACAAACTCACACTGAAAATGGATGTGTGTTACCCTCTGACATGTATGTACTTCACAGGTAAAATTTTGACAGGATCTGCAGCGCAGCGTGGGTTTGGGTGGCTGGAAACTGCCTGCTCAGACATCCATCCCTGTGCCATCCTCCCTCCTCAGCCCCAGGACATGGATGCAGTGACCAGAAACATCCATCCTACAAATCAAGGCCTTCTTTGCAGTAAGCATTTTTTGAGATCTTAAATAGCAAGCAGTCCTTGCCTCAATTTGCAACAGGCTGTAAGTCTTGTTTTTTGTCATTGCCTCCAGGCTTTTCTCCTCTGAGAAAAGAGAGGAGGAATCAGTGGGAAGAGGAGAAACATTGAAGTAGCTCAAGATCTCATCAAGGTTGCAATGACTGCTGAAACAAAATGTTCCACCATATGATGTGGCCTCTTCTCAGCATCTTCCTCTGGAATAACAACTTGCACTGAATGTGAATGTGGTTCAGGGCAGGGGAGGACACCAGTGCTTTAGAAGTGATGTCATTGAAGGCAATAAGGACCAATGTCCACTTCTCCAAAATGTCTGCTGGTATAACAATTAAATCCATCTGTGGCTTTGCCTAAGAACTTCAAACAGGGATCAGCATCCAACATGTTATGTATTTTTTAAGCGGAGACCAATCTGTGTCCCCAGCTGTGGATGACACACACAGTCCTGACAGATCTACTTGCTTCTGAATTTACACAAATCCACTTCTTTCACAGAAACAACCCCTTTAAACTACAGCTCTGAATATAAAGGGGCAAAAGAACACCTGCACTTTAAAGTTTTATTTCATGTTCTGCAGGGATTTCTTTCACTTCAGTTTTTAACAGTAATATTAGAAATGTCTAAATCAATCAGTTTCTGAAGTGACACGGTTAAGATCTTTAAAAACAGGCACTCTGATGGGGAACTTCAAGGTCTGTACTACCACTTAGAAGCCTCCACCCTAACCAAAGTCACATTTGAAAGCAAATTTTGGGTGCCTAAGTAATTTGCTTTTCAGTAATAAATACACTGCTAAGAGTAGGTACTGTGTACTGCTGCAATCTATATAATAAGTAACACAAAAGCAGAAAGTATATGTATTTGTGATACTGAAGCCTAAGGCACTGGAGCAAAAGAGTCTCTAATGGGTTCTCCTTGGATTGAGCAAATAAGGAAAAAACTATAGGCTGAAAGCACTTATGTCCAAAACCTAACCTCTTTAGAGAGTATGAGCATGATTTCATGTGTGTGTGTGTTTACGCTTTTAAATCTGGCATGACTTAGAGAAACTGAATCCTTCTGTTAGCATCAAGATAATCCACTTTTCTGGAGGGAGAGATAAAAGCAAGTTGGCAGTTGTAAGTGCTCTGATATCCAATTTCTTTAAGAGACTGGAAGCCAGACTGATAGATCTGCAGCTGGCTCCAGCCCATAGCCCGCTACCACAACTTTGGCCTCCGTCAGGAAAAGAAAAGGCCTGGAGATGTTTGGAGAAGCTGTGTGGCACTTGGAGGAGTGGCTGCTTCAGAGTGAGGATGGAATTGCAAAGGAATAACCCAGCTCTGTGAGGGAATCTGAGCAAAGTCTGGATCAGAACTAAGTTCTTGTACCTGCCAGTGATGTCAGGTCCAGTCACACAGTAACACAACCAGGAGCAGGGTGCCTGAGCAGCCTTTGGGACCTGGGAACACTGTCCTGCGTGCACACACGAGCTGGGCATGGCACAAAAACATCACTCCTGCCCATGGTGCCCTCACGTGCAGGAGAGGAGAGACACAGGCCACTGCTTCCTCTGTGTATCCTACATCAGGGCAGCCCTTGAGCAGAGGGCAGAAACCCAGCAAAGGTTTCTCCTAAGTTACTTGTATTAGCTTTAGGTTTCAAAAGGAAGAAATGCCACCAGAAGTGAATTCTTGTCTCGCTCTTCAGGGCTACTCAGCAATATTGTTTGCTTTTAAGGAAGTTTTATGTGAATGACAACAGAAGCTCCTGGTCCTGCAGCACTCTGTATTGATTTTATGATGTGCCACTTTGCAAGCATTTCATATAGTGCAGACAAGAGGCATTTCACTGTCTGCAGGGTTAGACGCCCAGACCTTTCCCTCCACTACCTTAGGCTTCTCCTACTTAAATTGCAGGAGAAATCCTTTTAGTAGGAGCAAGACTGTTACTGTTTCCTGGCAAGCTGCTGAATGTGAATAGGTCACTTGATCTTGCACCTCCTGAAGTTAATGGTGAAAACATACTTGCTTTCAGTGACTGCAATATCATGCTTTTAGTGAGCGCTTTGCTATTTCCTTTCGCAATGCTTTCAAAGTCTCCATCACAGTAGTCCTTTGCCTTAAACAGGGGAAGCAATGAATGGGTCTCCCACAGCGCTGCCAACATCTTCCCAGCCATGTGGTTGAAATTCTAGATGGTGCCAGGGCCCGTGACAGCCGCCAGCTTTGGCCTATGTGGTCCTGCCTCTGGCTGGGAACCCACAGCACTTTTGTCTATCATCGTTCCCAGAGCTCACTTTGGACCAATCCGTACTTTTTTTTCACTTAAAGAAGCAGTTATAAATAATGAGACATTATTTAGCTCCTGGAAGCAAAAAAGGAGGATGGAAGACCATCAGATTTTTTCACAGCAAATCTGCTGTTTCCTTATTCCTTTAACTGACTTCATAGGAAACAGAGAGTGTGTTTTTTGCAAAATCCTTGTCCTGTTTAATCCCTGCTGAGTTAGTTGTGGAGTCAAATGCCAGATCAAAAGGAGGCCCCAGCAAGTGAAAGTTGCTGGGAAGTCTCCAGCTGCCAGGATCTCTTCCAGGGACAGCTGTAGGCTAATGGATAAGCTATAAACAGGGCGTTTAGGGCAGAAGTGACAATAGAATGGGGACCAGGGCGAACAAAGGAAACTTTTTAAAAGGATGCAAAGACAGTGAGAGTTGAACAGCAGAGCTTGTCAGCTGAGCTGTCTCTGACTCAGACTGAAAGGCCACAGAGCCATGGGCACAGAGCAGTTGCGGATCCTGCTCTGCCAGCAGGATGTGCTGCTGGTTGAAGGATCAGGCAGGGGATTCAGTGAGATTCAAGTGTTCTGTTAGAACAATTGCAGAAACAGTATTTTCTCATCTGTTCTAATAGCAGCAGCTTTCTTTGGAGAGGGGAGAGAGAAGGGGAGAATGGCAAACTGTGCATCACTTCCCAATCTGAAAAATGCCTGATGACAGTGGAATGCTACACTGGACAACTGATGCCCTGAACAGGACTTTTTCTTTTTTTTGAAGCATTTGTTTTGAAGACTTCCTGTAGGAAGCTACAGTGCTGTGTCTGCAATCTCTCATTTGGTAAAGCAGGTCCAGGTCTCCTACCTGTTTCATGAGCACTGTCACAGTTCCAGCACACCCTGAGGGGTCTGTGTCAAGGTATTTCACCTGCCCACCAGCCAGCCCATCTCTCAACACCCTCCAGTGCATGCACGGCCGATCAGCCCTGGCAGAAGAAGGGAACCTACCCGCAGGGTGCCCTGGTATCACGAGGCTGTTGGTGGGTAACGCTGGTGGAGGTGGCAGCGTGGGTGGGGTGGCGAACATGGCCGGATGGTGCTGGTGTTGGGTCTGCGATCTGAGAGAGAAGTGCGAGGTAGCAAGATTAGAGATGGAGAGGGGCAGAGCTGGGCCGGAGGAATGGTGAGGAGGAATCTGGGGAGACAAGGGCAGGTGCTTCGGGAGGCTGATGCTCGTTGCACTGCTAGCACTGCTGCTCCGGCTGCAGAGAGAGAGATGGGAGGGAGGGGAGAGAGAGAGATAAAGTGTGTTACCATACAGGACTGAAACAGTGCAAGAAATACCAGAAACAACACAACTACGGAACATTGATCTCCCCAGGCTTATACTTCTGCTTGTCTTAATGGCAGCAGAGGCAGTTAACGAATCTTAATGAACATCTCCAACAGGGCAGAACGGGCCTTGGGCTCTCTGGAGGGACATTTCCTCCAGTGCTACAATCCTCAGAACTATCTGTGAGTACTGATGAAGGCCACAGAGGCAGCTGGATTTTGCACCTTTATGGAGCCTCTGATGACCTTGCAGTGTCCATGTGGGTCCTTGTGACCAGAGGACACAGTGACACCGGTTCCTTTTTCTGCTGCTCTGGGTGTGCAGAGCTGCACAGCACAAGTGACTCTGGGACCCTGCTGGCTCTGCTGCACATACACAAGCATGCAAAGGCACACCATGTTAATAATTTTTCTCACAGTAATTTGTATTTTACATCTTCTTCTATTATCATTACTCCATTGCAAGTGATCTAAGTTTTGTGGGCTGAAACACACTATCACTGCAGTTATTAGTTGTGTAATTCCCACAATAATGAATATTTGTTGCAAGCTAAACCTCAGAGAGATCTTGAATAGTTTGAAATATTATTCACCATTTATACTATGGTGGCATTTACAAGGTAAAACCACAACAGAGCTGAGGTATGCAGGATACTGTGAAATACACATTAATGGCAGCTCTCTGTATTCATATTCTGACCTTTGTGCAGTCAAATATTATGCTTTAAATCAGTTTTCTCATCTTGTTTAAACTAGCCTAGCTCTTGCTTGGGAGGCAAAGCATGTTTTCTGAACCAGCAAAAAGACTATACAGGTTCCAGTTGACTGACTAAATTCTTTTCTCTAGAAACATTTTATCCATACCATTTTCACCCACCCTCCTTACTGAATGGAGGCAATTTAAACAGCAGAGCTAAAGCCTCCTGCAAGATCTGAACATGTCAGATTGAAGGAGATTTATCAGCCCACACGGGAGCCCTGGTCTCGGGGACACAGTGCTTTCCAATGCAGAGCACAGAATATTCTGAGTTGGAAGGGACTCACAAGGATCAGAGTCCAAGACAGATATCCCTCTTTTGATGCTGGTGAGCTAAAAACCCGAGAACCATGAGCAACTGAAGTCTTTCTGAATATGGAACAAAGGTGTTGCTCAAACTCAAACCACCTTAAATTTCTAAGGCAAGAACCAGCCAGCTCAGACAAGACCATGCAAAATTTTACTTGAAACTGGACTGAAAGGAACACGTGCCTTTCTCCCAGAAGGTGTGCATTTATCACCTCATTTATCACATTCCAAATGCACTGATCCACCACAGCTGAAAAACCCAGCCTGGAGTCAGCCCATGAAGCCCAATACCCAAAGCACAGACCATCTTACCCCGGACGAGCGCTCCCCTTTCCTCCCAGCAATTTCTACCCCATTTGAAACAAGCTTCAGCAGCCTGAAGACGATGTGAGCATCCCTTCCCCCTACCTGATATTATTGAGTCCGTTGTGGGCCACCTGGTGATGCACTTGGTAGTTGAGAGGCGGAGGGATGTGGCTCGGAGGCTGGCTCCGGAGGTCAGGGATTAACTGAGGCTGCGACTGCGGCCGAGGTTGAGGTTGTGACTGTGGCCGAGGCTGCGGCTGAGGCGTGAGCCTGGGTGGTGCTGGTGCTGAAATCACTGGCTCCTTCTTCAGCAGAGGGCTTGCTCTGGCACTTGACGTGGGCGCTGAGGAAGTGGAAGTCACAACGGCAGCGACTGGCTGGGGGCTGGGGATGGGCAGGGCGAAGGGCACGTCGGTGCTCAGCTCCCGGCTCCGCTCTAGCCCAGACACCTTTGGGACATTGGCTGCTTTCGCTTCTGGCTTGTCATTCAAGGTGGGACCTTATGGAGCAACAAGAAAAAGAACAAAGCACATGCTGAAAGGTTTGTGTCTCTTTCTCTGCTTGGTAGAACATATGCCTGGGAAAAAACAAGTCATGTTTCAGCTCGTGGGAGCGCCGTGGGAGCACTGCTGCTACAAGATGGATGTGTGTTTGCATCTGTCCTTCCGCTGTCCTTGACTGGCCAATCCACAGTACTTTTAGCATGTGTGCAAGAGACTTAGCTGTCATTAAATGAATGCATACTACAGAGAATACATAGCTTTGTGACTTCTTCAGGGGCCCAAGGTTAGGTACAATAGGAGTGTGAACATGTCTCACGTTACTGCTACAGTATTTCCTGCTCAATGGAAGTTTCATGATTGTGAAACACATGGCTCATCATTTAGACATTTCATTTTTTCAATGCTCCTTCAAGGTAACTAACATAGGATTTAGACTCAACTCCAGCTACAACGCACTGTGACCCAAGCATCAATCCTTAATTATAACCCCACCTGCCTTCTAGGATGGAGGCTGCCTGGGATCTCTGTAGCAAAAGATGGGACAGCTCTGCAGAGAAGCTGTGATGCTGCTGTCCCCTGGCCACACACTAGTGTGGAAGAACAGAACAGAGAGGGCTGGAAAAGTCCAGTCAGAAATTCAGTGAGCACCCAATGTAGTCCTGCTCACCCTAAACAGTGCAAAGATCTGTACACACAGCATGCCAGAACTATCAGAAATGCTGCAACTTTGCAAAATGCACCTACAGAGAGAATTCCATATGGAATTAATTCTTCTATGGTGCCAAACCCAGACATTTTTCATAATAGAGCTAAACAAAGCATCCCAAGGAGTTAAAAGGGAAAGGGGAAAGGGAGGAAAGAAGAGATATTTCAGATCAAGCAGTATCCAAAAGGTCGAAGACAACTGAAAAGACCAACATGAAAGCAATTCAACTCCCACTGTAACTCCCTTTTCACCCTAATCTGTGTATCCTTGAGTGCACACAAACCCACAATTACAAGAAAAGCTCTTCATGGGCCACAAGACCTAATGTTGTTGGTGTGCTTCACACACTCACATCCCACTCTGCACACACAGCATCTCTGACTTTTAGGAGACACACTTTTCTAACCCACCAGAACGTGCCAGGGGCTGCCTGCATTTCTCTGCCTCGCAGGAGATGCTACCTACACTCATTAACATGCTCCCAACACCCTCACAAACAAATTCCACCTTTGAAATTCTCCTGTCTCATCAAAGGACCGAGCCAGTTCCTGATGTAGGAGGGTGTGGAAATAACACACAACACACACCATGAGCTAATTCTGGCCGTGCAGACTCTCTGACCAGCATTTGTGAACCAGCCCATGCGAGGCCAGAGCCCCCACTGCCACTTCCACAGCCTGAGTGCCACCACACTGGCCCTAGATGGGAGGGGGACAGCGATGGATCAGAGCCTGCAGCACACCAGCTCCTGTTCTGCACCCAGAATGCCCACGTGGCAATGGCATCTCCTTCCTTGAGATAAAAGGGAGCTTCCCACACTGCTTCTGGCTCTGCTTGCACTCTCACCAATGCACCACTTCCCTCATGCATCAATCAATCAGCTCAGCACTGGATATGTATAAAGCCAGAATGTGAGAAGAGGACGAATGGAAATGTATCAACTGTATTTATCAGCTGAAAATGTCTTGAGGTCTTGGGGCCTCCAACCCACAAGTAATAGGAACAGAAGCCTTTCCAAACACCAGTGTTTTGGCTGGCAGCAAGTACTATCAACACTGTACTTTCCAGCACCTTGTATATCTTTACAGGTTTGACACAATGTCTGGAGATCCTAAATTACTCTCTACAATAAATATAAGCCTCTCGTTGCAGTGAATTTCTTTTTCAAATATGAATTCGTGCATCACAGGTAACCTGGTTGTGAGATGTAGCTAGACTTGGTTCCAATGCTATTTAGAATTTATTTTTAAAGTCAAGTTCTCAATGCTCTTGTGCACCATTATTTTTTATGCTTGTAAATTTTCCTCAGCTTTTACTACTAAGTACTGAAAAATTGTCATTGCTTAGTCAAGCCAGGGCTCCCCACACTGCATTTTGGAGCAAGTGTGTTCACAGCTGTAGATTCCACTATTTTTCAGGAGCTACCCATTAAAAGCAATTGGGTTTCATTCCTGAGCATAGGTTTCCTCAGAGCCCATTAGCTCTTTGCATCCAACAGGCCTCCTCCTACAGAGCTAAACTTCATATTGTGTAATTATAGGCAATGTAGACTAATGGTGTATATTCAAAACACACTGGCACCACAAAAGTTAGTTGAGTAAAAAGTCAATTAGATCCAAAACAAATCAATAAAGTCCCACATTAAAAGCAGCTGTTTGACCAGTTTTACGTGCAACTATTGATTCCCTGTGGTTTCAGCATTAGTTCTCATTTGCAATTTTCTCCAAGCAAAAGCTCAGGCTCCCTTGCTGACTGAAGTGACCAGCCAAGCCTGGTTGTGTTAGTTAGTACTGGGGGTACATGACTAATTCCTGCTGCCAACTTCCATCTCTCAGGATGCAGTACTGCAATGTTTTTGTGTCTCATTCTTGACAGCAATGGAAATACCCACATGCCAGTTTTCCCCCTTCCCCGGAAAAGCTACAGGCATGAGTGTATCTTGTCTCCTTTTGCAGCCATGTTGCCCAAAAGCAGGAGCACTGAGAAATGTGAATTCATGGGCAAGAAGGGAAAACAATCTGAGAGAGCAGAGTCCCCAAGCTTTCTCAGCCACCACACAGGAATGGGAGAACCCTGGTGTTTGGTGACTTTGCCCTTTCTCCTCCTGATGGCTGCAGTGCACACATGGAAGTCTCTGAGCTATCTTCCCTGAAATCCCTCAGAAAGTTAATCTCAATGACTTTAATGAACAATGCTGCCCATTCTGACCACTACCTCAAACTCTGGAGTTTCTCTGCAGGATGCTTGACTATCCCTCCTAAGGGAACTACACTCCTGTGTGCCCAAGCTCTGACCAGGCTGACTGCTGCTCACATATGGAAATATCCCAAGTAAAGCAATCATGCACTCCAGCTTTTGTGCAAGCTGGATCAGGTTGCATTGAGATCCTTTCAGAAATTTCTGTTCTTGGGCTCCTAATCCAGCCCTCCCGGGCAGATGGACCCATGGAGCTGAGCACAACTGCCCCAACAGAAACACACACCCACCCGACCCCACCGCAACGTTCTAGAGGCAAAAATGTGTTTATTTTTACCAAGTCCTAGAGTAATTTTCATGCTTAATGATAACAGGCTGAGCCAATTTGCCTAAGACTTGACAGTCAGCTCCAATAATTCAACCTTAATTAAACCTGAACGCATGTCAGTTCAGCTTGTCCCTTCACAGGAAATCTGACATTTGTAATGATTCATGTTCCAGCCATGCTACGGGAAGGCTGGATCACATCTGCCACTCTCCACCGTGCAGAGCGCTACCCCTTTTGAGCATGCCAACTTTTGTTTATTTTCTAACCAAACACCCTGGACTTCTTCCATTGAGAGGTTTTCTTAAATGAACAGACAGGGAAACATGTCTTGATCTCACGGGGATGAATGATGACTGAGTGCAGAGACAGGCAAGAAAAGGCTGAAACTGCTCTAAACAAGAAAAAAACCCCAACCTGGGATTAGTAATTCTTGCCTCCCTGATCGACTAATTTGCTCATTTGGAGTGTTGCAAAATGTTAACCTCCCTACATCTTGGGCTACATCCAATTCCAATTTCAACTGGTAAAGAAGAAAACGTAACAATTTTTAAAAGCACAGAGAGCTTTAGCTACTGCTGTGTGAATCTGTAGGAACCAAAGGTGAAGTTTAAGGGAAACCCCAAAGTCAAGGACAGCTTAAATTACTGTGTAAAGTGTGCTTCAGGAGGAGTTACCCAAGGCTGAGAGACCATCAGGCAAGACCCCATGTGAAAGTTGCCTGAATTCCCAATCTGTGACTGGAATAACTGTGCCCTGCCCATCCCCAAGGCTGCACAGGGTGACATGCCTGCCAGTGTGTAACTACACGGCATTGCAGGCTAAGCACAATACAGAAAGTCCCAGACACAAATTAAACCTTTCTGTTACAGGAATTTGCTTTCAAGCTGATTAAGAGTAGCTCAAGTGCAAGGGATTAAACATGTAAAGGCTGCTTTGAGAACTCCAATAAGCAGTTACTGTGTTATACAAACAGTACTTAGGGCAACAGCAGTTCCAGCCCTGCCTCTTGCTCTTTGCAAGCTGCTGGTTGCTGCTGAAAGGGGACTGTCAACACACGTACAATGTGATTGGAAATAATCTAATCTTGCTTGCACGCCTTTCCTTTGTCTCTTGAAAAAAAGAAAAGTGGAGTCATTCAGACGTCTTTCCACAGCCTCCCTCTGCAGTCTCCCTTGTTGCATTCAAACAGCAAGGGTGATGGGGTGATGTGAGAAAGAAATTCCTCTCCTACATCCATCAATGACATCTTTACCAATGGCAATTTCCCAAGAAACACAACAACCACCATCTGTAGCCCATCTATCCACCCTGTACATATCCTTGAAAACAGACACAGGCCAGACTGGCTATGGTGAACCCTGCTTCATATTCCAGCAAGAAATGCTACAAAAACATCACCACAGGAATTATACACGGCAAGAAGCTGGGAATTTCAGAGCGAGTCGATGAGTCCCAGAGAAGAGTTTTGAAGCATCAGCAAGGGGAACGAGTAAAAAAGATCAGGACTTTATAGTAGTAGGTCAAAATAAAGAAACAACTAAATGAATGTCAGTAAACATTTTGTCGTTTTTTTTCTTATTTTATTTTAAATTGAACTTTTAGGCTGCTGCATAATGTATTGTGGATATGCAACATATCGTAAGAAGAGAGACTAAAGCATTTTGCATTGACAGCGATAACACTGACACTGCTAGAGTGCTTGCAAGTGAAAATCAATATTTAAGTGCTAATTCTTTATCCCTAGATGGCTTTTGCTTTTATATAAATGGCTTTTTCATTGCATTTTAGGAGGGTAGCACTACTTAAGACTTTAAGAGATTAGGCTGTTTGCAAAGGTAAGGCAAGCAGAGCTATGGCACAGAAGCTCCCCAACAAAGGGGGCACAAAGTTCCTCCATCTATTTTAATGCAAATCAGCCCAAGATAAGACATAAAGATGTGGGACTTGCACATTGAACTACTGTCTGGAAGGGTCCATGGTGTGCAACACGACGATTTTTAACAGTACTGAGAAGCAAAGGCCAAGTTTCCATCATGACAGCAGTACTACACATTAGGCTGTGTCAAAACAATGTTCTGCACCATGGGCTCCTCTGAACATCATGGGCTCCTGGTGGATTTTCCACAAAAAGTTACAGTGTTTTCTCACAGAGAGAAGTCAGCTGAGTGTGAGCACAAACTCCTGTGCCTGGCTCTGAACCCACAGTGCCGAGGAGCCGGCCTTTGTTCCCAGCAGTGCTCCCACAGCCCATTCCCCAGACCAAGTGGGAAGCTGCTTCCCTGCCCGGTCTGGATTCGTCCCCTATCACTCAGTTCATTTGTACAGAGCTGTCTGTCAAGTCACATCGCCCCACTGCAATCTGAAACACCCTCCCAACAGCTGCCACTATCAATTACTCTCCCAGGCAGCCCTGACTATCAGGAAGAGAACTGGAGCGAGCACTTGCCAGTTTTAATAAACTGTGTTGCCCAAGTCATTTAACCTGCTAGATTGCTGTATGCTGAGGCTGTAACAAGCCTTCAGCTTTTCAACCCAGAAGAAAGCAACACTGGCAAAAAGCTGTCAGCTTGGTCCTCAGAATTAACTTCCAAGGGTGTCTTCCCTTGCCCTCCCTCCCGAAGTGCCCAAGTTTAAAAAGTGAAATATCTTCAAGTCATATTCATAATGTCACGACATGGAAAGCAGCTCTCATTTTTATCACAGAGCCAGCAACTCCCAAGAGCTGACATGCTCCACTATTTCCATGTTAGGAGCCCACCTGAGCAGAGAGCTCCTCTCTCCTGCACCTCCACAGACACATCCTGTGGGCACTCCCCAGGGCTGGCTCTGGCCCCATATGGGTCACCATCACCTCTGGGGCTTCAGGTTACCCCGATCACCTCGAGGGCTTTGCATCCCCCACTCTCAGTTCTCCCCCAGTCAAAAACTCAAGCATGGCAAATTTACATTTACTTTGGTTCTTCCAGGACCAGTAGGAAAGATTTCTTAAAGAAACACCTATTTAAAGTGAAAACACTTCCATCCAGATCAATGTTTTCAGTCTGTGGCTCACGTATATACCAAGATGTTTGTGAATGTTAATCAGCAAGAAAAGGTCTGCCATCACTAGGATTAATTTGAACACAGGAATCTGCTGTCCACCAGAAAGCTTACTGGACTCCGCAAATCAAAAAGAAAATTCAGCCACACAATTCACACAATGTGAATTGTACATTCAATTCACATGTACAGCCAGCTCTGTAGATAAGAGCCTTTGTTGAGAAAGCTTGAAACACAGAAAGGTTTCACCCCTTCCTGCAAAAACTGAGGAGCAACAGCATTAAGATCTATGGACTTGATGCCTATTTGCTGCTTTATGGTTCTTTAATGGGATGTTTTATTCCTAGAGATTTGGGAGCTTTCCATGCTCTATCGAGGCATGTTAGCTGTAAGCATGCATGATGACACACCAAAGCTGCAGGAGCTGAATGAAAATGGGTGCCAAACACAAGGATTGGGGCCACAGCATAAAGAAGAAGGATCACCATTCAAATCCCCCCGAAGTAAGTCACACTGCATTTTCCTAGCAATTCTGCTTCTGGCAATATCTCAATGCAAAGCTGGAACTGGATTTGCAGCTAAATCACCTACTGTGGATGCTGGCGTCGTAATGAGATTGAAAGTTTCATACAGGCTTTTTAATCCAGGGCTATAATGCTGGATCAAATGGGTTAAACCTCTTCAGCACCGCTCCTAAGCAGATGCTGAATGCCTACAAACCAGTGACGTAGGAGCCACTCTACTCCTCTGGTCAGAAAACATTACTAAAGCTTCTTGTAGTTGTTTACTAAAGCTGTGTTTGTCTTGTT